>OY728155.1:1993225211-1993886492 GCA_963277665.1 Viscum album
CCTTATACTTATTTTTTAAAAATTAATTAATCTAATATGAAGAACATGTTTAAAATCAACTCATATATCATGATTCTCAGCTCAGTACACAAGCATGTCACTCCTAAACATATCCATATGATTTCATCATTTAAGAATTTTCATAATAGTTTCCAACCATATATTAGTCCATTTACTTTTAACACTTTTAATCAATTTTCTTCACATTTAAATAATCACATAATTTGAAAAAAATATAATGGTATCACATATGTATTGTAAAGACTAAAATGGAAATTATTGGATACCAATCCAAAAATTACAACACATATCAAAGACAAAATATCATATAAATACCAACTATATATTTATATTTGCAGACATTTAATAATTATAATACCCTCATTTTACCCTATACATCATTTAACCATTTAAACCATATTATATAAGACATAATCAACTCATTATAGCATTAGAAGAAATCATCTCTACCAGAAAAAATTAGATATATCATGTAAATCATTTTTTACATATCTAATAAACACATAATAATTTTAATAGACCATTTGAAATAGAAAATGGTTAGTTTTCAACTAAAATTCATGTTTCTTAGTCTATTATTAACATTAATAAATAATATAACAAATTATTTCAATTAATATTAATTATTTTAATTTTAATTATAATTTCCACAATTAATCCTAATTAATCAAATTTAATGGTTTTTACATACTTTATAATCATATATTTATTCTAATAATTCCAAGAAATAAAAAACTAATTAATATTATCACTTAACTAGGAACATTAATTATATATATATACTCAATGCGGTAAAAATACCTCATCAATTAAATAATAATTATAATTATAATTTCTCATATATATATATATGTGTGTGTGTGTGTGTGTGTGTATATATATATTATTAACAAAATTCACACATTTGTTTTAATTACTATCAAATTTCATGTCAAATAACTAAAACATATTCTTCAGAATCATGTTCATTAAAATGCACTAGAAATTTTAATTAGAAACATGGAGAATTTTGTGACCACATATCTCATTATATATTAGTAATCCATAATATGACTTCAAGAAAAATTTCAATCTCTTTCTTTGAATTTGATGAAATGATCCAAAACGTGAAATAAAAGTAAAATGAAGAATAAATGATTGAATAAAACCAATGGACCATTAAATAAATTGATAGGAAAAATTATCTACTCATTTTCCTAGTTCCAAAATGTCAAACAGATCATAGATCAACTAATAAACATTGGATAAATCATAAATCTAATTTTGAAATTAACGAAGAGATAACTATAATAATAAATCACAATATAATCATTTTTAAAAATATGAAATATCTACTTAAATACTAGAACAAAAGATAGTAAAATAAATAGAAAAAACTTATTAAAATAGCTTTAGAACATAATGGGTACTTGGTACCTATCCACCATCAACCTAGTAGAAACCATCATCCACCAAATGGTTGAATCTAAGAACCTTACTCCTTCTACATCTATTACACCGTAACTTGGTTTTCCTAAAAAATAACTAATCAATGTCTCTACATAACCTTATAAACAAATTTCAATACACCAGATGATATAAACTAGTGGATATAGGTTAAAAAACCAAATAATAAACTATTTACTAAAATAAATATCACATGGTTAATGTCTGATAATACAAAAATTATAATTAGTTGTTTCCAAAAAATGTATATATATAGCCAAAAAATATAAAATAAGATGATATGAGTGTGTAAAAAATTCCAGAATATAAATGTGAATTAATATACATGATATGAAACATGTATATCAAAGAGGATGTATCATTCCAGAATATAATTAAAAGGTATAAAATATGTTCCCATTGATAATTCATATTCAATGAAACTAAAAATAAATATAAAATGGACTCCAACCTAACTCAAAAATTAAATATTTATAAATAATTAGTCATCGACACACAGATCATCCTATGACAAGAATACCTCCATATGTTTATACACACCCCTAAAATGAAATTATTATGGTCTACCCATATGCATCAAAATTAAAATTATGTATATGGGTAGGGAATAAGTCCAATGACTTAGTAGGATTCATTGATCCACCTAGACTCACTGAATTCAACTGATCTAGGGGATTTAAGTTCAAGTCTACAGTGAGTGAAACTCTACCCACTTGAAAACCTAGTACATGAAAGCTCATATGATTCCCAATATGCATACCATCAGGGATAGAATTCATCATAAAATGAAGCCTCAACTATCATTACCTAACAGAAGCCATGTCCCACCTACTTATGATCAAATTCTCATATACCATGATGTCCCAATGAGGTACACCTCGAAATCAACCATGTATTATCAATCACTATCCAAAAATAGGTCTTAAATATATCCATAATAAATTTTTATCTGATTACAACCTAGAACACTAGTTCTCTCAATGATCATCAATGATTAAAACATAAATTAATGTGAAAAATAATTATTATACTAATAAATATAACAACATGAATTCCAATTGGGACAAATCATTGATAACAACTTCTAAATGACAATGAAAATAAGAAAGGTCCATCAAAGGGGGCCCAATGAAAAAAATGTAAATAAAAAATAATTCTGTGATAAATAAATTGGGATAGATAAAAATGAGTTCCAACCCAATAGAACAAAATCCAAATCTATGGTCTAGACCCAGATCATATCATAGGTTTTTTCCTATTCTATATGTCAAAATACCAATAGATCGCCTCTCTAGAAGTCCCCAGACCTGCACTCATTGATTTGATGCCAAAAACATATAACATACAACACATTATTTCATACAAATATGTGATCACTATATCATTATCACATTTAAAATCCAAATACCATTAAGTTTACAATTTTATAAAATTAAGGAAAATCATAAACTACTAAATCTCAAGACTTATCAATAAATATTGTTTTTCCATTATACAAGTAGATAACTAATGTATAATGAGTATTCAAAATTGCCCATAAATTATCTAAATAAGATAATCAACATAATTAATGGTTGGATCAAATACTTAGTAACTATATACGTAAAAATATGGCATGATATAAGAGACCTGAGGCATATCCTGATTCCATAATAAGAATGATCATATGTTTGAGAGCATGAAATAAAGATTTGAAATCATAAACCATGGATTAAATAGTGATTAAAAAATAGCATGGTATCATAGGAATGTGGTGAATAAATAAGTATGACATTATAACAATATATTAAGGATCCATTTTTTAATATTCTAGTATTTTAGAGGGTAACTTCCCATGAACCATTGTATTCTTGGATGACTACCCCCGTACTATGATATCTGTTGATATGAAAAAAAATTCCTAACGCATTGGAGGGATATATAACTACAATCATTCCCTTGACATAATGAAAATCATATATATGTGTTCCAAATGGTTTCCATAATAATATTATAAACTCCTAAGGAAATAAAATGGGTTATATATTCATTATATGTGGTTCCTATAAAGAAGAATTCATGACATTATCAATAAACATGATGTGATAATCCCATGTAATTTAAATAAATATTCATTGACATTAATCACCATCATAGCTAAATGAAACTTAATAAATATGTATATTTATATTTTATTCACCTCATATAGGATTATGATATATTGTTTAGACAAAAATTTCCCTATTCAGTATGTGTATTGTGCAACATAGTGAATACCCTTCAATCAAAGTAATATAACATCAACTATTAACAGCAGAAGGAATTGGATGAAAATCATAAATATACAAGTGTAATATTAGGTAATAAAAAATTAGTGATAGATCATCCCATAGGTTTAAAATATAATTTCATAATTCACCCAGTTAAAGAAGGTAGATTGTATAATATCATAAATACCCTTGATTTTGTATACCACGTAGATGGAGAAAAATAAAGGATGAATTTAGAAAATTAATTTGAAAATAAGAATTAACCATTTCCTGGAAAATATTTAAAAATAATTTTTTATTATTCATGGAATTAATATTTTATTTTCAAAAACATGAAGGTACTGAGAGGAAATATCTTATAAAATGATGGAGGTGGTAGAATGATATGTTCCCAAGAAAATGGGTAAAAGTGATTACATCAATTTAAAATGTTCAATGTGGATAATGTTAAATATAATATAAATTAATTTTTTTAGATAAATAAAATATAATTTTAAATAATTTTAAAACTATATTGATGTAATAATTTTAAAAAAATCTACAACAATACTTTAAAGGAAAACCTTTTTCACGATTATCCATGTGGAATTATTACAAATACATTAACATAATTTAATGTAACACAAATCATAAAAAGGATAATAGAAAATTAATTTTAGAAATATTTAAGGGAAACATGAAGGTAACTTTATATGAGACATACTTGGGAATTAGATCACACTTTCAATACATAAAACATGAACATGGAAATAAAAATACTCATTGGAAAGTACACGAGTTATTATTATCAGCATCATAATTTAATATGAGGAAAAACAAAAACTAAGGGATTTATATTAAGGGATAAAATTAATATACCTAGATAAAAATGTAATCCGCCATTGATTAGATAATTTTTGTAAAATATACTTGGAAGATCAATTTCAGGAATAGATTTCACCAATCAGGATGAAAAAGGACTTGATATGAGAAAAAATTTTGAATTGAGTACCATTTTATTAAAACCATATAAGAAGAATGATTTTGAAAAAAAACCTCAAGTACCATAAACTAAATATATTTAGTTATAACATAAAAATTGGGCAGTATATCCACCACATAAATGTAAATTTGTTCATAAAGTAAAATGTGTTTCTATTAGGGGAGTTTGAAGAAAAAATACATTATCATATTTCCCCTCATAGTTTTTCATACTCTATGTTCCTATTACACAAAAATAACTATATTAATCATAAATTTCATAACAATAATCATCTATACAACCGTTTTATATACATTATTTATTATTATTTACTATGAATATAGTTGTTCATTGTAGCTTTTTTTTAATTGAATGTAAATACTTGTAATTATCTTTTATATGAATTGTAATTTTGATTCCAATACTTGGTAATTGATATGAATTTTATCATTACTATACTATTTAATTTTCATTAATATCTATCCCATTATTATGTATAATTATAATCTTTTATCTCATGTGTGTTTTAATTACGACTCTTGATGATGATGTTAAAGACAACATTATTTTAGTCTTTTTAATGAATAGAGGTGATATATTTTTAACATGTTAAGATATGAATATTATAATTATAGAACTGTTAAGAAATTTAATTAATCATTATTATATGTCATTATAATTATGTAACATTCCTTAATAATTCACTATATAAACGTTACAACATCTTTTAAATGGGTGGTAAACCTACCAAAAATGAATGTCTTAATGATAAAATGAGCAAGAATTTACTATTGAATAATGTCAATATAACATTTTAAAAAGAATATACATGTATGTTATATATATAAATAAAATTCATTCATAAAATATTTAATTATGTATTGAGTTGATAAATTAAATTTTTTATTTTATGAGGCCATAGTCTACACGTACACATGATTAATGAACCCATTTATCAATGAATGGATGGAGTGATGGTATCACAAAATGTATCACTTTAGAATTAAAATAATGTTATAAAAATAATATTATATAAATTATTACACTTTTAGATCCATCCATGTTATTTGGTTAAGATAAATGTGATAGTTTATTCATGAAGGTAGTAGTATGCACATACACATTTTTAAGGATTTCATAACTTAACAAATAGATTGGATGGATGTAAATGAATGTTTTGATCATTTAAGAATTTGATGATTGAAATAATAAAACAATTATTCACTAAAACCAGAATTTAAACTATCCATTAGTGTCCAGGATGAAATATGAACCACATCATGTTATGATGGTATAATTCCACACATATCCATGACTGATGTGTTTTCCTTTCATAGAAGATGCTACAGAATGATTGATTAATTAATATTATAGTAATATAATATAATTTATGTATATATAATATTTAATTCATTATATAAAAAATTTTGTGGAAGATAAGGAAGAGAAAAGGTAAATATAATGACTAATATGAGAGTAATACTCACATTAGGAACTTTGATTTTCTGGGGAATTATCCTTATAAAAATGGATTATGCAATTTAGGGGTGGCCTAAGGGTGTGGTTCTTCTAATAGTGTTATTTGAAGAAAATATTGGAAGCATTTTATCATGTAATTATAATTTATGGGTGTGTAAAGAACGGTTTTAAGTGTGTCATTTTATAAATGAAGGGAAGGGGAGTTTTAGAATTACCCTAACTTATTAAAATATTTCTTTACACTATTTATGTTAGAGACTCCCATAATTTGAAGTAATGTATTATGTCCATTATATAGACAAACCACTTCTCAGAAACTCATTTTGAAGACATATTCGGGTGTCTTAGAGGTTTTAAAATAAACTTTTCACTTTACCCATGTGTACTTTTTCCATTATTACTTTTACTTTCTATAATGTTAATCAATTAAGATATAATTTATTAATATTGATCTTACTAGTTAATATAATTATTTTAATAATATATATTATATTAACTACATCAATTAGAATTAAAAGGATTAAGAAATTTTAATATTAAAATAAAATTGTCTATTTTTTAAAAATAGTTTCTAAGATAATCATGTTTTTAAGCATATAATTTATGTTTGATTTAAAATTACTATTTAAAAGAAATTATGAAATAAAATGAATTAAAATAAATCCAATTTTTTTAGTTTATATTTAAATCAATCTATTACCTAATTTTATCAAAATATTAAACAATTGAAAGAAAAGAAAAAAACAATTTTTTTATAAAAGTAACCTTTTCCTTTAGATCAAAAAATGTTGTCCATCGGTTCTCCATTTTCAATAATATATAAAAATAATTATTTTTTTATTGGTTTTCTTATTTAATTACATAAATGGTATTTTATCCTTCTAGTTCATTCTTATATATTGATAAAGTGGTGAAGATTGTAATTTTCAAAAAACAACATTTTTGACGAAAAATTGTTACTTTCCTAAAATACAAAAAAAATCAAATTTAACAAATTTTTATATTATATTTTAAATAAAGGTTAATTTTAACTAATAATATTTATAAAATTATATATTTAACTTTTAATTGAAAAAATACATAATGATAAACATATTTTATATAAAATAACCTTCTTAGTGATTAAGTATTTTTAATAATACTTCACACCAATTAGCTTACATAAAGAATTTTAATATCTAATATAATATATATATATATTGTGTTATATTTTATCATAATTATCTTTTGGATATTATTATTTTAATTTAAAAATGTTTCAGGAACTTTGTCTTACTGAGTGTGATGAAAGATATCAAAATCAGTTTTATTTAAAGAGAAATATATACATTGAAATATTCAGATGTTACATTCTCCCATCCATTAATAAATTTAACCCACATAATTTTTTTAAAAATTATTAATAAATGATGTCAAAAAAAGATTATGTGTCCTAATATATAATTTCCAATGAAATTTCTACATTAATATCATATATAATACTTGAAGACAATATCCTTCCCCTCTCTAGATAAATGAATGATTAATTATCCATTAGTGATTATATACTTTATGTCATCCTTTTCCACATATAAAAATTTTTATAGTTTTATTAAGATATTCCCTTGGGAGTTTCTGGCCAAAATTTTGACATGAAGAATATTGTATATTTTTTTCCTTTATCACATTCGACACCTGGATTTTCACAAGACTCGATTCTTATCATCTTTGTTGTGATTGGAAATTAAAATATGTAAAAAATTTTAATTAGAATCTATGATAGTTTATTCCACATAATAAAAAATATATGAAACCAACTCTTTTTCCTATAGATTATTGTTTAGTACAATCACATCATTGTCCATCACATCTATTATTAACTTTTTCCCTTATTTATCTATCCATTACATTAAAATTTTAGGGGTGAAAATACTTAAATTAGTAATTTTGTTATGGGAATGCAATGATCATAAAATAAATAACACATCAATGATATCGATTACATTACTTATGATTCTTTATCTTCAATCCAGGTTATCCATTGCCATTTACTATTAGGTTCTTTAAGCTAGTTAACATTCATAAAATAATATGTTCAAAAATTTCATAATTATTTGAAAATAAAATGTAACTTAACCTAATAAAATCTACTCGGAGTGTCTTGTATGGTGTGATATTAGGAAATATTCACCATACAGTATACTAATTATTGATATATAAGTAATCAACACTTTTCAGGTTTGTTACCCCTAGATGCATCTATGCCAATAATGCATCTAATTTCCCATATCCAGAAGGAGAATTAATTTCTCTAAAAAACATAGAATATCTAATTTACCCAAATTTCTATACTATCTCCTCTTCATGAACTTATACATAGTAATTGTGAAAATTTCCACAAATCCTAATCCTAAAAAATCATAAAATATTTAATACTAAAAAAATAAAGGTTTATCTATAAATTTGAAATAATGGTTATGAAAAAAATATCAAATCTTGTTGTCATTTATTAATATTAAACTACCCTAAACTGATAACATCCATACATTTAATTTTATCTGAACATAGCTCTAATACTATATGTATCACCTCTGGACCAATGATCCAATATCCATTACAAAAAACACACAACTTTCAACACTATAATTGATACACATATTATGTTTCCTAAAGATCCAATATTTATAGATTTTAAATGGATGGATCTATAAATCCTGATGTTAGGGGACAAATATTATGTTTCCAAAATTATTGTTCATCCATCTATCCAAGTTATTATTAAAGGGGTACATATGGAATATGTAGATTTTTAAAAGAAGGTAAGAAATGTTTTGAATTTCAAACATGATTGTGATATATGGATATATTTCAAGAACCATGTATGTTTTCAATCCATAATAGATTCAAATGAGATTTTGGATGAAGCTCATAGTCCATCATTCTCTACTCATCATAGAATTAAGAAGATGTATAAAGATCTGAAATAGTATTTTTACAAGGAAAACATAAATAGTGATATTTCATACTATGTATATTGGTTCTTGGTATGTCATAAAGTTAAGGCTAATGGCCAAAATTAAAATTGTATTTTACATTTTTTACCCGCACTGAAATGGAAACGGGAAGACATAACCATGACATTTTTCACTAAACTACCCCAAAACACATAATGGAGATAATATTAATTAGGTTATATTCAATTAAAATTTAAAGGCATCAGAATTTATTTCAATCAGAAGAGATTTTTATCTTGATCATATTTCTATATTATATAATAGAGATGTGGTAAAGTTTAATTGAGTTCCACATTCAATTATATTTGGACATGTTATGAGGTTTATCATTATGTATTTGTGAAGTCTTCAGCAAACTGTGGATTCAACATATTGTTTTGACACAAATTATCATCCAGGGATAGATGTTTAATCTAAGTGAAGCATTCACACCCTGGAGGATATGTTAAGTTTTTGTTCTAAGTATTTAATAGGTGGTTGGTACCAACACCTTACTCTAATAAGGTTTTCGTACAACAATATCTTTCACTTGAGCATTCAGATGGATCCTTTAGAATCCCTCTATTGAATCAAGTGTATAAATATAATGTACTAGGATGAAGTTGGATAAATAAATCCACTTGGACTTGAGTTGACAGAGTAAACAGAAAATAATATTAGATCCATTCAGGATCTCATCAGGGTATCCTATAATCAACATAAAATTTATCTCAACATTCATCAGTGAAATATAGAATTTGATGTTAGTTACACACAATTCCTATAGACATATCCATAGAATATGGTAACAATATTTGGAAGGATTAGAAATATAAGACCTAGGGATATTGGACCCTTTGAGATTCTTGATCGAATATTGATGGTATATTATGGTTTGGAACTTCAACTGAACCACTCTTAAGTTCACAATGTGTTCCACATATCTCTCTTGAGTATTTATATACTTGATACTTTACATATATTAATCTTAGAGGCTATACCACTAGATAATGAACTTACCTATTATGAAAAAACCAAATAAACCATTTATTGTAGTGATAAAGTGTTATTGAGGAAGAATAACCACTGGGTTGATGTTCTCTGTAGAAATAAAAAAATGGATGAAGTAACATTGGAACATAAGGATGTGATTAGGTAGAATTACACTCATTAGATTGTGTTAAAGTGACATAATTTTGATGGAAAATTAATTTTAAGGGGTTATAATCTTACACCTCGATATTTTTTATATATTCATATCTAAATATATTTAATTTCTCTGATATATTGAGGTACATGAAAACCCAAGTCTAAAGAAACTATAATATTATATACCTTCATAAAAAATACGTTAAATTGATATAGTAAATAAGAAAAAATAAATCATAAAAAATATTTAAAAAAATTAGATAAAAAAATATATTGATAAATAAATATTAATTTTTTTATTAAAGTCATTATATGCTTCAAAATTATATTATTCTCTAAAAATATTATATTTATTTTTGTGAAGAAAAAATATAATTAAATATTTCAAATTTTAGAAAAATTAATTTGAAAAAAAATAAAATAATTTATTAAATTATATTTTCAAAATTATATTAGAATGAATTGTTGAGAATTTTTGGAAAATATTTATTATCCTATAAATATTGAAAAATACTGATTTTGATTGAAAACCTTATAATCCATTAATAATTTAAAAAGTTCCATTCTATTTAAAAATTCTTCTAAAATTAATATTAGAACATTTATATTACTAATAATCTAATTAAGATTATTATAAATAATTTTATTATGTATTTTGGTATACACACTTTTTATACCTCAGAAAACATTTTTTAGCAAAATAAATTTTTTCATGTTTTTTGGATTAATTTTCAAATTAATTTATAAATATTAAAAAAATTTGATAGTGAAAAATTTATTTCAATATTTGAAATCAGGAAGTAAAAATTTGATAAATAGTACATTTTTCTTTTTAAACAATATAAATAGTAAGCATCTTAACTTTTTGTTACCATGGTAAAAGTAAAATGGGATAATTATGGTTAAAACTAATCTTCTAAGGCATAAAGACCATTTAAAAAATTATTATATTTTATTTTATTGGTATATTCCTTCCATAATCATAAAAAATTCTAAAATATGACCCTTTTTCATTTAAATTTAATTCTTATTGGTATAATATTTAAGTAAAAGATAATGTCATAGATGTCACTTTCATAGTTTTAATATCTATAAAAATTTGTGATGGGAATAAAAATAACTTATTTTTTGTTATAAATATTTTTTTGAAAAATTAGTAATTTTTTTATCATGGTAATTAATATTTCATTTTTATTGATGAAATAATCAACTTAAATGTTTATGAAACTCGTACACAATGATTGTGAATGTAGTAGAAAAATCCAGTAAACTATTTTAACAACATTCAAAGTAATAATTTTTTGGGGATTTATAGTATTACATGAATTTTATAGATGAATATAAAATATTATAATTGTGTGAAATATTTATATCCGAATTAATTTTCTTTAATATTTTTTCAAATTCAAATTAAATGATTTGTCTCAAAAATAACATTAATGATATTTTATAAAAAAAATTATTTTATTAAATGATTTTAAAATACTAAAAATACTATATTAAGATATTTTAAGGGGGTAAGGTTGAAAATACAAACATTTTCCATAAATGTGTTATTTTTTACTTTTATACTAACTTCATTTTCCCCTAAAGATTAAAAACATTTTCATTGCACGAATTGTCAAAAAGGGATATCGTGGGTTGAGACTATGTATTAAGGGTTAAAATTGAACCAAATATTGTCACACTTTTATTGGATGAGATTATTTCAAATAAAATCATATTATCTTATAATTATATAAATTTCCATTAATTTTAACCTAAAAATAAATTTATATTAGTTTAATAATTTGTGTAATTCCAAGGGTGCCCCTCCCCTCACTTAAAAAAGGGAAGATGCTCCCCTTCACTATTAAATTTTTTTATCCTGCTAGGTTTTCCAAAAACTACCATAATATCATTATATATTCTTTCACTAAATCATGGAGCTCATTTATTTTGAAAATACCAGCCTTTAAAGCCTTAAGGTGTAATCTAAAAAGAGGTTTCTCAACTAAGAGATATGACTCTTAACCAAGCATTTTTAATTTTATTTCTTATTCAGACACCTATAAATATATGGTTTATATTATAAAATATTTAATTAGTTATCATTAATATATGGAATTTATATTATGAAAATTTAAAAACAATTATCCACCTTCTTCACATCAGTAGGAAAATGATAATGTCATTTTTACGTACCTGTGGACTCCCACCTCCACAAAGCAATGTGATTAATTTTTTCTTTTGTTATTCATCGATGGTAAAACAGATAAATTTAATGGATGTATATTATATATAGGATATTATAATTATTCCATAAATATGAATTATTACTTACCTTTATTTCATTCATCTGTCAAATAGTGAAAACAACATTCATGTGTATGTAATGTCTACCGTCTCCATGAACGGTAAAATACATTTTTCTATCTCTACCGTTTATGGATAAAAATATACATATAGTGAATATATATTAAATATATATCAATATTACCATTAATATATTTAATGTAACTATGGTCAATGTTTAAGGACCAAAACTGCAGAACTGAAACACCAATGAAAAATGAAAGGGTCAACACCCCAAAATGAAAATTTTAATAATGTATTTTTTGTAAATGGGTAATGAAATGTAATATTAAAAACATATATGATGTTATATGTATTTAAATAATATTGGAATATAATTAAAATAAATTTAAATTCTATATACATGAGGGTATAACAAATTCGATGAAAGACAAACTTGAGTTAAGGGTTTCATGTTACAATATAATTTTTTATGAGGATTGTTTTCGAATTAGATTTTTTTGATGAAATTTCATGATATACCTCTCCATAATATCATGAATTATATTATAAATTATTTATTTATGTATATTATTTTGTTTTCATTTCATTTTCCCCCACATAAGTACTCAAGATACTAAAAAATATTTTTAGGGAAATCTAACAATGTTTCCTAATTTGGTTAAAATTCCTTTTTCAACTATAACCATGTTTTCCAAAATAATTTCATTAATGTTTTTAATATTATCAGAATATTTTTTGAAGTTTTGTTTAGTCATTATTTACATTCTATAAAATTGAATAGAATAAATATTCTTTTCATTTTTTGAATGATGAACTTTTGGAATTTTATTGAAAATGAGAAATCATGTTTTTTAAAATATACTACATGAATAGAATAACCCACCATCATGAAGAGGACTGATATAAAATATTTATTTACAAGTTTACTTGATGATTTTCAATGATTGTTTTATATTTTATAAATATTTTTATTTTGACTAAATTATTTTAAAATGAAAAGTTATTTTCTTCATGAAAATATCCAGGGATCTTTCACAAAAATTTCCTTCTATGAAAACAACCTTTGATGTTACTTTTGATTTATAGATGATATGATCCAATGATACAATGATGTTTTATTATTTTTATGGATTATGATGTTGATTTATGGGTGAGTCTTTGAAACATGCGTCTTTCCAATGGGTTTGTTATGTTATGATGATACCTTTATAAAACTAATTTCTTTTCTACTTGTTATGTTGTGATGCTATGATGAAATGTTTATGTTGACACTCCTTTTTATCGGTGAGAATGAAAATATTATAAATAGAATCGTGTGCGTGTTAAAATTAAATTGATCCTTAATATTAACTAAGGGACTTTCCTAAATCTAAATATTCCTGCATACCCATTCCTGTTACAAAGGTCATGCATCTACCCTGCATAGAACAAAGGAGGTAGAAACCCATATTCCAGACACCTCCACCAAGGACTAGTGTTGTAGACCTATTCGTACAACATCCTTCACCTAGAGTCCTATATGTTTTTATAAGTAAGACATCAAGGATCCTAATTTGAATGAAAAAGTATCAGAAGAACCCCTGGAGTTCTGATTAGGTAACACCGTTTCCTAGGTCCGCCAAAACATCTCAAGTAACACTCCCAAACCTGAGAGTGAAGAAAATTAAAGGGTATATTTGAAGATCAAAGTTCCTTCAGGGTATAAAACATAATACACCTACATGAGGATTATAATTACCTAATGAGAAACCAACTCTATGAGGCCACACTCCCTAAATAGGGACCTAGGAGAGGCCCTTCCAAGGACAATAGAGGATAACCATGGTATTAAGGCTAGAGACACTCTAATGTGTTGTTACCCCAGTGGTCTATTGAACAAGGCACATCCATATCACCTAGGCCAGTACCCCCTATGTAATTCACTTTCAGTTCCTCTTATTCCCTAGGTGGAACACCTATACAACATACATTTTCCAAGCACCTGCGCCCAAGACCAATGTGGGTCACCATTTAGGACCTATTCAAAGTCACACAAGATAAGAAATCTTCTTTTTTGGATCCCTTATCTAGAAGGTAACAAGTTTAAACCTCCACCAAATCCCTCGTATTTACACAACATTGAAAGGTGGCATACCAACATGTCTCGTATTTTGGTTTTTATTCTTATGGTCATATGTTTCATTCTCGGGTCCACCTTGTTGGTTAGTGTCCTATGGGTACATGTGAATGTGTACACCTATGGTCATGAAGACCTTAACCCCAGAGATATTTTCAGGGAGTTCATGGTCTTGGGAACAAGGGTTAGGACCATGTATTACCCATCTCATCAATAAGACGAGTATCCTTTAGTTACTATTAGGGAGGATGATGATTACACATGAGTTTCCTTTTAATATGGAATTTCATCCTCCTCCCTCACTACATGACTAATTTTAAACAATCCATCTAAGAGTAACCCCTTATACTTTCGTAATAAGGTTTCAATTTTTCTATTCTCTACCTTCTGGCTACCATTGATGGCCTTGAGTCCTTCTCCGTACACTGGACTTTTTCACGGTTATAGTGAAGTGAGAAAAGGTTCATACCCTCAGCTACTTCTAATTAATCAAAGGACAATGGACATGGTCACACTAAACACCCTTTCCCTCTCCTTTTGGGATTTGTCTCCATGTATAGTTATTAACAAAAGCGGAGTGTATGGTTTGTAAGATCTTCCACACCCACTTATTTCTCACACTCAGAATGACTCTCATGGTATTAGAGGTTAATGTTGATTGTGACATCCACATGATCCGTACAATATTGGACTACGATAAATATGATTCTTGTAATAACTAAGATTTGTTGGATGAATACCTAAGGCCTGCGCTCAATGGAAATCCTCCTCAGGAGAAAGCCCATTTCATACCAATCCAAACATCAATTTGTATCCTCCTCAGGACTAATCCCCAATCATATACCCCTTAATTCGGGCACGATCCTCAAGAGTAATCCCTAAAATAAGTCTCAAAATCATGATGAGTTGAATCATCCCTCATGGTCCCTTTTATGGTGAATATTTTTCAGGATTAAGCCTCAACATAATCCACTAAAATGTACATACTCTCCTATGAGATGAATATTATTGGTACCTACAATGGTGTTGGTCCGTACAATCAAACTATGTGGACTTTGATTCATATCCAAACGTTATATGTAGGAAGCCTTCATGTGGTCCAATCCTAACATCCCAAATCATCCATGTATCTTTGGTCCATATTCCCAATGCATTTTAATCCAACCTGAGAAACCAAAACTCTATCAGGATCCATGGGATGATTTTCCATAAGCCTCATACAAAACCATGACTAGGCTCTTTCCACCTAGACATACTTGCCATGTGTCATTAAACAATATGGTTTGGTCCATATCACATGAACATAAAAGATATGATATACCATATTAAACAGCACCAAACTACGTGAGTTTTAGTTCCATTCACAAGGATATGTAAGAAACCCTTCATATGGGTCTGATCCCAACATCAAAACGACTCTCGTTTCAATAGATGAAAACATAGTCCAAATTTTGCAATTGTGTGGCTAGAGATCCATCTTCATCAAAATAATGACCAAAAAATCTCTAATTCCTACTTAAGTGGATACCATTTAGGGAGAACGTCAGATACATTCAGATATCTTCATTGATGAACAACCTCAGATACACATAGGTGATTATATATCATATACATACAAATAATTCATTTTCAATTCAAGGTAAACCCACATCATACATTAAAATTAATGAAGGATTCACGAATATGTCTTAAATATATAAGAGAGCACCAAAGTGGGAAATAATTCACCCCCAAAATGGTGTGGTGAGCCCAACCTCTCATCCTATTGAAAAATGTTAGTTATTATGCATCGTCACCCAAACCCCCTGATGAGCACTTGTGTTTGGAATGTCGGCCCCAATGGATGAAGAACATAGGTTGTTATCGATTACATGAACAAAACCATTTTTAACCATTTTGAAATAATGATTCCTAACTTGTACATATCTACAAGGGGAAATAAAAATGGTGAACCCAATGTGAATCCTTAACCAATATGATTTTATCAACCATCTTCTTGGCCCCTTTCACTTGATAAAAGAGTGCCCAAAAATAAAATCAATCATGAATGTGATAATTAAAATGAGATGAAACATTGACATAGTTTCATGTTTGTGTTTGTTATACATATAGTGGCGTAAACTCTATGATCCCTTCAAACCAATGGTGTAATTCTAGTTTTCACCAACAAACTCCATGGATACAACTCAAGCCATGTCTTTGTACACTAAAAAAGTCAGATCACCAACCCAGTGTCATCAATACTAGGTCTCTAACTCACATGTCTGGGAGTACCATTGAATTGGTACAATCCCATCCTTGGAGGCCACCTGAACGGCCCCCTATTTTTTGAAGCCCCACCGATCATCCGGTTAGTGATGACCGGTGGTGTTAAAACAGACGGCACAGACCACCATCTTCAACCATTTCAAATGATTATCCCTAAAAAGAATCAACTAGACCCTATAATATCTTAGGGAAGTGGATCAACAGCCAACATATGGCCTCACCCAGAAGACATAGGGGTCCTTCACAAGGGATCCTTCTAGCAATCGTTGCTTCCAATGTTGTGTGGTAGTAAACCCCCAACATGATGAGGGTGTTTTCATCCACTATATGTTCCAGGACATTAAAACCTGGTCATGAAAGAAGGACCATTGAGGACCAAAACATCCCAATATGGAGAAATGTCACACCTCTGACCCCTCTAGAGTATACCACCAACAAAATTTGGTATAAATTTTTGAGAGAGCATATACACCCACCCGCCTTTCTTCAGCCAACCACCATACTCACCTTGGTACATTCCATGAAGCCCACCAACCAAATATTGCAGCATACTATAAGAAGAAACAGACATTGGCATGCACCCATCAAGCCTACCATTAGACTAATCTAGCAGCACCTGAAGAAGTTAGTTTGGAAGTCCTTATGACATACAGGGGGAAGACCCAACTCTATTCCCCCACACACAAGTGATTTCAGTATCCCTTGATAGGAAAGGGATGAAAATAATTGGTACATACACCTACTCTAGATAAAAAATAAAAATATATAATCATTTCAGTCACATAATTCTCCAAGAACATCTTGAAAATTGTGAAAGGGAAACACAAATATCTTCTCACATCCTACTTAATTTTTTGGATATCATAACATCAAAGACAATAGTTCCCTAGAGACAGAAACAGAACTCTATCATGTCTCACTAGCATGTCACCCTAGAGTAGATACCCACATATTATCTTGTCCAAGATAGTCAAGGGGAATACTCCACCATATTATATAGACAAATTAATTAGGAACATACACCCGGTCCATCTATAGGTAATCGTTCTACCTCAATGGCCACTCCAAGGCAGGCACAAACACATTCCCATGAAAACCACATCCCCCATCAAGTGTACCCAAGTGCTCATAAGAAGGGATCCAAGAAGAAGACTCATAATTCATGATTAGAAGATAAAGAGAGTCGGTGATACATCTATTCCTACTGTTGGTGTTCTTAAATCCCTCATATTATAATCTATGGAAGCTCAAGATCCAACCCTCCCATTACCATCCTATTGGAGAAGTGACTGTAATTTTAAAGGCCCTCTTAAGACACGTAACCATGAATTTTTTCTTCATCCTTACAATATTATTGATCACGAGATCCCATCTCTATATGTGATCCATGGATGCCCTCCCTATGGATAGAAGATCAAGATGAAATAGGATCTTCATCTTTCTGTAATCCATCACGGCGGTCCCCTAAATAATGTTGTTCACTATGAATGTTATCTCAAAAATAATTCTTAACATTTTCAATATAATTCTCTAATTGGAAATATAGTGATGAGAAATACATCATGTAATGACCCACCTATTCTCACTGTCTTGAGAAAACTGTGAACCATTACTAGTTTTTATGAAACATCCCTAGGACACCAATGGATGGAAATAAATTTGTAAGTGTTTCAAATTAAAGTGGGGATGATTTCCCCTTTAATAATAAACAAATAATCAAACAAAACAAAACCCATAATAACTATATGAGGCATGATCTAAATAATGAAAATTAAATAATTTCTTTGATACCAAAGTGAAACCAAAATATGGTATGGTATAAGACAACTAAACCTCAAAGAATAAAGAGAAATAAAACTAAAAATGAAACCAAAATAACCAAATAACTATATTATCCACTAGCTCTATGCTCCACCATCACAAAATATCCCAACAAATCATGATGTTGGGCTAAAAACATGTGGTACACTACTATTACCCATGTCCTAAAATATGACATCTACAAAAGCACAAAAGTTCCAAAGAAGGGGTGAGTATAAAACCAAATAGGTCTTCCCCAATGACTTCCCTACTAATACCACTACGATGGAAAAGTTAGAAACATTAAAATAAAACCAATGAAACAAAAAGAATTCCAAAAACAGTTTATAAGAAATTGTGAACACTTCTCAAAATAGTTTATAACTAAATATAAAAAAACATGTTAACCGATTTTATAGAATGTTATTTTCTATGTAAAAAATCAAATAAATCATTAAAACTTTTTTAAATATCTATATTGGCATAAGAATTTAATTTCATATATCTAAAATTCCAACAATGCATGCTTCATTATGATAGATCCATACTCACGAGTGGTTCGTTGTCGATCTACCAAGTCATCACAAGGTAATTAAATCCCATGTACCATTATACCTTATCAATGAGAAAAGGGTCTTATTTCTATAATGCCTTGTAATTCAATATGAAAATGCACCCCATTTTTTCAAATAACCCATTCCAATTTCTATAATTTCACCCATTTCAATAAAAACTGTTAGTTTATTAAAACATTCCAATAAGACAATTTAAAAATATAAGAATTTAAATAAACCTAAACAATTATTAAAATAATTGAAATTAAATTCACTTACAAAAATTCTACAAAACCCCCCACTTAAAATCTTTATTTTAAAATCATTATCAAACGACAATTTCATGAATGCCCAATTTTCCATAATTTCATAATTCCCCAAACCTTCACTAATGTGGGATTACACTCAATGTTTAACTTAAAATAATAATTAATATCACACAAAAAACTAAATTTTAAATCATTACTAACTGTTCTAGTAATGGGAGTTGTGACTGAATCAACCTACCTGGATCATTTTGACGAAAACTGAAAATAGATGAAGAATGTTCAAGAATCTGGGTCATGATTCCAAGAAACCGTGTTAGATCTTTTCTGCTATCATGAAAAAAACCAGATATGACATTATTTGGTGTAATAATCTTATATCTATCCACAATGGGTGTTTATATAAGAAAACAAGAAGAAAAGATAAGTAAATATAATAAACTGTGGAATAAATGATGAAGAACAAGCACTTACAGCAAGAATCGACCTTCAAATCAGCAGGTAAAGCCTTAATATCTATTCGGGATTTATGGGATAACCTTAATTGTCCTTTTGAGATGAAAAAAATCTTTTTTGGTCAGTTATAGGTTGAAAATGAGTAGATAGAAGTGAAAAACGAACCAAATCCACTTTTTAAGGAAGTGGTTTTTCACTGCGCATATTTGGTCACACGACTTGGGAAAACCATGTGCAGTCCATGAACCCCCCCCCCCCTTACCCCAACAGACATTAAAATCACTCCAAAATCTTCCCATATTCGCCCATAACATTTATAAAGACAAAAAGAAAAAAGAAAAAGTTCAATACCCTAAATCGGGGGTGCTATATTCTCCCCATCATTGGTCTTTCCATCCATGGAAAATATAAAGAAATCAAAACCCTGAAATAGTTTCGACCATGGCTCTATCATTTCCTTTGCATGTTCCCATGTAGCTTATTGAAATTTACCATGTTTCCATTAAAACATCACTAGACTGATTATTTTTTCACGGAATAATTTCTCTTTCCTATCCACAATCTGCACCGAGATATGTACCAAGGAATCATCCGACTCTATGTCAACGTGATTCCATGTGATCACATGGTCTATATAAGGCTGATAATTTATGAAACTAAGATACGTGGAACATGTTATAAACTGCATGGATCTATACTGGCAATTCCAACTGATATTCCACCTCTCCAACTCGTTCCAGTATCTCAAATCGCCCAATGTATCTAAGAGATAACTCGCCCTAATTTCCAAAATGAAGATGTACCAGTCTTGGAGAGATACTTAAGAACACATGATCACTCAACAAAAATGACAAACGTCTTTAGCGATGATCTACATACGATTTCTAATGACTCTGAGTCATCACTATCATATTTCTGATCAACTGGATATTCTACGTGTTTTCTTGGACAAGGCTCGCCCCATCAAATGAGATCTCACCTATTTCGACCCAACAAAGTGGGAGAGAACGACAAGGATTCCCATACAAAAATTTGAAAGGAGACATATATATGGAGGCTCAATAACTATTATTATATAAGAACTACACAAATGGTAAGTTATCCTACCATGATCCACTAAAATCCATTACACAATACCGAAACATATCTTCAATCATATTTATCATCCTTTCGGAATTCCCAAATGTCTACGTATGATATGTCGTAATCGTATTCAATTGAGTCCCATTTTATTTCTTTACGGATTTACATAAATAATTTGTAAACCTCGAGTCTCTATCTGAGACTATCGAGAAATGTATGCCATGTCTCTTTACAACTTCTCAAATATATATTTTGGATAGATCTTCTACCCAATGATTTTCACAAATAGGTATTAAATAAGCTGACTTTGTGAGCCGATCCACTATCACCAATATAGAATCATATTTCTGAACCATTCTGGGTTGACCTATAACAAAATACATTGGTATCTTCTCCCATTTCCACATTGGAATTGATAATGACCACAACATACATTTTGGTCTTTGATGCTCTGCCTTAACTTACTAACAAGTTGTTCACATTGAAATGAACGCTTCCTCTTTCTGTTTCATACCAATTTTCCAAAACAACACCTTCAATGCCTTAAAAATATTTTTTATTTCTGGACATACATCCAATATCGAATGGTGGTTGGAATTGAGAATCTTTTTCAACAAACCTTAGGTAAAAAAATCCAATTTCAGAACCACAAAACCGAACTACCATCATGTTTCCAGCCCTTAATAGTCTCCCCACCATTGAGTTTTGAACTCATAACCATGCATTTTGCATCATATTATTGTGCCTTTTTACCATTTTTACTAAATTATTAACCACGAAAACTGAAAATAAAAATGAATAATAACCTCGTTCTTCACATTCAACATAAATATCAGCTAATAAGAACATTGAATATAAATTTTTTGAAGATTATTTTTCTAACCGAGAATATTAATTCTTGATTAATGCATTAGCCACAAAATTGTTTTTGTTGTATACATCAAGTTGGAGTTAAAAAACTTGAGATACTCCATCCATCTCCTTTTCCACAGATTTAAATCTCGCTACGAGAAAATATGCCTCAAGATCTTATGATCTATTAACACAGTGAATTTCTCACCATAGAGATAGTGTATCCAAGTCTTCGAAGCATGGATGACTATAGAAAACTCCAATTAATTTGTTGGGAAATTTTTCCCATTCACTCTCACTACCTTGAACTATAAGAAACAACATGGTCTTTATGCATGAGAACACATCACAACTAATATCCTAAAGCATCATAGTACTGCACATATCCATTTATTGATTCTAGTAAACCATGATAAGTACTGATGTAAGATAAAATTCATGCTCTTGAAAAGTCTTCTAGCATTCTTTGCTCCACTGTAAAAGAAATTTTTTGTTTTCCAATGTTGTCATTGGCTCTGCTAGTTATGAGAAGTCACGAACAAAAGTTTGATAATAACCAGCGAGACTAAGGAAATCAGAAAAAAAATTATCAATTTTATGACTTCCAACATAATCAATATGGTTGGTGTCCATCATAGAATAATTGTGGACAATGGCCCCAAATTGTTTTCTTTAAATCAAAGAGGTTGTACCAATAATATAACATTATGTCCAATTATTCATTTATCTATCATGTATTATTAAATGGATCGATAATGTATTTTATGAAAACTATATCAAATCCTGGACCAAAAAGCTTCTATATACCTTCTAGGAATTCTATACCAAAACCTGTAAAGCTACAAATGAGACCCCATATTCCTTAATATATATAACATAACATGTTTTCCCCATAAGACAAGTTTCCTTTAGTATTTATTGACATTTATGATCAATTTCCTATGTATGAGTAGTCCCAAAAGTTTTTAGATGAATTGGAATGACTGGATGATAAAAGACTACTTTCCATGCATAATTTCAAGGTTTACCAAAATTGTATAGCTCAATATTTCTACAAGTAAGTTCACTATTGTTTATTCTTACATGGGGAACTGATCTTGGTCCTCAGGACCCCAATGATACATATGAATAAACCTCCAATGATTAAACCAAAATTGGATGTTCCTTTTTTCCTTCATAAGGTATATTCAAATGGATAATTTTCATTAATTAGTATTAGAAGATAGTGTGTTATCACCCTACCAATGTAAGATTCCTTAAGAAATATTTCATGTGATTTATGAAATTTGGTTCTTGTCATAGCACCTAAAAACAACAATACACCATTCATCCTTACTACATAGTGTGAAAATAGCATCGAGAAGTCCTTGTCACATGAACCCAAAAGGATAGACCTATACCATCATAGTCACATGATGTTAAATTCTATGATGGTGTCTTCAACACAATACATTAAATCAAAGTCTTACCTTGGGCACCAATCAGAGGATTCCTAACCAACAAGCTCAAGAATCCTCATTTAACGAGCATGGATATCTTTTGAGATTAATCCTAAGATTCTTGGGTAGATTTGGAGATGATTTTCATAATTAAAATGTGGAACTAATTTATAATTCATATATCCTTTATTTTCACTCCTTCAATAGAATAGGTTTCCTTACAGTATAATGCTAAACTTCATGAAATGGACTTGTGTGCATGACCTTAAAAGTTACATGGATCATCTTGATCACCCACCATTAAATCAATGGGATAATAAATTTTATGTATGAACAAAAATAAGAACTATTTGTGACTTGATTCTCAATTTTATGAAATATGTAGTGATTCATGGATCCCTCATTCTAGTCCCAGTCGTAAAAAAAGGTTACCTCATTCCCTATATATGAGTAAGATTAGATCAGGGGATATTTACCCATTATTCCACACAACAAGATTCATGTTGCCAAAATGCCTGTAGATATGGATAGACCGTGTTCCATAAGACCAGCCTTAGGATCCAAATATAGGAATGGTTTTATTCATCATTTTTTAGCCTATTTTATTCATTCTAGTCAAGATACCCCTTACAATATGAATAATCCACTCCATACCCATTTATATTGGTCACCCACTTCACTTTTATTATTTGAATATCCCCCACGAAATATTGGAAACCCTCACTATAACTTTTTTTATCACATTAATTATATATCATGTGGAATTACAAATCTTGGTAAGGGACTCCTTGCATGGTATGGTCACATCATTATCCAAGAACCATGACCATTAACTATGTGTATCTCCTTCAAAAGTAATGTTTATTTTGTGAGATCTCATACCCTTTATTCATGTCAAGTGACCAATGTCCTTGTATCATGACATTAAACTAAAGGACCACATCCCTTCCAAATTACCTTAAACTTCATCATTAACATCCTTATCACCTGACCTTGAACCATAGGTAACGTCCTTGACAAATGACATTAAATTGAATGGTTCACATCACTATCATATGATGTAAAAATATGCATTAATTTGGTCCATTCTTGAATGGACCACCATTCTAGGTGCAGTTATCTCATTATAGCTTTACTATAGAATAATGTGTCTTGATTCTCACTTTTATGAGAAAAATAGTGATTCCTGGATTCTCCAACATGGGCCCAACAACAATAAATACACCCACACTCTCCTTTGCATGAGCTAAATATTCACAGGAGAGTCCAGTGTGGGTTCACATTCCATTCATAGACTCGTATAATGAAAAAATAAACATACTTGTATAAACATTAGAGATACATGGGGAACATTCTCTAGAACTATGTGTCTCTTGATTCTAGTATCATTGAGATACATAGTGTTCTTAGATTCTCTAACCTAGGCCTATCCAAAAAACAAAAAAAAAATCTCCCACTCTCTTTTGAATGATCTTGATCTACATGAGATATTCCAGTGTGGGTTCTCAATTTATTCATGGATTGATATTAAAAAAATTCCTTCCCTATATACGGAACCAGCCTATGTAGGGAATATTATCTAGATATACATGTGGCATGATTCTTGTTACTAAATGATATATAGTGATTCCCAAATATCATGTCATGGGTCCATACCCAAATTTTTCATTCATAACAAAGGATTTAGACATGTGTAATGATCACTAAGTCCATTCTTGTTCAATTCTGAATTATATTTTCCCTTCATACTCAAGAACATTCCATTTTGAAAATATGCTAAATGACTTGAGAAATATTGACCTTTATATGATTTCCTTTGATAGGGGTGATGGAAGAATTAAACTATAAAGGGAACCTCTGCTTTGAATATGCATAATACACAAAAAAATATGGATATTCATAATATGTTCCCTAAATGTGGCATATAAACAAGAGACATATTCTTCTTTGAGATAAAGGTTCTTTTATCTCTATATGCCCTGAAAATATATTAGTTGAGGATAATTTTTGAATTTGTTTTGTATCCATACCTTTCATAACTATCCCATATCATTATCATAGATAAAGGGACCCAGAGGGAATGGCTTATAAACTTTACCCATCATTGTAAGGGAATGTCAGAGCATTATAAACCATATCACCAAAAATGGTTGATCCTGGATGCAAGAACAATAAAATCCACCCCAGTAATACTTATCTCAGGATTTTAATTTGTTGGGAAACTTCCTCATAATATGATAGTAAACTCCATGGTTTATATCCCCATCGTATGGTGTAAAACTATCCATTTTGTGGAACTCTATTAAGATGATCATCATTCAAAATGTTGGTCTTTTATAGAAACAGTATTCTATAGTTATATGTGTCTTTATTCTCATTCCCTTAAGAAACACTATTACACTAATATATATAATTCTATGCCCAACCAATAAAGAAATAATGTCAACCCCATCTCTCCCACACATGGTCTTAATCTATGCTGGCTATTCTAGAATGATTTCATTCATTGATTAATTCATTATTGTAGTAAAAATCCCCTTTATTATCTCAAGACAATGCATATATAAATTTTTTATTTCATCCTCAAAAGCATTCATTTGGGCCAAAACACAACATGGTTTTCAGAATGTTGGGATATCAAAATCCTCCCATAGCCATCGGTATTAAAAAAATCCAAATATAATGGAATGTTTTGTTTTGACAATGAATAGTACACCTCATACTCATATTTTTATGAAATGCCTCCAAAATTTTCATATAAAATAATGGCAGTTTCTTCTCTAGGGGAAGAAAATAATATATTTTTACACCCTCACAACATCATAGTGGATGCCACTTTTCGAACAAGGTCTATGATCATTCCTTGCATGATTGTTCAGTATCATCTCTTCATATACAAAAATTACTAGGACAAAAATAAAAAACTTTCTCTCCATATATGTAGAATTTGTTGGATAATTCATTTCTTTCAAGTCATACTTGGGTCATTATCCTCATAACTCATGGTCAAAGCTATTATAAATATAAAAATATTAATCATTTAGGATTATAATAGTTTAAACTACCAATTAAAGAGACCTTCTACTCTCTAAGATGAAAACACAAAAAGGGAACCTTGTGAAAGGTTCATTTTTCAGCTAGTTGGACATTTAATCTCCATTATTTAGAAACAAATTTTCAAACTAAAATTAAAAATCCAAAAAAACTTTTTATGTTTAAATCATGCAAATGGAGTCCAAAAAATAAAGTCTGCCTCACTATGTCATCCTATATTTGACCTAGATTAAAATTTGGGTGATGAAATAAAAGGCACAAGGTTGGTAGTGTCCATCATGTGACCCTATCAGTAGTTAGAATATGATTTATAGGTCCATTAGAACTATAAAATGGTCAGATCATTCTCCAAATGGTGACACAAGACCAATTCTCAATATGTTCTTTAAACATCCATCAACATTCCATATATTTTTTTATAGAGTTGGAATATTTTCATTCTAAATGAATCTAATTCAAAGGGTGAATTTATTTTGGCATATAAAGATTTATTTCGTGCACTTTTCCGAAAAAAATCAATATGTTTTCCTCATGTAGGAAACACATATTACGTTTATAGTAGAAATGAATCTCCATTATAGAATAAGAAGGAAATTAGATTTCCACGTGATCCAAGATAGCTAACACATTTTGTTATAAACATTCCTTTGAAATAATCTTTAATCTAGTCATGTGGTGCTTGGAACCTCCCTCAAGAAGTCAAATTTGGATTTCTCAAATTTCCGATAAAATAGAATCGATGATTTAAAACACATATTGATGGTATTTTTAGAATATTCTGGCTTCAGAAAACAAACTGATTGTATGTATTCACCATATCATAGGGTTTAATATTCATCATTGGCTTCAATTTAACTTCTCATAGATCCCAATAGAACTTATGTGTCAACAGTTGTTATCATTAAATGTTATGAATTTTTCATAACGGAATTTGAGATCTCATGAAACTTCATCTTGAAACTTCTTCGCTCGTATCATGTAAGTCCCAAAATTTACAGAACACTTTTTTTTACCTTCCTACATAAAAAACCGATTTGGAGTATCCTATATAAACAAAATTCTTGGTCAAAATTTCCCATGCATGTTTGGGTAGCTAATATTAAATTGGCATGACAAAATAGTGTGATACATTTTCATGAATTACTTACATGGACATACTCCTTCACGCAAGGTCTCGATTTAGCCTACAAATAGGACCCTTCAGCTCCCACATTGATATGAATGGAAACTGATCAGACAACTTCAATATATTCTCCCCATTTTACTTTACCCAATTCCTAAATGAATTCTAGGTCACACTCCAATGTTCAAAAGAAGATGGAATTAACAAGTTCCCATAGATTAAAGTTCCTCCATGTTTTAAAACACTAATGGTATACATGAGGAGCCAATTCCCCTAGTCCAAAAGTACTCAGATGAAGGCCCCTTCCCAAGCTCGAGACTTGTGTGAGTCCCTTATAGTATCACCTGATGATACCCATGTAGGTTTATGAAAGGTCTCACACAATTTTGGTTTCCCAGATTGTTCTTCATCCAAGTTCACCCATGCAATACTTGTTTAGGGAACCTCCAAATTCACCAAGGTAACAACTTAGTGAATCCAAATCCATCTCTCCTAGGTATCACCTAGGATAAGAACCCTCCAAGACCTCTCTCATACTATAAATGACTGGTTCCTACCCATGGGAATCCCAATTTAAGTAAACTAAATCAAAACCTCTACTGTATCCCCAAATATTTTCATTGTCTGAGTACATGACACATGATCATCCTTCATTCAATTATTCATTCCGTCAATAAAATCTGTCCAAAACTTATCCTAAATAATAGGTATAGTTATTAGGGTGTCTATAGTTGGTATTCCACTCAATTATAGGGACCCCAAACTTGGAGGCAGTTCCAAGGACCTCCATATTTAGGATACTGAAGGTAACCACTTTCAGTTACATGTGGGCTAGTGTTATATCGTTACATCCTTTTCTCTGAAACTATGAATTATACATCCCATATGGTTTAATCCCATATTATTTCTTGTGGTACATCTCCTGCTATCCATACCATCATCCACCTCTACCATCCTATAATGGATATTTTTTGATTCAACAGATATTCCATTACCTCTTGTTTCTCACACCAAGCATGAATCATGTGGGATTAAGGGTTAGTATTGATCATGTCATAATCATGATAAAATTTATCAAAATTGAATCTTCTATATGTGTAATCCATAACATGTTTCAGCTATATGGGATTTGATTCTTGTCCAAACGAGATACATATGAAGCCTCCCCAATCATCAATCTAAACACCTCAAACCCACACTAATCTTGTCTTGGAAATAATCCAAGTAGGTTCATATCAAACCCATAGATCCATATTCCATCCAGGTCCCTCTATAATTATCCTTATTGGGCCATAATTTCAACAAGATCATGGCCCCACCTTGAAGTATATATCCCTTCCAGGTGCTTTTCATCTTATCATCATCATTCCATGTTCCCAATGGGGGAAATCATCACAGGTAAATATAACCAACTGGATAAACCACTAAGGGATACTATGGTGCATGTTACACCCAATCCTTAACATGGATCCTTTTTCCTAGATATCCTTACCTCAAGATGTTAAACTATACATTCTAGTTCACATTACAAGATCTTAAAAATTATGATGCATCCCTTTACGTGGAACAAACTTCATGGGTTCTAATAACTATCACAAGGATATATAGGAATCCACTCTCATGGGAATGATCCCATTATAGAAATAACACATGTCTCACTATAAGACAATGAAACCCTAAGTACAAAACTGAGGGGCATAAATCTATAATCACAAATTAATAAACACAACCAAGATGAAGAGCCTATGATACATAAAGATGGTTTCCATAAACATGTGTCTATTGTTTATTATTAATACATAATTGTGATTGGTTTTATATATGGAATTTAAAATGGATTTATAAATATGTCTTAACTTTTTTAGAGATCCATGCATTAGGTAATAATTCCAACTAAAAGGATGTGATGAGCCCAACCTCCCTTCATCTTGACCAATCTAAGTTCTTAAGCATCATTGGTTAAGATCCCAAATCAATAACATATTTTGGAATAAAGATACATTATCCATCATGGATATTAGATCCAATGGGTGTTTCCAATTACATGATTAAAACCCATTGGAAACTAACCCACTACGAATGAGTGAAAAAAATATATTTTTTTCTCATTTTCTTGGCTGAATCTCCCTAAATTCATTCCTTCTTTTCATCCATGGATAATAAATGCTACACCTAAAAACATATTATTCATCTCCATAGACTCCAACCCACCATTACTAAACTAAAAAACATGGTTTTACATAATAATAATAATTTTATCCTGAATAGTTATACCATTGTTCAGGTGAATATTTAGTTTCTTTTTTCCTCTTTATTAGGGGAATATTTCTTCTCAGATTACTCATAACATTCTTAAATATATAGAAAAATATTTAAGGATTTTTCACAACATATGAATTACATGAATTTATATTAGTACCTACACCATTAGTTAAAATAAATTTAATAACGTTATCATAAACATGATGATACTTTACATTTTTCTATGGGAGAATTACCTTATCAATTAGTGATGATTTATCTATAAATATAAAATATATTTTATAATCTTCTATCATATTTTTATGGGTTTTTAAATTTTATGAACATCTAAATGGTCAATATTAATCTCACATGAATTTTCATTATATTTTTAATCATAGTTATATTTATATATAACTTTTAATTAGAGAATTATGGAATCTTAAATGTATTCAAATTATTTCTTGAGTATTCCAGTATCTATTTCTTTTAATTTCTCAACATCCTTATCTAGAATCTTAATTACATTCTTGATCTATCATGTGATATTTCTCTTGAAAATGTGATATTTTTTATATCATATTCAAAATTTTTGTTATGTATGTTATCTAGATATATATGATTTTATATCTCTATCTATATTTGAGGAAACTTTAACATCAAAGAAATCAGAAAAAAAATTTAACCTTTTTATCTAAAGTGAAATCATCTAATAAATATCTAAATCTGCTAATGTTTCTCCCAATTTTATTATTTATTATAAGAAACAATGGTTTATCCATAATACCTTTTTATATATTCAGGCCATACCCTATAGTTTAATAATTTTTCTTCATTCACTTTCAAAATAACTTCATATATATTCTCGTATTTTTTCTACAATTTTGTTCTAGTATTAAATGCAATCATATAATATTAACATTCTATAAAAGGGACATCTAAATAGAATTACATATATTTAAAATAAACACAAATATCTATTTAAAAATATGTTTTATAGGAGAATATTTCTAAATAGGTGTAAAACCAAAGTTTCATCAACAACTTCTAGGCCATGTGAGAGAACAGATATAATCATTCTATTCTTACATCCCTGTTTTTAATCAATATAATGTTTTCCTATATTTTTTAACGAAAGATGATTTTATATATTTTATTTAGTTAATAATATATCCTAAAAAGTAAAAATGGTTTTATATTATACCAACTGTGATGACTAGGTGGTCTACTATGTATCTGTTGATCCCAAGAGGTGTTGAGATGGTTGTTATGAAAAGTGAGATTGAATAATTTTAGAAGAAAATATGATTGAGTGTGTTGTCATTTATTTTATAAAAATCAAATAACATTCTTTTTTAAATAAAATGATCCCATGTCATATTTTACTCATTAATGTAAATATAATTATTGGATTATTGTGAATTAATATTTTTATGAATATTGAATATAGATACACTGAAAAAGGTATGACTATGTTTTGGCTCGCATATACAAGAAAAGTTAAAGAATACATGGTCTAATATAGGAAAAAAATGGAATGGTTTTGGGTGTGGATGTCTAATATTTTTCATCTTCAATACTTTCAAGTCCAATATTTTCATGGAAAAAATCATGGTGGATAGATTGGGAGTCAAAATATTACCTGAAATAGGAAAACATCACAATGATTACTATGTTGTCTGTGGAGTGTTTCGATTCAAAATAGGGATTTCTATTATGGTTTTAGTAAAATTTTTGGTGATGGGGATATAAATGATATGAAAATATATCTATGTGGTGGTGATAATAGTCAAACAAATTTTATCATGAATTTTGGAGGATGAGTATTCCAATTCAAAATGAAGAATCCCATTATGGGCATATAACTCAGTGTGGTCATTTTCAAGTCCACCCATGTAAAATGGTTATCCCAATAGAGAAATTTTAATATTTTTGGTGGAAACAGGCAATATGTTTTCAAAGGTACAAAGGAGGAATGAAAAAAATATTTCCAGCCATAGATAAGGGCATGTCCTAGTGATTTTTTCCTTAAGATGCACATAATATGTCTTAGTGTGAAGATGTTTGTTGTTTTACAGTGAATGAAAAAGTGATGTTTTATATATTAAATTTGTTTGTCCCACCATGGAAATAATGGGGATTATGGGGATTTATTTTCCAAGTGGTTTAGACAAGTTTGAAACATATTTCATGGTGTAATCCATGGTCGGTGAATTTTTAAATATTCAATTGGATCTGCTGACATTGATTATTATATAACATACAAAATATCTTACTTGATCTATAACAACATTTTTTTAATTATAAGTTATTTATAACTAATCTATATTGGTCCAAAGCATCAAAATGAAGTGGAATTAGTATATTTAGTTTAATTAATTTGAAGTCTGTAATTATATTATTAAAAATATAAATCGAATCATATAATTTGAAATTTTTGATCTGCAAAGTAAAAGAGTAGTACTTGTGTAGTGGAATAAAATATTGCATCATTTTTAGTATTAGAAGAGAGGAAATGGAATTATATAAGATAAATAAGAAGAATAAAATTTGAATAAGAAGTGTTTGTGAAAATTTATATAGAGTAAAAAGACCATAAATATGTTTCTATAGGTTAAAGAAGTAAAGGAATAGAAACAAAACATAAAAAAATATTGGTTATATTTGGGAAGATTTATTCTTATTGATATCACGCTATTTATCTATGTAAATGTGTTGGACGAACTACCACAATTTTAAGAATCATTAACAATTGGAGAAAAGACCTATTTCCATGGTTTTGAACCATAGAAATAGGCCCCAAAACTGTGGCCATAGTCTATGGCCAAGATTTTGGACATCCATGGCTGTTATCGTAGTGGCAGTAGGTCGAAGCCTATTGCCACAATTTTAACCATGGAAAAAGGTGCCTATGGCCAGGGTTTTGAAAACAGTGGCAATAGGTCTTAAAACCTTCCACCGTGGTAGTTGACCTATGGCCACGGTTTAAACCTTGGCAATAGGAAGCTGTTTCTATGGTTTTAACCGTGGCTATAGACTTGGTAAGACATGGCAATAGGCTAAATACAAAATTTCACCAGTAGGTTTTGATCCTTGCACCTTTTCTCTACTAACCAGAGTACTTACCACTACACAGAGTGACATTACGGGAATATATATATATATATTATGATATATATATATATATATATATTAATATATTAATATAAACCATGGTAATATCCTCCAAACTGTACCGGTAGGTATTCTCGCTAATTTTTTGGATGGGAAATGTTTTTCCCGCCAAAGTGCGGGAACCATATTTCCACAGTTTGGAAAAACCATGGAAATAAGCCATTAAAAAATGGAATATAGCTATAGTTCTAAAACTGTGGCTATAGGAACAACCTATTCCATTATTTTAAAACAGTGTCAATAGGCCACAAAAACAGTGGCTATATCCACCTATAGCCATGGTTTTAAAACTATGGGTATTGGTCCATGGTAGTAGCCTTATTTTCTAGTTGTGATTGTATCATTAGTATATGTATAAACCATACTCATTATACATACATATTAGAACTAGTGGAGAGTATGATCTTAGTGAAACTTGGATCATACTGAGGACTAAGCTTCTCTTTTTGAGAGTTTAACCTTATAAATATGATATTCCCTTCGTGTGTGTGTGTGTGTGTATTGGAAATTGATCATGATTATCTTTAACCGATTATGAGATTTTTTTCATCAAGGAAATGTAAAATGTAATTGAATCACTAATCCCCCTTCACAATTATTTTTCACCATTCCAGGTTGTTCTTTTTATAGTGGTATCAAAGTGAGGTTACCCTAATTGTTAATTTTATATTTGAAGTTTGGGAAGGGTTTTCTCTCTATTTAATGAGTTTATTAGTATATTTATGATGTATATCTTGGATAACAATATCATAGTTATTAGAAATGGTATTCCAACACTAAATGTAAAAATGTATCATATCTAGATGAAAATGATATTGATTTATCATTTTTTCAATTATTTGGTAGTTCTTAAGGCTAAAAATGATGGGTTCCAACCTTGTTCAAATAATTTTTATTTTGAAGTAATTGATAGAATAAATATTGAGAACAATTATCATTCTAATAATTATTTATTATAATCATAATATGAGATGGAATTTCTAATAGTGATAAGTAAAATTAGATCCAAAGGATGTTTTAATAAACATGAAAATATATAAAAAGAAAATAAGAAATTGAATAAAGCTAAGATAAAAATATGGATATTGAAATATGAATATCTGAAAATGAAAGAATATGAAACTGTATATTCCTTCTTCATAAGAGTAAATGAGATTGTCAGTATAATTAGAAACAATATTGATATATTAGAGGAATCTATAGTTGTTAAGAAGATTATTTTTCACTTACTAGATTGGTTTGATGATAAAATATCTTCCCTTGAATATTAGGATACATAAATACTTTCTCTAGTTGACTTACGCTTTAATCTCATTTCCTATGAGATGTGGAATGGGTGTTCACTCAAGAATATGTGTAAGTATAAAAAATCAATTTTACGGCCTCAAAGAAATAAAAATTTATGAATAAGGTTGATAATGATTATTTTGAGTATTTTTATTTTGATTCTGATTCTTATTTTGATAAGAAGTGTGATAAGATGATGTCTATCATCTCTATAAATGTAAGAAGATTCCTGGGAAGGTTTAAAGTTATGGTTCTAATAAAATGAATTAGTTTTGGATTTGTTTTAAATTTCACTATAAATTTTCCTATCTTTAAATAAGATATGATAAATGATAAAGAAGAGAAAACAACATGTATATTATTTCAGAATAATTCAACAATTTTTGAGAAACTAGTGGTTCTACTAAAGGGAAGAGAAATAATTTATCCAAATAAAGGAAGGTTAATTTATTATCTAAGTCTGAAATCAGTTGTATTAGTTATGAAGTATAAGAAATTAATATATCCATAAATGTGGATAAGTAAATTTTCATTCCTAAGGTGAATGGATAAAATCAATATTGAAATTTATAGTCAATTGAGGATAATGAATAAATTTAGATAGAATGACTACTAAAAAACTTTACTTAATTAGTGTCTCTAAAATATCTCTAATTTGGTTAAATAGATAAAAATATAGAGAATGAATATCAATCATCCAAATGTAATGAATTACTTCATATTGAATAAAAATTAATGTTAGAGAAAGAAGTTAATTAATTTAATGAACCAGTTGTTGAAAAAAATCACTAATCAGGATATAAGGAGTGAAATATAAATAGAAGGAGTTAAATATTATAAAAAATGATGGAAAATTTGTAAAAATAAATTATAAAATTCTAGTTGAATTTCCATAACTTTATTTATGATGTTGGGTAGGTGCGAATTACAGAAATGGCTTGTGGAAACTAGCAATGTTCTCACATAAATGAAAAGAAAAATGACTAAGAGGACTTTTTGGGTAGTAAAATAAGAAGAATATACTCAAAAAGATAATGTTGTAGCAATATTATGTGATTTTATAGATTCTATATATTTTATTTACATCTCCTTTGATGAAAACATTTCTACAAATGTTCAAGGAGAAAGGACTAAAAAGAATATGGATGTGAAGAAAAATGCGTTTAGAGTTCAAAAAAATTGGTTTTCAAAATGAAGATATGATTAATAGTGGGAATAATATTTAAAAATAGGTTTAAAGTTCTAGACAATATAGTGGTTTTAATGGTATATATGCGTTTGAGGTTTTTGGAATTGAGGATGTTTTTGGAACATGTAATGGATGTTTTAGTTTAATTACCAATGAAATAATGATTTTAAATGGGTTGGAAGATAAACATTTATACTGATTAACCTCATAAAATGAGAAATTTTCATAGGAAACCTAAAAAATATTTATTGAAAGATAAAAACATATTTCAACGATTAGAAATATTTTGTTAATGATGTGAGCTGCCCATTCATATTAAAAAGGGTGTTTTTTATTCAACCATTCCAAATGTGGTGAACAAACTGTGCATGGAAGTGTTATATAAATAATGAGAAAGTTAAGTAGAATGATCTATCTTGTGAATCTTCCAACAATTCAGAAAAATAATAATTTACATGGATCCTAGAAAATCATTATTAATAACATATAATAAGATATTTTAATCTTTTCAAGGATTTTTTTAAAATAAAATGATGTAATTTTGAACATTTGAATTGATGGGTTACTCAAAATCTATTGTGTTGGATCAGTATATATTGTAAAAAAATAAATTAAAATCGAATATACACTTTATATTGAAGGATTGAAACTTAGTATTCTTAGGGTAACTAAGATATGTGATGAAGGAAATGTTTGTTTTTTTCAAAAATATGGTTTTATTATGAATATCTCGATGGATGGATATGTATTTATAACAATATAGTAGTAAAGAGGAAAAAAAATATATTTGTGATGCAATAAATTCATGTTATTTGTGTATAAAAGAATAAAATCAGTTGTGGCCTCAAATACTTGGTCATCTTGGTTAAAATAATGTGTCATATTATTAGTGGAGATATTTTTCTCCATATTTTGACGTGAAAAATATTAATGAATTGGATGTTTTATACTTTTCAAATGGGAAATATTGTAATTCGTTCATAAAAGAAGGTAGATATAGAATCCAATCATCTTTTGGAGCAATTTAACTCTGACATTTGTGGGTCCATTTGGATGAAATAAAATAATGGAGATAATAATTTTATTTAATTTATTTAGGTTTTGAAGATCATTTCATGTATAATGTTTAAAAATCATAAATAAAAGAATAAAAATTGGTTTAAGAGTTTTAATAGAAGTGTTTTTAAATACTGTTGTTAGTCTTATAAGATGATTCAAATACCTATTAGTGATATACATACCAATGGAAAATTTCAATGTAATATTTAATAACATGGTATTATCATGAAATCAGTACATCAAACACACCTCAGAAAAAAAAAATTCTCTAAATGAAATAATAGAAGAATATTGGATATGGATCAATATTTTTTGTTAGATCATGACATGTCTCGTTATTTAATGAAACAAGCTATTGGATAAGTGGTTAATATTTTAAAAAAAACCCGTTATAGGATTTATTATAACATCTCATCATGTGAGGTGTGTTATTAGAAATATAGAAGTCTAAAGTATATAAGAGTGTTTGAAATCCACTTAATTATCAAAATTATAGATCAAAAATTGGTAGAAATTTAATGAATAGGTATTGATGGTATCTACCTATGTTATCCAACAAATGGAAGGGGATATAATTGTTAAACCAAAGGTATGGTGAATATTTTTCTTTCTGTTAATTTAAGAAAATGGAACATGAAAATAACGTAAACTTGTGTGAAGAAGAAATCTCCATAAGTGATGATGAAGAAAATATTTTCATGAAATATAAAGGCGATGTTTTAGAAAATTATGAGAATTAAGAAGAATCACATGTTGAAGAGGTTGATTCAGAAAATTATAGTGATATGTAATTGTATTTTTTATGTCATATAAGCCTGAGAATGATAGTTTAGGCTCAAAATATCATTGTAAATTATGAAAAACAAATGAAAACAAGATGAACTCTGAGGAAAACCTCTCATATCAATTTTTTGTCAAGATTAACTAATATATGTTCAATAAGCAATGATATATCAATATTGGATTGAAGTAATGAATGAAGAGTTAGATCAGATAAAAATAATGAGACTTGGTATTTAGTACCCATACTTAATTAAAATAAAATTAACGAAACCAAGTGGGTGTTACAAAACAAGATGAATTAAAATGTTTATGTGGTGAGAAAGAAAGAAATATTAGTGTGTAAAGGATATTTAAATGTTTAAATAGTTGAATTCAATGAGATATTTTCACTAGTTTGTAGACTTGAAACTATAATATTTTTTTTCAATTTTGACATTATATAAATGTATTATCTTTCAAATGGATGTCAAGGCAGACTTCATCAATGATGAATTATAAGATGAGGTGTTTATTAAATAATCATGTGGTTTCAAACATTATAAATATGAGAATTGTGTTTTTAGGTTAATGAAGGTGTTATATGGGCTTCAAAAAGCCCAAATAGCTTGGCATTCTAAGATTGAAACCTTCCAAGGGAAGTTGAAATTTAGAAAATTATGAGTTGAAAAAATTATCAACATTAAATATTGTAATTAGTTATTTCACTTTTTTATTATTTAGATAGATTAATTTTTAGAAATCATGAAGTATTTTTTGAATTTGTTTATAAAGAAATGAAGATTCATTTAAAAATATATGTTATTGGTGATATGAAATAATTTTTTCTTTCACAAATATCTCAATAACAAGGATATATTTTTCTTCATCAAGAGATATATTTTAATGAAATGTTGATGAATTCATTAATGGATCAGTTGAATCCCCCTTTCATACTAATTCTACAGTGAATAAGGTTCAATAAAGATGAAATGGGAAATGAATTTTATTCAAGAGAATTTTGGAATCTGATAAGAAGATTACATTACTTGATAACTTCTGGACTTGATATATAGTATGATATTACACATTCTTCTAGATAACAATGTTTACCTAAAGTGTATCATGTGTTGTCTTGAAAGAGAATTAATTTAAAAATTAAAGGTATATAAATATATGGATTGAAATATGACAATAAAGTGAATATTGATATGTTTAGTTTTTTAGATATATAATAATCATTAAGTGTTGATGATGGGAGGTCTACATCAAGTATATATTTATTTATTATCCAAATATGTTTTTTTTGGAATTAGTGTAAGAATAATTCAGTTACCTTGAGCACTATTTAGGTAAATATTTAGCTTCCACCCATACCCTAATACAACTTATGTGGATAAATTCTCATCTAAAATATTTTTAAGGTGAAGTGAAGTTTTCATTACTATTATAATGTGATAATAAATCTATTATTAATCATTCAAAGAATATAAATTATTATTAAATATCTAAGAACATTTATATTAAATATTAATTAATCAAATATCATATAGAGAAGAATGAATTATAATTGGACGTTTTTTCTTACAAATGAGTATATTGATAATGTTTTTACTAAGATACTATCAAAAGAACCATTTCAGAATATAGGGATAAATTTAGGTGTTCAACCATAGTCATTATAAAGATGAGGTATAGGGTTCATGTACCCCTCTCATATTTTCTTTGGATATTGTTTTCAACGGTGTAGAAAAATGAAAATATAAATATTTCTTTTATATATATCTTCCAATTTTTTTTTCAAATAGGGTATATGATTGGTTTGTATCCATTTCCATGTGTTTCCATTCTCTTAAAATTAAGAATATATTTAGAGAGATTCATTAAAATGGTTAAACTATGCATTTAGCATGTGTATAATATTTTAATATTTTATAATAATTGATTGCATAATTTTTTTAGGTTTCAAATGTTTATAATGTGGTGATGATGTTATGATTGAATATTCTCATGTTAATGTTAAGGGAGATTCATATATATTGGTATCTTATAGAAATTATGGTATTATTTATTCAATATTATTGTTTCCTATATTGATTTCTCTAACATGGGATTATAATTATTGGATGGTGATTTGATTCTATGTTTGTATTGTTTGATAGTGAATTACGTTCCTGGGTTCACATAAAAATATAAATGAGGAGATTTTTTATCCCAATATGGGTTGAGATAGTAGTTGTGATATGTGAGGGTAAAGAATTTATAATTAGAGTATAACTAAGTATGTAATGTTTTGTTTTCATTACATAGATTGTATTCTTTTTTAAAAAAGATAATTCCAAGAATGATATCACTAATTGAAGTAAATTTATTGAATTAATTATCATGATTCATACATTATATGAATATTGATCATTTTTGTAGTGCAATAGGCAGTAATGCATAATGGACTAGCTTCTACAAGCCCTGGAAGAGAAGAACTTATCCCACATAGGTAATAAAAATTCTTAGTCTTGGGCATGGTAGTTTGGGAGTTTTCTAATTAATCATGGTGAAGTCCCATATGCTTATGGAACAAGCCATGTGGGATAACCTAGTAGTCAAAATAACCTATGGTAGAGGAACACATTGTAGTTATGGGTGTGGTGTTCATGGAATATTCTTATTCAAATTGAGGAAGGTACTATGTCCTTTGTGGAAGTTGTGGTGAAGAATATATAAGGTTTATGTCAATATCACTAAATCATGGTAAAAAAGTGTATTTTTTTAATAGGGAGTTTTAGAGGATGATTCTTCATATTCAAAACAAGGAAGGCTATTACAAGAATAATGCTCAATTTGGTTCTTTGAAATCCCACCAGTTGGAAATAGATTTCTAAAAATGAGAATTTCTGTAGGTGTGGCGGGCACATGAAATATTTGTTCATTATTCAAAAGGAAGAAATACAAATATCTTGTTTGATGTAAATATTAGTCTTTAAAGGGGTTATTTACCTAGAGACGCACATAATACAACATGTATTAAATTTTTTTGGTGTTTCACAGGGCATGTTGAAGTGAATGTTTATCTGTAAAAAGTTATTTTTCCAACAATTGGTATAATGGTGATCGTAGTGAATCTATATTAAATCATTTTTTACATTTTAGACCAATATGGTGCCAAACACGTCAAAAGTGAAATCTTTGGTCAATAAATTATTTTTTTCTAGTAGATTTTCAAACATGGATTCTTAGATGACTTATAGGCTTACTTGATGGATCTATGAAATAATTTTTGGATGAATCAATGTTGTATAATAAATCCACCCTAATACAATGGTTCATAATAAATCAAGAGTATTTTATTTTTTTAAATTAAGTTGAAGGTTTGAATTCAAATATTAGAATTTTTAATTTGCATCATATACTATATAATTTTTATTGTGAAATATAAGATAGTAGTGTAGGTTAAGTAGAATAGGAGAGTGGTTCATGGGATTTGGAAGAAGAGAGGAAGAATATGTATATATAGAAAAGAATAAGAATACAATTGGAATAAAAAGTGGTTTGGAAAATTGGTTGATTTTGAATAGATCATACCTGCATTTCTGTAGGTTCAATAAGTGGAGGAATAGAAACATTGCATCAGAAAATGAAGGTACTGTTTGGAGAGATTTATTCTCTTTGATATAAGGTTGCATATCTTTTTTATAATGTGGGATGAACTATCATAGTTTGGATGTATATTGTAACACGAGTTCAAGGATTAACCCTACTCATTGTACTAATATGGTGAAACTGGTGGGTAGTATGATCTTTATGAAACTCAAATCATGCCAAGTACTACACATCTCATGTTTAAAGGTGAACCATATAAATATTATTTTCCCTTCAAGTGTGCGAGTTGGATAGTGAAAATGATTAAATTTAATATGTGATAAGTGTTGTTTCATTGAGTAAACATAAATGGAAATTGAATCACTAATCCCCCACCCCCTTGGTGATTGTTCACTATTTTAGTTGGTGCCTTTTCAGTGATATTGAGAATGATTTTCGAATCAGTGTTTTATTATTTTACAATTTTTTTAGAAGTTAACCACTTTTATAGGTTAAACCCAATATTTTATAAATATTAAAGACTCACCCTCAATCATGTATATTAAAAAAAATTATAAGAGCACAAAATATTTTTAAACATTATTCATTAATATATGTGACTGTGTCATTCATTTATTTAAGAAATTTTAATAATTAACATATTTACTCATATGGTTAACAAAAAGGAATGAGGGAAGGTAAAATAATTTACACAAAACTATTTCCCAATTACATTAGTATACTAATAGTTTTTTATATTAGATTCGTCTTCTTTATAATGGTATTATAATAGAATGAAAATATGTTCAATATCATTCATAATTCTTTAGAATCAATTTTTATATATTATATAATCCTATAGAATATTTAGCATGAATATGATAAATTTTTCACTTTGATAAATTGAAAATTTATGATATTTAGTAGTAGTAGTAGTATGCTTTCCCTTCTCACAATATTTATCAACTCATATTCCTCTTCAGTGAAACTTATTTTCATAAATAGAGTAATGATCACATATATATTTTTAGTATTTAAATTTTGAGAACTCCTTATAGTTTAGTTGGGTGATATTCTACCCAATAATAATGGTCCTAAAATATCGAATTATGGAAATAAATCATTTCATTCCACACACTAAATATTTCATTGAAAATATTTATTTTAATATCCATTATATTCTCATTTCACTCATCCCATAATAGTAGCTTAAAATCATTTAAATTTTTCATGAACTCATTAATTATTATTTTTTACGTATTTTTGAAGTTACATAGCTTCTCCAATCACATTAAAAATCTCAATCCACACTTAGACAAGGTTATATTATAGATACCAGGTCTTTTAAATATTTAGATAAATAAAAAATGATTTCCAGATTATTTATACATGGAATTTGTGACATTAAAATTATTTTTAAATAATAATTAAATTAATTTTAAATGACATTAGAAAATATTTATGTGGTCTTTATAATCATCAGTTTAACCATACATATGTAGTTGAAAATATAGTTTACTCTTACATGTCCATCAGAAGTTTTATGAATTGAATTTCAAAATCATAAGAATTATCTATACTTCCTATAACTTATTTAAACATTAAAAAAAATTTAAAACAAATTTTAAGATGTTTTTATTCATATAAAATTCTAATGATGAAGAATAAAAATACCATTAATAATTTCTCATGTTCATTAATACCTGTAAAGACTCAAAATATATCTTATTTCTTAAAAAACATGTATGCGTTTAGCGAGTGTATGTAATGAATATAATGTAAGAAATTAATATCAGGGTAAACTCATATTATATATTAGAAAATATCAAATATAAACACTTCTCTCAAGCAGTAACACTACCAAAAACATTCCATAAACCCTCTTATTTTAAAATTCATAGAATATCTATACTCATTGATAATGTCAACATATCATAACACAAGGTTTAACCATTATCATAACCTAACTCATTATCATATCATAATATAATTCAAGTATTTTTCCTTAAAATAAATAAATATATATATTATGAAATAACTACATGAACATATCAAGTCATCTTATAGTCGTCACTTTAATTTCCACCAAACCCCTTTCTAAATAAAGAAATTTATTATCATATTATGCTAACACAAACATTTCATCATCATAGACTATTGTCTAAACCCATTAATAATAAATAATAAAACCTTACATATTTATATTACTATGCATTTTGGGAATTAATGTCTTAATTAAATTCCGATCTATTTACCGCATAAAAATATTTAATTCATTTAATCATATATCATAATCATTCTATTATTCATAACACTTATTTAAGATCAATTGATAAATGTTACCCACACTAATTTATAACTAATAATCCATTATTTCTAATAAATTTTGTTCTCACCTATCATTCTAGTGGAATAAAAGTTATAAACATAACCACCGAATCATTCACATTAAATACAATAATTCCACAAAAAATCACTCTTTTATATTTACCGAAACAATATCATTTCTCTTTTATTTTATCTAATAATGATATAAAACTATATAACTAGTTTATAATATTTCCATAATCATAAACAAGATTTTTAAAACCTATTAAATACTTCACACCATACAATTCCCTATATAATTACTATTTTAGTCCTTAAATTAAAAATATCATTTTAAACCAAAATGTATTAATAAAATTAAAATAATTCACTTGATAATAAAACATTTATTATAATATATTAAATATTTATCATCTTTATAAATATTTTTAAAAACAATAATTAAAATAATATCAAAAACTTGTTTAAAATCAACTCATATATCATGATTCTCACTTTAGTCCACAAGAATGACACTCATAAACTCATCCCTATGATTTCATCATTTAAGAATATTCTTAACAATTTCCAACCATATATTAGTCCATTTACTTTTAACAATTTTAAAAAAAATTCTTCACATTTAAATAATCACATGAGTTGAAAAAATATAATTGTAACACGTATTTTATTTTAATGTTTGAAATGGAAATTATAGGATTCCAATCCCAAATTTAAAACAAATATCAAAGAAAAAATATCACATAAATCCCCACTATGTATTTCCATTTTTACACCATTAAAAATTATCCTACCCTCTTTCAACCCTATACATCATTTAACCATTTAAACCATATTATATAAGACATCATTAACTCATTCCAACATTAGAAGAAAAAATCTCTACCAGAAAAAATATATATATCATGTAAATCATTATTTAAAAATCCAGAAAACACATAATAGTTTTAATAGACTATTCTAAATATAAAATGGATAATTTTCAACTAAAATACATATTTATTAGTATATTTATTAACATTGATAAAATATATAACAAATTATTTCAAGGATTATTAATTATTTTAATTTTAAATATTATTTTCTCAGTTAATCCAATTTCATCCAAATTAATGGTTTTTACATAATTCTTAATCATATTTTTATTATAATAATTACTTTAAATAAACAACTAGTTAATATTAACATTTAACCATGAACATTAATTAACTATATATATATATTTACTCCAAGGGGTATAATATAAGTAATCATTTTAATACTAATTTGAAGTAGTATTTCTCAAGTATATATATATATATATATATATATATATATATATATATATTATTCAAAGCAATTCAATATTTAATTCCATTTTAAATTATTGTCCAATTCCATGTCAAATAAATAAAAAAATTCTTTTCTGAAATTACATTTATTATAATACACTAGAAATGTTAATTAGAACCATGGAGAATTTTGTGACCACATATCTCATGCTATATTAGTAATCCGTAATATGACTTCAAGAAAAAAAAATCTATCCCTTTCTTTGAATTTGAAGAAGTGATCCAAAACTAGAAGTAAATGAAAAATGATGAATAAAATAATAAATTAAACCTATGGACAATTCAATAAAATGATAGGGAAAATTATCTACTCACTTTCTCGATTCTAACATGACAAACTGATCATCGATCAACTAAGAAACATAGGATAAAACATCAAAATAATTTTAAAATTAACTGAGAGATAATTATAGTAATAAATAAAAATCTAATTATTTTTAGAAAGATGAAATATATACATAAATAATAGAACAAAATATAATAAAATCAACAGAAAAACCTTATTAAAATAGCTTAAGAACACAATGGGTACTTGGGACCTATCCACTGGCCACCTAGTGGCAACAATCAACCACCAAATGGTTGAATCTAGGAATCTTACTCCCTCTACCTCTATAACGACCTAACATGGTTTTCCAGAAAAAAATAACTAAACTTTGTATACACTAAACCTTATGAACATCTTTCCATACACGAGAGGCTATAAACTAGGGGATATGGGTTTAAACATCCAATGATAAACTATTTTCCCAAATGAAAACCACAAGATTCATATCTGAAAGTACAAAAAAAATATAATGATCAATTTCTGAATCATATATATCTAGAGCCAAAAATTATAACATAGTAATCTTACAGGGTGTATGCAATTCCGGAATAAAATGCGCATTAAAATACATGATAGGAAACATGTGCATCAAATAGGAAGAATCAATCCAGAATATACATAAAAGGTATAAAAGATTTTCCCATTTACAATACATGTTCAATGAAATTAAAAATAAATATAAAATGGACTCCAACCTAACTCACAAATTAAATATTTAAAAATAATTATCTTATGATACACAGATCATCCTAAGAAAATAATTCCTCCATAAGTTTTTACTAACCCCTAAAATGAAAATATTATGGTCTACCAATGTGCATTGAAATTAACATTATGTATACAGGTAGGGAATAAGTCCAATGACCTATTAGGATTCCTCTCTCCACCAAGACTCATAGAATTGAAGTAATCTAGTGGATTCAAGTTCAATTCTAAGGTGATTCAAAACTATAACCACTTGAAAACAGAGTACATGAAATCTCATGCAATTCCATAAATACATACCATCATGCATAGAATGAATCATAAACTAAAGGCTCAACTATCATTAACTAACACATTCCATATCCCACCAACATATGACCAATTTCTCATATACCCTAATGTCCCATTGAGTTAAAAATCAATATAAACCATGTATCATCCAACACTATCCAAAATAGGTCTTACCTATATCCATATGAAATTCTCATCCTATTCCCACCTAGAAAACTAGTTATCTCAAAGATCATAAATGATTATAACCTAAAATATCCTGAAAAATTATTACTATACCAATAAATACAACAACAAAAAATCAAACAGGGCTAAATCATTGATACCAACTTCGAAATTGCAATGAAAATAAGAAAGTTCCATAAAATAGGGCCCAAAGAAAATAATGAAAATAAAAAGTAATTCTATGATAAATAAAATGGGATAAATAAAAATGAGGTCTAACCCAATAGAATAAAAATCCAAATCTCATGCCTATCCCCAGATCATATCACTAGTTTTTCATGATTATATATGTTAAACTACTAATAGATCACCTCTCACGCACTCCCCAGACCCGCACTCCTGGATTTGATGCCAAAAACATATAACATACAACCCATTATTTCATACACATCTATGATTAATATATCTTTATCACATTTAAATTCCAAACACCTTTTAGTTTATTGTTTTAAAAAACAAGGAAAATAATAAATTACTAAATCACAATTCTTATCAATAAATATAGTTTTTACACTATACCAAAAGATAACTAATCTATAATGATTATTCAAGATTTCCTATAAATTCTCTAAATAAGATAATCTTCTAGGATTATAATACTTAATACTTTAATCCATAACCTATGGAAATGGAAACACAATTAATGGTTGGGTCAATTACTTAGTAAGTGTATACATAATAATAAGTACTGATATAAGAGAAATGAGGCATATTATGATTCCATAATGATAATTATCTTAATTTTGAGGCCATGAAATAATGATATGATATGATAAATACATAGATTAAATATATGTCAAAATAAAATAGCATGGAATCATAGTAATGTGGTGAAAAAATAATCATTACATTATAAATATATGTTAAGGATCCCTTTTTGTTAACATAAAATTATTGTATAGGGTAACTGCACATCCACCATAGTTGGCAAGGCTCACTACCCATGCGTTGTGATATCTATTGATATAGAAAAAATAAGTAACACATTAGAGGGATATATAATAATGGTCATTCCCATCACATAATTAAAATAATATATATGTGTTCTATATGATTTCAATCATAATATCATAAACACCTACGGAAATAAAATGGGTTTTATATCCTTTACTTGTGGTTCCGAAAAGGAACCATACATGTCATTATCAATAAACATGACGTGATAATACAATGGAAATGAAATAAACATTCCTTGAATTTAGCCACCATTATAGGTAAATACAACTAAATAAACATGTCTACGTATATTTTATTTACATTGTATAGGAATAAGGTATATTTTTTAGACATAAATATCCCTATTCAATTTGTGTATTGGTTATCTTGGTGATTAACCTTCTATCAATGCAATAAAACACCAACAATTCACATATGAAGGATTTCAATGAAAATCATAAATATACAAGTGTAATATTGGGTAATAAAATATTAGTGATAGATCACCCCATAGGTTTAAAATATAATTTAATAAGCCATTCTGTTAAAGAATTTACATTTTATCATTTCAGAAATACCCTTGATTTTGTATAACACAGAGATGGAGAAATATAAAAGAAGAATTTGGAAAATTAATTTGAAATTAAAAATTACCCATTTCCTAGAAAACATTTAAAAACTTTTTTTTAAACATGGAAATAATATTCTATTTTCATAAACATGAAATAATTGATAGGAAGTATCTTATAAAATGATGGAGGTGGTAGAAAGGTATGATCCCAATAAAATATGTAAATAAGATTACATAAATTTAAAATGTCCCATGTGGATGTTGTTAAATATAATTGCATTTTATTATTTAAATTAAATGTAGTTAAAAATAAATTTAAAACAACATTGAAGGAATAATTTTAAAAAAAATTACAACAATACTTTAAAGGAAAAACATTTTGAAGATTATCCATGTGGAATTATTACAAATACATTAAAATAATTTTATATAAAAAAAATCATAAAAAGGATAATAGAAATTTCATTTTATAATTGGTGAAGGGAATCTTGAAGGTCATTTTATATGATACATAGTTGGGTTTTGGATCACACATTCTATTGGTAAAACATTAACATGGAAGATAAATACACATCGTAAAGTATAAGAGTTATTATTATCAACATCATTATTTAATATGAGGAAGAACATAATAGATGGCGTCAACATTAATGGATAGAATTAATATACATAGATAAAAATTTAATCTACCATTGGATAATATAATTGTTGTAAAATATACTTGGAATATCAAATTCAACAAGAGATTTAACCACTCACGAAAAAAAAGGAATTGAGATGGGAAAAAATTATAAATTTAGTACAATTTTAGTAAAAACATTCAAGGAGAAAAGTTTTGAAAAAAAACGCATATACTATGAAATAAATATATTTAGTTATAATATAAAAATTGGGCAGCATATACACCACATACATGTAAATTTTAGTATAATGTAAAATGAGTCTCAATGAGGGGGGTTTGAGGAAAAATACATTATATTATTTCCCCTCGTAGTTTATTATACTCTAAATTAAACTTACACAAACATAACTATATTTATCATATATTTAAAAACCATAATCAACTATATAAAAATTTTACATACTTTATTTGTTATTATTTACTATGAATATAGTGGTTCATTATAGCCTTTTCTATATCGGATGTAAATACTTTTAATTATCTTGTATGTGAATTGTAATTTTATTTCCAATACATGGTAATTGATGCCAATTTTATCATTACTATATTACATTATTTTCAATAATATATATCCCATGATTATATATAATTCTAATCTTTTATCTCATGTTTGTGTTAATTACGACTCTTGAAGATGATGATAAAGACAATATTATTTCAGAAGTTTTAATGAATAGAGGTGATATATAATACACATGTTCATATATTAATATTATAACTACAGAACCATTAAAAAACTTTACTTAATCATTATTACATTTCACTAAAATTATGTAACATTTCTTAATCATTCATTATATACACATTATAACATCCCTCAAGTGGGTGGTAAACCTACCAAAAAATCATCTCTTAATGATTGAATGATTCTGAATTTACTATTGTATAATGTCAATATAACATTGATAGAAGAGTATACATGTAATATATATATATCAATAAGACTCATTCACAGAATCCTTAATTATATTTTGTGTTGACAAATTAAATTGTTTATATTTGAAGGCGCTAGTCTACACGTACGCATGATTAATGAACCCATTTCTCAATAAATGGATGGAGTAATGGTGTCAGAAAATGTATCACATTAGAATTAAGATAATGTTATAAAAATAATATTATATTAATTATTACACTTTGATTTCCATCCATTTTATTTGGTTAGGATAAATGTGATAGGTCATTCATGAAGGAAGTAGTCCGCACATGCACAAGAATAATGATCTCATACATTAACAAATAGATGGGATTAAGGTAAATGATAAAATTAGATCATTTAATAATTTTATAATTTAAATAATAAAAATAATTATTCATTAAACCCTTCATTTATACTATCCATTAGAGGTTGTGATGAAAAATGAACCACATTATGTTACGAAGGTATATGTCTACACATATTCCTGACTGGTGTGTTTTTCTTTCATAGAAGATGAAAAAATGATAGAATAATTGATGGTATGGTAATATAATATAATTTATGTCTATATATAATATTTAATTCATTATATAAACAAATTTAAGGAAGAAAAGTTAGATAAAAATTAAAAATAAATACTAATAAGAGAGTAATACTCATTTAAGGAACTTTGATTTTCCTTAGAGTTTTCCTTTGAAATAAAGTGATTGTGTAAATTAGGGGTTTCCTAAGGAAATGGTTTACAGAAGAGGGTTATATGAAGAAAATATTGGATGAGTTTTACCATGTAATTATAATTTATGGATGTGTAAATAAGGTGTGTAAGTGTGTTATTTTATAACTGAAGGGAATGGTAGCTTACAAATTACCCTAACTTATTAAATTATTTCTTTACACTATTCAAGTTAGAGACTCCCATAATTAGAATTAATGGATTATGTGACATTATATGTCCAACCCACTTCTAAAAAACTCATTTTGGGGACATATTTGAGTGTCTTAGGGGTTTGTACATTAACTTTTCACTTTACCCATGTGTATTTTTTCCAATGTTACTATTACTTTAAACCATGTTAATCAATTAAGTTAAATTTTTTAATATTGATCTAACTTGTTAAAATGATTATTGTAACAGTATATATTACATTAATTATATCAACTAATATTACAATTATTAATAATATTTAATATTAAAATAAAATTTTTAATGCTTAAAAACAATTTTTAAGATAATAATGTTTTTTATGCATAAAATTTATGTTTGATTTAAAATTAATAATTTCAAAAAAAAAATTGAAATCAAATGAATTATAATAAATCAAATTATTTTTATGTGAAATTTCAATTAATTTTTATCCTAATTTATTCATAATATTAATTAGTTTAACGAAAAGACAAAAACAGTTTTCCTTATTAATGTAACCTTTTACATAAGATAAAAAAATAGTGTCCATCGGTTATCCATTTTCAAAAATATATAAAAAAATCATTTTATTATTGTTTTTCATAATTAATTACTTAAATGTTATTTTATATTTTTATTTAATTCTTATATATTGATAAAATTATGATTATTATAATTTTTATAAAACAGCATTTTCGACTAAAAACTAATATTTTCCAAAAATTAAAAAATTTCAAATTTAATAAATTTTGATAATATGTATTCAAAAAAGGTTAATTTTAAATAATTATATTTCTAAAAATTATATTTTTAACTTTTTATAGAAAAAAATATATAATGAAAAACTTGTTTTATTTAAAATAACCTTCTTAAACATTAACTATTTCTAATATTATTTCATACCAATTTTCAAGAATTTTAATATCTAATAATATATAAATATATTATGTTATATTTTATCATAATTATCATTTAGTGATTATTATTTTAATTTAAAAATGTTTCTCGAACTTTTTCTTATTGAGTATGATGAAAGATATCGAAATCACTTTTATTTTAAGGGAAATATATACATTGAAATATTAGGATGTTCCATTATCCCCACCCTTAATTAATATTACCCTCGTATTATTTTATGAATATGTTAATAGAGGATGTCAAAAAATGATAAACATGTCATAATATATAATTTCAAAAGAAATATCTACATTAATATCTTATACAAAACTAGAAGAAAATCCCCCCCCCCTTATAGAGATAAATGAATTCTTAATTCTCCATGAGTGATTATATACTTTATGTCATCATTTTCCACATATAAAACATTTTATAGTTCTATTAATATATTACATTGTGATTTTCCTGCCAAAATTTTGACATGAATAATACTGTATATTTTTTCCTTCATCACCTTCAACACCTAAATTTTCCAAAGACTAAATTATTCTCATCTTTGTTGTGATAGGGAATTCAAATATGATGTATTTTTTAATCAGAATCTATGATAGTTTATTTCACATAATAAATCTATTTATAATACCATTTCTTTTTCCATTAGATAATGTTTTAGTACAATCACATCCATTATTATGTTGTTCCATTATTTATCTATCCATTACATTTAAATTTTAGGGGTGAAAATACTAAAATTAGTAAATTTATGAAGGTAATTCTAGGATATTAAAATAAATATATCATAAATGATATATATTACATTACTTATGATTATTTATCTTCAATCCAGGTTATCCATGGTCATTTTACTATTATGTTCTTTAATCTAGTTAACTTTCATAAAAGAAAATGTCCAAATACTTTATAATTGTTTGTAAATAAAATGTGGATTAACCAAATAATATCTACCAGGAGTGTATTGAATGGTGTAAAATTAAGTAATATTCACCACGAAGTATAATAATGATTGATATATAAATAACCAACTCTTTTTAGGTTTGTTGTCTCTAGATTCATCTAAGCCAAAAATGCATCTGCTTTCCCATATCTAAAAAGGGAACTAATTTCTATGAAAACCATAGATTCTATACTTTACCCAAATTTCCATAGGCTCTCCTCTACATAGACTTATACATAGGGATTGAAAAAAATTCACCTATTCTAATCCTAAAAAAATATAGAGTCTTTGATACTAAAAAAATAATGGTTTATCTATATATTGAAAATAAAGATCATGAAAAAATATCAAATATTATTTTCATTTATTAATATTAAATTACCCTCAACTAATAACATCCAAACATTTAATGTTATCTAAATATTGCTCTAATAAAAAAAGTACCACCTCTGGACCCATAATCCAATATCCATTTCTAAAAACACATAACATTGAACACTAACTTTGATAAACATCTATGATTAGAAAATGTTTTTGAAATTTAGAATCCAAGGACCTTTATGTTTATTATTTTAGAGAATTAAGATAAATCATAAACAAAAAAATCTCAAGACTTCTCAATAAAAAAACATTTTTACACTATATTAGAAGTTAAATTATTCTATAATGAGTTTTTAAAGTCACTCATAACATATCCACACAAGAGACTCTACTAGGATTAGAATAATTAATATTCTCTTTCATAAACTATGGAAACTGAAATATGAAAAAGGGTTACATAAAATGATCAGTAAGGGTACAAATAATAATAAGACATAATATGAGAAATGTGAGGCATAACATGAAATCATATTTACAATGATCATATGATTGAGTACAATTAATAATAATATGATATCATAAAATCATGGATTAAAAGTTTACCGTGAAATATGAGAATAGAATCATAGGAACGTGGAGGAAAAACAAAAATGACTTCATAATCAAAATTGAAGGGTCCCTTCCATTTAAACATAGTATTATTGTCTAGGATAACTATTGTAACTTCCCCAACCTAGAATCCACTAAACAGGAGACCTAAGCAGGTCAACACATTACATTAAGGGCACCTCCCTTTAGTTCAATTTCTCCCAAGTCTCCTCTTAAATATTTTTATGTTCCTATAGAAATTGAACTAATGGCACCAACTTTCCCCGTAAGACCTTCTCACTATTATCAACAATATGAATCCCATTCTCCTCAAAGGATGCATCAACCTCAAGCTCCACATCATCATCGTTGATCACATGAGATGGACTAGGGTGATACTATTGGAGTTGTGAAACATGGAAAACATCATGCATATCAAAATACAACAATGGAAAAGCTAAATAGTAATCCATATGCATGACCCTTTCCACAATCTCAAATAGCCCCCACATACCTAGGAGCCAACTTTCCCTTTTTCCCGATATAGAGGTGACCCAACCATAGAAACACCCAAAGAAACACACTATCACCAACCATAAACTCAAGAGGTTTATAATGATGGATAACCATGTGAATTAAGTCTTATCTGAGCCATTTTCATGCACTTTTGAATAAATCAAACCTTCTCTTACATCTACACCACCAGACGTGATCCAAACTGCTCAAAATCCCCAACCTCTAACCAACAGAGCAGATATCTAAAAAGTCTCCCATGTAATGCCTCAAATGCTATAATATAAATTATAATCTGAAAACTATTATTGTAAGAAAACTCAATGATAGACAAGTGACTTTCCCACGAACCATCTAAATCTAGAACACAAACTATCATAATGTCTTCAAATTTCTGAATTGTACGATATAACTACCTGTCAGCCTATGGGTGGTAAGCCACACTCAAAAACACATGGGTACCAAGTGCCTTCTATAAACCCTTCCAAAAGCGTGAGGTGAAATGTGAATAATGATCTGAAACTATAGTTCTCAGCACACCATTAAACCATACTATTTCTCGAACATACAATTCTATCAACCGGTTGAATGTATACTTATCCTAGATCGACAATAAATGAGACACTTTGGTGAGACAATCTACAACCACCCAAATTGAGTCATTATTTTTAGGCCTCCTTGGAAGAACAACTATAATATCCATCATTACGTCATTCCACCTCCACTATGGAATAAGAAATGACTGCAGCAACCCATCTGGACGCTGATGTTCAGCCTTCACCTGCTGACTGGTAAGGCACCGTGCCATAAAACTCGCATGTTCTTTCTTCATTCCTGGCCACCAAAAATACCTATAATGTTCACGGTATATATTATTCAATTTGGGATGCACTTCCCACTATGAAGCATGAAACTCATATATCAACTCCTTCAAAAGATCTTCTTGTACCACAACATGACCGTGAGCATACGCAACTCCATCGGCACTAAAAGTCCAACCAGAAGGTGACTCCACACCTTTAAGACATTCCTTAATAGCCAAACACTCCAGATCCACCAACTGAATCTCTTTAACTCAGCTCAAAAGTGTGGATTCAACTACTATAGTTGTTACGGTCACCTGCTTGTGCCCATCTTGTACCTCCAAATGCATCTCAGCAAACAAGTCCATTATCTGCCACTCTAAATAGGATTCCTAAACCACATGATTCTGAATCTTCTAGATCAGAGAATCAGTGGCCCTATTCCCTTACCATATTGTGTATACTAACTTGAAATCTAAGGATTTTAGGTACCTACCCCACCTTCTATTTAAAATATTGAAATCCTATTAAGATAAAATTAACCTGAGACTTTTATAGTCAGTGAACACCATGAAAGGTTGTCCCAACAAGTAATGCCTCCAACACATTATTGAACGAACCAAAGAATCTAGCTCCACGTCATGAGTAGGAGAATTCCTTTATTGTGGCCTCAAATATCTCATCCTATAAGCTACAACCCGATCATCCTGTATCAAAACATCCGTAATTCTAACACCAAACGCATCACAGAACATGGTGTACTTCTTACCTAGTTCGAGTAAGATCAAAATTGGTGTGATGGACAATTGATCATCAGCTCATGAATATCATACTCACAATCCTATGACCAATCAATCTTAATCACATTCATTGATTGGCAAATGACAAGCGCTACCAAACAAGATAAATCACTAACAAACATTCATTAATAACAATCTGAACCCAGAAAACACTGAACATCATAGATGTTCTTGGGTTTCTCTAATGAAACCATAGCCTTCTCCTTTTTTAATCCACCAACCCACCTAACTTAGAAATGATGTTTCACCGAAAGGGAACCTCATCAATCCAAAACTGATATTTTGATATCTTGGCATTAAGCCTATTCTCTTTTAGTGTACTCAAGACGATGTCATGATGTTTTTCATGATTGTATTGAGTTATAGAGTACACCAAGATGTCATAAATGAGTAAAACTACAAACAGATCTAGGTATGTTTGGAATATTCAGTCCATCAAGGCCAAGAACATAGCTGGTGCATCATTCAATCCAAAGAGCATCACTATAAATTCATACACCCCGTACCAACTTCAAAAAGTTTTCTGCTGTATGTCAAAAGGTCTCAAACTCAACTGATTATATCATGATCTCAAATAAATCATAGAAAACACTTAGGAACCTATGAGCTGATAAAATAGGTCATCGATTCTTGGAATAGGGTTCAGTTCTTAACCTTCATATGGTTCATCTTCCTATAATCTACACATAGCCTCAATGATCTGTCATCCTTCTTAGAAAACAACACAGGAGATCCCCAAAGTGACATAATAGGACTTTTAAACCCCTTACTCACTAATTCCTCTATCTAAACCTTTAGTTCATGGATCTCTATTAGTGTTATTTAGTATGGTGAATTCAAAACTGGATCCTCCCTAGGAAATAATGCGATCGTAAACTAAAAATCTCTCCCTGGTCGTAACCCCAAAAATTCCTCAGGAAACACATCCTAAAACTGGTCCATGAAAAGAGGAAATATTAGTTGTTCTTTCTCCCCATCATCTAACATTGGTGTGCTACATAGGCTATGAGTTCTCAAAACTACTTGAGTAGTGGCCCTATACGGCCCGCTCGAGTATCCCACACACCATTAAGAACTTAAGTGCATCCATCGAGAGAGGTGAACATTAACTAATGTTAGTAATAGTCAATATGGGATTGATATAACACTAACCAATCCATCCCCAAGATTAAGTCAAAACCTGAAATCCCTAGGAAAACCAGATCCCTCAAAAAACAATACACGCCAACCTTCAGACCAGATCCATTACACTACCTGATGTCCTCAAATTGTACACCCAATAGAGTATCAAGTTACATTACCCCACATGGAGTCTCCTTGGTAAAGCCCAACATTACTACGAACTATGAAAAAATAAATGACTACATAGAACCGGAATCAATTAAAGCACTAGAATGCGTGGAAGCCATGATAATGGTAACTCAAATAGTATAAAGTCCCACCTTATCTTGTTTAGGTGTAGTTTGAACTACATGGGGACGACCTTCCCCATTACCTAAGGCTCCATCCTGAGTACCCTGCATTGTGATTCCCTATTTATAAGGTGGATCTCACCCCAGAGTTCCCCATCCACCACCTCTACCAGTAAAACATATGGAGCTCCAACTATTTGCCTGATATTGGGTAACTGACCCCCTACCTACTCTCGGCATATTCCTCTATCCTCCATCATTCCCTGAATGTTGTAGGTTCTTGTATAACCTCTACATGTGGTGTATCTTGCTGCACTATTGGAACTCGACCGGTGGGTGTGGACACTAGTCGCGCATGTACCCTAGCCTGCGACACTAATAGAAGAAGACCTACTCACCTCCTGGGGAAGATAAACCCTTCTTCTAAATGCTCTCTTTGATTTCACCCTACTAAAAGATAACAAAATGCCACTTTCTACTATCAGAATCCTCAAAACTTTCTTGCACAGCTAGCACCATAAGTTCACTTCATGAATCTCCATTTAGGTTCCCCCTCTTAGAGAAGGGATTTATCAGCCACTTCAAAAACCATTTCAGAAAAAATATATTCAACTGAGATGTAACACCCTCAAATGATAAAGGGTTTAATGGCTAAATGATAAGACTCGTGTCAACAAGGTGCACCTTCCTTTTCGAGAGCCTACCTAATTAGGACTCCACAGTTTAGTGTGCTGGATCTGAGAAGTGATCAGGATGGGCGAACTTCTGGAAAGATCCCCAGGGTGTGTGTGAGTGAGGAAAAAACACATTGGAAAGGACATTTGTTGGCATGTGGGGACTATCAATAGTTATATGACCCGTTCGGGCTTGTGGGTGGGCCCCTGGGTGGGGATCACATGTCTGCGGGGCAACTGGTGGTACTTGGTGAGCCATGACCCGACGACCATGTTCTAGAGGGGTGGTTGACTGGGACCCAGTTGTTACAATTGGTATCAGAGGTGGTACATAGCCTAAAGTGCAACGCACTGCCTGAGTTGAGTTGTAGGTCCCACAACGAGGATGTTGTTCTCTAATGGGGGGTGATTGTATCACCCCCAAATGATAAAAGGATAAATGGATAAATTATATGACACATGTCAACAAGGTGCACCTTCCATTTCGGCATCCTACCTGTTAAGAACTGCAAAATTAAGCGTGATTGACCTAGATTAGTGATCAAGATGGGTGAAATTCTGGGAAGAATCTCAGGGTGTGTGTGAGTGAGGAAAAAACACACTGGAATGGACATGTGTTGGCATGTGGGGACTATCAATAGTTAGATGACCCATTTAGGCACGTTGGTGGGCCCCTAGGTGGGGATCACGTGTCTGCGGGGAAACTGGTGTTACTTGGTGAGCCAAGACCCGACGACCATGTTATGGATGGGTAGTTGACCGATACCCCTTTGTTACAATTTTATGGAAACATACATTCAAAGGAAAGGAGAGACAATTGGTATCTCTCCTAATAGGGACCAGAGCGTCCTATGAGTCTACCATGTTAACACATACGGTTAAGGTTGTTTGCTACGATAGATCTTTACCCAGTCTTTATATGTGACAATTGGGTCCCGATGACAGCATAGACACCCTGCTTTAACATGGTCTTCGGGTTCAGGCCCACCAGGTACCACCAGTTTCCCTTCAGACACGTGGTCCCCACCTTGGGGCCCACCCACGTATCCGAACGGGTCATCTCTCTAATGATTATCACCACACGCCAACAAATTTACTTTTCAGTGTGTTTTTTCCTCACTCACACACACCTTGGGAAACATCCCAGAAGATCACTCATCCTGATCACTACTCCAGGCCAATCACGCTTAACTGTGGAGTTCTAATCAGGTAGGATCCTAAAAAGAAAGATGCACCTTGTTGACATGATTCATATCATTTATTCATTTAACCCTTTATCATTTGGGGGGTGTAACGATCACCCCCCCCCTAGAGCACAACTTCCTTATTATGGGCCCTACATCTCAACCCAGGCAGTGCACCACACAAAAGGCTGGGTTCCTCCTCTGATAAAAAATGTTACAATTGGGTCCCAATGACAGCACAGACACCCCGCCTTAACATAGTTGTTGGGTCTTGGACCACCAGGTACCACCAATTTCCCCACAGACACTTGGTCCCCATCCTAGGTCCCACCAACGTATCTGAACGGGTCATGTGACTGATGATTATCCCCACAGTCCAACACATGTCCTTTTCAGTGTGCTTTTTCCTCACTCACACACACCCTGGGAAACTTCCCAGAAGGTCACCCATCCTGATCACTACATTAGGCCAAGCATGCTTAACTATGGAGTTCTAATCAAGTAGGCTCTTGAAAAGGAAGGTGAGCCTTGTTGACATAAGTCATATCATTTATTTATTTATCCCTTTATTATTTGGGGGGTGTTACATGAGACCTCTTCTCATGTCTCATCCCGTCCTGGAAGCACTTCTCCATGGCTACCTCATCTCTTATCATCGTCATAATGAATCATCTCAGATCATTGAAATGACTAGCATAGTCCATTACCCACATTTTCCCCTAAGTAAACCTCATAAATTCAGTGAACTTCTCTTGCATCAAGGTTTCTAGGTAGAAGTTTTCAAGAAACTTATCCTTAAAATCTTTTCACTTCATTCCTTTGGCATACTCTGTCTCAACCTTGATGTCCCACTAACACTTTTCTTGACTGCTTAGCATATAGGATTCTAACTTGAATCTATTCTTGATAAGAGTCTCTTGATGTTCTTGAATAGTCTGGATAGACTCTATCCAGAACTCCGAAACCTATGGACCACACTCTCTAGTAATGGTCAGAGGGTATTATATCTGAAACTCTCTGGTCAGCTCAAACATACTCAGTGCATCCCACCCTAGGTCATGTTCCATCATTTTCATAAAATGAGAAAACTTTCTCACAAAACTGATCTTCCTTGCCTTCTTGGATCACCATGTTCTCTTGCTCCACTATTTGAGGAGCCTTTCTCAGCACCATTATTCTGTCACCCAACAGATAAACATCATAGAGGTGTAATTTCAATGCAATTCCAAACATGAGCTTTATAATGTAACCATTACGATCTTACAAAAATAAATAGTATATAGGTAGGTTCATCACTTTCTATAACCAAACCAATTTTTTTAAACTACCCAAACATTCCCACTCACAACTGGATCACTACACTTGGCCATCTCTCCTAAGGTCATGGTTAACAATGGCATCTAATTCCCATAGTTACAAGCCTTATTTTTACACTAATTCAAAAGAATTTATATATCCCAATTTACTCTTACAAAAGGTTAATCCACTTTTACAAATTCATCTAGAACCATTTTTTAATTACAATTTTAAATTTTCAATTCCTTTTTACCCAATCATACCATATTATTACGCACAATTTCATTACTTTTAAGAAAAAAATGCATATTAACATTTATATCTTATACACCCATCTCGTGTGTGTGTGTGTCTACCATGATGCATGTCACTTGACTCCATAGGTTCCTAGAATTATGTGTGAATGAAAAAAGTTGTACCCTTCTAGGCATGAGAGAAATATCACAAAACCATAAAATCACACAATAAGTGCATCACTCGATGGTGATATATCATCAAATCTAACAACATGCAACAAGAACAACAATACCCTCCAATTTAACATGAGTTTTCCCTCATACATGGGTTAAAGACTCCCAAGAACATTCTCATTACCATGGCCTGACACTATCTTAACCTCTTATCTACAATCCCCAAATATTAAGAAAGAGAAAAGAACTCCTCTAATACCTCTTTGTAACATCCCTAGCCATGAATCCAGTAAACGGGCGCCCTGAGACAGGTCGTCACATGACCTCAAGTGCACCTCTTCATACTCTAGAGTTTTATAACTACTAGAGAGTGTCCAATAAGTTGTGTGGGGATACTATACCATCTTTACCAGAGTAAGCCACATCAGATTACAATTTGAACAGTGGAAATAGTAGGAAACAATAAATAGGATGAATAAATTACCATCTCCCAAATAGGGTACAAACCTTATCAAATAGTAAACATGTCATGCCATGCTATATTGCCAAGTAAACAGAACCCAAAAGAAAGAAAAATAGTGGAATCCCCAAAACAGTCCTAGCTCCAAGTCCTAGATGTCATCTGTGTATATACCAAACCTGACTCACATCCCAAGCATGAGGTCCTTTCCCATTTCTTGACTTGAAACCACGAAGTATTATCGGGTTCCCAGTGGTTTCTCGAGTTGGGTATGCGTATAACTCAGTAGTCCACCCCCAATGGTGTCTAAAAAATATCCTGTAAAACTAGACAGTGTGTGAAAGTTATAAATAATGTCACGTAAAGGTAAACAGTTCGATAAGACATTATACACTATGTTCCTTTAAACTTTTACTACCATTGAATCCAGGTTCATTACATAGGCATCCCCTGGTTTAATATAACATTTTCATGTGTTAAATGTATTAGGCATGTTCAATATTATCAAGAATATGGGAATAAGATCAAGTCATACGTCACTAGGCATCACATAATAATAACCACATAATCCTCACCTTGAAGCCTTAGTCCGGGTGGAATGAAACTATTAGGGGAATAGAAAATTGTCCCCTTTAGTAACATAGGCATTTTTGGGTGGTTTCAGAACCTCAGTCCAACTCAACTCGTGGTCATAGAGCCTCAAGTCTATAACCCACTCTACCAAGTCATCTGTACATGCTTATTTATCATTCACCACAATTAAACAAATCATGACAAGCATAGCCAATATCATCTTCAACATCATAGAAATATCAATAAATATGAAATTAACATTATACATCAATCCATTAACACATTCATCATTTATATCACTTAACCCTTTATCCACATTTACCATTTCCCATTCTATCTCACGAAGAATATTCTCATGTAAAAAAATCCTTATGATATTACTATTGATCCCATTTAACCAATTTATATGAAAACCAAAAAATCCTTTGGCCATTGACCACACTAGAAACAATTAGACACCATCCATTTTATCTCATTACATAAACCAATTAACCCACTCTCTGTGTTTCTACATCATTATGAGCCAATTTCACACCTTATATTTCTGTTATTCTAATCAGGAGCGTTGGAACACCCCATGGGTGACCTTAATTTAGTCAATTAATCATCCTTGAATCCAATGGGGATCAAGAGGGGTTCAATTAATCATTTAAACCCCCAATACACCACATCTTGTTAATGGTCTCAAGAACACATCAAGAAGGGAAACAAGATTGAAAACCTGCATGCACAAATATTATAATGAACAATGGGATATGACTTGTAAACAAACTACCATGAATCTGTTGGAAAAATTACTTCTAATAGAGGCCTTATATCCCGATTCAGCCACCCTTTTATGTTTCAAAATAAATATCACTGAAAAATAATGGTTTTAGAGCTTCAGATGGAGATAAGGGAGAGATACAAACCCTAAACCAAAATGAGAAGGAAGAGTGGGATTAGAATTACAATGATCTTCAATCTGAAACCAACAGCCCTATAAATGGACCTAATATGAGAGAGATAGATCCATGGAATCCATTGAAGATTTTGGGGAGTCACTGGGGTTCAAGGGAGAGGAATAGAGGAAAATCCAAAGTGGAACTTAAAATCCAGTAATTGCCATTTTTGTAATTTTCCCTATGTTATCAGGCCACACCGTTTACCCACACAGTTTTCCAAACTCGGTGAAAATCATGTGGATACTACTTTCCAAAAATATCCCCCCTTGCACGGTTAGCTAGGATTTCAGCACAATTTTCGCTAACCATGTGCAAATCATGCAGTATGACTAGAAACCCCCATTATTTTCTTCATTCATGTTTTGAACCCCCGAAACCCCACCAGGTATTCATATGAACATGGGAGAATACTTATTTTACCAAAAATGAGGAACATACACTGAAATGTAATAAAAACATATCTTAAGATAGATCAATAATCTTATAACTACCCTTGCACCATAGTTGACTAGGCTCTCTTCCTAGACATGATGATATCTCATGATATATAAACATTGCCCAACCCATTAGAGGTATATTTCATTTTTGGATCACCCATAACATAATGACAATATAAAATATGTGTGCCACATGGTTTTAGACAAAATATCAAAGATACATAGGGAAATAAATTGGATTTTAAATATTTTATAGGTAGTTCCTATAGAGAATCCTTCACGATTTCATAAATACACATGATATGGAAAATCTATGGAGAGTAAATTGGTATCCATTTATTTCATTTACAATTATTGGAAAATACCATTCAATGAAGATGATTATGAATGTGGGATTTTGTAACACCCCAAGCTTCCATGGTACGTTTCCCTTCGAATAATGCGATAGCGTGTGTTGTACGCAACCTCGAGTTCTAACACACACCACAACTAATTAAACTAGCCGTTATGAATAGTAATACCTACTTTTTGAAATCATATATATTTTATATTTCAAAATAGACTTCATTTTTGGATTCGGAATATCTAATTTAGCCTAATGTGAAATTTTTGTACTTTTCGGATAACTTTCATATTTTGATGAATAGTGAAAATTACTAAATTTTAATTAAAAACAACTTTTTTAATAAAAATAATTAATAGTGATAAATTGTGAATTTGAGTGGTTTTAAAGTATATTTAGAATATATTTTTACCATTTAATATAATGTTGGTCATTGGACATAATTTTACAATTAAACCGAACATAAACAAGTGTCAATCTTTTGATAGTTATTACCTCTTAAAAACACGCTTTTTGTTTTGACAGCGGGAATTAATTTTAAATTAATTTCTTCCACTTCTGTGTTTTGAATTTAGAAAAATGGATTCCATATTTGGAATCAGGATGTCCAAATTGTGTAAATAGGTAACTTTTATTTTTAGACATTTTGAATAATTACTGTGGTAAATATTTTATTTACCATGGTTAAGGGTAAATCCGGTAAATAAGGGATAAAAAATAATATTATAATAATACAAAATTACCCTAAAACGTGTCCTAACCTTATTGGTGGACACATACCCGACCATGAGCATCCTTGGGTCAATTTGGGACCCCTTGGTGCCACTTGTATGTGATAGGGACACTTTATATTAATAAAGATAAAATAAAAATAAAAATGGCATAAGCTTACATCTTTTAGAAGAACAATTTTTACATAGGGTTATACATGTTGGATTTTCAATTATAAATATTCATTAGAAAGCTAAAAGGATTTCCTACATAATGATATTTTATTTAGAATTTTTAGACATCAAATAATTGAAATTATTAATGACACAATAATGATGCAATGTTTACCTCATTAATAAATCCTTTAAATAAATAAGATTATAATGATTAAAATATTATCTAAAACCTGTCCAATTCTTATTGGTTGATGTTATCTAGAATACGAGTCATCTTAGCTTCGACCAAAATGATTTTTGGACCATTATAAACCGAATATAATTATATTATAAAGTAATACTTTCACTCTTTCCTAAAGAGCCCCTCCTCTCCCTTATAAAAGGAGACCACTTCTACTCATTCCTCACACCTCTCAAGCCACTTGGCTCGTCCAAACTCTGCCCAAATAAGCTCCCCACATCCCTCTCCCCCTCCTTGAAGCTTTCCCTTAGGCAGAAAGCATTTCAAGAAGTCCTTTGGTTCCAACCAAAGTGAGTTACCTAAATTAAAGGTAACGATTTCTCTTAAATTATTTTCATTTATTTTGCTTCTCCAACCCCCAAACTCTTTTTATTTCCTTTATTTTGTAACAACACCAGTATCCAAAATATACTAGGATGTTGTTATAAGAAGTATTCAAACTACACATACACACAATGTCATCTAATGGATGATGAACATAATGTTTCTGTGGATGGCAAACTAACGCCTCACGAAACGATGATTGTTCAAATACATCTTACCGCCTCTCATGGTGGCCATTATGATGGAACTGTAATTAAATATGATATTAATGATATATATTTACATATAATCTTCTTAAATTCCATTTTATTTCATACCATTATTCGTTTCATGTTGTATATACATACGATAATTTCATTTGAGGAAGTGCGGACTACCGCCCCCTTAAAATGATATGACTCGTTCATACCACACATGAAACGTATAAAGGATGGTGTTAATGAACTTAAGTAACATATATAAAATATTATATTATACTGGAATAGTAATATACCTATGTATCATTTGGATTTGATTCTTTTAAGATAAAAATTAAATGGAAGTAGCGTTCGTGCGTACGTACGGACTACCGTCTCCACGAACGTGATAAGATTCATTCTCCATCGTATCCATTCAAGACTTATTCTCATTTTAGGGTTAAAAATAATGTTAATATAATTCTGATTATGAATAAGATATAATCTATCCATTACAAACATGTCTTACGTAACCAAACATTTAAGAAGAACGAATCGGTTATCACCCGAAACAACGATAATACTAAGATATTATTATCAAATCAATATTAAAAGATCATATATGATATCATATTAATGTATATGATTCTTGTATAATTTAATAACAATTATTTCACCATTATACAGGAGGTTAACCTACCCCAAAAAAGGAAAAGTACAAGGTAAGGGTTATTTCACAATCTCTTCATTATCCGAGGTTGTTTATACGTAATAATCTACTCGGATCTCGTTATCATCCACATCCATGTTTCTTCAAAATGTATTTCAAAACATTTTTAAAAGAATATGGGTTAAAGTCATTTATACCCTTTTTTGACTTTTTATAAGAGGAATCTTTCCGTCGTTTTCCAAACAAGGTTCTTTTTAACCTTTTCGACAGAATTAAGATAAGAATGTTTTTTTTAACTTATACGGCGGATGCGGTTATTTTCCACCGTTATAAAATCTTCAAATCTTCCCTTACAAGCTTATAAGATTATTTTCAAAGAAAATGTTTTATTTTATATGGAACTTAAATGATTTCAAAATAAAAGGAGATATTTCTTTAAAAGGAATTTTGATTTCACTTATGTCAACATCCTTTGATGGATTTTAAGATTATTTGAAGTTGATTTATTATGATACAAAACTTCTATATTGTATTGAAGGTTTTGTGATATGTTTGACTGTGGATGTGCTATTTTTATACCATTCATAGTTTATGGGGAAAGTATTTACATTTCGTATGCTAGTTTTAATACGAATGTTTATGTTATGTTTAAACCTTTTCATATGGGAATGCATTGGACTTAATATGTGACGGGTGGAGCCCGCTATAGCTCCTCGATGCATCGGTAGGTCTCATGAGACAAACTAGTGTCTTGGCACAAGGCCTTGACAAAATCTTATTTGTAGTCTTGGCATGAGGCCTTGGCTATGTGGTTATGATAGTCTGGCATTATGCATTCCAACATTATGAAAGTGGTTATTGATTTTTTCATGTGATTATTCGATTAGTAGAATATCCATGTGAATAAGTAAATGGCATTATTTCATTTTATTTATGCCATACCATGTTGAAAGTTCATGTTTGAAAGGCTTTTGTTTTAGTTATACATTGCCTTAAAAGTTTATTCCTATTTATGAATGTTTCCGCTATATTGTTATCCTTACTGGGCATTTGAGCTCACCCCTTTTCTATGTTTTATTTTTCCCATGATGTGAAGAAGTAAGTTATGAATGACCTGCAGGGATTTTATGAGGGGTTAATAGTGTGCATTGTGGAAACATTATGTTGTTGTAGTAGTTTTTCATTTTATGATGTAATGTAAAACTTATGAATATATCTAGTGTTTCCAAGGCTACTAAACCAATCGGTCTTTCGAGATTTGATCTTTCTTGTGATCATGCCAATGTTATGTAATTAATGCACCGACTCTGGGTAACTGGGGTCGGGGCGTTACAGATTTACACTGTATAGGAATAGGGTATACTTTTTAGAAAACCATTTTCCTACTTGGTCAATGTATTAAGAATGTATTTGGATACTCTTCAATTAATGTAATAGAACAAAAGAAATTAATAGAAGTGTTAATGGGGAGAAAATAATTCCTAAATAATAGGATTATTAGGAAAGAAAAAATAAGTGATATATCATCCCATAGGTGCAATGGATAATTTCAAAATCTATCCTGATAAAGAATGTGGATGATATTATTTTAAGAGTACACTTGATCAAGCATTCCACATACATGAAGAAATCCCTTAGAATAATTAGAAAATTTTCATTGAATATAATAATTACCCTTCTTCTTTAAAAAATTTAAAAACCATTATTTTATTAAACATGTAAATAATATTTTCTTTTTGAAAACAAAAATGTGTTAAGGGAATGTCTCTAATAAAAAAGACAGAGGTGAAAAAAAAAATTATTCCCAAAGAAATTTCTAAAAGATAATCCATATATTTAAAATGAACCATTTGGAAACAATAAAAAACCATTTAAAAATTTTAAATAAAGTCATTATAATTTAAATTAACTTTAAAAAAATCTTGAAGGAATAATTTTTAAAACATATATATCATTACAAGAAAGGAAAACTTTTTTGAAATCTCTCTATGTAGAAAACATTAAATTTTATTTAAAACAATTTTATGAAACCCACAAATAATATAATAATACAAGATTCACATGAAAATAATTCAAATCATACTTGAGGGTCACCTGAGATCAATTATATTTCTGTTATAGGTCACACTTTTGATATGTAAAACATAGTCATGAAAGAAAAATATACATTGGAAAGTATATGAGCTATTATTATAAAAAACACGTTTTTATTTGAGAAATAATTTCATCAATGGGGAGGATATTAATGAATATAAGTAGTATTACCTATGAAAAAAATCAACCATTTTAAAAGGTAATGGTATGAAAAAGAAACTTGGTAGATCAAAATCAAGAAGATATTTTATGACTCATAGAAAAAAGGATTTCAGTTGAGAAAACAATTAGGTCTTCAGTAACATTTTAATAAAAAAATATAAGGATAATTATCTTTAGAATGATCAAAAAATACCACCAATAAATTATATTTCCTTAAAAAATAACAATTTGGGTAGTATTTACATCTTATAAAAGTAAATTGGTGCATAAAGTAATACATCTCTGAATGAAGGGAGTTTAAGACAAAAATTCCTTACCTTATTTCCCTGTTGAGCTGAAAAAGCTCTAAATTAACATAAAATAAACACAAGTATCATGATCATATATTTCAGAACCTTTATCATCTATATAAAAATTTTATATATTCCTTTATAATTATTTATTAGAAATATATTTTTTCATTATAGCATATTTTTAAAATCATGTGTTAAAATTTTTAATTTAATTTTACATTATTTGTAATGTTATTGATGATCCTTGATTATTGATTCCATGTTAATAATTTTAGGAAATTATATGGTTCATTAATATTTATCTTATTTTAATATATAAATTTTCCCTTTCATTTTTTTAGGGTTTTTATTTCATCTCTTGAAGATAATGCCAGAAAAAAACGTGTTTTGACAGTTTTTAATGAATGGTGATGATATATTGATAACTTGTTTGGATATTAATATTATAACATCATAATAATTAAAAAAATATTTAATACCATATTATTAATATTCATTAACATTATATAAAAATATTTAATAATTAAATTTGTAAACAATACAACATCGCTCAAGTAATCAGCAAACCGATTAAAAAAAGTGTGTCGTAATGATCGAATGAGTAAACAAGTTCAATTATATAATGTTAATATAACACTAAAATGATATTAGAAATGAAGTATTTATCATATATATCAATAAAATACATTATTATAACTTGTAATAATGGGTTGTGATGAAAAATAGAATTCTGCATTCGTGGAGGCGGTAGTCCACACGTACAGCCGATTAACAAACTCATATCTCGATGAATGGATGAAGTGATGGTATATGAAAATTTATCAAATAATAATTATAATAATATTATAAAAATAATATTAGTTTACTAATTACCCTTTTTGTTCCATCCATTTTAGTTGTTTTATATAAATGATACTAGTCGTTCATGGAGGCAGTAGTCCTCACACACACATGATTAATGATCTCATTCTTTAACGAATAGTCGAAATGCTTGTAAATGATAAATTTTATATTTTAAGAATTATGTAATTTATATATAAATATAATTATTTATTTATCCCATCCTTGAAACCATCCATCAGATTTTGTGATGAAAAACAAACTGCATTATGTCGTTGAGGTTGTAGTCCCCACATACGCACAGTTGATGCATTTTTTATTAGAAGCGATTATTGAACGAATGAATAATTGTTGTTACATTAATATTGTTAAATTTATATATATATAGTAAATAATTGATTATATTATCCATTTTTGTGATGATTAGTATGTTTAAAATTATAAATAACTACAAAGAGGAGAGTAATAGTCACATCAGGGACCTTAATTTTCTTTGGAAGATTCCTTGGAAATGAAGGTCATAGAATAATTAGAGGTGAACAAGGTATATTGTTGGTGGGAGATTAATATAGTATGAAAATATTCTTGTATGTTCTTACATGTAATTATAATGTATTTCTGTTAAGTAAGGGGTGTTAGTGTGTCCTTTTATAAGTTAAAGGAAGGGTTGTTTTGGAACTACCCTAGCTTATTAAATTATTTAGTTACACTATTAAAGGTCAAAGACCACTGTACTTATAAATTATTGACTATGGTATATCATATGGATAAAAATAATCCCAATAATCTAAAATTGAGTGTGAATAAAATTATTTCATACCAATTATCTAATTTAAAGAATTTGAATATTTTATAACATATATAGATATATTATATAGTATCATAATGATATTTATAGGATGATTATTCTAATATAACAATGTGTCACAACCTTTGTTGTATTGTGTGTGAGTAATGATATATAACTCTGTATTATTTGAAGAAAATATATATACTGAAATCATAGGATATTATAACCTCTAACATTATAACATATATAAAAAATCACCGTAGTGTAACACTCCCATTGTTTTATATTACAAGAATAATATTATATATTTATCCCATTGATAATACATGAACATAAATATAAATAGGTCTCTTCCAGGGACATGGTCTAACCAAAGGATGATCCCTAGAGGATACATGTCTGTTATTCCACTGGAAGTTGATAACTCCTCTTAAGTTAGCTCTATCTTCTCTCACCCCAAGACTTTTATGTCATTACATTGTGTTCAGACCATCAATGTGGATAAAACTTCTAATGATATCATTAAATTAACTAAGAAAAAATCATTGCACACGACGTCACAAGTAAACATTATCATTATCCCCATAAGAAATCTAGAACCCTGAGGTCATCCTAGACATCAAATCCTATAGTTTCATGTCCATATCAATATTTTCATCATGACACAACACTAAATCATAGATTTCATTCCCATTCACATAATTTCATGATATCTTGGACATAGAAAGATGTTAAATTCAATTAGAGTGTGAACCGCCAAGAGGTATTTAACGATTTGAATACGTGACTTCCATCGTATACATTATTAATTTTTCCATAAAAATTTGTTTTTTATGAAATTTATTATGATGAATTGGGATTAGATTCATGATTTTTTATAATAAATGTTATATATTTTATTTTTTATGGGCCTATACTGCTGAAACCCTTTAGAAGAATAACCCTCTACATGACTCAATATTACATTTTTCATTTATACATTAATGTGTTAAAGACATTACACTTCTACAAAGAAACTATGTTTTATATAGATTATAAGAGTTTAATGTATATTTTTTCATAATTAAATCTCAAGTCGATATTATTTAGGTGGATAGAGTATATAAAATTTTAAATGTTGATCTTATGAATACACTAAGAATATGAAATGTAGTTGAAGATTCCTTCAATAATAAGACTATTACTCAAGAATTAATTGAAGTTTGGGAGTAGTATTAGCTGGTGAGAATTTGATATAATTTTATATGGAGATTAATTAAAAAAGGATAATGATTTCTCTATAATATTAATGCAAAATCTGTGTTTATGGACTAAGTGAATGAGAAATAGTTATCTAATGATAAATAAACAATGATATGGGATGCCTTAAATTGCGGAGAGTCACTTATAGATTGACTATGACATCAAATTTAGTTTTTTTATTTCATATGATATATAGTGGATCATATAGATTTAAAGAACAAATATTTCAAAACATTTATCCATTTAATTTAATAAGTCTATCTCAATACTACCAAAATATATCATGGAATCAGGAATAAATTATTATGATAGGAAATAATGAAGGATATTATTGAATCTATTAATAAGGATTGATTTTTCAACTAGAAAGGATACATCAATGATTATTAACAATTTTATTATATTAATTATCATTATATAATGGATACATGAGGATATTTCAATATATTTTTTGATTAGGTGTCCAATATCACTATATAAGTATGGTAGTGTTTTGATAGAGGTGGATGAGCTCAAAGAAATGAGAATATTTTATCAATAAATGAGAAACATATTTACTTATTGATCTTGATAATATTTATGTAATTTATTTTTTAGAATTCAAGGAGATACAATGTATATTATTTCAGATTAAGAATCTCTTTTTGCACATTCATTTTATCGTGGTCCTGAATAAAATATGCCATTAAAATTTTGAAAGATATACATCAACTGTGTGTAAATGAATTTGAAAGATACTGAGAAAATAAATTATAGGCATTATATTTTTTATACATGAAAATAAATCATTCATTTACATGGAACTATTTTATTCAATATATAGTGAACCATTTGGTAGACACTATGTTGGGATGATATTGGTGAATAGACTTTTTTGGGCCTATTGTTGTTCAAGAGATGATGGATCGAATTAAATTGATTCAATAACATATGGTTTTAGGTTAAATTAAATAGAAATATTGTATTGATCATCAATTTTTACCCATTATATTTTATATTATGGATTATATATTCATGAATGTTTCACAAGCATTAAGATGCCAAAAACTAAGAAAATAGGGAAAACCGAGTCCATGGTATGTGAGTTAATTCAAAATTTTCAAGAATGTTAGTGAAGATGATTATTAGATATAGTTTCTAAAAAAAATTGTAATGAATCATGATATTTCCTATGTTTCATAGTAAAATAAGTTTCAACTAGAGTAAATTCATTTCTTAGGATAAAAAAATTGAGTTAGATCCTAATGTTCCTTATGTGGAAAGAGTGGTTTTGATTGGGTATCATAAAGATAAAATTCATTGTGGGATGATTATTACCTCAATATGACTATTTCAGAAACATGTAAGGATTTAATAGGAGTATTTTGGGATCGAAGATAATATATAATAATAATGGCCTAGATATTTTGATGTTGTAAATTATTCATTATTTTCATTGGATAAAAATTTATATCATATGGAGAATTGTAAACCATGATATTAATGTGTATGTATGTTTTGAACAGTGGAATTTAGTGTATGAAATGGGGAGTTAAAATATCTCAAAAATGAATATTGATAGTACCATTGATTCTAAAATAGGATATTTACCTTGGGGTTTAGGTTTTATTAAAATCCATACTACTAAAAAAATTTGTGGGAGGTTTTACAAAGGATGAATGGTTAACATTATAGTAAGGGTGACATTAAAACTAACCTTGTAGTATATATTTAGAGGTAGATAATAATTCGTGAATATTTTATTTATTAGGGGATTCCATAAATTCTACCCAGGACTTTAGGTTTTTAGCTGGAGATATCTATATGAATAATTGTACAGTCAGGTAACCAATGCATCCAAATGATTCATGCATAATTAATTTTTGTGACTTCACTTAAAACTAAGTTAAACTAATTAATTAAAAATTATTTTTCTATTAAATAATCAATGTAAATTATTTGGTCATTTAGTGTGATTTTGAAGGCATATCATCTCTGTTTTGATTGATCATTGGTGTGTATTGAAGGTTTGACATTTGATCATGGGTAATATCGATATCTATTATCAGTGTCAATGATTATGTATTTATTTATCATAGATATATTACTAGGAACATCAGATATATTAATATGATGGATTATAACAAAATTTTTCATTCAACTTGATATGTATTTTAGGATTTATTCAGTTGGAGGGATCTTGGACTGAGGGTTTAGATATTCTCCAACATGATGCATTTGGAGAGATAACATTAATAAAAACTATAAGAATTGATAATATATTATTCTCTACGGATTTATTATATTTAAATACTTGTTTTGATTTCATTATTGGTGTGGAATAAAAATGTGAATTTTATATTAAATGGGTTCTTTATAGATTTTGGGGTATGCATATCCATCAAATTTTTAAATTAAACATAATAATTTTTTAATAATATTGATTCTAATTTTTAAATTATGGATGGATAAATTATATTAATTTGGTTTGTGTTTATTTTTATAAACATATATCTTTCGTAATTCTCTAGGAAGGGATGGATTTTGACAATTTATTTCGATGTTTATTTTGAAATTCTTAAACAATGTGGTTGTATGTAAAGTAGATTTACTATTATAACTAATTTTCAAACCTAAAAGATTCATTTGTGCTTAAGTGAAGACTTAGAGAGCGTACATTAATGTGTTCAATTTTAGGACAAAACGCTAATATAGACACCCCCACTCCTTATAATGGTAGATTAAATGGTTTGGTTTTTGATATATGTATATATGGTTATTTATTTTACCCACAAGGAACAAGAAATATGGGGGTTAAATTATAGAAAGGAAAGTAATGACTTATGTTAAGTAGCTAGATAAAAAAAATTATTTTTATTGTAGAATAATGGTTTTAACATGTTTCTAGAATATTTTCAAATAAAAATGAGTATGTAATGTCAGTTATCATAAATAGAGAATTATCTAGTATTATTTACGAAAATAGGGAGTTTCTGATGAGACATGGGAAAATGGGGAGTTTTCCTAAAATGATATTTAGGGGAGAAAGTTTTTTGGAGAAATTATTTCAAAAAAAAGAATGTTAATTTTTTACATTTATAGAATGTATTTTACTAAAATGATTGATTATGGAGGATTTTTTATATAATGGTTTTCTAATTTTTTAGATAAATCAATGTTTTTGGATAAAATGTATTTCATTTTTCATTATTCATTAGAAATTCATTCTATGAGCTAATGGAATAATAATACCATGTTTATTGTTAAACACTAACCCAAATCACTAGGTTTGTGCCAAACTTCAACATGACTGTATTCATTCAATGTTGGAAGCAAGATGGCTTTTACTAATAACAAGGGTCTAAAGGTATCATGGGAAGACAATACCCTTTATGATCATATCCATACACAAAAATATACCAACATAAACATAATTTAACTAAACATCAAAATCAAAAATTTTATAAACAATATATTACAATAGAGTCTATGTCCGAACATTCAATAAAAAAAAACCCCTCAATATTGTAGGTCAAAAATTATAAGTGATAAAACATGAATTAAATAAATAAAAGATATTTCAGTATCTCTCTATAGTCTTCCCCAGTACTGCATCAATCTTCAAACTCCATGATCCCCAACAACCTACTGATGGCCAGTTTCCCTTCTTTGGATTCCTAATCACGAATTATTCACACTCACTGAATCTATCATGCAGTTTCTGAGTATAAAACGTAAAGAAAACCACCATTGTATCAATTATATAATTTGACATGTATATAGATTTTAATGTCCTTATGGAATGGTAAATGTGCATTAAATTAAAGAACAAATCATGTATCAAGAGATTATATACTAACCAAACAACCACAAACCCTAGCCATACCTTATTCAATACAATACTAAAATAATTTTTTTTGTAGTCATATCAAGACATTGATAATAATATGTAACTCCATATATACCTTTTAAAGAATGTCACATATATCCAATGGCTAGATACTCTCCTCTAATGGCACAAACTCTTGGAATTCAAAAGTCATTAAAACTATAAAGATATGAACAGATGTTCCCCATTGGAATATCGTAGCAACATATTGATCCTCTTCTAAGATTTTATTGAATTATCCACCATGGGATAACAAATTACAAGCTTTGAAACTATAAATCCTATTTAAAAATCCATAATCACTGAGTTGTGTCATTAACCACCCCCTCTAAGGGGTCAAATGCATTTTTCTAAGTCACATGTGAACTTGATCATTGAAATGGTGGTTCCAGTAGATATGTATAAAATCAAATGTAAGTCATAACATATAAATTAGAAGTATTTCACAATATATATTTCTTAGACTATGAATATTATGAATGTGAGGCATAAAATAGAAATAAACAGACATGACATATCAAATATTCCCTAACTTATGAAATAACAAAGTATAATGTGCATAATGGAATAGAAACAAGAAATAAATAATAAGAAAACGTCTCATGAACCAATAATTCATACCAAACATACCATCTCAGGAAAATATCTCCACACTAGGCACCAAAAAATCTAATAATACCGTAAAAAGTTATTCAATTTCTTAAAGTGGTAAGGACTTCATACCTTTAATAAGTTGATTCCAATTTTCATGATCCAATAAGGGATGATACCCAGATCACACCCACGTGGTAATTTTCACTAAAACAAGTACCAATTAATCATTATAAATTTTTTAGAATTGGTATTCAAGTTAGATATCATCTTGAGATATTAAATCCCTATTGACATACAAAAATTGTCTATAAACCATAGGACAATCTATGATAAATCAAGGATAGGGAAGCAAATCCCATAATCCAATTCCAATAAATCAATAAATTATGAATCCTCTATTATATATAGGTGGTGATTCATATATATATCCACCAAGGCCTTGATCTATGCTCATTTACAGATAAAGATTATGAATTGTTCTAATAATGGATAATATTACCTAATTTGACACTAAAAATTTAATCTTGGATTCATGCACCACAGAGGAAAGGAAAAGGAATACTTGAGAACCAAAAGATATATATCTAAAAACCATTAGTCGCAATTGGGTCTGATTAGGTTGAGGGTTTAGTTAAAAATCAATTTAGGGTAAAAAATAGAAAAAACACTATTAATTAAAAAACTAGGTGCATGTACTGGGTCGATGACCATCACTAGTTGGTCTATGAATGGACCCTATTAGGATGGTGTGCCTTGTAAGGATGGAAAAATTCTTCCGTGACCATCAGTTGGATAGTGTCTTACCACTAACCATAATGAAGTATCTTTATAAATATAACTCCCACTACCAACACCTCTGGCTGGTTGGTGCATGCCAACAGTGAATTGGTGGCCATGTTTCTTCCACTATACAACACACTAATGATTCTAACATCTAAAACTCAATTCCAATACCATTTTAAAATAAGGAACACCTAAAATTAATAGAAAATTACAATATTCATTGTATTGTACATAAAATCCAAGAATGTATATGATGTTAAAATCCCACCCCCCCTAACAACTTATCATCCTAGAAAAGTGTCTATAGAGGCCTTTTTTATAAATATCAATCCACTGTGCCAAAAAATCATATTCACCTCCCATGTCACCACTTGAGTATGAACATTTTTTATATATAAAATTTAAAAGTGTCATTATCTTCCCTTGAAGAACTTTCTCAGTCTTTACAATGATCTATACTAAGCACTCCACAAACGAAATGTTAGATCATTACTCAATGTCCTCATAGTTGATCACATGCATGGAATTGAGAATGTACCTCTAGAGTTAAGAAACATTGAACACATCATTCATACCTTGATATCATATAAGATTATAAAAATTCTAGGACACTATATAGATATGCTCTGTAATATCAAATTGTTAATTAAAACATAGTTCTAGCTTTCCTTTCTTCTATAACCATCAATTCCATTAATGAAGATTTATATTAAAGAAAAATTCATAAGAAATTAAAAAACTCCAAGGAGCACCTCCTAAAATCATCATGTTTTCATTATATTCTCTTATAAGTGTTTAAACACATAAATATTAGTTTCAATCACTTATATATCTCTTATTCCATACATGACCCTGCAACTCCTACCTCACCAGTTTTTTTTCAACATACAAATTAGAGATTTGGACAGCCATAAAATGACTCAAAAAGTGTAATCTAGTATATAGTATCAACGAGTTATCCCTTTACATCACCACATATTCCAACCCAACACCTGATTCATTTCAATGCACTACGTATATAGTATCAGGATCCTTATGAATTAAAACCAGAGTTATCGTCAATATCCTCCCCAACTCTAGGAAGGCCTCTTCACACCTATAATACCACTCAAACATCACCCCAATTTTTTCTAGCTTTCTCATAGGTGCTTCTAAATGGGATAACCCTTTCATGAAATATCAGTAGTACCCTACAAGACTAAGGAAACTCTTTATTTTACACAAATTCTGGGGGAATACCTTGTACATATCACCCTACCTTCTCTGAGTCCATTGAAATCCCCAAATCATAATTTATGTCTCCAAATAACAACACCTATTTAATCCAAACAGGTCAATTTTACAATTTGGTATAAAGATGATGTGCACAAAGTATACTCAATACAATCTCATGGTGCCTATAATGCATATCTAAATTCATTGAATATATCTGGATTTCATCCATGAGTACAATGACGAATGAGTCAATATGTGGATGGGAAATTCCATTCATGTGATCCATGAACACATCTGGTGCATTTTTTGAACCAAAAATGAATAAAAATATATTCATACATTCCATAAATACTCCTAAACAGTGTATTGGGAATATCCCCCTCTCTAACCCATAACTAATGGTAGCATGAATGTAGATCAATATTAAAAAAACCCTGAGTCTCCGTTTATATAATCATGAATATCATTGATCTAGGGTAAAGGAAATTTGTTCTTCTCTATCACATAATTCATTTTCCTATATTCTATGCATAGGTATATACTATAGTCTACCTTTTTGGAAAACAATATTGGATAACCCCAAAAATATGTTCTCAAAATGATAAATCCATCAACATAGAAATCCTCTTGCTACACCTTTATCTTTTCCTACACAATATGTGTCATAATATAATGAGGAATTGATATTGGTTTCACCTTGAGAATGATATCAATCTAAAATTGAATCCCCCTGTCTAGTGGATGACAAGATAAGTCATCTGGAAAAAAATTATATTAATGATTCACCACTGGAGGGAAGATACAGAGGGATGTTGTGGATTTTTCTATAAGAGTGAAGCATTTTACTTGAATCATGATAGATCTTACCCGGTTTAGGTATAGTCTCAAGATATCAACTCTGATATCCCACTCTTTGGTTGACACTAGCCTCTCTCTCTATAGTCATATTGAAAGATACATGTCTCTATTATAATTTGCTATGATCCCGATAACTATTTATCTAGACCATTCTAAATATAACATTCACAGTATTCAACTTTAGTATCATGAAGTCTCATGGGTTTTTTAATTTTAAAACTAGTAAACCACACATAAGACATCACTGTATACAAACTATGTTCATTACCGACTGAAATTTAAGAGAGATAAACTCATAAGAAAACTTAACCATTAAATATAGAATGGAAAAAACATTCGAATATATTAAATAATGTGAATATCCTATATTAAATAATGTAAAAGATAACTTATTGGTAATAAATAACATACCTCTAATCATACAAGGTTTATCTCTACTGATGTATGTAACATAATTCATCACATACATCCCACCTACCTTTGGAGCATGAACTTGCCTCTATGGTGCAGAACTCACCTGAGACACTAGGGTCTACATTACCTAGGTATGCTATTGAGGGTTACTGGTAACACCCTAACGTATTCTCTTAAAATATAGTAATGAAATATTAGTAAAAAAATTATGGAGATGACCCACCTACAACATCCGTGATATTTCCTAGGTGGATCCATGAATGATGTACTAAAAATTCCTTTCTATCCCTAACAATAGAACTTGGTAGACCTTCCTCTCACAAAGGGAGTAAAATAATCCCTTCTCTACTCCACTCATATTCCACCCCAACGTACCATCCCATCATTCCTCTTCTGTTTAGTAGAATAGCTTCTCTCTCAAGAATTGAAAACCCCATTCTTTAAGGCACTATATGTTTGAAGAGAACCTAGAAGTCTATCATCCTATATCATCTCCTCAAAAGTTACTGTTGTGAGAAGCACCTGTTTTTATATATTTAGGTAAAAGACCCTAATCTGATGTCTAATCTCTCGATGAAGTCCAATATCAAACATAAATTCCTTCTATGCCTCATTCCAAACTAAAATAAGAATAATTTTTAGAAACTCTGCAAAATGAGAAAACTATGAATAAACTTACATGGTATCATGTTGAAAATCTAATAACTTGTGTGTTCAGTATAAATTTAGTGTGTTGGGAAAAACTCCATGAATAAAAACACCTTGAAGTCCCCCATGTAATCCTCTCATTCCTTCCTACCTATCCCATAATGCTCCACCACCACCTAATATGTCCCTAGAGCATAAGGGTAACCAGTTTTACACTCTTATTCTAAAAAGTATCCTCTAGTTCAATGTTCCCCCTATAAGTTCAACACATTCCTCATAACCCTAAGGACCACCAATTCCATAAAAGGGTAGCAGATTTTGGGGCTTGAAAGCTCATGTATGTTCAATCATTTTCATTTTCACCCCTCCACCCTAAGCACGTGTAGTATAGAGGTCTTTGGTATGGAGTGGTTTTTCCACCTAAACGACTGTAATGAGTGCGTTATAATTATCAAGTGCCCAATACTATATAGATTATGGTAGGGTAGTCACATCTTCCTTTATGAAATTATCTTTCATTTATTCTTTATACCTACCTGATAAGTATCACTGATGGAACATTTTTTTAAATACCAAAAGAAAATTTAGAACAATTATGACAACTTTCTTAAAAGTATTATTTAAGTTGTTAAAAAGGAATTTTTATGGTATTTCTATAAAATTCCAAACCAAGGAGATACCCACACACTGGGAATAACCCTATTAATTCTACCCAAGACCCAATCCTAGTCCTCTATAACTACATATCTGTCATAATCATGTATATATATCATAACTACAAACACATGTTCAATTAAATAATTCCAAAAAAGATATATCTTAGAATCATTTAACATAGATATATCACCTAACTGGTAACACAAATAATGGAATTTAAGTAATGAACTAATATAAAAAAACATTAGATATAGACAAGATATGTGATCCTACATGCCTATTCAAAATGCATGAATTAACCCAAATCCCATAAACTGTAATAGAAATATCCTCACCAATAGTTCAGAGGTATGTTACACATGGGTTAACCAGGCATATGGATACTCTTATACCAGAGTAAAACATAGCCTATATCCTTTATAACATGTAACCAAACCACAGGCCTCTGATACCATTTTGTATAACCCCTTCCCAAATCACTGGGTCCAAGCCAAAATTACACATGACCTCATGCATGACTCATCATACGTAAGATGCTACGAACTAGAAGTGAGGTTTTAAATGTAGAATGAGGATACTGTAACCTAATATATGATAGAATAAACAAAAATAGAGAAAAAAACAGAATCCAACATAAAATTGTAGTTCAAAATAACATAAATAAGATTATTTAACATATTTTCTGCCCGGTGATACAATAATAATCCAATAGACCCCCAATGTGGAAAGTCAACAAGTATAAACAGTTCAATTACAAGTGAAAAATAAAAGTTATTTTTAGCAATCCAAATTCCATCCTAATACCACATCAATCTTCTAAATCCAAGATCCTAATAAACCTATCATTAGACCATTTCCATCTACTGAATTTAAATCATAACATATGCACGTACACTAAGATGCATGTGAAGGGTGTTAGTATAAACCAAAGAGGATACCTCCAACATGTTTGTAAAAAAATTGAAAAAATATAAAGATGTTTATTTCATGGTATAAATATAAATGTTCATTTAATAATATAACCAATCATGTATCAATAAATTTGTTGCTAACCATGCTTCTATGAACCTGAGTTGTACGATATTTGATGCCAGGCTGGAATAATGTCATAAGTATTCATCGAATGACTAAGATATTTCTACATAACTCCTCAACCTTTTGTAAATAAAAACTCACACATAAACAATTTCTACCTACTCTCATCATATGGAAGGAAAACTTTTAACAGAAGAACCAATGGAACTCTACATATATGCAAGGGGTTCCCCATTAGCACATCATACTGGAACATGGTCCCACTTCAAATGGAATATGGAATCAAATTTCATTGGATAACTCGTGAAATTATTTAGTGATATTAAATATATTTCTAGAGCCACAATCACAATTTCATGTCATCCAAACACCCCCTCAATGTTTCCAGATATGTTCTTCAGGGCCACGTGTCAACATGATCATTAACATAGAGGTTTTGATGGCTATGCACAAAAACACAAGTAAGGCCTAACATAGAAACGATAAATATATAATAATATGTATTCCATAGGTTATGAATATTATTCAAGTAAAGATTCATATATAATGTAATTAACAAGGAATATAAAATATTCCATGTCCTATGAAATAACTATATATAAGGTGTGAACATGAAAGGAAACACACAAGATATAACAAGAAAAGGTTTCACGAGCCACCCACACACACCAAACATACCATATCATTAATGGGTCCCAACACTATGAGCATACACACAATACGGTAATACTAAACCACTGTATACAAGGTCCCAATATGTCAAATGCTTCATACATTTAACTCGTTGATTCTAGTTTCCAAGATCTAATGAGGGATCATACCAAGATCATTCCCGCACACCAATTTTGACTAGAACAAGACCCATTTCACCATAATAGAGAATCTAGAATAATTATTCAAGGAATATATCATCAAAAGGTATGAAATGAACATTAACATACCAAAAGTGTTTTTAAGACAAAGTAATATCTACAATTGATTGAGGAGAGGACACTGATTCTCATAATAAAACACTCGTCTATCAATCAAGAATGAAAACACTATTATATCAAGGGGATATTCCTGGATCTATACAAATGGTCTAGATCTATGAAAATTACCAGATAAATAATTGTAATTAATGTCAGAAAAGATATATATTACCTCAATTGACACCAATTAATTGATCTTGGATTCTCATCCCCAAGGGGAGAGGAAGAGGAATAATATATCACCAAGGTAGATTTCTCTAAGAGGTTCTAATCTCTAATGGGTCTGATTAGGGTTAAGGTTTAGTTAAAATTTTGTTATAGGACTAATAAAAATTCTACTAAAAAAATTGTATCTAGGAACTACCTAATGGTTGATGGCCCCATTGTCTAATCGTTGACATGCCCCTAGATGTTCATTGTACCTATATAGAATTCAATCATTTTCCCTTGGACACTGACTAGCTAGTGGGATCTATAAAAATGTAGTTCCCACATTCATTACCACTAGATGTCTTCACACCCCACAATCTAGTTAGAATAATTGTTTTGAAGACCATGTATCTCACTAATTCCTACAAGATATAAAACTCAACACCAAGACCATTTTCCCATAAAACTCACCTATAAGAAAGAATAAAAATTCCTGACATAACATAACTTAAAAAAATTGTACCATAAAATTTGAGGATGTTACATTTGTAATCACCCTTGATTGTCCATATTAATTGACATATAAACATTATTGGTCATGATGTATGTAAAGTGATGATTTAAATATTCATTAGTGGTGAGTTTCAAATATACTATAGAGTTATGGATTAATTTGTTAGTGGCTTGGAGTTAAATCGGTTTATCTTATTTTATAATTTAATATAAAATTATTTTATTTTATTTTATACAGGTTTCAAAAAAAATTATTTACTTTTTATTGATATTTATTTATAAATAATTTTTAAATAATTATTTTTATAAACACCATTAGCCTTTATAATTTTTAGTTTATGTATTTGGGTACAACTCATTAGCAAATGGATTATTTTATTCTCAAACCCTAGTAGTCTAACTACGGAGATTAAGAAGTATTCTTGATGTTAAGTAGAGATCTAGATAGATTCTCAAGATTTACATATCTTGTTTGGGTCATTAAAAATTATTTCAATTTCCTTATAATTCTTTTTAATGTTACACTAAGAATTTGTTTATTCTAATATATATCAACTTTTAGTCTTTATGTACATTTTCATTCAATAACGGGGGATAATTATTTTTAAAGACACTTATATTTTATGAGTTTATTTATATATAATAACCAAGGAGGATGTAAAATGATATATTGAAAAGGAAAAAAACATTATCAAGGTTTTTTATAATAATTTAAATAAATATAAAAATATTATGATATATTATTTCTTATGATCATCATAAAGAGAGAAATTACTAAATGATTTTACATGTGATCCATTGTTTTTATAATTAAAATCATGTATTTTATGTTTCTAAAAATTTAATTAATTTTACAAGTGTGTTACTAATTTTAACTTAGTACATGGATTATAATATCATATCATAATGTTTGAATCATCAACATTGGTTTTACATAATTTTTTTTGAAATTTAATTTATTAGTGAATAAAATATTAGATGAACATATATTAATATTATAGAAAATTCTCTGTAAAAATCCCATACTATGTTCATGAAATGTATCAGTTATTTACATATATATTATCATGAAGGACTAAATAATTTATTATAATAATACTAAATAATCTATTGAGATTAAAAATTATTCCACTTAACAATTTTACACGATTGATTCAATTGGGGTTTTAAAAAATCATGTGTTATAACTAATGAGATCTAATAACTATATTTATATTTATAAATCATGAAACAAAAATATGGATATCAAATATTTAGTCAAATATAGAACATTAATTCACATGATATTTTCCATAATGAATAACCCAAATCCTATGGATTTGAAACTTAATTAGGTTTCTGAATCAAATAAAACACAGTTTCATTTCTATAAAAAATAATAAGTAGATTAAGGAAATTTATATTTTAAAATTCATTTTTATAAGTGTTTCCAAAATCAAAATGGAATTTTGGTCATTTTATAGTATTATTATCCAATATTAATTTTACTATGTTAATGTATCCAACATGAAATTTTGAAAATGTTTTCACATTAAGTAGGATTGTGTGTGTCGATTGCAAACGAATTTTCCTTATGAGATAGTTATTTTTTTCAACTTAAGTTAACTAAAGTTAATTATAGAGTTTGTATACTAAACATTTCATTATAAATAAACCTTAAAAATTAATCCATATTTAAAAAGAAACTAATAAACCCAACCCATTAAATTTTTAATCCTATTTTAATTTATTAGTGGTTATAAGAAGCACAATGGTATAATAAGAGAACTTCAACCAATTATTGACAATGAAGAAATAATTCCATGAAATGTAATTATTTAGTTAAATGGAATTAATATAAGTTATATGTGAAAAAATTATCTCTTCTTGGTTCATGGTTTCTTTAAATTAATCATTGAGTTAGTTTCATTATTCCAGATGTTCTTTCTCATGTACATCTCAGAAGTACCATATATTATGAAAAAAATATGAGTCGGAAACTTCCTAATAGGATATTTTTCATTAATGCGAACCTTGAAGTAGTTTTATATTGGAAAAATGGTAATTTATAATTATTTACTATTTATTGACTGATTATGTGCATTGGATTTTAGTTTTTCACATCATGTTTATTTTTTTTCTTAATCTATGGTTTAATTAATTTTTTTGATATATTAAAATTCTTTATTACAGATTAATATTTTATTAAATCGATTAAAAATGTGAAGAATAATTGGATATTACAATGATGTGTGTAAATAATTCTGCTTCCTAGGCATGGATACACAACATGTGATAAAAATTACATATTGTGTATCATGGTTCACTACAAATAGATGTGTTTGGGATTCCAAATGTGAAAAGAAGTAAATTAAACATAGTGAATTTAATGCACACTACATATAGACTAGGAAATCCTAGTACATGGACTGTTCAACCAGATGATGTGTAGCTGGCATACACTTTATATTATCTAATAATTTTAGAGGTGGAACTCATGCTAATAATGTGGTCAAATATGTGGAATATATCATGAGATACTTATAGTTTCTAACATTATTAAGATGCAAAAAAATGTATCCCGAATACACACTATATGTATCATTAATCACTATGTCCTAATAACACTCAGAGTCAACAGTCGAGTTTTTTTAACACATGGAAAGAAGAAAACAAGGCTTGTCGATCTTTTGTACATACAAGTCACACGATCGAGATAGACATCACATCCCTAGGAATTTATCCTGGATACATTCTAAGTGACCAATATGGCATGTATGTAATTAATACACATCATATATTAAACAACTAATAAATCAAATAACATTATATAATTAATAATTAATTTCAAAATTAAAACCAAGTTACTTTTTTGGTATCTGTTTTATTGATAGTGTAATCTGGTTTTCTGAAATTAAAAATTCCGAAAATGTTTTTTATTTATCTAAATAATGGAAAAGGGATTTATTTTTCATGAGGAATATAATGATATATATCTCTAAGATTCTTGTAATACAAATTAATGTAAAATAATTTATTTATTTATTTATGTATAGAATTAATTAAATAATTGTTGTGTTAATAATTGAGAATGAATTGAAGTGAATGATAGCTGATGTAATTTTTTATATCTATTTAATGTGTGTGGATAAATGTGAGCATAGAACAACATGTGTGTCTGATAAGTTTTTAATTTGTTATTATATCATATTTTTTGAAAATATTTAAGAAATTAAATAATGGCATGTGGTTCATTCCCCTGTTCTCATTATGTAAATGAATGTGTGCCCGTAGTTTCTTTTATGTAAACCTACCCACAAATCTAGTTGTTCTCTTTACCAGTGTATATGTAAAAGATTATCTAGTTGATGGAGGTCCAATGAAAGTATAGGATATTCATGTTTTGGGATCAAGTGAATCCAAACAATGAAATACATAGGAGAACAAGTGTAATACTACAACTTGAAGAAGGAATGGTTCCATGAGTTTATTCCCTAGGATAAAGGGAATGTTTATCATTCACTAAATAAACAAACCATTAGAAAATAACATGTTCATTGTAATTAAATTATTTATTTAATTAATTTTAATAGTTAATTATTTATTGGGGTTTAATAATTAAATAAATCAATTTATAACCAAATAAGATAAAATAAAAATAAAATAAAATTGTGAGAAAATTTCATCCAGACTAGGTTAATCACTTGAGTAAATTTCAATGAATATTAACAAGTATGTAATAAGATAAAATGTATTGTTTATACATAAATATTAAAACCCAAAAAATATAATATTATGTTAGATAATCCTTCTATTACTTGAAAATTAATACAACCATAAAATTATGTGTTTAGATGTGCAAAGGATGAACACTTAATTTTATTAGGTATTTTTAAAAGGGTATTAGGTAAACATAACCAAATCGGTATTTTGTAGAACGGGAAAATTCATTCTAATACCATTTTGGTGGAAACTATTGAGGAAATCAAAGTCCATGATTTTAGTATTGGGGACCATCTATATGAATCAAGGATTAGTGAGTTAATGTAGTAGGAATGCTCTGCCTACCTAAATTTATTTGAGAAATTTTCATGGAAAAAGCCTAAGAATTGAAAATGAATAGATGGATCATTTCCACTAGAATATCAAAGATACATTGTATTTCAAAACTAATATAGAAGGTTATTGGATTTGTATAAATATTTGGAGATTAATAAATTAAGTCAAATTTATTATCTATTTTGTAACCCAAAAAAAGTATTTAAGAGAATCAATTATTTGTTATATAAATAGAAACTGATATGACATCAACAATATCACAGTCGTCCATATTATAGAAGGATTACCATTTTAGTATTGTAAATTTAAAGAAATATTATTGACCAATGTGAATTATACTACACCATTAATGTAAATTACATGTGTTGGAAAATTCAATGCTTGAGGTTCCTAGAAAAGAATCTAGAGAGAAGGAACTCCCTTATTAAATATTTGGGTTATTACACATTTTTCCAATGATTCATGTTTTCAACCATATATTGTGATCTTATAAAGAAACCTGTGGATATGTGTGTGTGTAGATTCATGTCTCGCCTTCATGATCTTTATTATGAGAAGGTGATACAAGATAGATATGAGATATCTAATGCACTATTCATGTGCATGATTGGAGATTTGGTTTTAGTTGGGCCCCATGTGGTCAAGATGATTGGATAAATTGAGTATGTATACATCTTTAGATTTTATATCCTTGATTATATTCACATAGCTCTCATTTTATCCTCATTACCTAATACCCTCTCTAGTTTAACTAATTTTTATAATATTAGAAAGAGTATTAAGTCTTTCTCAAAACTCCATAAATTGATTCTTCATATTGAAAATGAAATGAGGCTTGAAAAACATTCATCTCTTATGGTGAATAAAATGGAAAAAAGGAAAGGGTCCCAACACACACTACAATTATTAGTTTCTTAAGAAGCATCCACTCATGAAATGGGAGATCAAAATAAAGGTGAAGGAAAAAATATGATGTTTGTTTTTCATGTGGAATGAAAGGACACTAGATTAAATAATACTCTGAGTTAGATCATAAAGGGTAAACTTTAGGTGTGTTCAACATCAAGGGAAATATTTCAATAAATTCACATTGGGAATTAGATTTATCTTATGGTGCTCACATATGTATCCCATTTCAGAAACCATGTATATTTTAGATTATTTATAAAGGATATGTTGATTTATGAGCTGCCAATAGAGCTAGGATGGTTTCTCTATCCATTTGAATCTACAACCTCACATTTCTACCATGACTTATCTTTGTTTTAATGAATAGTTATTATGTTCTTATTATTACCCATATCATTATCTATTTTTATTTCCATGACATTGATAGATTTATTTTAAAATTTAGATATAATTAATTATAATTTTATAATAATGTGATTTTTTATAGTATATAATAACATAATAAGAGAAAGTATTTATTAAATTATGAAAACTAAGTATTTTAAATGGATAATGAATCAATTTTGTATGAAACCTTTCACACCCAATTATGGATATCACCATATTGTTCATGTAAATGATAGGCAATTGAGAAATCTCTATCAAGATGGTTATTCAAACTCTTTTGAGCAAAAAAAATAGAAAAATTTCATGATTTATTAAAATAAAAATTGAATAACACACTATTTTATAGGAAGGGTGAAAGGGAAGCTATCTTCTAGAATTCACATGCTGATCTGCATGGACCTTTTCATGAAGAAGATAGTGGTGGGTATTTTTACTTCATTACTTTTACTGATTATTTATGTTGGTGTGGATATTTTTACTTAATTCGGTATAATTCTAGGTCCTTTGGATAAATTCAAAGAATTGTTTCATGAATTAGAGATTAAACATATAAGAAGATAAGTAAAAATTGATCTGATTGAGGAGGTAAATATCTTAAGGAGGATTTATTGAACATCTTCATGAGTGTGGGATATTATTCCATATCAAACCTATTAATATAAACCTTAATATAAAATAATCATAGTCGAGAAAAATCCTACTATTCATTAGAGGGACCACATACTCAACAAGGAAAGTGGGAAAAGATCTATTTCGATGAAGTTTATTCTTAAGATACATAAGAGTTATTGAAACAATAGATTTATAATGTATCCATGTAAGAGGATGTTCATAAAACAAAAGTACTTTATAGGAGAACCAGATAGATTGGATAAATATAAAGATATGGTTTTCTAATCATCACGAATAATAACAAATTATTAGTTTAAAATAATGATTATACATCTTATAGATAGGAAGTAGAGAGCTCAGATGATGAATTATGGAAAAAACATGAATTATAGGATAAAATCCATGTATCAAAACCAATTTTGGGTTTTTGTTGATATGACAGTTGAAGTAAATGTCATTGGATATGAATAGATATTCTAATGAAAATTATATTTCAAATGAAAGTTCCTATAAATCATGGATTACGAATAAGGGGTTTAAACAGTTCTAAGGCATTGTATATTAGGAAACCATTTCTCTAGTTTCAATATTTTAATACATCTGAATTATGATTGATATAAATGATTTATATTGCTATGATATTTTACAGAAGTTTGTTTAAACAACATTCCTTAACACAAGTAGTTAATAATATGTATATATGAAAAAACCATAAAGCATTGTTACTCCAAGAAATTCTAATAATATTTTTCTATTTCAATGATCAATTTATGGATTGATGAAAGAATCCATGTTATATAACATTTATTTTAATGAATCTATAAAATAATTTTGATTCATTATGAAGGAATTGTATCCATGTGTTTACAAGTGGGTTAGTGGGAGTGTGGTAATATTACTAGTAGTATATTTTGATGACATATTACATATTGAAAATGACATATATGTCTTATATTTAGTTAAAAACTATTTGAATAGGTGTTTCTCCATGATGGAATTCGATGAAGTAGCCTACATTATCAACATAAATATCATTAGTGATAGATACGAAAAGATATTTGGATAATGTCAAGGAATATATATTGAACTGATACTAAATATATTTATTATGGAACAATCCTAGATAGGATTTGTTGCAATGACACATGGTATACATCTCTCTAAGAAAACATTCCATCAAACACAACAGTATAGAGGGATAGAATGAGTAGGATTAGATGTGATTTTATGATGGTGTTTATCATGTATTTCATTTTATATATCATGCTATATGTATATTATTCACATATAAAGGTAATTAGATATCCAGATAATCCCAGAGGACCACCTTGATATATTGTTAAGGATATCCTTGAGAATCTAAGGAAATCTAAGGATATCTTATAGGTATATGGGAGTGATGGGGAGATTTTAATATGTGGATATATGGATACTAGATTCCATAGAGATCCAAACAATCTAATTTTAGAGTCATTATATTTCTTAGGTCTCAATAGAGGAGTTTTAATCTAGAAGAGTTCAAAGAATATCATTGTTTATGATTCTATAGAAGATTATGATCATACATTTTCTTCTAATGTATCCAAATAAGAAATTTAGATTTTTAACATTTCCCAATAGCTCTATGAGGTTCCTAGAATTATAGATCCAATCACATTATATATTTATTATACTATTATGGTGTCTCTTACAAAACAGACATGTTCATATCAATGGATTAAGAACATACTATAGATGTTTCATCACTTGAGGGGGTTTTTTTAGAATAATGAATTTATTACGAGTAGAGTTTCAACAAAGTAAATCATGTTGTACCCCTTGAATAAGGATTTAGTTCAGAAAAAGATGGAATTTCATTTGAGTTCTAGCTGACAGAAAGTTGTTAATAGTTGGATATAGTTAAAGTTTCATTCTATTGGATTTGGTTCCCTATGATCAGATTTAATGTACTTTTTGATTACTTATATTCATGGTTTTGTATTATTTATAAAAATTTATTTCATCATGATAGTTCATATGTATGGAATAAAAATTAATAATGTCATAAGAGTATGTGTCACACTAAAAGGTCATAACATTTCCATACTATTATGAGAACCTAAAAGTTCAATGATGGTATTCATAAATATGTGTTCAATGGATGGATGATATCATTTTATAGGAATATAGTATACATTATATTAGGGTTCATGGGCTCATAAGTCATTGAGACTTCTTCTCATGAAGTTCATCCCTGATAATTTTAATAATGGGGATTATGGGAACTTAACTCGCCTGTAGGGAATGATCATTTATACATTTCATTTGATGTCTCTATCTAGAGACATTTGTAATGGTACTTATATTTAAATATTATTATTAATACATATGATGAGTTAGTTATTTTAATTTATCATCATAATCAGTGATTAAATATGTTCATGGAGATTATGGACGCATGGTGTGCCTCATCAATAATATGGTATTATTGAATAATCTAAGAAATGATTGCTTTCCATTATATTCAATATTGGAAGCTGATGTCTTAGGCCCTTTTATTGGTGTATAAATTTGTAATAAAGTATATATCAAAATTGTTTTTATTGGAACGGTTTTTTCTAAAAATTCAAATAATTATATATCAAGCACATAGGTTTATGACACTAGTACAAAACATGCTTTATTAGTGATATAGAGAATAATGGATCATATTACATAGTGTATTTTTGTATGATGTTATATGTAATTGAAGCACTAAATTATTTCTCTATGGGATCCTTACTGAGTTTCTAGATTCTAACCTTTTAATATAGGTGGTGCAACCTAATTCCACTAAGACGGGGGGTTTAGATGGTCACACGCTATGTGTATTTAGAAACTTAATTAAATTCTCTAAAAATTTAATATGTTAGATAAATAATATTCCAATGCATGGATTGAAAATTATTCAAGTTATTTTCAACATAAATATTTTGTCACCAACTACTCAAAAATATATATATATATATAAGTTGATTATTTAATAAATATTTATTCACCTTGTAATTAATTTTTTAATTACATGCTTATATAATAAGTTTTTAAATTTATTTAAAAGGTAAATATTAATTATTAAGTTGGTTAAATGAATATTTATTAAATAAATATCAAAATTTTTTAATATAATATTTATTTATTTATTGGATAATAATATAATGTTTTTCAATTAATTAATTAATTACACATTATTGAAGGTTTGAAAATTATTGAAGAGAATTAGCGGACACATTTTATTTATCTTGTGATAAATTTTATATTAATTATTATTTTATTAAATATTAAATTATTCACGGAAATAATATTTATTTTATTCGTGAAGTTATAAGAAGTCTATTAAATAATAATAATTCTACTATTATTATTTAGGTATAGGGTTCCCTAGGGATTAATAAAAATAATAAGTTACCTGGTATAATTATTATTTTCAAACCATGCAGGGAGACAGGATGGTCCATGGGTGGGTTGGTGATGGCAGGGGGGTCTTGTGTGGTGTTTGATAGGTTTGATGTTGGTGACAGGTTTTTGGTGGGGGTCACTTAGTTGGGATGAATATGCACTGGTGACAGTGGGGGAGGTCAATTCCCATTTATGGTTCACAATGGCAGTGCTCTCAGATCATTTTACCAGCTATTGGCCTTGTGCCAATTAGGGTTTTGGTTGTTGGGCCAAATCATGTGGTCTTTTGGGTATCCAGTTTCATACTTTGGGTCATGTTCTATCAGCCATTATTCTATGAGCCTTAAGGTTTTTTGGTTTTTGGAACTCATCCACTAGGCCTTGGGAAATTGTTTTTTGTTTTACCAATGGGTTATTGGGACATGAATTTTGGTTTCTCTGTATTTCGGGTTCATTCCATGTAGTGGGTTACCCCTTTACACTCATTATAAGGGGGCCAATCATTTACTTTTTCATAGATAGGATCATATCCAAAATGTTAAAATCAATTTAAATATGATTATGATATTTTCTATAACACTGGAAACATTCTAATCATTGTGAACAAATAGTTTAATACATGATTCTTTCAAGACCTAGACCCCCTCCCAAGAAAGATCTTAAGATTTCAGTTCAATTCTCTTATTCTTCTAAAATGATTCTTTATCACCGTGAATCATGATAATACAATCAACAGTACTCACTGAATGTATTATATCAATATGTGATAGAACCCTGATGATTCTATGATGATAATAAAGGGGTTTCAAATGACATATTGATACCCTATAGAGTAAATTTACTTTTGATTCTTCATATGAAACTATGGTATGACAACCGATCATTATCTGATTAATGACAATAAATAATGAATTCAATGAAGAATAATTCATTATTTAAAAATATTAATTATACGGTATATGGGAAAGGGTCATTTCTTCTTGGTTCCAAATTTTTTTAAATTAATATTTGAGTAATATTTCTAGTTATGATGTTATTTATCATTTACATATCAGAATTACCATTGATTATGATAATAGAAAATTTGGAAACTATCTAATAGGTTAATATATTGCACTTAGAACCTTAAAGAGAATTATTCATTTCACAACATTTATTGTGAGTATATCATTACAATTCTCTAATGGGATTTCCTTATTTATCATCTTAAATCATTATTCACCAAAATTATTTTGATCTAAAACAAAAAAACATATTTCTTCTTCCATTATTTCAACAAGATTAATGTGTCCATTTTTGAGAGTGATTAGCTTTAAGAGGGAGAAAATCAGTGCTCTAGAAAATAAAACTTATCCTAAAAAATAACTTTACTACTATGATAGTTAGTTATTAGGATTAAAAAATCAATAAAATGATTTATTATGAGAGATATTAAGGGAGAAACAATATCATATGAACACAAGATATTTTTCTAGGTTCATTGAATTATTAATAATTGATGGTCTATGGTGTTCATTATTTTTTAACCCATATCATATGTTCTTGGACTTTTTATTAACTAAGAATAATATATGGATAAGGAATATAGTATTTTACTTTGTATAAGTATGAAATAATAAATAAAATGAAAATAATTAATAATGAGTGTGAGAATGAATGAATGGTTTCCTAACACCCCTGTAGAGTTCCTCTAATCCATTAATAATGTGTTCTTCATGTTCTTCTATCAAACATAACCTTTTTATCCTTATAATTTTCTCGAAAAAAATTTCAAAGGTACCTATTTTAAATTATTAGAAGAAAAAATATTTTAATATTGTTATTAAAAAATGAAACGGTAAACAAAACCGTGATGTGGTTATTTATGTTCAATGATAGATCTTCAAACCTTGGTTAAATATTTATGTTTCCTGATAATTTTGAAGTTGTTTACTCATTTAATTACTCAAAATTTACTACAATCATAATTTGGTTTCATATGGAAAAAAAAGGGTCTTATTCTCCAAATTTTTGATTTCCAAGCCATTAATTTTTTTTTGTAATCCATGGCGTAGTGAATAATCCCTTAATGTGGATTATTTATGTGGTGATCATTTAATTAAGGAAAAAACTAAACCTATGTCAGTGACTATAATCATAAGAATATGATAATTATTTCTATTAACTATGAAATATTCAGATAATTTTAGATGTGTCTTTCTTGATCATGTTGGATAGTTACAAAAGTATTTTTCTCAAGAAAAATCTATCAGATTATATTGAACATCCATAATAATTTTTAGGAAACAATGACATAGTGACCAAAACTGTTCTATATTTTTACTCCTAGAATTCGATGAATGTGAACATTATTCTTTATGATCCATGGTATGTTCTATTGTTGTTTTCTCCTCCTCCTCTTTTTTTCTCAAATAATAACAATGAAATGTTTTTAAACCAAAAATAATGTGGTTTTTTGAAACATTGAATTTATTTATCCATTTCTATCAAGTTAAACTCTAATTAACCTCAATAAAATCCATGATAATATTAAAAATTAATAAACAATTGAAAGGCATTCTATTATCCTAAATAAATAACTCACACGACTAATTCATATAAGAATCCTAATTTTATATTTATTTAAATACCACATTACCAAATATAGTAATTCTTGTGATAGGAAACCAACTCTTTGTGTACAGATAATTAATATGTTAACCAACTTTCATTGAGAAATATATAAAATATCCCATTTTAAAATCACCTAATAAGGAATCTTTAATTTCCTCCTTTTTATTTTTTAGAAATGAGCAATGTCATGACCTGTCCTCAAGGCCCGTGTCGTGACTACCCCAAGCCCGCCTTCCATAGGCCAGGGGCGGGCGACTAGCACCAAGGCATAAATCCCAATAAAAGGGAAGGCATTGCCTTTATAATAGTAAACAACACAACAGAGTACGCAACTGATGTAATCACAAAGTGATACTGAATACAAAAGTAAGTGCTGAATGGTAAATGGAAAAGAATACGAACCCAACTGAAAGTACTGTATAACTGAAAGTCTAGTACAATAGCAGTAAAGTAAAACAACAACCATGGAGTAGTCCTCTGGGAATCCCACTTGAAGGGTGGGTGTATATAGTCTCTCCCAGCACCATGAGTCTATCTGTCTACTCCGTGTACGTCACACCAAGTACTCCACCTCCGGGTACCATCCAGATCTACAAACCTCTACCACGATCAGTGTTTTATGTCGTCTGCATCCAACACAATGTAGTGCGGCCATTGCCCGTGCATGGCTAAGTATAACGATACTCAGTGGGGACCCTGAGACCCCCGAAGTTCTCCCAGAATCCACGAAGGATAAATCACAATTAAAAGATACAATCACGAAGTATCAACCAACCCTACTTAGTTATATGCCCATACATATTCCTAAGTTATCAATTCCAGTTCGGCTCCAACTCTCGATCCCAAGAACAACCCAGTACACACAGGAAAGAAGTCCATCACACCGATGGTAATGATTGAAAGACATGACTCAACTCACACAGGTATACATCTATTTTATAGTGATAGAGAAGATCAGATGTAGTCACTGATTCATATAAGCTATCGGACCCACACAGGATACAAGATCAGCTACTCTGTAGGACCCACACATGATACAAGTACATACGTCAAACTGCCAGACCCACAATGGATACAAGAACGATAGTCATCACAATCGAACCCACGGAGGATTCCAGTATGTTAGTCGCCACTGTCGAACCCACAGAGGATTCCAGTATGGTAGTCGTAATTGTCGAACCCACGGAGGATTCCACTACAATAGTCAACGTAGTGGAACCAGCTCTAGGGTTCCCGCACACAACACGCTTGATTCTGGGAGGGTCCTCTCCTCGACCAAGTGGGTCAATGAATCAACTATCACAAAGTTTAGTGTTGATGTATCATGAAGTTCCAACTTATCAAAAGGAACCCGATGCGACAGACGGTGCGTCAATCGGACGCCCGGTTTGAAAGATATTGGGTTTTCTATTCCAGCGGCCCGGTTGGAAATAAGTACGCTCCAAACCCAGACATTATCCAAAGACATCCAAAACTCACTTAGAGTATTTCAAAAGGACCTCCACGTTGCAAGGGTACGTGTGTCATAGACGGCGCATCGATCGGGCGTGCGGTCTTCAAGATGTTCACCTTTATGTGGAAACGGGCCCGGTCCGTTAAGCCCAGTAGGCTGACGGGTCAGGTCAACCCATTCTTGGCGGGTCCGACCTGGTAGAGGGTCAAACCGGCCCGGTGAATCATGTGGCCCAGTCCGAGGGGGTGTGGCCTGCCCCGGCGCGGTGTGGCCAGGCCCGGCGCGGCGTGGCCTGGCTGGCCGAGCGGTCTTTGGGGGCGGGGGCGGCCCCCTGCTTTCCCGAACTGGCAGCGCCGCCCTTCAAAACCGGCCGACCGAAGCTGGCCGGCCTCCCCGATGTAGGCAGACCACTCACGTGGGCCACGGCTCCTCTAGCGTGGTGCCCTCCTGGCGTCGTTTTTCTTCCCAGCCTGGCCAGCCATGTGTCGGCTGGTTCGCCCGCTGAGCAGCCTGCGGAACGCATGCCGTAGTCTTCCGCAGCATGGCGCCCCTTGTGGTTTCACGGACCTCCTTAGACCTGCCCGGCTTTAGCTAGCTGGTTCTCCTTCGGCCAAGCGGCCTGCGATTGCACACCGTGGTTCCCCCGCACACGGATGGCGCGCGACCACCGCCTTCGATCGTCGCCACTTCCCAATTTCAAATCAAAAATCAACAACAACGGAGGGTCATTGGGCCATGTTCGTTCAACCCGCACCCTCCGCATTAGGCAGCAACATATGGCCAAGATTATTCCAAAGACAAAACAACACAGTCGAGAGAATTTATTCATGTATAAATTATTCCAAACCCATAACTCTCAAAAGGTGCCACACGTCTTCGAGCCGCGGAAGACAAGCGTCGCAGTAGAGCGGTGTCATCTTGTCAACGATGGTGGAAGAGTCGTTGTCGTACGTGACGTAGACTCCTTGACATCGAGGTGCGTCCAAGGAAGAAGTGTAATTGGAAGAATTCATTTGCATTCTTCATCGGGGATATTCTTCATTGAAGAACAATGTTCTTCATCGAAGAAGGATCACCTCTCTTTTAAATCTACAGAGCCTTTCCCCAAAAGAGATTTTCAAACCCAAAAATAAATAAGGCTCTTCAATTAATAAAATTTCCATGCAATTGATATTAATTTAAAAGAACCATCAATTAATTAAGACTGATAATAATTAGATAGTTTGTCACATTTAATGGGCGGGAGGTGGAGAAGGTCCACCATAATAAATATGAGGATTTGTCAAGATAATCTGCAGGGAATTAATGGGGAGTTGAGGGGAGGTGGAAGGGTGCGGGTTTGTATGGTCCCCACCGCACTAAATCCTCTTAGGGGAGGTTATGTGAGGTGTGGTCCCACCCTTAACTTCCTCCTGTAGATTATAAAAACCAAATATAAATAAAATTGTGTTCTAAAAGTTTTATTTTTTTTATTCTAAATTCCAAAAAAATCAACTCTCAGGCCGCATGAAACGCAATTACAGTAATGGTCCCCTTAAGAGAATACCGGTGCTTCAAGTTCATCGGTGTCCTCATATTTTAATTATGTGCACCGGTTCACAAGATAGAAAAACCCACACGTACGTTTACTAAATGTACCTGAACAAAACCTCAAAAATTTATTCCAGGCACACCGGGCCTCGGAATCAAGTGTCGTCAGAAATCGAAAACTCATAAAATTCCAAAGTATATAAGAAAAAAATTTCCTTCAAATTTCTGAGTCTTTACATTACCCCCACCTCAGGGCTTTACATCCCCGTAAAGATACAACATGCACTAGGGGAAAAAATGGGAGTACTGAGCACGCATCTGAGCCTTCCGCTCCCAAGTGCTCTCCTGTAGGTTCATGTGATGCCAGTGAACGTGCACTAGAGGAATCGATCTTCCATGTACACCCCACTCCTGTAGATCCTCGATCTCCACTGTTACCTCCATGAATGTTGCTCCGTCGTCAATGTCCAGCACCCTGTGATCGATGATGTTGGTCGGGTCGTGCACGTATCTCCTCAGCAGAGATACGTGGAAGACGTCGTGCACCTGATGAAACTGAGGTGGAAGGGCCAGGTGGTAATCCACCTCGCATACTCTATTGAGGACCTAGAAAGGTCCAATAAATCGTGGAGATAACATTACGCCCTGCCAAATATCCATAGACCTCGTCGAGGTGAGACCCGTAGGAAAATGTGGTTTCCATCCTCGAACTCCAGTGGTATCCGTATCCAATAAGCATTACACTTATGTCTGCTCTGTGCAGTCTTCAACCGCTCCTAGATGATTTTCACCTTCTCCATCTTAGGCTGAACCATCTCTGGTCCTACGAGTGCTGACTCCCCAGGGTCATTCCAGCACATAGGTGATCCGCAAGGTCGTCCGTACAGTGCCTCATATGGTGCAATCCTGATGGTGGAGTGGTAGATGTTTTTGTATGCAAACTGCACCAAAGGTAAGTGATCCTTCCAGCTGTAACCAATGTTGAGGACACATACACAGAGCATATCCTCGAGATTCTGAATGGTCATCTCAGTCTGGCCATCCGTCTGAGGAGGGAAGGCATTGCTCAGACGTAGCTATATCCCAAATGCCTCCTGCAACCCCTTCCAAAGTCAGGAAGTAAAGCGTGCATACCCATCGGAGACAATCATCGATGGAACACCATGAACACGTACGATGTCCTGTAAGTAGAGGTGTCCCAAGCTCTCTATTGATCCCTGCTCTCCGATCGGTAGGAACTGGGCTGACTTGGTGAGTCGGTCTATGATCACCCAGATAAAGTCATGTCCTCTAGATGTACGTGGAAGCCCCATCACGAAACCATTGAGATCTCGTCCCACTTCTACTCTAGGACTTCTAAGGGTTGTACCAAGCCTACTGGTAACTGGTGCTCTGCCTTCACTTACTGACAAGTGACGCATCATGAAATAAACTCTGCTAGAGCCTTCTTCATACCCGGCCACCAGTTCGGTCGTCCGAGGTCCTGATACATCTTCGCCACTCATGGATGTACCGCTAGAGGGTAAGTGTGGAACTACCTCAGTACATCCTCATGTAGGGCAGCTGGTACCATCATACATCCTTTGAAGAGGTTGACATGCTCCCTTCCTTCAGAAAATCCATCGGGTTCCAGCCCTGAGGATATCTGAGCACGTCATGTCTTGAAGTCAGTGTCTCCTCGTTGTGCCTCTCTAACTCGCTGAAGAAGTGGAGGAGTGAATGTGAGAGACTGAAGAAATGCTACTCCATCTATATCCACAAAGGATATCTGCAATGTAGCTAGATGCTTCATCGCCACTCCTAGCAGTTGAATGCCTAATCTCTTACTGAGAGCATCAGCTACAACGTTCCCCTTCCCAAGAGTATATACTATCTCAAAGTCATAGTCCTGGAGGAACCCGAGCCATCACCGTTGTCTCAGGTTCAGGTCCTTCTGTGAGAATATGTACCCGAGACTCTGGTGGTCAGAGTAGACTGTAAAGTGCTCGCCCATCAGATAGTGCAACCACATCTTCAAGGTGAAGACCACTACTGCTAACTCCAGGTCATGGGTAGCGTAGTTTTTCTCGTGTTGTCTCAATTTTCGCAAACCATAAGCGATCACCACTCACTCCTACATCAGGACACACCTGAGTCCTGTCCCCGATGCGTCGTAGTAAACTACATACCCAATGCCCTCCTCTGGTAGCCTCAACATGGGTGCACTGGTCAATCTCCATCTCAGCTATTCAAAGAAATGATGGATTCTATTTGACCACATGAAGTGTTTACCCTTATTCATCAAAGCTGAAAGCGGTGCTGAATCTCTAGAGAAGTTTGGCACAAACCTCTGATAGTATCCACCTAGGCCAAGGAAACATTGAACCTCCATCACACTCTTGGGTGGCTACCAAGAAAGCACTGCCTTGATCTTTTCTAGATCCACTACTACCCCTGCCTTCGAGATGACGTGTCCTAAGAAGTGAACCTCTTGAATCCAGAACTAGAAGTTCGAGAGCTTACCATAAAGTTGGTTCTCTCAGAGTGTATCTAGTACAACCCGCAAGTGGTAGGCGTGCAGCTCCTCAGTAGTCGAGTAAATCAGTATGTCATCGATGAAGACTATGAAAAAACGATCTAGGTAAGGCTAGAAGATCCTATTCATGAAACTCATGAACCCTGCTAGAGCGTTGGTTATGCCAAAGGGAATAACCAAGAACTCATAGTGGCCATACCAACACCTGTAGGCCATCATTTGCACATCATCATCTCAAACTCTGAGCTAGTCATAGCCAGACCAGACGTCTATCTTCGAGAATCGTCATGCCCCCTTGAGCTGATCGAAGAGGTTTTCGATCCTCAGATGTGGGTACTTTTTCCTTACGGTAACCTAATTTAGGCGATGGTAGTCAACACACAGTCCAAAGCTCCCATATACCTTCTTGGCAAACAAAATCAGAGAAGCCCAGGGTGAAACACCAGGTTAGATAAATCCCTTTCCCTGCATGTCCTCCAGTTGTAAACGTAGTTCACGAAGCTCAGCGGGAGCCATCTGATATGCTGGAGTAGATATCGGTGTTGTCCCGGGGTACAGGTCTATGTGGAATTATTCTTATCTGTGATGAGGTAGTCCTAGAACATCATCAAGTGAAAAATCTACATACTGATCCACCACAATAGGAGAACTCGGACTCCGCATATCAACTGCTCCAATGATGATACTAGCCAACTAATCTGTGATCGGCTGCCCTCTCCTCTACATATGTCTATCATGCGCTGCAAAGGCTCCCTTCTCACCGGTGAAGGTGAACCTGCTCCCATCCGTGCAGATACACCGCACCTTGCGCCTAATACAGTTGATCTGATCATGGACTGTAGATAACCAGTCCATTCTCAAGATGACGTTGTAAGGCCTCGACGCCGATACAAGAAGATATTAGCTGATGCTCTCTCCTCCTAGAGTAAGCTCACATTTCCGGTACCAATGCGTAATCATCGAGTCTTCTCCCGTAGGATTCTTTAGTCATAAGGATTGAGCCAACAGCTCCGTCGGGATTTCAAAGCTCCGAAAAAGGGTAGCGGAAATAAAATAATGACTTGCACCTGTGTCTATAAGAACTGCAGCAAGGGTGCAGTAGACACAAATAGTACCTCAAATCATCTCAGGTGTTCCGCGGTCATAGGCCTCGACTGCCTGGAGCTGTGCCCGCCTATATCTTCCTGCTCCATGTGGTAGGGGTGGACCTCCTGGTGGTGGTGGTAGAGCCTCAAAACATCGTCCACCACTAGATGCATGGCCAGCTCCTCTGCCTCGTCTGCCTGCTCCCGGTGGACCACCACGGTCAAACTTCTGCCTCTGCCTGGGAGGTCTCTCTACTGGTTGTTGCTCGTCCGAATGGCGGGTCAAGCAGTCACAAGCCATGTGGCCCTGCCCTCCACATGCATATCATTGCCTGCTCCTCGCAAGGATGGCTCTATTTTGTGTGCCCCGCACAACCGAACCTATATCTTGAGGTCGCCCACCTGATGGCCTGGTCTGCTTGGACCCCTGTGACATCTGTCTACTGCCAGCTAAAGAAGACTCCACTACGTGGCGCCCTGTGGTGGGTCTTTTCATTGGTGACTGCTCAGTGATAAATCTCTCTACAAGAAGGGCTCACTCCAGCACCCCTGCCTGCATCGGGATGCTAAGGGGAATGGTCAAAGCCCTGATCTCGTTCCTCAGTCCCTGCTTGAAGGTCTAGGCCCTGAAGAACGAGTCTCGTACCATATATGTGGAGTAGCGGGAGAGGTCAGTAAACCTCGCTGAGTACTGAGCTACTATCATGCTGCCCTTCTGCAGATGTAGTAACTCCTAGATCCGCACCGCCAGAAGGGTGGCTGGAACAAACTCCGAGCAGAAGAGACTCTCGAAGTCTGTCCAAAGAAGTGATGGCTCGTCATGAACTTGGAGCATCAAGATCCCCCATCTACCTGCTACTGTGTGCAGGAGACTCGAGGAAAGGATCTGTAACACCCCGAGATTTTATGAAAAATATTCTTTTTAATTTCATTAATGTTTTGTGTTGTACGCTACACCAAAAGAAGCTTGCACAACATGCATCCTTGACTTGCCTTGCATTACACACAATCACGACCTTCCTCGATAGCGTGTGTAGTCCGCAATACCGAGTTTCACTAAACAACAATATTCTATTAAAATATTATTAAAACTAGCCGTTATGAATAGTGTTAACTAAATTTTGAATTTTATAACATTATTATTCATCTTACACATTTCTAGAACATGGTAGAAGAACAAAATAAATTTTTCGGGTAAAATAAGTATTTTTCAAAAAAATGCAGTTTTGCTGCCTTTTGATGGCGCACCCACTTTAAATATAGTTTTTGACATGTTTATAAGTTAAATTTGACAAAATAGAATTCTTCTTTTGAATCAGGATATAAAAATTTACATTATATAAAGTTTTGATATTTTTCCGATAACGTTCATATTTTAAAGAATAGTAAAAACACGCTATATTTTAATTAAAAACAACTTTTATCATCGTAATATCTTATGTGGATAAATTATAATATTGAATTGTTTTAAAGTATAAATAGAATATATTTTTACCATTTAATATAATTTATGTCATTAGCATTGATTTTACCTTGAATTCGTAGGCTAAATCAATTCAATCTTTAGCAATGTTTTAAAGAAAAACCTGTTTTCTTTCGACAATGGGATTAATTTAAATTTAATATCTGCATCTTTTGTGTATTGAATTTGGAAAAATGGATTCCATATTTGGAATCATTGGGTCCAAATTATGTTAATAAGCTACTTTTTATTGTTTGGGCACTGTTAATAGTAACTACGGTAAATTTTATTTACGATGGTTAAAGGTAAATCGGGTAATTAAGGGTAAATATAAGATTATAAAATTACCCTAACACTTGGAAAAATCCTATTGGATGGCTAATAGTAAACCCATATAACCTAAGGGTCGGATTAGATTCATTTTATGGTCTTTTGTCCATGAAAATAATTTAATTATTATTAAAACCAAAGAATGTGACAACATGTCACTTTCTTAAAGCTTATAAGTATAATAATTTTAATTTAGTGATAAACTTAATGAAACTTCTAACATGAATAGTTTAAAGAAAGCTAATACAATTATCTACATCATAGTAATTTATTTACAATTTTTAGGGATCAAATAATTATCATTTATTATGACACAAAGATGATGCAGTAATTGTCTTATTAATGAAATATTGACATAATTGATGTTATAAATGCCCAAATAAATGTAATTTGAGACTTTTTATGAATTACAATAATTTTCTAGGTTTACATGACATGTTAGTATTGATTTAATTAACTTTTTTATAACTCATCATTCTATTATTATTTTTAAAAAAAATCAATTACTAAATAGTGTCAAAATTGACATAAAGTAGTTTCTAAAAAAAATATTATATTATTAATTGTTATTTTATTCCTAAAAATCTAAGGTTAGGCCAAATGACTTAGATAAGGTTATATATATTAATATTAAACAACTTGGGGTTCTTTTGGCTTGATATAGTAAGTTTATTAACCTTATAGTATAAGAACCCAAGAAGACACGGTAAAAGTAAATTTATTTAACTTAATGTTAAATCTACATGATAAGGATTAAAATAGGAACCTAAACTTATCTAAATTCTATTGTATGAGAGGATTTCGACCCATCCCCACCTTATCTTATAAATAAATCAATTTTGAGCTATTTAAAACCACATATGGATTTAAAATAAAATAATATTTTTAGTTATTCCAAAGGTACCCCACTCCTCCCTTATAAAAGGGAACCTCCTCCCTCTCCTCCTCACAAAAATTTGAGCATTCAAGCTCGTCCAAACCCTTCCAAAATCTCTTCTCCACTTCCCTAGTATCATCATAGAGGTCCTGGTCTTCTTCAAAGACCATCCTTAGTTTTTAAGTGGAGGTTAAGAAAAGGCGCGTCAAAAAGAGGTAATATCCACTACCGATCTTTTTCAATTTATTTCTTCTTAAACTTCTTCTTCTTTAGTTGTTTCATGATAAATTAATAACATCAGTATTTATTATATACTGGTATGTTATTATAACTATGAAACAACTCTAATTAACCTTCTATCCATCCTACAGAAAAAGGAAATCACCGCGCGTGCGTACGTACAGAATACTGTCTCCACGCCGTGGTATAATCTATTTTCCGCCACCACCTTAATTGGATGGGTATAATGGTGTAATGAGTGACTATATATGATTATTATAAAGTGATACTGATACTGAAATAGTGTACATACACTTCAACACAAGTTCATGATCATGAGAACAATATCATCACTCGTGCGTACGTACGGACTTCCGTCTCCACGATGCGATGAGATTCATTCTCCATGTTAACCATTTAAGAATGATTATAAAGTATATATGAGAAATAATAATGAAATATATGAAATTATAAAGCTACTGGATTTATGTATATATGTATGTCATCTACTTACTTCCATTCAAGACAATAAGGAAGGGAAAACATCGTTCATGCGTACGTACGGACTACCGTCTCCATGAACGGTGTGTTTCATTTCATTTATCTATCTATTATATATATACATATACTGAATATATATGATATATAAATAATGTTTTATATTCTGGAATTAAGTAAATCATGATATAAGTAATAATAATGTCAAGAACAACAAGTCCAAACACCTACGATAAATGAAACGATTTTACCCAAAACGGTTCTTTAACATAGAATTTACAAAAGAATAGGTAATATAAAGTCATAAGTGAACCATATATGATATCATAAAAATATGTATGATTCTGGAATAAGTCAATAACACTATTTAAATCATTATACATGAGGTTTGGACACTTACTAAGCAAATCGGACCTAAGGTAAGGGAAATATCACAATCTCATTTTTTTCCGAGATTGTTTATACTTTGGCATTTACTAGGGTGTATTTTATCATCCAAATCCATGTTTCCTCAATATTTAATATTATTTTCATCCACCTACAATTTTTTAAATCCAATTTTACCCTTCGGTGAGTTTTTAGTAAAGGATATGAAAGAAATCTTTTGTCATTTTTCGTACGAGGTACTTTTTGACTTTTCCGACAAAAGTACGAAGAATGTTTTTTTTAACATATACGGCATGAATGGATTTTTAAAACATTATTTCCAAGAAACTTACTTTACAAGTTTTCAAGTTTATTTTTAATCAACTTCTTTTAGTTTAAAATTGTATGACATGTTAAGAAAGAAAAATGTTTTTGAAGTAGAAAGGATATTTTCCTCAAGAATGGAGTTCAAGTGTTTTATCAAAATTATTTTCCATCTATGATAATAAAGGGTTCTGTTTTTATCCCTATTATTACATTGATTTGATTATTTTGTGATGAAATTATATTTTTTTGAATTCCTTTATATTATATGAATTGTTTTATGATGTCACGATGTTTAAGATTCCCATTTTTACTACATGGGTTATGCAATGATGTATGATTTATGATTTTGTGGCACACATAAGAATGGTATCATTATGAGATGGGTGGGACCTATATCTCCCTCCAATGCATTGGGTAAAGATTTTATATCTCATGATATAGACATGGCTGGAACGGTAGGTTATACCGGTTCAGTGAAACAGGACTGAAACGAGGGTGACTCGGTTCAGAAACGGACTTTGTCCACTAAGATAGTCTTGTCAATGAGTCTTGACTAATAAGAAATGATTCTCTATGATTATGTGTGTATGCCACAAAGTTTCATGTTTTATTTTATGATTATTTGGATTTCATTTCACTACTATGATTTATCCCATGTTATGAAATTATGCTCTCTTTTGCAGGTTATGATTTCCAAAATGTTATGTTATTATGAATATGATGTGATTGATATTTATTTTGTTTACCCTTACTGAGCATTTGAGATCACCCTTTTATGTTTTCTTTTCCCCAGGATATAAAGAAAGGTTTTAGGTAAAAAAAGGGTAAGATCTTTATAGGAGATGTTGAATATCATTAACCACGATTAGAAGATTATACTCTGAGTTTCCAAAGACACTAAACTATTACGATCCTTGTGTGTGTGTTTTTGTTATGTACGAAGTATTTCGCAAAAGTAATGTAATGTCCATGTACATCAAGCTTCGGGTCTCTACTGTTGGTATCAGAGGAAAGGTTTAGTCAACCTTTGGAAACTAGGATGCGAAAACATTAGTGAGATCCCAAGAGATATTTCTAAGGTATGTCTAGGGATGTACCTAAGGATAAGTATACATATAGGATATAGTACTAGAACTACGGTAACGATCTTAGAATTTAACCTAAGATGTAAGATATTGAGGGTGATCCCCCTTTACTATGTTGTTTTACCTAGCATGATTTTTGCCTCTCACACTATTATTTTTGGGTTTTAGACGATGGCTGGAACCCGAAGGAACCGTGTTGATCAATGCAATGGACAATGCAATGATTGTCCTCCTGAACAAACAAATGTTATGGGAGATGGAGTGCAAAATCTTATTGTTATACTTACACAAGCTATGAATCATTATGGACTTCCAAATGAGCAGAGAAGGGAACAATATTATATTGAGTCCTTCATGAGGCAAAGTCCACCTTCTTTCAGTGGGTCTTCTGATCAACTTGTTGCTGAACAATGGATCAGTACCACTGAAAAGATATTTTCAGTTCTTCAATGTTCTGAACATGATAAAGTCATCTTAGCAGTATATCGTTCGGAAGGTGAAGTTGATCAATGGTGGAATCTTATCAAGAATATGAGGCCAAGAGATGAAATTGAGTCCATGGAATGGGACGAGTTCAACAACTTGTTTTTCAGTAAGTACTTCCCTCGTATTATTCGAACAAAGATGGAAAAGGAGTTTCTTGAGCTGAAGTAGAAGGATGATGAATCTGTTGGTATATACGAAGAAAACTTTACAAGACTTTCAAGGTATGCATCTGGCATTATCATCCAACCTAAAAGTAAAGTTGATCGATTTTTCGGTGGCTTAAAACCATGTCTTCGAAATGAATTAGCTATAAGAGACTTCAGTATCTATTAAGAAATTGTGCGTTGTGCTATCAAGGTAGAAATGGAAGTTTGTGTTACATATCCATCTCATGGTTTTAACAAGAAACAAAAGATGGAGTTCAAGGAGAAATCTCAGAATAATGGTGAAAAGAAGATGAATGTTTCCTTATGCTCAAAGTGTGGAAAGAAGCATGGTGGGGATTGTCTTAACGGGACAAGTAAATGTTTCAAATGTGTAAAGGAAGGTCATCGGGCATTTGAATGCTGCAATGATGGGAAGAAGATTTCTATTGATGGAAACAATGGAAGGGATACACAGAATAAACCTACTACACTTCAATGTTTCAAGTGCAAGGATATGGGATATTATGCCAATAAATGCCCTAATCCAAGGGTTAGTGATGATTGACATGAGCAACCGCATAAGGCAAAGGACAAAGGGAAGTCACATGCGATCACTATTGGCGATGTTAAATATGACAACGATGTGGTGGAATGATTAAGTGTTTATGTAATGGGATTCGAAAATAATGTTGTATCATGGAGTATTGGAATATTTATGTATTGGTCTAATGTGGTATTCAAAGTGATTGAGATATTTTTGGAAATAAGATGATATGCGCATAATGAAGGGAAAACGAGAAAATGAAATGTTCAACAGTATTCATGAGCTCATGATTGATATAAGGACTAAGTGATATCATGGTTTGAGTATATGGAATTTTTAAGATTTTGGTATGTTGAAAGAGTTAACTTTTCACAGCACTCATGTTTTCAATAAGGTTCAATGGTTATTCAAGAGAGTACATGATTATGGCCTTTGAATGTTTGGAATGTGACCAACAAGACATATCTTATGATATATGGGGATCAACGATGGTATTAAATCTCTGAGAGTGGACTATAGTATTATGGATAAGCCTAAATATTGGAATGAATTATGTTGAGCATAAGTTAGTACTGTTTGTTTTTTTTTATATTATTGATAGGATGTTACAGTAATATAGTTTTAGAAAAAGGACAACCTACAGGACGGGCGACAACCCATCGCGTCGGACAATGTCGTGGGAATCGAACCCACAACCAAAGTACGACTGGCCTTTATCGCCTACCACTGGCCTACAGGAAGTCCATGTTTAGTAGATACTAGTTTTATTTTATTAAGCAGTATGATATATGAAGTATAAGTCCATTTTAGGAACCATATATCATTAATATCACTATAGATGGACTTATGTATTTTTTGATAACTTTTCTAACCTTTTGTTTCAGACATATGGAATGACCCGTCATTCTATCACATGATCTGCTAACACATCACGAATGAAAAATTCAACTTCATTTCTTTAAGATATTAAGTGGAAATTGTCCAAAGAACGACCAACGGTGAGACTATACCGAAATCACGAAAGTATTTCTTCTAATTCCAATTTCATCAACTTTAGGGAAACGATCTTGAAAACCAAAAATGTTGTCCTAGTGCCCTTATATCCGATGAATTAGATGGTACCCTAGATCATCACGAATTTATGGCTTTGTGATTACTGTCTTTTCCATAGCCATGTTCTCTACCACTCTCCATTAGAACATGATGGTTAGATTTCCCTTCCATATCCATATTTTCACCTATGTGGAAACCCAGTGATTAGTTTATTTGGGTAACCGTTATGTTTCACACTTCTATTCTTAAATATTGGTTTTGGTATTCCTTTTTACGATGTGGGTTTCTATTAAAGAAACTTTTGAGTAGTAAACCATTTATAACCCCGACGAATTTCGGGTGCGAAATTCATTTTAAGGGGGGTAGAATGTAACACCCCGAGATTTTATGAAAAATATTATTTTGAATTTCATTAATGTCTTGTGTTGTACGCTACACCAAAATAAGCTTTCACAACATGCATCCTTGACTTCCCTTTCATTACACGCAATCACGACCTTCCTCGATAGCGTGTGTAGTCCGCAATACCAAGTTTCACTAAACAACGATATGCTATTAAAATATTATTAAAACTAGCCATTATGAATAGTGTTAACTAAATTTTGAATTTTATAAAATTATTATTCATCTTACACATTTCTAGAACAAGTTATAAGAACAAAATAAATTTTTCGGGTAAAATAAGTATTTTTCAAAAAATGCAGTTTTGCCGCCTTTTGATGGAACACCCACTTTAAATCTAGTTTTTGACATGTTTATAAGTTCAATTTGAAAAAATAAAATTATTCTTTTGAATCAGGATATAAAAATTTACATTAGATAATGTTTTGATATTTTTCTGATAACTTTCATATTTTAATGAATAGTAAAAACACGCTATATTTTAATTAAAAACAACTTTTTTCATCGTAATATCTTATTTAGTTAAATTATAATATTTAATGGGTTTAAAGTATAAATATAATATATTTTTACCATTTAATATAATTTATGTCATTAGCATTGATTTTAGCTTGAATTCGTAGGTTAAATCAATTCAATCTTTTACAATGTTTTAAAGAAAACCCCGGTTTCTTTTGACAATAGGATTAATTTTAATTTAATTTCTGCATATTTTTTGTATTGAATTTGGAAAAATGGATTCCATATTTGGAATCAGTGTGTCCAAATTATGTTAATAATCTACTTTTAATTTTTTGGGTATTGTGAATAGTAACTACGGTAAATTTTATTTACTATAGTTAAAGGTAAATCGGGTAATTAAGGGTAAATATAAGATTATAAAATTACCCTAACACTTGGAAAAATCCTATTGGATGGCTAAAATTAGACCCATATAACCTAAGGGTCAGATTAGATTCATTTTATGGACTTCTGTCCATGAAAAAAATTTAATTATTATTAAAACCAAAGAATGTGACAACATGTCACTTTCTTAAATCTTATAAGTATAATAATTTTAATTTAGTGATAAACTTCTTGAAACTTCTAACATGAATAGTTTCCGGAAATCTAATACAATTATCTAAATCATAATAATTTATTTAGAATTTTTAGGGATTAAATAATTATCATTTATTATGACACAGAGATGATGCAGTAATTGTCTTATTAATGAAATATTGACATAATTGATGTTATAAATGCCCAAATAAATGTAATTTGAGACTTTTTATGAATTAAACTAATTTTCTAAGTTAATATGACATGTTAGTATTGATTTAATTATGGTTTTTTAACTTATCATTCTGTTATGATTTAAAAAAAATCAATTCCTAAATGGTGTCAAAATTGAGATAAAATAGTTTTTAAAACAAATATTATATTATTAATTGTTATTTTATTCCTAAAAATCTAAGGTTCGGCCAAATGACTTAGATAAGGTTATATATATTAATAATAAACAACTTGGGGTTCATTTGGATTGATATTGTAAGTTTATTAAACTTATAGTATAAAAACACAAGAAGACACGGTAAAAGTAAAATTATTTAACTTAATGTTAAATCTACATGATAAGGTTAAAATAGGAACCTAAACTTTTCTAAATTCTATTGGATGAGAGGATTTAGACCCATACGCACCTTAGCTTCGAAATAAATCAATTTGGATCTATTTAAAACCGAATTTTGATTTATAATAAAATAATATTTTTAGTTATTCCAAAGGTACCCCTCTCCTCCCTTATAAAAGGGCACCTCCTCCCTCTCATCCTCACACCAATTTGAGCATTCAATCTCAGACAAACCCTGCCAAAATATCTTCTCCACTTCCCTAGTATCATCCTAGAGGTCCTGGTCTTCTTCAAAGACCATCCTTAGTTCTTTAAGTGGAGGTTAAGAATAGGCGCGTCAAAAAGAGCTAATATCCATTACCGATCTTTTTCAATTTCTTTCTTCTTCAACTTCTTCTTCATTAGTTGTTTCATGATAAAGTAATAAAATAAGTATTTATTATATTATGATATGTTATTATAAATATGAAACAACTCTAATTAACCTTTGATCCATCCTACAGAAAAAGGAAATCACCGTGCGTGCGTACGTACGGAATACCGTCTCCACGCCGTGGTATAATCTATTTTCTGCCACCACCTTAATTGGATGGGTATAATGGTGTAATGAGTAACTATATATGATTATTATAAAGTGATATTGATACTGAAATAGTGTACATACACTTCAACACAAGTTCACGATCATGAGAACGATATCATCGCTCGTGCGTACGTATGGACTACCGTCTCCACGACGCGATAAGATTCATTCTCCATTTTAACCATTTAAGAATGATTATAAAGTATATATAAGAAATAATAATGAAATATATGACATTATAAAGCTACTGGATTTATTTATATATGTATGTCATCTACTTACTTCCATTCAAGAAAATAAGGAAGGGAAAACAGCATTCATGCGTACGTACGGACTACCGTCTCCATGAACCGTGTGTTTCATTTCATTTATCTATCTATTATATATATATATATATATATATACGGAATATATATGATATATAAATCATGTTTTATATTCTAGAAGTATGTAAATCATGATATAAGTAATAATAATGTCAAGAACAACAAGTACAAACACCTACGATAAATGAAACAATTTTACCCAAAACAGTTCTTTAACATGGAATTTACAAAAGAACGGGTAATATAAAGTCATAAGTGAACCATATATGATATCATAACAATAAGTATGATTCTGGAATAAGTCAATAACATTATTTAAATCATTATACAGGAGGTTTGGACACTTACGAATCAAATCGGACCTAAGGTAAGGGAAATATCACAATCTCATTTTTATCTGAGATTGTTTATACTTTGGAATTTACTGGGGTGTATTTTATCATCCTAATCCATGTTTCCTCAATATTTAATATTATTTCCATCCACCTACAATTTTTTAAATCCAATTTTACCCTTCGGTGAGTTTTTAGTAAAGGATATGAAAGGAATATTTTGTCATTTTTCGTACGAGGTACTTTTTGACTTTTCCTACAAAAGTACGAAGAATGTTATTTTAACTTATACGGCATGAATGGATTTTTAAAACATTATTTCCAAGAACCTTACTTTACAAGTTTTCGAGTTTATTTTTAATCAACTTCTTTTAGTTTAAAATTGTATGACATGTTAAGAAAGGAAAATGTTTTTGAAGTAGAAAGGATATTTTCCTCAAGAATGGAGTTCAAGTGTTTTATCAAAATTATTTTCCATTTAAGATTATAAAGGGTTCGGTTTTTATCCCTATTATTACATTGATTTGATTATTTTGTGATGGAATTATATTTTTATGAATTCCTTTTTATTATATGAATTGTTTTATGATGTCACGATGTTTAAGATTCCCATTTTTACTACATGGGTTATGCAATGATGTATGATTTATGATTTTGTGGCACACATAAGAATGGTATCATTATGAGATTTGTGGGACCTATATCTCCTTCCAATGAATTGGGTAAAGATTTTATATCTCATGAGATAGACATGGCTGGAATGGTAGGTTATACCGGTTCAGTGAAACAGGACTAAAACGAGGGGGACTCGGTTCAGAAACGGACTTTGTCCACTAAGATAGTCTTGGCAATGAGTCTTGACTAACAAGAAATGATTCTCTATGATTATGTGTGTATGCCACAAAGTTTCATGTCTTAAGTTATGATTATTATTATTTCATTTAACTACTATGATTTATCCCATGTTATGAAATTATGCTCTCTTTTGCAGGTTAAGATTTCCAAAATGTTATGTTCTTATGAATATGATGTGATTGATATTTATTTTGTTTACCCTTACTGAGCATATGACCTCACCCTTTTATGTTTTCTTTTCACCAGGATATAAAGAAAGGTTTTAGGTAAAAAAAGGGGAAAATCTTTATGGGAGATGTTGAAGATCTTTCACCACGATTAGAATATTATATTCTGAGTTTCCAAAGACACTAAACTATTACGATCCTTGTGTGTGTGTTTTTGTTATGTACTATGTATTCCGCAAAAGTAATGTAATGTCCATGTATGTCAAGATTCGGGTCTCTACAGGATCACCATTAGATCTTCTTGTCTCCCTACTAATCTAAAAACCCTGATGATAGGCTCCAGCCAATCCTCGGCTGCCTGAGGGTATGTCTCTCCGCGGAACCTGGGCGGCCTCTGTCGCTGAAACTTGTGCAACGCACTCAGGATGCGTGCACTCTCTCATGATGGGGATGGTAGTATCGGTGGCTCAGCGGGTAGTGGCACAGCTGGTGCCTCCGCTGTGATGGGGCCCTGCACCGAGGCCTCATCGCTCGGTGGGATTCCATCTCGCACGTAACACGGAACCGTAGAAGGCTGCCTTCGTGGGGCCATCATGATAAGAAAAAGGTGCTCTGCGGTCAAAAAAATATACCTGGTGAGATAACACAATGTAATCAAAAAAGAAAACTTTTCAAGGGAAACACACACACAATCAGTGTTTTCGTGCACTGAGTTAGAAATCAAATTTCAGGGTCCTGGTGTATGGATATTTCGGCCTTCGTACCAACACTAGACTCCCTGGACTGAAAACCACACTCAATACTCTTAACATGATTGCTTCACAGAAAGGAAAGATCAGAGTCCTGAGTTCTGCGGTAGAATCGACTCCTCTGATACCAATATGACACGACCCGTCCTCGAGGCCCATGCCGTGACTACCCCAAGCCTGCCTTTTATAGGCCATGGGCTGGTGACAAGCACCTAGGTGTAAATCCAGACAAAAAATGAAGGAATTTCCATTATAAAAGTAAACAACACAATAGAGTATGCAGCAGATGTAAGCAAAAAGTGATACTGAATACAAAAGTAAGTGCTGAAAGGTAAATGGGCCAGAATACAAACCCAACTAAAAGTACAGTACAACTAAAAGTCTAGTACAATAGTAGTAAAGTAAAATAGAAACCACCGAGTCATCCCCTAAGAATCCCACCTGAAGGTTGGGTACATATAGTCTCTCCCGGCACCACGGGTCCGTCCGTCTGCTCCGTGTACACCACACCAAGTGTTCCACCTCCGGGCATTATCCTGGTCTACAAACCTCTACCACGATCAGCGTTCTCCATCGTCTGCATCCAACACAACATATTGCGGACATTGCTTGTGCATGGGTGAGTATAATGATACACAGTAGGGACCCCGAGACCCCCGAAGGTCTCCCAGAATCCAAAAAGGATAAACCAAAATGAAAATATACAATCAAGAAGTATCAACCAACCCTACTTAGGTATATACCCATACATATACCTATGTTATCAATTCCATTTTGGCTCCAACTCTCAATCCCAAGCACAACCCTGCCCACACAAGAAAGAAGTAAATCACACTGATGGTAATGATTGAAAGTCGAGACTCAGTTAATACGGGTATACATCTTTCGTATAACGATAGAGTTGATCATATGTAGTCACTGATTCATCTAAGTTGTCGGACCCACATAGGATATAAGACCAGCTATGCTGTTGGACCCACACAGGATACAAGAACAGCTACTCTGTCGAACCCACAAAGGATACAAGTACAGAGGTCAAACTGTTGGACCCACAGAGGATACAAGAACATTAGCCATCGCCATCTAACCGACATAGGATTCCATTACGGTAGTCGTCATTGTCGGACCCACGAAATATTCCAGTACAGTAGTTGTCATTGTCGAACTGACGGAGGATTCCAGTACAGTAGTCGACGCAGTCGCAGCCAGCTCTAGGATTCTCGCACATAGCACGCTCGATTCTAGGAGGGTCTGCTCCTCGAGCGAAGGGTTCGATACATCGAATGTCACGAAGTCTATAGTTGATGTATCGCAAAGTTATGTCTCGTGAAAAGTAACCCGACACAAAAGACGGCGCGTCAATTGGACGCCCGGTCTAAAAGATATTGGCTTTTCCGTTCGAGGGGCCCGGTTGGAAATAAATACGCTCCAAACCTGACCGTTTTTCAAAGTCATTCAAAACTCACTTTGAATATCACAAAAGGAACTCCTCGTTTCAAGGGTCCTAGTGTCACAGACGGCGCATTGATCGGATGTGTGGTCTTTACGATATTCACCATTAAGTGGAAATGGGCTCGGCCCGTTAAGCCCAGTGGTCCGATGGGTCGGGACAACCCAGTCTTGGCGGTTCTGACCGGGAAGAGGGTTGGACCGGCCCAGTGAATCACGCGGCCCGGCCCGAGGGGGCACGGCCCGACTCGGTGGGGCGTGACCCTGCCCGGCCCGGTACAGCCCAGCACGGTGCAGCCCGGCCGGCTGTCCGGGCGGTCCGAGGGGGGGGGCCCGCTTTCCCGAACCGGTGGCGCCAAGCGTCACCGCCATCCCAAAATGGCTGGACAATGCCGGTCGGCCTTCTCGATGCAAGAGGCCCTCTCAGGTGGCCGTGGTTCCTCCAGCGTAGTGCCCTCTTGGTGTCGCGGTTCTTCTCAGCCCGGTCGACCGCCTGCCGACCGGTTTGCCCACCGAGGGGCCTGCAGAACGCTAACCGCGGTCTTCCTCAATGTGGAACCCCATGTGGTACCACATTCGTCCTTCAGCCTGGCTGGCTTTAGCCGGCCAGTTCTCCTTCGTCCGAGCAGCCCGTGGTTGCGGGCCATGGTTCCTCCGCACACGGCCGGTGCACGACCGCCGCCTTTGTTTGTCGCCGCTTCCTGATTGCAAATCAAAAATAAAAAATAACGGTGGGTCATCGGGCCGTGTTAGTTTGGATCGCACCCTACGCTTTAGGCGGTAACATATGGACAAGATTATTCCAAAGAAAAAACAACACAATCAAGAGAATTTATTCACATATAAATTATACAAAACCCCTACCTTGCAAAAGACGTTGCACGTCATCGAGCCGCAGAAGACAAGCATCGCGGTAGAACGGTATCAGCCCGTCAACTATGGCGGAAGAGTCATTGTCGTATGCGACGTAGAATCCTTGATTTCTAGGTGCATCCGAGGAAGAAGCATCATTGGAAGAAGTCCTTCTTGTTCTTCATCGGGGATGTTCTTCGTTGAAGAACAATGTTCTTCATCGAAGAAGGATCACCTCTCTTTTAATTCTCCAAAGCCATTCCCCAAAAGAGATTTTCCAACCCAAAAAAAAATAAGGCTCTCCAATTAATAGAATTTCCATGCAATTCATATTATGTCAAAAGAGGAGTTAATTAATTAAAGCTGATAATAATTAGACAGGTTGGCACATATAATGGGCGAGAGGTGGAGAGGCTCCATCATAATAAATATGAGGTGTTTTCAAGATAAACAGCAGGGAATTAATGCAGAGTTGAGGGGAGGTGGAAGGGTGCGGGTTCGTGTGGGACCCACCACACTAAATCCTCTAAGGTGAGGTTATGTGGGGTGTGGGCCCCCCTTAACTTCCTACTGTAGGTTATCACCACCAAAAATATATACAATTGTGTTCCACAAGTTTTATTTATTTTATTCTAAATTCCCAAAAATCAACTCTCAACCCGCATAAAACGCAACTACGGTAAAGGTCCCCTTAAGCGAATACTGGTACTGTGGGTTCATTAGTGTCCTCATACTTCAATTCCAAGCACTAGTTCAAAATATTTAAAAACTTTCATGTACGTTTACTGAATGTACCCGAAAAAAACCTCAGAAATTGATTCTGGGCACACTGGGCCTCAGAATCAAGTGCCATCAGAAACCGCAGACTCGTAAAATTCCAAAGTATTTAATAAAAAACATTCCTTGAACTTTATGGGTCTTTACAATCAATTAGATCAAAATGTGATTTTATTATACCAACATGTTATCTTGCACCTCCTCAAGAAAAATTAACTTGTATATCTTCTCTGCCTGTTTTTATCCCCATGTGATTTGAAATTATCCCCCTTTTCAAGATGTGATACCAAAGTATTCTACCCTTTTTCAATAAATGTATAGGAAATTAAATAGGGAAAATAGGAGCCATGTACTCATATGGATATCAAGATAGAATAAGGTTTCAAAAAGTCTCCCAAGTGTTGGAAGGAGTCTATCATAAAGGGATTCATCATGATATCAATAACATCTTCTTATTATGAATAATATTCCATGTTTATTTAACCACATTCCCCCTTCTTCATGAGGAAATATTTATTAATGTAAATATGTTTTTAAGTCAAATTTTCACTTAATTATTAAATAAATTAATTTCACGTGGCTTGTCACATCCAAGGATTGCTTGATACGTAACATCCACTCTCATAAATACAGTACATGATTTTATCAAAACAATTTAAATTTTATCATGTCTTGTATCAATATACTCAGCTTTCATTATTCTAACTGAGTCAAAAAATTTCTTTATTGAGTACAAAACAGAACTATTAACTTCAATGAATAATGCTCCCCCGGAAGTAGTGTATTGATCTCCAATGGTCCATTCATAATCCATATAAAAAATCATAATCTAAAAAAAATTGTTTATGATAAATAAAATAATATGATAGAGTTTATCTGGTACTATTAAATATCCTAAAGGTTTACATGAGATGTGATGCATACGGGTAGCTTTGGAATGGAAAACAAATTATAACAATGGTCGTGATGTCTACTCAATATATCATCACATTGACAAAAATAATAATCTAACTCTTGTTCATTATTTGATACAAAAACCTTTTTTATCATCCTTTACAAATTTAGTCATAATAGATGAGGGAGTAGATACCTCTCTTTAGTCTTGCTTTCTTTATTACTTTAATAAATCATTGTCATATATTTCTTGTGAAATAAAGATATAATCTGCTATATTCACCACATCCAAATCTAATAAAAAATTACCTCTCCAATCATATGCATTTTTAATTGTTTTTTATTTGAATAGAAATGTTTTATAATATTTTATTACATCTCTAGAAAAAATGATATCAAAATATATTTTATAGCAATGAGTGAGATATTGTTACTGTATATGATATAAATATAATTATTCTCCATGCCTCATTTTAATTTCATAATTTTAAAATATTTACAATACTTCAATTACTTGGCTATATGTTTTTATTTATATTCATAAATTTATTTCATAATCATAAGGACTCAAAAAACATATTAATTAATAATTAATCCCTTTATTTTTTCAATATACACTTCCTCATCAAGATCTCGATTCGATAATATAATTTTAACGTCCATTTATAAATCCTTGTAGTTTTTTAAGCATATATTATAAGAATAATTCATTATTATTTAGCCTTACAACTAGATAAAATGTCTCATAAAAATCAATTGACTCTATTTAAGATCATCATTTTCAAATAAGATGAGATTTTCCCCATGCTACCACACCTTTATCATTTAGTTAATTCTAGCAATCCTATTTGGATCCTATCACATTCTTCTCCTTTGGATGTGATACTAAATACACTATATCATTAATTTCTATCTAATTTAAAACAAATTCCATCAAATAAATTCAAATATTAATATTATAAATATTCTCCATGACACATTGGGTCCACTTATGAAAATAATCTTCTGTAATTGGAACTTCTCAATTTTCTTATAGTTTAAACACCATTTATTGCTATCAATAATGATATTTTCAAGATTACTGTATTATATAAGTATTTAAAACATAGAAACATCTATTTCTATGCCTTTATAATTAGTAAACACTTCATAATAAACTAATAAATCATGTTAACCTACTAGATCAACTGATGTAGTACCTCTTTTATAATCAACTTCCCTATAATATCCTTCAACATCATCATCAAATGGAAATTATGTTCACAAATTATTGTGATCCTCAATGAAAATAACATAAAATATTTATATAATCATCTTAAAATTATTTTTATAATGCTTATATCCCCATACAATAGGTGTATAGCCAAGAAAAATAACTTCAATAGCACATTCATAAAATTTCTCCAAGTGAATTCCATTGATTTTGATAAAACATGGAATACCGAAAATTATAAAAATTTTAAAATTTTTAATATATAATAATATGTGTTATCAAAAAAATATTGAAAACCCTAATTTTGATTATAGACTATCATTTTTTTACCTTTTATCCAAAAAAACATTGATGTTACATGCTCTAATACAGTGGTTCTCCAAATGTCAACCAAATTTCATTAATTCTACTTTTCTAATCATTTTTATGGTGTGTATGGAGAGTAATATTCATATATTATTCCATAATTCACAATATATTCCTTGAAATCACTATTATCATATTTAGATCCATTGTATGACTAGAATATCAAGATATGATGAATAATTATCATTTTAATAGCCCACGGATAAGTTTAAACCTCTCATGATCATGTTACATATTAACTGTGAATAAAACATAATTCATAAGAGTATAATAATTAACTTAAATATATATAATACTTATCAATATTTTTTATTTTTGAACTCATCAAGATAAATACATATAAATGTATGAGTTCAAGTGGCCTCCTTGTTTTAATATCAACTAGTTAGTAACTTTTTTTGTCATCTTACCTTTATAAAAAACCTCAAAATAAATTATTTTTTCCAACCAAGATTTAAAATATTTCTCATATAATCATAATAAATAATTCTCATTATGTTGTTTTTTCTTAAGTGACTAATTCTTTGATTACACAATCCATTCTCCAATTAACACTCATGAACCATAAATCCTTTTAATTACCGATTTAAATTATATTCTTACTAATTTTAATCCCTTTCATTATAATACTTTTATCTATCAATATACTAATTAAATAAACATTATTTTGAAAAATCACCTCATTTTATCGATCACACAGTTGAGATACACTCAAAAAATTATGTCTCAACCCATAAATAAAGAATGCATAATTTTACACTGTTATCTTCTAATTAATTATGCACTTCTAATGACTTTTAAATTTTATTAATTAGCATCCCCATAGTTTGAAAAACCTAAAAAAAATATTACCTCTTAAAATATTTCTTTTTTTTCTTGTGTGATGAGAAACCACTATCCAAGATCTAAGCCTTTTATCCTTTGATACTTTATAAGAAACCTCATCAACCATTTCGTATATTTATCAGTACACTCACTATGAAATTTATAGTTACTATACAATTTTTGCTACTCCAAAATAATGTTGAGACAATCATTGTTGGTATATCCTTATTGATCACATCTATTACAAGCCACCTTATGTAAATCAAAATAGTTTTCACATTAACATTTTTTTACGTTATTACATTAGTTTCTTGTATGGATTTTTATATTATTTCCCCCCCAAATATAAACTTCTCTTAAATTCGGATAAAGACATGTTACACCAATATGTTTATTCCTTCTATCTATACACACAACAATATCTTAAATATTCTTAATGGAAAGTCTTTTTATTAATCAAAATTAGATTGTTTCATTTACTTAGGTCATAGTTTAAATTAGTATTATTCATCCTTCACAATAATTATAGAGTCTTTCTTATTATTTACATTTCCTTTGGACGGATCCTTCTCCTCATTCTTCTATACACTATTTATTTTTGGATTTTTAGCCTAACCATTTGATGTATCATGGTCTGTAATACCTTTTATTATTGACATTGTTGAATTATTTCCCTACCTATAATCAAATATAACATTTTCAACCAAATTATTTACCCAAATAATGTTCTTAATACTTATTTCAATAATAATCAATCTTCCTATGAAACTGAAAACATTATCTTGTGGTTTTGTTTATTCACCCACCTCTTTGATATATTTTGTTTTTGAAAATCTAAATTTTATTCAAAAAAATTCTGAGTCATGGAACTTATATTTAAGTAAGTGGACCTCCCCTTTATTCATAATTAAACTAGATTTAGTAATATATTTCATATTTTCTCATTTAATAATAATATAATGTATTTCATCAGTCTTCCTCAAAAAAACATTCTTTCTATTATAAATCTTGAAATTTGATGTATTTAAAGGTTTCGTAATCGATGCATTCTATTTTTCATGTTTTTTATTCACTTATTGTGATTCTATGAGTTTTATTCATAGTTTTAACTCCTTTTATATTTATTATTCCTAATAAACCTCATTGTAATATCTCCACACCCCATACCACTAACCTATTCTTGGATCAACGGTCACAACTGTACCTCAAGCATGCCTCCCCAAACTCTAGAGATTGTCAACTAGCGTCTAAAGCCTATGAGGTTACGCTGAGGATAATATACACTAATTACTAGAGGGTGTAAAAAAAATTAAATAATATATTAGATTCAATATCATAGATAACAGCAAATTTTTTTAAAGTGATGATAAACTAATACAATTAATAGATGTAATAATAATAAATTTTACATAACATATTGGATCTCATAAGGGTAGGTCAAACACAAGTAGGTCTAAAAGGAATAAAATAAAACCAATTAAAATAACCTCTCCTCAATTTTTCTTTTGTTATTCTCGTTCCCATCATCCATACATCATCATTTCATCTTCATTTATTCTGATTCCCGTAATAAAAAAATATTGATTTCTCAATGAATAGTTATAATTACTCATTTTTATTAAGAACATTCTTTTCTTTATAACATTTAAAAAGGTTCATTCAAATTAAAAATGTTTTTTAAAAAAAATATTTCATTTATATTATTAATAACACAATTATTATAATAATAATTAATTTTGTTTTGTCTTTTTGTATAAAATATTTTTATACATTAGAAAACATTTTTTTTGGAAAACTAATTTCTACCGCATTTTGTAGATTAATTTTAAGATTAATTTATTCCGTATAAAAAATTGCATCATAATATATGGATTTCCATATTTTTAGTCATGATGTCAAAATTTTCAATATAGGACCCTTTTGTTTTTTATCAATATAAAAGTGAACAAAATAAATTTATGTTACTATGGTAAAGTTTAAGTGGAATAATTAGGGTAAAAACTAATGTGATAAGGCTTAAAATTCATTTAAACATTAATTTTTTTTATGAGCCTATTCTATTGATATTCATCAAATATTTTCAAATATGACCTTATTTGTTCACTGAACATTGTTTTTGAACATTATAATAATTAAGAATAAATAATGTCAAAAATAACACATTCTTGATTTTAATATCTATAATTTATTGTGACAAAGATAAAAAAGAAATAAATTTTATTTAAAAATCATTATTTAAAATATTAATGATTTTTTTATTCATTTTGATTAATTTTAAATTTTTATTGATGATATAATTACCTTAAATTCTAATACAATGTTGAAATAGTTCTTATACAATTTGTAAAGAAGCCAATAAAATTATTTTAAAATCTATAAATATATTAATTATTGGGTTATTTATAGTGTTACAAGAATTGTAAATATAAATATAACATATTAAGAATGTTTAAAATGTTTATATTGGAATTAAATTTCTACCATGGGTTTTCAAAGTCAAATTAAATTAATAGATTCAAAAATTATATTAATGATATTTCATAACAAATAATATTTTATTAAATGATTTAAAAATTATAAATTATTTTATTTGGTAAAAATAATGGTATTTGGTTTATAATATAATCCATGGTCCAATAATGAGTTAATTTTCCTTTTATAGAAGTTTTTTAATCCCTAAGGTGTAAATAACATTGTTGTTATAGTAATTGTCTAAATGGGTTAATGTTAGTTAAAACTAAGATATGAGGGTTGAGAAAAACCAAAACATGGGAAATCATTTACAATATGTGATTATTCTAAATCATCCAATTATTATATTCAAATTATATTAATTTAGATCGAATTTAACATAAAAACCATTTTTTATGAATTTAATACTTTCAATATTTCTAATAGTGTCATCCCCTCACTTTTAAAAGGAAACCTACTCTCCTTCATTATTCAAAGTGTTTGATCCTTATATATCATTCAATACATACCATAAAATAATAATATATTCCTTAAACACATACTATATATTATTTTATTTCCAAAATAACATCATTATAAGGATTAAAGAGAAATCTAAATGCGGATTCTCATGGAATATGTATAACTCTTAGCCAAGCATTTCCATATTCACTTTCTTCTTAAGCCTACAATAAATATATTTTTTTCATTCTAAAATAATTAATTATATATCTACAATATAATTTTTTTATTATGATGATCTAAGAACCATTATTCACCTTCTTATAATACTTTGGAAAATTATAACATCACTCATGAGTACGAGTGGACTTCCACCTCCAAGAAGTGATGTTATTCATTTTTTCACTTAAATTTTTCATGGTTAATAATTAGTATAAATATAATGAATATATATAATCTATTTTTTTATTTTTATTTTTTATTTTTTAAAGAGTATATATTCATTATCTTTCTTTTGTTCCATCTGTAGAAAATTAAAAATAGAGTTTATGCATACATACGATATATTATCTCCATGAATGGATTAATTTATTTTTCTATATATACATTTTATCGATAAATATAAATATATATATATATATAATGAATATATATTATATTTATATCATGATTAAAATTTTGGATTTTATGGTACAATGATCAGTGTTCAAGGACCAGAACATCCGAACTGAGATTATCCTGAAAAACAAAATAGCCAGCACCCAAAAACAAAAAATTTAAAAAGGAATTATTTATCAATGGTTGTTTAAATGTTATAATAGAATAATATTTGATACTATAATTATTTACAAGATTATGGAACATATTTATAACAAATTCAAATTTCATATACCATAGGGTAGAGAAATGTTTTAGCAAGTTCAACCCGAGGTATAGGTTTTTTGTAACAATCCCATCATTTACTTGGATTGTTTTTTATTAATTTTAGATAATTTAATATTAAGATCTATCTATCAAGAAAATAATTTATTTTCATATACACTAATTATTTCAATATATTAATTTTTTCCCTTTTTTCACCTCTATTTAATTACTTAAGAGAAAAAATGTTTTAAAGGAAATCTGACCTTATTTTTCTCTTTGGTCAAAATTCATTTTTATTCCATATCCACATTTACTACAAAAAATTCAATAATGATTTAAATATTATACTATGATTTTTTAAATTCACTTTTACCCATGATTTAATATTTAAATAATGGTTTCAAACGAATCTTCTTGTTGTTCTCGGAATGTGGTGGTTTTGACTTTTTACCAAAAATGTGAAATGAATATTTTTTTGACATATACAGCATGAATGTTATATCCCATTTCCATGACTTCTCAATTACATGATGATTTATTAACAATTTTCAATGATTATTTTTAAAAATAAAATCCTTAATATTTTGGTTTTAAATAAGTTATTTCAAAATGAAAAGGATATTTTCCTAATGAAAAATTAGAGGGTTCTATTAAAATAATTTTCATTTATGGTGACATAATTTGATGTAACATATAATTTAATAGGGATATAAAATAATGATACCATCCACTTTAATTATTTTTATGGATTATGATGATTATTTAAGGATGATTATTTGAAACTTGTTTCTTTAAAAAGGTTTAATTAAGGTGTGATGAAACCTTTATGAATCTATTTTCTTTTCCATTTGTTATTCTATGATGCTATGATAAAATATTTTCAAAAACCATTTCATTTCCATGGATTATAAAATGTTTAATATTTTATGATATTTTTCTAGAAATATATATAATTTTCATTATTTGATCTGTGGTCCAGGAATTATATATCTGTCAAATGCATTGGATAATGGTGGGTATCTCATGAGACAATAAAACTGTAATGGGGAGTGAATGTAGTTTTATAAGATTCATTAAAATCATTGATGGTCTTGAGAGTGAATCTTTCTTAAGGATATTATGGATTGGAGAGTTAACCCATTACACTATGATATTCTTGGAAGTAGGATTTAAAAAAATAAATGATTTTCAATTCTTATTTTTATGCTACAAACTTATGTCTTATACCAATGTCATCCTCTCATAGCTCACATTATTTGATTATTTTATGATTCATGTCTTATCAATTGTTAAGATTTATTTCATAGCTCAATCTTATGATCTATGATATGAATGGTATGGTTATAAAATTTTAATATCATGTTCTAATACCATTATACTCATGTTATGTTTAAGTGATCATCGATGCCTCCCTTTTTACCTGTACTGAGCATCTGAGTTAACACTTTATTGTATTTCTTTTCCTCAGGTTTTTAAGGATGTTTTTAATTATATTATGTTCATGAAAAGTACATTGTGGGATATTTTAATGAAATTTCAGAAAATAACATGTTTTTTTATTTACTCTCCAAAGACACTAAACCTTTATTTTCATGGTGTGCATCATAATATTATGTGATGAATATTCATCTATTAATATTTAATATCTATGTATGAAAATTATTGTTCACTATATTTCATATCATAGTAGTTTTTAGTCAATATTTGGAGATTAAGACTTGATAACCTTTTAAAAAACCTTGAGGATAAGTATAAAGATATGATAACATTAAAACAAATTTTGTAATGAACATGGATAACCTAGGTTAAACATATGTTCCCATGGATTTATAAGAATATTTAATTATTTATACATCATATAAATGATTTTTCATGATTATGTGGTCTCCTTTTATTATTATAATTCCTCACACTTTCTTTTTGGTTATAGTCAATGGTTGGAACCTAAAATAATTTTTTTGATTCTGAATATAAAGGAAAATTCATTGATTGTCCTCTTGAGAAACCAAATGTAGTGGTGGATAGAATGAAAAATATTATTTCTATTCTTATATAAATTTATCAAACTATTATTCATGTTGAGGTTCCAAATGATAAAAGCTGGGAACGATATTTTGTTGAGTCCTTCTTGAGGTAGCATCAACTTTATTTTAGTGGTTCTGCTGATCCACAATTTGATGAGAAATATATTATTACCAGTTAATAATATATTTTCCATTATCGGATGTTTGGGAACTGAAAATTTTATTTTATTATATTATAATATATAAGGATAATTGTATCAATGGAGTACTCTTATCAAGAACATGAGGAAATAGGACGAAATTTAATCCACGGAGAGGGATGAGTTTAAGAGATTATTATTCAATATGTACTTTATTAAAATTATTTGTTTGATAATGGAGAAGGAATTATTTGAGATAAAGTAGAATGATTATATAACCATTAGAACCTATGAAGAATGTTTTAAAAGACTTTTTAGGTAAGATTATAGTATTATCATCTAACCTAAAAGTAAGATTGATCAATTCTATAGTGGATTCAAATCAACTATATGAATGTAATTATACATATGAGGAATCAGTAGCTATAAATGTTTTTTTAATGCACTATCAAGATGCAGATAGATATTATAGTTAAAATTCAATAACGTGGTTTTGAAAATAAAATAAAGATAGAATTAAAAAAATATAATAATAAAAATCATAATGTGAAAAAAATGATCTTACTTTTACACTAAATGTGTGGTAGGAAACTTAGATGAAATTTTCATCAGGGGGTGCATAAATGTTTTAATTGTGGAAAGTAAGTTCATCATGAATCAAATTATTAATTGATGAGAAGAATAAGTTATCTAATTATGTATTTAAATCACCATAATATGAACCACCCAAACTCTAGTGATATAAATGAATGGAGTAAGGGAATTATTCTAACCAGTACTCTTATTTGAAGGTTAATTGTGATTTTTAACAATAGAAACCGCATAATCCTAAATAAAAATAGAATTATAATGTGATAAATGTTGTCAATGTAGGGTAGGATAATGAAGTTGTTAAAGGTTAACTTACCATCCACCCTAGAACTTTTCATTCCTAATTTTATTCTAGATATACTCACTCTTTTATATTTGAATAAATTTTAAAGGGTGTCGTAATACCACAAGAATAATCAGATATTGAATTGGTGGTGAAACCCACTAATGGTATGATGATAACAAATCAATTCTATGATTCATCTTCGATTTATGTTAGATGGAATTTTCATCCTAAAAATAATTTAATTTTTTATATACTATAATTAAATTTTATTTTAAACATGGATTATATTTATTTATATAAAAATAATATCAATTTTTGAGGACAGGAATTTTTGATTCATATTATTAACCAAACTATGATTTTCTATCCATTCGATGATAAATATGATCTTGCAGTGTGAATTGAAATCAATATATGAGTCATGAATCCTATAAAAAGGTATTTTTATAATAGAAGTTTTGGGAGAAGCTCAACATCGAAGAAATGTCTATTTTACGAGAGTTTGATGATGTGTTTCAGAAACTGTTTCCTAGTATTACTCTAAATCAAGATGTTATGTTTTCAAAAGAACTCAAATATGGTGATACAATTGTTTATAAGACTACATATAGAATTTCTATGATTTATTTTTATTAATTAATTATGCAATTCAATGATAATCATGATAAGGGGTTAATTGGGCCAAATGCATCACAATGGGGTGCACTGATTGTTTTTATTAAATAAAATATGGATCAATGCGACTAGACATTGATTATAAAAAACTAAACAGGATAAAAATCCAGAACAAGTGTCCTCTATACTATATTGATGATTTTTTTGACCAACTATGTGAAGCTAAATACTTTTCAAATATTAAACTTCATTCTGGATATAATCAATTTAGGGTTAAAAGGAGGATATACCCAAGATATAATTTGGTAAAAGGTATGGATACTATGAATTTATAGTGATGTCATTTGGTCTTCTTAATGGCCCCACTAAATTTATGGATTTAATGACTATAGTCTTTACAGATTATATTGATTAGTTTATAGAATAATTTATAGAAGATACTCTTATATATTCCAAGATAAAGGAGGATCAATAAGAAAACATGATAATTGTATTGAAGACCCCATGAAAGGATAGGTTGCATGAAAAATTTACCAAGTGTGAATTTTAATTACATAATGTTTTGTTTTTGGATCATATAATCTCTAGTGACGGTATATCGGTGGATCCATCAAACATAGAAGTTATTGAACATTGTCCTGGACTAACCACTCTAACTATGATTTATAATTAACTTGGTTTAGCTAGATATTATTGATACTTTTTAAATAATTTCACATGGATATCTAATCCACTCACTATGTTAACTCAAAAGGGATCCAAGTTCCTTTTGAAATATAGATGTGAATAATATTTCAAGGAACTAATGAGAAGGTTAGTCAATGGACCTTTAATTACACTACTATACAGTGGAGAATGTTTTATGATTTTTAGTAATGCGCTAAGGAAGGGAATGGGATGTATCCTAATGAATTAGTGATATAGTTATTGCTTATGCCTCGTTATAATTGATGGTTCATGAGAGAAATTAACCAACTCATGATTTTTAGTTAGTTGAAGTGATTTTTGAATTAAATATATTGAGACAATATCTTTATAGATAATAGTGTGATATATATAATGGGCATAAAATTTTAAAGTATATAGCGACACATTAAAAATAAAATATGTACTATAGAAGATGCTTGGAGTTGATTAATGATTATGACTACTCGATACATTTCCACCAAGGGAAAGAAATAAAGGAGGTATATAATTTTAGTTGAAAGGATCGTATTATCTTATCTATGATGAGGATAAAAAAAGATCAAATATTTATAGATTTTAAAATTGATGGATATATAAATCATGAAGTAAGGGGAGAAATATTTCGTTTCCCAAATGATTTTTCTTCCATCTTTACATGTTAAGATTAAAGAGGAACGTAAAGAATTTGTAGAGTGTTAAAATAATATATGAAATTTTTTGAATATAAAACGTTATTGAGATCTATTAATAAATTTCCAGAACACTTTATTTGTTCAGTCCATACTAGATTCGAAATATATTTTGGATGATTCTCTTAGTTCATCGTTCTCTACTAATCATAGAATTAAAAATATGTATAGAGATCTAAAAGAGTATTTCTATTTGAAAAAAATACATAGGGATATTTCATACTATGTATGTTGGTTCTTGGTATGTCATAAAGTTAAAGCTAATGGACAAAATTAAAATGTAATTTTACAATTTTTACACTTACTGAAATGGAAATGGGAAAACATTACCATTGTGTTTTTCATCGAACTACCCTAAAACATCTAATGGACATAATGTTTATTGGGTTGTATTCAATTATCATAAAAAGGTGTCAGAATTTATTTCAATTAGAGGAGATTTTTAACATGACCATATTTCTATATTATAAAATAATGAAGTGGTAATGTTCTATGGAGTACCACATTCAATTGTATTTGGTCAGGTTATGAGGATTACCTTTAAGTTTTTGCGAAGTCTTTAGCAAGCAATGGATTCAACGTAATGTTTTAATACTAATTATGATCCTCGGAAAGATTTTTAATCTAAGTGAACCATTAAAACCCTGGAGGATATATTGAGATCATGTTATAAGTATTTAAAAGGTGGTTGGTACTAACACCTTCCTCTAAGTTTGATTTCATCAAACAATAGCTTTCACTTGAGAATTTAGATGGATCCTTATGAATCTATTTATGGAAAGAAGTGTAGATGTAAAATGTAACAGAATGAAGTTGGATAAATAAATCCACATGGACATATGTTAACTGAGTAAGTGTAAAAAAATTATACATCCATTCAAGAGCACATCAAGGTATCAAAGAATCAGTAGAAAATTTATGTCAACATTCATCAGTGAAATATAGAATTCGATATTAGTTAGACATTATTCTTATAAATTTATCCACTGAATAAAGTAATAAGATTTGGAATGAATAGAATGAGAAACCATAGGTATATTGGAACCTTTGATATTCTTGAACACATATTGATGGTATATTATGGTTTAGTACTTCCACCGAACCTCTCTCAAGTTCACAATGTGTTATGGAAAACAAGTTTTCCCTGTGATTTGTGGATTAATTTTAAAATTAATTTCTGAACATTACAAGAATATAATATTGAAAAAATTTATTTCAATATTTGAAATCAAGATGTAAAAATGTGAAAAAATAGTTCTTTTTTCTTTTTGATCAGTATAAATAGTAAGAATAGTAACTTTTTGTTACCATGGTAAAAGTAAACTGGGATAATTATGGTTAAAAAAATCTACTAAGGCTTCAAAATAATTAAGAAATTCATTTATTTTATTATATTAGTTTGTTCCTTAAATAATCATAAAACCTCTAAAATAGTTTTAAATTAATATTTAAATTTAATTTATACCTGTATAATATTTTAATTAAAGATAACGTCATAAATGTCACTTTCATAGTTTTAATATCTATAATAATTTGTTATGGGCATAAATATAACTTATGTTTTTATTTGAATTATTAATGAGTTTTTTTATCATGGTAATTAATTTTTAAGTTTTATTGATGAAATAATCACCTCAAATGTTTACGAAACTATGACACAATGATTGTTCATGTAGTAGATAAATCAAGTAAATTATTTTAACAAAACTCAAAGTAATAATTTTTGGGGGATTTATAGTATTACAAGAATTTTATAGATGAATATAACATATTATAAATGTGTGAAATTTTTATATCAGAATTAATTTTATTTCATTTTTCTCAAAGTCAAATTAAATGAATAGTTTCAAAAATAACATTAATGATATTTTATAATAAATTTTATTTTATTAAATATTTTAAAAATCATAAAAATAGAATATTAGGATAATTTAAGGGGGTAATGTTGAAAATATGACCATTTTATATTCATGTGTTTTTTTTCTTTTATACTATCTTTAATTACCCCTAAAGATTAAAAACATTTTCATTTCACTAATTGTCAAAAAGGGTTAACGTGGGTTATGACTAAGAGATAAGGGTGAAAATAAAACAAAATATTGTCACAATTTTATTGGATAAGATTATTTAAAATAAAAAACATTTTATCCTACAATTATATAAATTTCAATTCATTTTATCTTACAAATAAATTTATATTAGTTTAATACTTTATGTAATACCAATGGTTCCCCTCCCCTAACATAAAAAAGGGAAAATGCACTCCTTCACTATTAATTTTTTTTTAGCCTTATAGTTTGTCCAAATACTACCATAATATCATTATATATTATTTAACTACATCATGGAGCACTTTTCATGTGAAAATACCATCCTTTCAAGTCTTAAGGTGTAATCCCAAAAAGAGGTTTCTCAACGAAGAGTTATAACTCTTAACCGAGCATTTTCAATTTTATTTTTGATTGTGACACCTATAAATATTTGGTATATATCATAAAATAATGAATTAATTATAATTAATATACTGAAATTATATTATAAAAATTTAACAACAATTATCCACTATCTTCCCATCTGTTGGAACATGATAATGTCTTTTGTACGTACGTGTGGACTCCCACCTTCACAACACAATGTAATTTATTTTTTTCATTTATTATTCATGGATGGTAAAAAGGATAAATTTAATGGATATATATTATATATAGGATATTATAATAATTCCATAAATATGAATTATTACATTCCTTTATTTCATTCATCTATCAAAAAGTGAAAACAACATTCATGTGCATGTACGGCCTACTGTCTCCATGAACGGTAAAATACATTTTCTATCTCTATATTTTACGGATATATATATATATATAGTTAATATATATGATATATATATATATATATATATCAAAATTACCATTCAATATTTTATAGAACCATGGTCAATGTTTGAGGACCAAAACTGCAGAACTAAAAATCCCATGAAAAATGAAAGGGTTAACACCCCAAAATGATAATTTTAACAAGTAATTATATATAAATGGGTATTAAAATGTAATAATAGAAACTTATATGATATTATATGTATGTAATTGATTTTTATATATAATTAAAGTAAATTCAAATTTATTATAAATGAGGTTAGAACACATCCTAAGAAACTCAAACCTGAGTTAAGGGTTTCATGTTACCGTATCATTTTTTACCAGGATTGTTTATGACTAAGATTGTGATGATTAAATTTCATGATATGCCTCTCAATAATCTCATTAATTTTATTATACTTTTTTTATTTATGTATATTATATTTTATCATTTCATTTTACTCTATATAGGTACTCAAGAGATTGAAAAATATTTTTAGGGAAATCTATCATTGTTTCTTAATTTGGTTGAAATTCCCTTTTCTTCTAGATCCATGTTTTCAAAAAATATTTTCATGAATTTTTTTAATATTATCCTTATATATTTTGATGTTTTGTTTAACCATTGTTGACTTTTTAAAAAATTGAATAGAATAAATCTTCTTTTTAATTTTTGAATGATGTACTTTTGAATTTTTATTGAAAATGAGAAATGATGTTTTTTAACATATACTACATGAATGGAATTACCCACCCTTATGATAAGTAAAGGTATTAAATATTTATTTACAAGTTTCCTTGATGATTTTCAATAATTTTTTTATATTTTATAAATATTTTTATTTTAACTAAATTATTTAAAAATGAAAGGGTTATTTTCTACAAGACAAATTCTAGTGATATTTCACAGAAATTTCTTTATATGATAACATCCTTTGATGTTAATTTTGATTTATGGGAGATTTTATCCAACAATGCAATAAAATTTCAATTTTTTTGTATTATGATTATGATTTTTGGGTGAGTCTTAGAAACTTGTATCTTTCTAATGGGTTAGTTAATTTATGATGATACCTTTATAAAACTCATTTCTTTTCCACTGGTTATGTTGTAATGCTGTGATGAAATGTTTTTGTAGAAACTCCTTTTTATCAATCGGGATGAAAATTTTATGAAGAGAATCTTGGGCATGTTAAAATTATAAGGATATTTAATGATAACTAAGGGACTTTCCTAAATCAACATGTTCTTGCATACCCATTCCTGTTACAAAGGTCGTACATCTATCCTGCATAGACAAAAGGAGGACACCGATATGCCAAAAACCAACACCATGGACTAGTGTTGTAGACTAGTTCAAACAAAATCCTTCACCTATGGTCCCATATTGTCTTATAAATAGGACCTCAATGCTCATCATTTGAATGACTAAAAAATTTGACAAACCCCTAGATCTATGATTGTGCGGCATCTTTTCCCAGGTCCGCCAAAACATCTCAGCTAGCACTCCAAAACCCGAGAGGGAATATAATTAAGGAATATATTTGAATATCAAAGTTACTTCAGGGTCTAAAACATAATACACCTAGAAGAGGATTATTCTTATCTAAAGAGAAACCACCCCTGTCAGGCTACTCCCTCTAATTAGGGACCTATAAGAAGCCCTTCCAAGGAAAAAAGATAATACTCATGGTGCCTAGGATATAGACTCTCTAAAGTGTTGTGGCCCCGGTGGTCTATTGACCAAGGAATATCCCACTCACACAGGCCTTTACCCCCCCCCCCCCGATGAAAATAACTTTCAATTCCTCATAGTCCCTATGTGGAACACCTATATGGCACACCTGTGCCAAGCGCCTACGCACATGACCTATGTGGGTCACCTTTTATGACCTATTCGAAGCCACAGATGATAGGAACTCTACATTTTTTGATCCCATATCTGGAAGGGAATATGTTTAAACCTCCACCAATTCCTCTGGATTTACAAAACCATGGATGGTGGCATACCAGTGTGTCTCCGATTTGGGTTTGTATTCCTATGGTCATATGTTTCCTTCACTTTTATTGTTTGCCAGTTAGTGTCCTCAAGGATCATGTGAGTGTGCATCCCTATGGTCATGAGGACCCTTACCCCAGATACAGTGTTAGCGAGTTCCTGTTCTTGGGAACTAGGTCCTGGAAAATGTCTTACCCATCTCATATCTATGACCTATAGCATGTAGTCACTATTAAGTATGGTGAGGTTTACACTTAAGTTTCCTTTTGACATGGAATGACATCCTCCTCCCTCACTACAGGACCAATTTTAGGGAATCCCTCTGGGATTAAGCCCCTATACTTTCTTGTATAAGGTTTCACCCTTTATATCCTCTACCTCCTGACTACAATTCAGGGTCATGAGTCCCTCTCTATACAGTGGGCTTATTCCATGTTAAATTGAAGAGAGAAAAGTGTCGTGCCCTCAACCTCTTCTAATTCATCCCAAGACAATGGAGATGGTAACACCCAACACCTCATACCTCTCTTATTTGGCTTTGTCTACATGTACACCTATGAACAAAAGCATATTGTATGGTTTGTCAGATCATCCACACCCTCTTATTTCTTACACTGAGAATGACTCACATGGTATTAGATGTTAATGGTGATCATGACATCCACACAATTTGTACAATATTAAACTACGAGAAATTGTGTTCCAACTTAACTAGGATATGTAAGATGGATACATAATGCCCAAGCTCAATGGGTATCCTTCTTAGGAGTAAGACCAAGTCATACCAATTCAAACATCAATGTGTATCCTCCTCAACATTAATCCCTAATCATAATCCTCTTAATTTAGGAAAGATCCTCATGTGTAAGCCCCAAAATAAGTATCCAAATGACCATGAGTTGAAACATCCCTCATGGTCCTCTTTATGAAGCATCCTCTTCCAGATTTATCCTAAACATAATCCACTCAAATGTCCATACTCTCCTATGAGATGAACATTCTAGGTACCTCTATAGGTGTTGGTCCTTACAATCAAACTATGCAGGCATTGATTCAAATTAAAATCGGATATATAAGATGCCTCTATATGGTCCAAACCTAACATCCCAAATCATACATGTTCTCTCTCAGCCATATTCCTGACATTGTTTAATCCAAACTGAGAATCCACAACTCTCTCAGGTTCTAGGGGATGCTTTTCCATAAGTCTCGCACCAAACCTTGACTAGGAACCTTCCGCCTAGACATCCTTTCCATGTGACTTCAAACTATATGGTTTGGTCCTTATCACATGAACATAAAAGATATGATGTGCCCCCATTAAGAATCACCAAACTATGTGCGTTCTAATTTCATTCACAAGGATATGTATTAAACCCATCATATGTGTATGATCCCTACATGAAAACAACTCTTGTTTCACTGTATGAATACACACTCTAGATTTCCCAATTGTGGGGCTATAAATATAAATTCATCATAATCATGACCAAAAAATCTCTAATCCATAAATAAGTGTATACCATTAATGTAGAACCATAGATACATATAGATATATCCATTGATGAAGAAACTCATATACATAGAGGTTATTATATATCCCATTCATACAAATAATTGGTTTTTAATTCAATGGTGTTCCACATCATACATTAAAATAAATAATAGATTAGATAATATGTCTTAAATATATAAGAGAGTACCAAAGAGGGATATAACTAACCCCCAAAATGGTGTGGTGATCCCAAACTCTCATCTTATTGACAAATTGCAATTATTAAACATTTTTAGCCAAACCCCCTGATGAGAAATTTTCTTTGGAAAGTTGATCTGAATGGATGATGAACTCAGGGTGTTTCCAGTTCCATGAAAAAAACCATTGGAAACCATTCAGAAACAATGATTCTTAACCCGAACATATCTCTAATGGGAAATACAAAATGGTTAATCCAATGTGAATCCTTAACCAATATGGTAGTATCACCCATTTTTTTGGTCCCATTAACTTGATAAAAGAGGGCCAGAAAAGAAAATCAGTCATTCATTTGTTCATTAATATGAGATGAAACTTAGACATAGTTTCTTGTTTGTGTTATATATATATATATGGCCACTTACACTCTAAGATCCCTAGACAACAATGGTGTCATTCTAGATTTCACCAACAAACTCCATGGATACTACTCAGGCCAAGTCCTTGTACACTCAAATATAACCATCAAAAACCTACTATCTTCAACACTTTGTCTCTAACTGACTAGTCTAGGAGTACCATCATAATGGTACAATCCTATCCTTGGAGGCTACCTAAAATGCCCTCCAATTTTTGATTCCCCATCGATCATCCATTCTGTGAATACTGATAGTGTTAAAACATATGTTGAAGGCCACCGTCTTTAACCATTTCAGAAGATTCTCCCAAAAAAGCGACAACAAGTCCCTCCCACATCTTGGGGAAGTGGATAACGAGACTGCATATGGCCTCACCCAGAAGTCACAGGGGTCCTTCTCAACTGATCATTCCAGAAATCATTGCTCCCAATGTTGTGTGGTTGTAAACCCTCAACATGATGAGGGTGTTTTCCTATATTAGCCATTCTAGGACTTTAAAACCCGGTCATGAAAGAAGGACCATCGAGAAAAAAACTGGCCAATAGAGAGAAAGGTCACAGCTCTAACCCCTATGGAGAATCCCACCAACCCAATTTTGGGGAAAATTATGAGCGAGCACATACACCAACCCGCCTTTCTTTCACCATCCTGCATACTCACTAGAAGATATTCAAAGAATACCACTGACAAAATATAGTGGCATAACACAATCAGAATCATACACTGGACAACACCCATCAATCCTACCGTTAGTCTCATCCGGTGGCACCCGAAGAAGTCAGTTCGGAAGTCACGATGACAAGTTTTTGGAAGACTCAACTCTATTCTCCAACACATAGGTGACTTCAGTATCCACTGATTGTAAAGGGAGGAAAATCATTGTTACATAAACCTACTCCAGATACAAAATCGAAATATGTCCTTATTCCATTCACTTAAGTTACAAAGAACATCCGGAAAATTGTGAAAGGGAAAACACAGATATCTTATCATATCCTATAGAATTTTTAGTATATCATAACAATGATGACAATAGTTCCCAAGGTATGGACACATAACTCTATCATGGCTCATTATCATGTCATCCTAGATTAGATACACACCCATTCATTCTTCCAAGAGGGTCAGGGGTAAAACTCCGCCATATTATATAGAAAAATGAATCTGGACCATAAACCTAGTCTAACAATATTTAATCATTTATCCTCGATGGAAACTCTAAGGCAGGCACAAAAAGTTTCCCATGAAAACCACATCCCCCATCAAGTGGCCCTAATCTCTAATAAGAAGGCATCCTAGAGGAAGCCTCATCAAACATGATTGGATGATAAAGAGACAGTCGACAATCCAACTCTTCTTAATGCTGGTGTTCTTAAAGCCCTCAGATGCCTATATATGGAAGATCTAGAGCCTACCCCCCCCCCCCATTACCAAACTATGGGATTAGTATAAGTTATTTTGAATGTCCTATTTAGTCTCCTCACCATGAATTTTTTCTTCATGCCTAAAATCTGATTTATCTTCAGATCCCATCTCTAGATGATAGCCATGGAAGCCGTCCATGTGGATAGAATATCAAGCAACAAGAGGATCTTCCTATTACAGTAATCCAACATGAAGGTCCTCCCAATGATGGTGTTAACTATGAATTTTCTCTCCACAATAATGTTTAACATTGCCAATATAATTATGCAATTATAAATATAGTGATGAGAAAGCCCTCCTGTAACAATCCACATATTATCATTTTCTTGAGAATACCATGAATCATTACAAGGCCTTATGAGACATCCCTAGAATGCCAATGGATGGAAATAAATTCTAGAGGGTTTCAAATACAAGTGGGTATGATTTACCATTTAATAATAAATGAGAAATTAAACAAACCACAACCCATAATAGTTATATGATGCATGATCAAAATAAATAAAACTCAATAATTTATTTTATAAAAAAGTGAAACACAAAATGTGGTATAGTGGAAGACAACTAAACCTCAAAGAATACAGTGGAAGATAACTAAAAATGAAACCAAAATTACTAAAAGACTACATTATCCACTAGATCTATGGTCCATCATCATGAAATATCCCAACAACTCATGAAGTAGTGCTAAAAACATGTGGCACTCTACCATTGACCACGTACCGGAATATGACATCTGCTAAAGCACCAAAGTTCTAAAAAAGATGTGATTATAAAACTAACTCGGTAATCCCAAATGACTTCCTTAATCACTCCACTGTGACGTAAATGTTATCACCATTTAATTAAAACAAATGATACAAAACAATTTCCAAAAAAAAATTATAAGAAATTAGAAACACTTCTCAAAGCATTTTATAAATACATATAAACAAAAACCATGTTACCCAATGTTACAAAAATTTATTTTCTATGTAAAAAATCAATTCAATATTTAAACACATTTTTAAAAATATATCTTTCCATGTGACTTTAACTCCACGTATCTACAATTCCAACACTGCATACTTTGTTATAACAAATCCATACTCATGATCGGTTTCTTATCGATCTACCCAATCATCAAAAGGATATTAAATCCCATGTACCATTACATCTATTTAATTGAGAAACATGTATTATTTCAACCATTCCTCATAATTCAATATGAATATGCACCCCATGTTTTCAAAAAACCAATTACAATTTCAATAATTTCATCCATTTCAATAACAATTGCCAGTCTATTGAAACATTCCCACAAGAAAATTTAACAAAAAAGAATTTCAATAAACTTAAACCTTTATAGAACAAATTTAAATTAAATCCAATTTCAAAAATTCCATAAAATACCCAACTTAAAATCATTATATTAAAATCAATAATAAAGGCCAATTTCAAGAACGTCGAATTTTCCAGAATTTCATAATTCCCAAAACCTTCACTAAAGAGGGTTCCGAGTCAATGTTTGACTACAAAATCATAATTAAAATATCCCAAGAAACTAAATTTAAAATAATTCGTAATTTTTAAATGAAGGGGATTTGATATTCAATCAACCTACCTGGATCATTTCGACAAAAACTAAAAATAGATGAAGAATGATGAAGAATATGGGTCATGATTCCATGAAACTACTTTAGATATCCTACCCTATCATGAAAACAATAATATATAACATTATTTGGTGTAAAAATATTATATATGCCCACAATAGGTGTATATCTAGGAATTAAAGAAAAAAAGTAGAAGTAGATATTAGAAATTGTGGAAAAATGATGAAGAATGACCACTTACCTCAAGAATCAGTCTTCAAATTGCCAAAAAAAAGCCTTTGGATCGATTTAGGATCTATGGGATAACCTTAACTATCCTTTTAAGAATCCAAAATCCTTGTTAGGTTTGTTATAAGTTGAAAAGAAGAATATATAAGTGAAAAAAGAACCAAATCAACTTTTTAAGGAAGTTGTTTCAAGCTGCGCATGGTTTTGTCACACGACTTGGGAAAACCATGTACAACCCATGCACCCCCTTTTTTACCCCAACACATATTAAAATCACTCAAAAATCTCCCCATATTCACCGATAACTTTTATACACACAAAACAAAAAATGAAATTGTAACATACCCTAAACTGGTTAGTTCAACATTCTCCCCACCATTGGTCTTTCCGTCCCCAGAAAATAGAAAGGGATTTCTACCCTAAAGGAGTTCTGACCATGTCCCTTTAATTTCCTTCATGAGTTCCCATGTCTCTTCTAAAATTTATCATGTTTCTATAAAACCTGCACTAGACTAATGCTTTTTCCATTCAATACTTTCTCTTTCTTATCCACAATCCACAATGGGATATATACCAAGGAAGCATATGACTCTAATTAAATGTGATACCATATGATCAAATGGTAAGGATTAAGCTGATAATTTTTCAAATAAGATACGTGGAATAAGTTATGAACCACACTGAACTCTAGTGGAAATTCCAACTGATCTTCCACCTCTCCAACTCATTCCAGTATCTCTAAAGGCCCAATATATCTGGGAGATAACTCACCCTACTTCCCAAAATAATGATGTCCAATCCTTGAAGAGATCCTTAAGAACAAGTGATCACTCACTAAAAATGAAAAAGGTATTTATCTATGATCTATATATGATTTTTGATGACTCGGAGCCATCTCTGTCCTCTTTCTGATCAACTGGATATTCTCCATGTTTTCTTGGACAAGGCTTGGTCCAACTAATGAGGTCTCACCTATTTCCACCCAAAAAAATGGGATAGAACAAAAATGATTCCAATAAAACGCTTCAAAAGGACACACATATATATATATGGATGCCTGATAACTGTTATTATATAAGAACTCCTAAAATGGTATGTTCTCTTCCCATGATCTACTAAAATCAATTACACAAGACTACAACATATATTCTAACTTCTTTATCATCCTTTCGGATTTCCCATCAGTCTGAGGACGATATGTCATACTCATTATCAATTGAGTCTCAAGGGATTTATTTATGGATTTACAAAAAAAATATGTAAACCTTGGGTACATATCTGAGACGATCAAGACATTTATCCCATGTATCTTTACGAATTCTCGAATATTAATTTTGGAAAAATCCTCTACCCTGTTAGCTTCACAAACGGGTATTAAATGAGCCGACTATGTGAGCTAATCCACTTTAAACCATATGGAATCATGTTTCTGAACCATTATTGGTAGACCTGTAACAAAATACATCACCATCTTCTCCCATTTACACATTGTAATTGATAAAGACCGCAACATACATGCTGGCCTTTGATTCTCTTCCTTAACATACTAACAAGTTATGCACTTTGAAACGAACTCAACCACTTTCTGTTTCATACCAATCCTCCAAAAAAACACCTTCAATTCCTTATACATCTTCTATATTTCTAGAAATACATCCCATCTCGAATGGTGGTAGGCATTTAGAATTTTTTCTCGACAAACCATAGGTACAACTATCAAATTTCAGAACAACAAAACTGAACTCCCAGCATGTTTCCAGACCTTAATGGTCTCCCCACCATTGAGTTTTGAACTCATAACCATGCATTCTGAATCATATTGTTATTCCTTATTTACCATATTTACCAAATTATTAACCACATAAATTGAAAAGAAAAATGAAAAATAACCTCGGTCATCACATTCCACATGAATATCGGCTAATAATGACATAAATAATCACTGTTCTGAAGCTTCTTTTTCAGACTGAGCTTATGAATTCCTAATTAATGCATCGACCACTACATTACTTTTTATTGGTGTTTACATCAAGTTGGAGTTGAACATATGGAGATAATCCATCCATCTTCTTTATCATAGATTCAAATCTCACTATGAGAAAATATGCTTCAACCTCTTACAATTTGTGAACACATTGAATTTCTCCCCAAAGAGATAGTATCTCGATGTATTCAAAGAATGGATGATCATAGATAACTCCAAGTCATGTGTTGGGAAATATTTCTCTTGACCTATCATTTACCTTGAACTATAAGAAACAATATGGTCTCCATGCATGAGAATACATCCCAACCGAGATCCTGAAGCATCATAGTAGACCACATACACCCTGATTTTGGAAAAAACATGATAGGTGCTGATTTAAGATGAACTGTCTACTCTTGAAAAGACTTATGGAATTGTTCTCTCCACGGGAAAGGAACAATTTTTCTTTTCCAATGCTGTCATAGGAAATACTAGTTGTGATAAGTCACAAACAAAATGTTGATAATAATCAATGAGACCAAGGAAGATTCATATCTAAAAGATTTGTTTCAGTGGTTTCCAAGAGATAAATGCTTTTATAATTTCAATATATACTAAAACACCTTTTTCAAAAATAATATAGCTAATAAAGAATACATGTTGTATCCAAAATTCACACTTTGAAAATTTGGCATACAAATGATGATCTCTCATGATTCCCAACACTGTCGTCAAGGGTTGATTGTGTTCATCCCATGTCCTCTAATACACAAATATTTCATCTACAAAACCACAACAAAAGAAGCCAGATATCTCTAAAATATCTGATTCATCAATTCCATAAAGACTATAGGTCTGTTTGTCAGACCGAAATGCATTACTACATATCCTTAGTTGTCATATCTCCTTTCAAAATCTATCTTCGGAATATCTTCTTTGCAAACTCGTAGTTGGTGATATCCTAATTGAAAGTTAATTTTAGAGAACCACTAAGATCCCGTCAATTGAAAAAATAGGTCAATAATGAATGTATGTGTATATCTATTATTTATTGTAACTTTGTTAAGCATATGATAATAAATACACTGTCTCAGAGTTCCATATACTTTCTTTATCAATAAGATTGGTGCTTCCCATAGAGATGTACATGGCTGATTGGAACCTTTTCTTTCTAGCTCCTCTAACTGCACTTTAAACACCCTTAATTCCATTGGTCGCATCCTATATGGAGTAAGGTAAATAGGAGTAGTCCCCAAAATAATAACAATCATAAACTCAACATCCCATATACATGGTAACCCTAAGAAGTTCATGGAAAATACATCTGTAAATTGATCCAAAACTAATGGAAAATAGCTATCCTCGATCACTTATATCGATGATAAATTCAACGCCACCAACTAATACGAGATTGGTTTGACCACTGGTGCCAACCATCCAATTTCACCTATCTTTACAACCTTCTATCATCTAAAGATATGCTTGATGTCGTCTTCAGTTGTAAAAATAAGAGTTACGCTATAATAGTCGATGTGATCCTTGAACATTGTCAACCAATTAATACATAGAATTACATTAAATAAATCCATCTCTATCACTGACAAATCAGATGTCTTTTCAAATCCATCAAGCATTAAGGAATATGATCTACACACAAGTTATATACATTCCTTTTCACTGATATGGGTTGAAAGATTTATCCTTGAGGGTATAATCTCAAGTTTCAAACTTAGCAAATTGACAACATGAGATGAAATGAAGGAATGAGATTCACTAGTATCAAACAGAACTTGTATAAGGGTATAATTCTATATAATCATACCACTCACCATAGATGGTCCAGCTTGATCATCCGCAATCACCTTCTCACCTCTATATAATTTCATCATCATTGCATTTTTCTCCTTGTTTCCTTTTTCAGATTACCCTTGTTGACGATTCATGGTGTTCTTAGAATCTCCTTAGCTAGCTCTGCTCTGCTGATGAGTTTGATTCGACTGTCCTCATCTTATCGAAGTATATTATGCTTGTGACACCTGATAAGTGTCTCAAGAACCCAACCGTGGAGCACAAAGAAAATAGTGCTGAAGATGTCCCATCTTATTGTAGTTATGGAATGCTCTAGCTTGTATCTTACATTCTTGCTTCATGTGGTCGAATGAACTAGATTTGAAACATCTTGACTGGTTCTTTAGTTTTGAAGTAAGATTAACTGATCTAGTTTTTTATTTAGATTCCCATTCCCACCACAGAAATAGGTGTACCTATTATTCTTTCTCCCATCATTCAAGTTCCCAGCATTATCTATAGGTATCATCATGATTTCTCTTCCCATAGACCCTAAGATGTCTTGTTTATCCAATGTATCTCTATTCACCATCTCTATATAATCCATATTACAGGGCACCATAATCATCGAACGAATTTCCTTCCTTAGCCTGTATTCAAATATGCATGTCATCAAGACTACAATAGCCACAACATATAGTCAAAAGTGTAATAAATTCCTAAATTTGGCCAAATATTCAGTGATAGAGAGATTTTCCTACTTCATGATGAAGAAGTCCATTTTTCTATGGATTCTAAATGTGTCATGATATAATGGTTTGTAAAACAATTACTCAAAATCATCCCAACTAAGGCATTCATTCATTTTATCATACACTGCTAAATCCCACCACTAGAGGGTAAGATCCTCAAGTATATATGTTTCCAGTTTGAATATAGGATTCTTCTTATCCAGGCACACCTCTGCCTATTCTGGTTCTGAATCACCCCAATATATGGGTGGATTATAATTCTAGAACTAGATGTAATGATCCACCTGTCTCGGATCATCACTCTCGTTCCCATTTTCAATAGCTTGGAATACTTGTATGAAACTCAACACCATATCATTGTTCACATATGGATCAGGTACAACCACATTCTCCACATCTTCCTATGGATGGTTTATACGATGCCCATCTGGTGCCATTTTCTAAAAAAAATTATGTATGTATCAATCTTCTGGAACTGGAGGCTTAGAATTTTAAATTCTATTCCATCAACTATCAAAACATTTCAATCCAAATTTAACCATTTTAGAAAAAATATTACTCTCATTTTTGAAAATCAAACCATTTAAAAAATACATCAATCTTTCTCTTTTCACTGTCTTTCATTTGAAAATAATTATTTTGCATTTTTTTCAAAAATAAAATTCATACATCAAATCATATGTCATTACTCAAAATGAGATATTTAATCTTTATGGGAATTCATCCCTATATAATTAATTTCATGCCCATGTCATTGGATAAAACCATGAAAATGATATTACAATATCTTATAAGTGTCTCCAAAGAACTTATGTACCAAAATCCATAGTAACTTGACGTTCAACGTAAAAAGGATAGCTACATCTTTTTTTCTCAACATTTCAAGTCCCAAAAATATTAATCATTTCTAAGTACACAACCCATAGAATAAACAATAAGGAAGATTTACTCCAACACCAAGAAAATTGAATACAACTTGTTCCACATTGAATGGACCAAGATGCTTCCATTTGTAATGACCCACCTATTCTCATTGGCTTGAGAATACCATGAATCATTACTAGGCCTTAAGAGACATCCCCAAAACACCAAAGGCAAGAAATAAATAAATAAGGGTTTCAAATAAAATTTAGTGAATATTTACCCATTAATAATAAATTAATAACCAATCAAACCACAACCCATAATAAATATATGATTCATGATCAAAATAAAGACAACTCAACAATTTCTTTTTTACCAATGTGAACCCAACATGTGCTACAATGGAAGAAAACTAAACCTCAAAGAAAATAGTAGAATATAACTAAACAATACACCAAAACAACCAAAATACTCCATAATACACTATCTATATGCTCCACCATCACCAATCATCCCAACAACTCATGAAGTAGGGCTAAAAATTTGCGGTACTCAACCTTTGCCTGCCTCCAGGAATATGAAATTTACAAAAGAACCGAAGTTCTGAATCAAGGGTGAGTATAAAACTCAGTAATTCATCTCCAATGACTTCCCTAATCACTGAACATGGATGGAAATTTTAGAAACATTAAAATAAAAGAAATTGTACAAATCAATTTCCAAAAAAGTTTTATAAACAATTATAAACACTTCACTAAATTGTTTATAACTAAATATAACAAAACCCTGTTAACCATTTTTATAGAAATTTATTTTCCATGTAAAAAATAAAATAAATATTTAAACCCCTTATTAAATATCTATTATTTCCTATGCATTTAACTCCACATATCTAAAATTCCAACAATGCATGCTTCATTATGAAAGATCCATACTCATGAGAGGTTTCCAATCGATCTACCAAGTCATACCATGGTAATTAAATCCCAGGTTACATTACACCTTTTTCACCAAGAATAGGTTCCTATTTAAACAATACCTCATAATGAAATATGAATACACATACCAGGTTTTCCAAAAACAGATGCCAATTTCAACAATTTCATCCATTTAAAGAAAACTCATCAGTTTATTGAAACTTTCCAAGGATCCAATTTAATAAAAAAGTAACATTATAAACTCATTTATTTGTTTAAATTTTTTAAATTAAATCAACTTACAAATATTCTAGAAAATCCCCAACTAAAAATCTCAATTTTAAAATCAAGAACAAAATCTAATTTCAAAAATGCCCAATTTTTCACAATTTCATAATTCCCCAAAACATTACTAAAGAGGGTTACCAAATAATGTTTAACATCCAATTAATAACAAATAACACACACAAAATTATTTTTTAAATCATTCCTATTAGTTCCAGCAAGGGGAGTTGAGAGTTAATCTTCCTACCTTGATCGTTTCGATGAAAACTAAAAATTGATGAAGAATGCTCAAGAATCCAGGTCATGATTCCAAGAAACGGATTTGGATATCCTCCCCTATCATGAACAACACAATATATAACTTTATTTGGAAAAAATGTTATATATACACAAAGCGTGTGTATATCTATGAAATCAAGATGGAATGATAAATAGATCTATGAAATCATGCCAAAAACGATGAAGAAAGGGAACTTACTGTAAGAATCTGCCTTCAAATCGGCAAAGAAAGACTTCAGATTATGTTAGGATTTATGGGAGGACCCTAAATAGACTTTATGGAAGGAAAATTCTCTTTTAGGGCCATTCTAGTCTGAAAAAGAGGTTGTATAAGTGCAAACAAAACTAGATCAATATTTTAATGAATTGGTTTCTAGCTATCCACAGTTTTGTCACACGGTTTGGGAAAATCATTTGTGGCCCATGTGCCCCCTTTTTTTCCGCAAAACACTCCAAAAGAAACCCAAACTCTTCCCATATTCACCCATAACGTATTTAAACGTTAAAATAAAAAACGAAATGGTTACATACCAAAAATCGGGGATGTGACACCTCCTATCAAGGGGCACTTGAAAAAACAAGGCCAGTAATGTCCGATGTCTTTTCATTGGTAGATGAAATCCTTTCTCACCAAGAAGACATCCTAAGGTGATGTTAATTTTACAAAACTCCTTTGGATATCCTTCCCGCAAACATAGATGAGGAATCCCATCCAATTTCAATTCTTATGATAAAGCAGCACAGAAACATCCACTCTGGTCGGACTAGGTAGAGGAACCTATGGAAAAAAGATAAAGAATATATGCTAAACGTGATGAAATACTTAGATAAAGATAGAAAACCATTCATGTTATTGAATTTTTTCACCATAAAATACAACACTCCATATGTATTTTTGGAAGATTTCTTACAAAATATCTGCCTCAATGTATGGAAAAGTCTACATCACTTGAAAAAAATGTATTACCAAACGATGGGTATCAAAGTCACCTTAAGGTAATGTAAGGATTTCAATGAAAAAATAAATTGGCATCACTCCTGGATTCATGAAATCCAATGATCATGAAATATCAAGGATCCCTTCAACATGAATTCCCCCAATACATTAATTCTATTGCGAAAACGGTTCCCTGATGCACTATCAAGTGTTCATATTATGGGATGGGGTGTGCATGGGGAACTAATTTTCTCCATGCTTCTTCGTAAACAAATCCCTATGAAGGCTGTAACATGAAATTTTATATCCTCAAGTGGACTTAAACTATCATAATTTTTTCACAACAGAATATATACTCACCAAAATGGTCCTCAACCGACTCTCATAAGCATTAGGCCAGAAGAGATCAGGCTATGGAGATACTTTTCCATCAAGAATCTGAAAATATTAAATAATCCTATCTCCTAGAGGATTCCAACTATCATATATTAAATGTGTCAAAAATAACACTATGATATTTGGAAATATGTTTGATCCAAGTGCATAATGAATGATGAACCCAACCCATGTCTAGAAAAAAACCATAAAATCATGAGAGCATCTGCAGTAATAGTATCCAAAGAAGTTCAAGAGAAACCTCAACCCATAGTTTTGGGGTATTTTCTAACCCAACCTTCATGGTTAGAAAATTAGTCCTAGAAGTTTGTGAAATCAAAGTGGGAAAAGCCCTGTAAATTGTACTTCAGGGCCTTTTCACCTCAACATTCCCTTCCTCAGTGGGAATCATTCTTCTCTAGATTACGGAAAAGGCCACAAAGTGGATCCTCCCAGTTCTTCCCATCACAAAATCAAATATCCTCATTAGGTATATTCACTAATGAACTATCTATAAACTCTTTTTGAATTATTTTCTTCCAAGTAACTCCTAGAGAATCAAAAATGGAAAGAAAAAGGCCTCACATGGGACGTAAAATAGGACAGTCTCATAAAGACGTTGTTAGAATTACTACAATGCATTTCTCATCAATAAATGTCATCAATCCTGTACCCACTAATTCTATGAAACATGAATCCAACTCAAAGGAGGGTCCAATGAAAAAGATTCAACTCATTAGTTGGTCCACAACGAAATAATTAAAGGTGGTGTGTGTACCCAAAATTAGTGTCTTTCCCTAAATATGTGAATCCCCTTGAAAAATATATTATTACTTCCTCACAAGCCATCTAATAGTGAAAATGGTAAGGGTCATATTGTTCCTCGCCTCCCTAATGGAGACGCTAAGTCCCTTTCTTTGGAAGAAATATTTTCTCAGTTGGAGGAGGATTTGAATGAATTGAGGAGACTCAATGTATAACTATTATGAGGTATCTTTCTTACTGGTAATAAACTGCAAGAAGGTCCTAAACTCATCCCCCTAGTTATTTCACCTCAAAAAAGTGCATTTTATTTAGCAACTAAAGAAGATATGGAACATCCACTCAACATGGGATACTAACCACCAACATATATGAATCATAAATTTGAATATTGAGAGTTCCCTCCTGTGCGTGTTCACCTAGAATTGGGTCAGGAAAATCCTTACAGGCCCTCACCAATATGGTATCCACGACAAGTACTAGCAGTACCACCATGAATGGCCCTATAAGCCGTTACAACTACTCATGCTCCGACTCAACAACACATTCCTAAAATTATAATGAACATTATTGAGTCACTATTGAATCAATTGGATTCCATAGAGGAAGGGAATGCACTGATACTTCTGGAAATGAAGGCTTACCATGAATTGGTAGATCCAAATCTTCCCCCTCCAAACTTTTAGAATCCTACATTTCCAATCTTCAATGGATCAGGACACCCGGAGTAGTGCATGATTCATTTCATCTCTCTTTGTGATCCCATGATGGGTACCCCTAAACAATTAGAGGATATAAAACATAGTTTATTTGTTAAATCACTAAAAGGAACATCATTTGTGTGGTACAAAAAATTACAGGCTTGATCAATAATTGGTTGGTAGGAACTCTATCATAAAATTCTCTTCTAGTTTATCTCAACTCTATAAAAGACAAAAGTATTTGAACATACGAACTGTATGAAGCGGAATAAGGAAATAATATTTTATTTCATCACTTTGTGGTGAGGAATGACATAGTCTGGAACCTACAACATCCACAAGAATAATTTTTTTCTGTTTGTGTAGCGAACCAACATGACTAGTTTTGCATGATGTTAATCCCTATGAAAAAAACAATAGGGTTTTTTGATCATGTAAAAATTTATCAGTATGTAGAAGAATAAATTGTAGAGACTGAGGAAAAGTGTTGAGTACTTCCATCAACTTAGGTATGGATATCTATAAAAGCATATGGTGCTACAATAAAAATTAAACAGGCCGATGTACCTGCTCTTATTTCAAAGCCTACACCATAATATATGGTTCTATCTCCCAAGCATCAGCAATAGTTCTTTATTTATCTGAATGATCAAAGGGAGAAATTATGGAAATAGTTTGAGGAGATGAAAAACAAGGTCTATTTTTTTCAAAATGAACAACTCCTCATATACATCATCTCGACATTGGAAAACAACCTTGTCAAGTTTCCTACGAAAATAAATTCTATAAAATAAGGTAATGAAGATCTCTCAAACTATTTCCCCTTTCATAAAAGTTTAGGGAACCACATACATGATTGATTTTGTCTTTAAAGAACACCTACAAAAGATGGTGTACTTTGGGAATGTAAAACTATACAATTTTTCTACTATGGTTATGTATATTTCAGCTACTAATCGAGAAGAGTAAAATGAATAGAAAGTACTTAAGAGTAAGAGTCTCAAAATTTTTGGTGACTGCGTGGGAAAGAAAATGATCAACATGACTCATGTTATTCATTGAACATAGTTGAATCAACCAATTTTGCTGCTTTCCACTTCCAATATAGTTCAACTAAATTCTCGGGCAGCTCAACCCTATGATGAACAGTCCTCCAAAAAGATACTTTGCTAGAAGGGTAAGAAGTAGATAAAGGAATATAAACCTATGAAAAATACAAATTTGTCCTTACCTTTAAAGCAATTAATGCCTACATTATCAAATGTATGAGCAGTTCCCCACCAAACATCACTACATGAGTTGACCCGTTAGACAAAATATTATTTGAATGAGGTGTTGATCATCTATTCTATTATGTTTATTCACATAATAGATCCTTTATCAAATGAAAATTATGATCATGAACATAAATTCCCCATGAATTATTTACTAATTATGGGAATACACTATAAAATTTGAGGTCATAGGAGAAGATTCGGTCATTCCATAAGTCCCTACATTAAACAGACCCCACTCGAACTGCCTACGTGGAAAAAATCATGAGAGTTCCCTATTTTTATCTTAGTCGGAACAAGGTAATTCCCCTATGAATGTTGGGGTCTACCCTAACACAATCATCCTATAAGATCGATAAGAGGATATTTCATCATATAATCAACCCCAGCATATAGGTATACCCATCAATCCTAATCCCTTATGAGTGGAAGAACCTTCAACTCCTAATCCAAGGGACAGTCCGTCTACATCAGGAATGTCATCTTCCAAAGCACTTGAGAAGGAACACCCCTGTGTGGGGAGGATTAACAATATTGAACAAAAGTATGATGTTTTGAAAAAAATAATCCAATTATTAGATAATATGTCAATCATAGATTCATTGAGACTATCAAAAGTCTTTTTAGAGGCACTCATATAGGACTTATCAATCCCTTAGAAGTTCAAAGTTTATGTTTCTATACTAAAATATATTGTGCAAAGAATGATCCCGCAAAATGTCACGTGTTTACCTATTTAAAAGAACAAGATGATTAGATCATCATATAAGGACATTTCATGACCTTTTATTTATATGAAATGATAAATTACATTGATATCTGATGAGCCTTTATTTCAAATAGATCATATGTTAACCTCATTATGGTTAATACATTTCACCTACTAGGTGTTAATGAATCTCTTTTGTCTCCCTGCACTCTATTGTTATAGGGTTATGATATGAATTAAAAGGAAACCCTTAGTGATATTTCACTCAGAACTTAGTTTTTGGATCTTTTGTTCAACATTGAATTCATGGATGTTCTGTTGGATACATATTTCAGTGTCCCTCTGGTAAGACCTTGGTAACATCAACATGTGAAAATTCCTTCCTCATACAACCACTGTCTCAAATATTGCATTTATGGTAAAATTGGTTCATTTCATGATGAAAAGAACCCATTCACTTATTTTGAGTCATAATTCAATTATTCAAGATTCTACCACAAGGGAGGTAAGAAGTCCATTCTTGATTAGGTTGTTTAAATCAATTCCCCAAACAACTAAGAGATGATATTAGATAACCAGTTCAAGCATCTCAGTATGGACTACATACTACCCATAAATAAATTTTAATTGTGGACCCAAATTCAAGAACTGATGTAGTGACTTCTGTAACTTCAATCCTAACGACTAAACATGATAGCATATGATAAGTCCTTAATTCTTGGAGCAGTGATAAAATCCTGGATGAAAATTTCTTCATTGCAACCCCGAATCTTTGAAAAATCCTGGTTTCATCTGTTAGGCTGGAAGAAGTTTTCCCATAAATTGAAGAATGTAGAGACACTCATAATAAGTCTCTTATCTTCCCGTTGGAGGCCCAAATAGCCTCACTCCATTGATTGAGCTGGAAATTATTATCCCTTCTTTTAAATTTCCAAATGACGACTCTTCCCTTAACTCTAAGATTGTTTCTTTATCAACTACCTCCCAAAAAAAGGTGAAATAGGTTATGAATGAAGAAGAGTAAGAATAAGAACAAGAGGAAGACATTATGGATTCCCATTTAGTATTTGGGGAAGGATTCTCCACCACCGTTGATGAGCTTAAAGAAATAAATATGGGTATGAAGGAAGATCCATGACCCACACTAATTAGTGGATCTATAAATTCTAAAGATAAAGTGGTATATAATTCCTTTCTAAAGAAACATTGGGACTTATTTTCTAGGAATTACACAGAGATTCTAGGCCTCGATACTAAGGTGTCCACCCATCATTTGGGTATTCCAGAAGATCGTTGAGGATACAAATAGGTAGCCTGAAGGAAACACCTAAATCATGACTTCAAAATTGTTGCTAAAGTAGGAAATATCATCAAGTCCAACTTCATCTGAGGGGTTTAATATCCAAAATGTATTTTGAACATTTTCCATATGATGAAAAATAAAGTGGAAATTAGAGAATGCGTTGAATTCAGATATATCAACTGGCACAGTTTGAATGATGAATTCTCAGTTATGATCATAAATCTATTGATTGACGTAACAAATTTTTATCAAGAACTCTGTTTCGGGGATGGATATTCATGATATGAACAAATCCTTATGGCCCCCAAATATGAAGAAACTGCCACATTTAGGGCCGCTTAGGGTGTATTCTTCTATCGGGTAATTCCCTTTGACTTTACCAATGTTGGTTCCACATACGAACATTCTAGGCAACAAAGATTCAATCCCTTCCTATGAAAGATCATCTAATTCTACATTGATGACCTAGTGGTCAAGTACCAGTATTGTTATGAAATCTTTTCTGACCTAGAGACCATTTTCCACATGCTAGGACAACATGGCTTGAAAATTAACCCCTTGAAAGTTTCATTTGGAGTATCCTATGGGATGTTTATCGGATTTGGTGTACACCATCATGGAATTAAAGTTGAACCTGAAAAAAAGGCTATCTACATCATGTTAACTATTAAAAACCTTAAATATTTATGTAGAATTCAAGGAAACTTGGCCTACATCCAGTGCATCATATCCTATCTTGTAAGAAATTGTTTTCCCTTCTCTAAATTAATGAAGAAAAAAGGTTACATATTATTGGACCAATGACTTCTAGGCATCATTTTTTAGTCTCAAGACATACCGCTTGATCCCACTAGTGTTGATTTCTCCATTTGAAGGAAACCCACTAATTTTATATGTTATGGCCATGGAGCGATCACTGGCTACTTTCCATGAAAAAAAAGAATTATTCTAAGAATTAAAACAACCTTTATTATCTCGGTCAAACCATCCTCAAGGTAGAGACTCGATACACTAATATTGTAAAGAGTTGGCTTGAATTAATCTTTTCAGTTTAGAAGATGAGTCACAATATGTAGCACCATAAAGTCCATTTTGTCTCCTGTAATAAAATACTCAAGTGCATCCTCATTTGACTTATATTGATAGGGTGTCTGGCATAGTGATAGGTTATTCTGGACAAATTTAATATAGAATATCTTCTTTAGAAAGGAGTGGAAGGAAAATTCTTGATTGATTTTCCTGGTAGAACACCCATATACAGAAAAGTCATCGTTAAATTATTAATTTCTTTATTAAGAGAAATTATATATTTAGGATAGTCCCTAAACATGGAAAATTTATTAAAAAAGCGTATCGATGATCCCAACATGGAATAGATTGGAACACCCTTTTCTTAAAAATGTTGGGTTTGGGACTGTGCTTATTTCTCCAGCAAATGTATTTTTACTTTACACTTTCATACTATAAGAAGGTTGTACCAATAATGAATTGAAATACACATCCCTCATTATGGGTCTAGATCTAGTACTCCAAATACTAGTATATCACCTGGAGTTAAAGGGTGACACATATTTGGTCATCAAACACAACAATGGGGATTACACCATCAGAAAAGAAGATTTAACTATGTCTAAGGGTTGAGGGACGAGTTCCCCTTAGAACCAATATTGACTCACATATAATGATCAAAAAATTCCTGAGAAGATACATTGGAAAATGTAGCTGAGGTATTGGAAGATTCGATACTAATATGAAACAACCATTAGCATCTCTCATCGTTGAATGGTTTCACCTTTCGTTCAAATTAGAATAGAGGATTTTAACAAAGTTATCTATATCCGTATGTCATATGGCCCTGCCACTAGGTGTATGATTCCAATTATAGACATCCTTTAGGATGGATTAATCCTACTAGATAGAGATATAAGAGATCATATACAGAGATTAGCCAAATTTACTCTATATGATGGCCCAAATTCCCAAAACACCCTCTACAAACAAGGCTTCCGTGGAGTCGTTCCCATATGTATCGATGGAGTAGTGACTGCATCAATTATAGATGAAGCACACACTAGGTCTGACAGTGCGCATCAATCTGGATACAATCTATCCAACAAAATCAAATTTATTGCATATTACATGACTATTGTGACACTAGATTTCATAGAATTCACCATAAAATTTCATGTCATGAACTGTTCCCTGGGGGAAATGTCAGGACATACCCCAAGCCTACTTTCTGAAGGCCAGGGGTTGGTGAATAGCACTGAAGGATTCATCCTTCAAGTTGGAGAAATTTGTATGAATACCTATACACACAAACACACAACCATTCCCCAAATCTGGAAAAGAAAACAATCATTCAACTAAAAAATCACTGAGTATAAGTAAAAGTGAAGGTCAAATTGGCCAGAATACAAACCCAATAAAAGACTAACTAAAAATAAGAAAGTACAAAAGAAACTATCGAAGTTTTCCACTGGAAACCCTACCTGATGAGTAAGTACAGATCATTTCCTAAAAGGCATATAAGTATGCCCCAACTCTCTGGTCTCACTGGGCACCACCGGGTCCTGGACCACTAAGTCCTTCATCATGGTAGTGATCAACTTCACCAGAAACAACACATTTAGGTGAAGCCCTTGTAGGAGTGAGTAACAATATACTTAGTAGGTACCCCAAAACACAAAGAAAATACAACAATGAAATCCAAAAACAAACAATAATTAGGATTAATAAGCATGATCACGAAGCAAGATAGCTCACACCATGTATATTCTAGAGTAGGAAAGTAGAACCATCAGTCATAACGTCAAACACCTCAATTGTTAGAGAACTCCTTAATGAGTACAGTGGGCCTGCAATGTCACACATAATCTGCATTCTACTAAGCTTAGGAATATTTTGGTACTCATCCTAGATTAGTACCACGGGTTTGTGGGGTAACATAGAAGTCGATCCCCACTGTGGGCATGTCGGGTCACATTGAAACTACTTCCCACCTATGGCCATAATGAAGTACTCATGCTTTTGAGTACCGTAGGACTTCTAGGTCACACAGAAGTCACTCCCCACTATGGGCCTTCCGGGTCACATAGATTCCTCTTCTCACTAGGACGCAGTATTCTATCAGCATAGGTTCACTTGTCAGCAGTCTTTAGGTCTCAGCCAACCATAGGTTTTCCGAATATATCATGCTTGATCTTGAGAGAACCGATCCCCAAGACATTATTCAAATTTAAATTTCCATGAAATCCTTCGTAGATTATGAAAAAAGATCCACCTTGTTTTGAGGGTTCCAACACTTCAAATGGATCATCAATCAGACACCTAGTTTTCTAGATATTTGCATTTTTCCAAAAAGGGGCTAGTTGGGTCTGGGACTGGCTTGACCCTATCTAACCAACCCAACCTGACCCAGGTCCACTAACCTGACCCATAAATATCTCCACCTGGGTCTTGTCCATTGGGTTGTTGGCCCATTAGGCTGTCGGTCTGGCCCGGTCTGGCTCCGGCCCTTTGGGCAACAAGTCCGGCCCGATGGGGCGGATTCGACCCACTAGAGAGGGTCTGGCCTGCTTGGTGGGTCCAGTCTGATGGGTCAGGTCTTGTCCATTGGGGAGTGTCTGGCCCACTCCTTGCCTAGTCCACCTGGTCAGGATGCAACTGGAATCCATGTCTGGCACCCCTACCCCACGGGTCGTCCATGGGGCCAACTCCCCCCTCCTGCGGTCGTTTGACCACTACCCTCCGCTTGCGACGTGGCATGGTGTTTCATCTTCTTCTATTGGCACAAAGGCCATTGGATTCTCCTGATGTACCAAATCACTAGTTGGTTGTAGCAGACTTCTCTGGCGCACCAACGGGGTATTCCACAGACCACCATGTCTGTCTCAGTGGTCTATTCTTTGCGCCACTTGTGCCTATGGAATTTGGGGGATCCCATCTTCCCTACGTGGGCCTTTATATTTCTTTTTCACTATTTCAAGTGTTCATCAACCAAGAACAGACAAGGTGAAGGGGGTCGGGCCATGCTCGTGTCATCCCACACCATCCACATTATATGTTTAAAACAGGGGGGTTTTGGTATGATGATACATCAATAATAAATCAATCCCGAATAGAAAAACACGAAACATCACCCTCCCACATGAACGGACCTCGGCGGATCAACCTACTCATGGGATGATCCGCATTTGTCATTTAGAAAAATAACAGGGGAAACATTAAACAAAAAAAACTACCTCAAAGAACATTGACGTTGAAGTGGTCCGCCCATAATGATTCAAGAAGTCAAACACATTCGCTGCTTCCCAGCTCTGTTATTGGATGTGCGACAAAGTGGTTAACATTCCACCAGAATTTTTCATTCTTTTTTGGAGAGGAAACTCTCAGGTAGTTCATTAGTGAATTTTCCTCCATTTAACCTTCAACTCTCTAATGTGTTATTCGACAAAAAAGAAGCATGTTGCAGCATATCTGTTATACCGCGACAATGCGTTGTTACGATGTTTCATTTATGAAACAGTGTAACTATTATTCTCCACTAAAAATGAGACATTGTGAGCTTCCATTACTGAGTCTCGTAACCACAATGTAGTTTCATCGTCATCCTCACAACGGTGCGATAGAAAATAAAATATCTTTTTCTATTATTTTATTATCTTCTGAAAAGACTAAAAATTAACTTTTTCATCCGACCATTACCAGCCAAAGGTAAGTCCATTCTAGGAGAATTTTTCCATTCCGAGATTAACAGTTCCATCAGATATTCAATCTGAGCACCGGTTCAAAATATAGAAAAACCTGCTCGTACGATTACTCGAGGGAATTTAAAGAAAGTTAAAAATTCCATTTCAGGCTCACCGGGACTCTAAATCATGTTCTATCCAAGCATGTGGTCACAAAAAAATTTCATTTAATTTCAAAAAAAATAAACAGAAATTCTGGGACATTACATTCTCCTCACCTTAGGTATTTACATCCCTGAAATCCAAAAGAAAGGCTAATCAAACTAATGGGGGTACTGAGCATGAATCATAGCCTCATGCTTCCATGTGCTCTCTTGTAGATTCCCTTTCTACCACCGGCATGCACTAGAGGAATCGGCCATTAATAAAGGACCCTCTCCTGTTGATCCTCTATCTTCTCTAGGAACTTCATAAATGTCTCCCCATCATCAATGTTCATACAGTCCCGGTTGATAACGTGTGATTGATCTTGCACATACCTCCTCAGCGGTGAAACATGGAAAACATTGTGCACCTGGTGCATCTATGGGGGAAGATCTAGGTGGTTTTCCATCTCAACAACTCTACTAAGAATCTAGAATAATCCGATTAACCTCAGAGATATCTTGTCTCCCCAGCTAAATCATTGCAAACCCCATTGAGGTGAGACCCGAAAGAACACAAGGTCTCCCTCCTCGAACTCCAAGGGTCTTCATCTTCTGTTTCCATACAATTTATTCCTACTCTATACTATCATCATCCACTCCAAGATGATCTTAACCTTCTCATTGGTTGCCTGTACCATCATTGGACCAATGAGTGTGGACTCCCCTGGGTCTGTCTATCATAGAGGTGATATGCATGGATGCCCGTACAAGGTTTCAAACAGTGTCATGCCAATGGTGTATTGATAGCTATTATTTTATGTAAACTCCACTAGTGATAGGTTTTCCACCAAACTGTGAACAAAATAAAGGTCACAAGAACGAATCATGTCCTCCAAGGTCTGTATGGTCTGATCCGTTTGACCATCTGTCTAATGGTGAAAAGCTATCCTCAAGTGAAGCTATGTCCTGAACACCTTCTGAAACCCCTTCCACAACTAGGATGTAATGTGTGCATCGTAGTCTAAGATGATCATCAAATGCACCCCATGACACCCCACTATCTTCTAGACATAGAGGCGTCCCAGTCCCTCTAATGATCCCCACTCCCAGATGTGTCTAAATGAGCCGACATGGTGAGTCGGTCAACAATCACCCTGATAGAATTGTGTCCCCCAGATGTGTGTGGTAACCCCATCACGAAGTCCATAGAGATACAATACCAGTTCTATTTTGGTACCTCAAGTAGATGTTCCTAGCATGCTGGGACCTAATTCATGGCCTTCACTTTCTAAAAAGTGAGGCATCATGAAACAAACTCTGCTACACTTACTTCATATCTAGCCACTAGTACTGACATTGTATGTCCCGATACATCTTCACCACATCAGGATGTACCACCAAAGGGTTTGTATGGGACTCCCTCAACACATCCTCTTATAAAATCACTGGTATAAATGTTCATCCTCTAAAAAGGATGATGTGCTCCCAACCTATTGAAAATCCATCAGGAGCTTATCCAGAGGATAACTGAGCACATCGGGCCTCACAGTAAACATCCACATGTTGTTCCTCCATGACTCGCAATAAGAGTGGTGGAGTGAAGGTCATTGATTGAAGATAATCTGCTCCGTCATCATCCCTGAAGGATATTTACATCATGGCTAGCTGCTTTGTCGCCTCACTCAGTACCTATAAGCCAGACCTCCGGCTGAGCATGTTTTCCACCATGTTCCCCTTCCCAGGAGTATAGACTATCTCAAAGTCAAATTCCTGGAGGAACTCCATCCATCTTCGTTGTCTCATGTTTAGGTCCTTCTTTGAGAAGATATACCTGTGACTCTTGTGTTCATAGTAGATGGTAAACCATTCACCCATCAAGTACTGCCACCTCATCTTCAAGGAAAACACCCCTTCTTCTAACTCCAAGTCATGGGTTGTGTAGTTCTGCTCATGCTACCTAAATTTTACTAAGCCATAGGTGATCAATACTTACTCCAACATCAGGACACAACCCTATCTTTTCCCAGATGCATCGTATAAAACTACATACCCAATGCCCTCTTCTAGTAGTCTCAAGATGGGGGAACTCGTCAGAATCTACCTCAGCTCCTAGAAACTCTATGGGCACTTCTTTGTCCATACGAAAGGCTTCCCCTTCTGTGTTAAGGCGGAAAAGGGTGCGTCTAATCTAGAAAAGTCAAGCACAAACCTCTATTAGTATCTATCCAACCCCAAGAAACTATGCACCTCATTCACTCTCCTAGGTAGCTTCAAAATAAAAATTTACTCTGTCTTCACTGGATCCAATGCAACTCCAACCTCTAAGATGACATTTCCTAGAATGTGGAACTCCCAAATCCAGAACTAGCACTTCGAGAGATTATCATAAATTTGGTTCTCTAAAGTGTATTCTGGACTATCCATAGGTGTGCAACGTGCTCCTCCCCTGACTCCGAGTACACATATATTTCATCAATGAAGACTACCATGAAATGATTGAGGTAAGGCTGGAAGATCTAGTTCATGAGTCCCATGAACACTGTTGGGGCATTGGTCACACTAAAGGAAATCACCAAGAACTCATTGTAGAAATACCAGTATCTGAAGGATGTCTTCGGTACGTCCTCATCCTGTACCTAAAGCTGATGATAGCCTGATATGAGGCCGAACTTCAATAACTACATCACTCCACTCAACTGATTGAAGATGTCATCAATCCTCAATAGTGGATAATTATTCTTCATGGTCACCTAGATTTTTAGCTAGAAGTCAATGCATAGCCTCAAGATACCATATTCCTTCTTGGAAAATAACATTGGGGATGCCCATGGTGAAATTTTCTATCTCACGAACCCCTTCACCTACAAGTCCTCCAACTACACCCTCGATTCATGAAGCGCTGTGGGAGACATTCGATATGCCATTGTAGATATCAGTTTCATCCTTAGGTACAAATCGATGCTGAAATCTACCTCCATGTAAGGATGTAGTCCCAGAACATCCTCAATAAATACATCCTCATACTCATCCACAACTATAAGAATGATTGGACTCCTATCGTCCACCACACCAAGTGTGAGGCCAGCCAACTAGGGAGTGATCTGTTCCACCCTTCTTTGAGAAAGACCATTCTATACTTCAAAGGTTCCCTTATCACTATTGAAGGAAAAAATGGTCTCATCCTCATGAACACACCACACATTGTGCCTGAAACAGTCAATTTGATCATGGAATATTGATAACCAGTCCATGCCCAATATGATTTTGTAAGGCCTTGATGAAACTACTAGGAGATCCTTTTTGAATATCTCACCTCCTTGAGTAATATCACACTGTCGGAACCAGTGTTTAATCATCAAATCCAATATTTTATGAGTCTCTAATTGTACGGATCGATCCAACGGTGCCACCAGAATCTCTAAACCTCTAATGCGGTCCATGGCAAGGAAAGAGTTATTGGAACCTGTGTATATTAGAACTGTAGCTAAGGTGGAGAAGAAATAGATCACAACTCTAATCATTTATAAATCATTTTGGTCATAGGAATCCAGCACATGAAGTTGGCATCACCCTTATCCACTGGATTCCAGATCCCAGGGTGGGCCAGTTGGGGGTTGTGGTGGTAGAACCTCGAACTGTCTTCCACCACCTGCCACTTGGCTTTCTCCTCTACCACATATGCGACCCTATAGACCTCTTCGTCAAAACAAATGCTTCTAACTTGGTGGTACCTTACCCATTTTTTGATCATCTGTATGGTGGGCTGGGCAGTTATGAGCAATGTTTCCCTACCATCTGCACGTGAAGAACAACCTGGTTCCCTGCTAACTCCCTCTACTCTGGGAGCCCCGTACTGCTCACCCCAAGTCCTGGGGTCATCCCCTGAAAGCCATGGACAGCTTGGGCTCCCATTTTGTAGTCTTCTACCCACCGCTGATGACTCTAAAACCTATGGTCTGTTGGTGCCACCATGTGTTAGTGCCTACTCACCTAGGAAGCTCTCCACAAGAAGCTCTCGCTCCAGCACTCCAGCCTGAGGGGGGAAGATGAGAGACACCATGGGTGCCCTGATCTCACTTCTGAGTCCCATTTCAAATGTATGGACCCTAGAGAAAGGGTCTCACACGGTGTATATGGAGTAGTGAGAGAGGTTTGGAAACCTCAAAGAGTACGCAGGCACCGTCAGGCTGCCCTACTATAGGTGAAGAAGCTCCTGAATGCGTACAGAACACAAGGTCGTGGGGAAAAACTCATGCCGAAAAAACTGCTCGAAGTATGTCCTGGTAAGGGTAACCTAATTATGCGTCTAGATGGTCAAGCTCCACCATCTCTAAATAAAGCCTTGTAGAAGGATTGCATCCATGATCACCATCTGGTCAAGCGATGTCCTCACTAAGAAGAAGACCTTTGTCACTGCCTCCAACTTGTCCATAGTGACCTGAAGATCTTCCCCTCCCCAAAACCTAGGAGGCCTCTATCTCAGAAACATGTGAAAGGCACTGAGCCTATGTGATTCACCTACCGCTAATTCTAGAATTAACTACTAATAAGTGGGTTATGGAAAAACATGTGCACCACCTAGCAGGGCCATCTCTAGAACTGGTCCTAGAACTAACACCTCATTTGTAGGTGGGTTATCCTCATGGTCATGCAACAGAATTCAATATGGTTATCTGTGTGGAGGAATCCTAATACTAATCTTGATGTACAATAGTTGGATGATTATACTTGGTGAGTTGACACTTTTTCATGAAAATCATAATGAGACACTTAAGCAACCAGTGTTTTCATATAGAGATCCAAAAAGAAAAATTCATGGTCCTGGTGTATGGAAATGGTGGCCACCACACTAACACTAGACTCCCCAACATTGGTAGTCAAACTCAAAACATTCAACACTATTTCCCCCTAAAAACCCAGAAAATCTTAGTCTTTGAGACAAAACCAACAACCTTTGATACCACATTGTCACGACCTATCCCGTTGATCTTGTGTCATGACATACCCCAAGCCTACCTCCTAAAGTCCAGAGGATGGCATGTAGCACCGAAGGTGTCAACCTACATGTGTGGGGAATTTTCTTGAGTACCTATATGCACTCACACAAAACCACATCACAAAGATGGACAAGTAAACAAGCATTCCACTAAACAACCACTGACTAAAAGTATAGCTGAAATTCAAATGTGCCAAAATTCAAACACAACAAAATACTAACTAGAAGATAGTAATGTACAGAATAAACTATGGAATTCGTCTGCTGGAAACACCATCTGATGATTAAGTACAAAGCAGCTGATGGATTCTGTAGAAGTATGCCCTGCCTATCTAGACTCACTAGCCACCACTAAGTCCGGGACCACCAAGTTCTCTGTCATGGCAGTGATCATCTTTAATAGACACAACACGTATGGGAGAATACCATGTTGTGGTGAGTAACAATATAAAAAGTAGGGACCCCGAAACACAAAGGAATGACTAGAGATAAATCCAAAAACAAACCACAAACATGGTCACCAAGAATGATCATGAAGAAATATAACTCACACCAGGTATATTCTAGAGTAGGAACTTAGAACCATCTGTCATAACATCGAACACCTCAGTTGTTGGAGAACTCCCCCTAAATGACTACACTATGCCTTCCAGGTCACACAAATATTTCTTCCTTCTAACCTTTGGACTGAAGTGGTACTCGTATCTTATTACTACCATGGGTATGCTGGGTAACATAGAATCCACTCCCCACTGTGGGCATGCTGGGTCACAAAGAAGCCACTTCCCACCTATGGACATACTGAGGTACACATCCTGTCGAGTACCATGGGCCTTCCGGGTCACACAGAAGTCGTCCCCCACCATGGGGCTTTCGGGTCACATAGAAGTTGTTTCCCACTAGGCTATAGTATATGATCCATATAGGCTTTCTTGATAGTATTATATAGCACTCATCCGACTATAGGGTTTCCGTACGTAGCACACTTGATCATGAGAGAACCTCTCCCAAAGCCATTTTTCAAATATAAACATCCATGAAATCCTCTGTAGATTATTCCAAAATATCTTCCTCATCCCGAGGGTTCGAACACCAAAAATAGCTTGTCAATTGGACGCCTGATTTCCTAGATAATGAAATTTTTCCAAAAAGGGATTGGTTAGGTCTGGGCTCGGTCCGAACCGGTCGGACCGATCGAGCCCGACTGTGCGGGTCAAGCCCATTGTAGTGGGTCCAACCCGTTGCAGTGGTTCCGGCCCACTGGGTTGGGTATTGTCCACTGGGGAGGATCCGGCTCGCACCCTGCCTGGTCTATTGAAGGCACACCGGTGTGTCTGCCTGTTCAAGAAGAGGTTGGAAGTCGTGTCTGGCACCTCTACCTCACAGGTCATCCACGAGGCTAGCTCCCCCTAATGTAGCCAGTTCATCGAGGCATGCTATTTGAGACATAATGCAGTTCCACATCTACTGCCGCCAGCAGACAACATAGAGGTCGATACCTTCTCTCTCTATGACGCGGCCCGAGCCCGCTATGGCGGTCTTCTCTAGGATGCAGGCGGGGAATTCCACAGACCACTGGGTCTGTACCGATGGTCCGTTCTTCATGCTAGTTGATCCTACGGCTTTTGGGGGATTCTCTCTTCCATAAAAGGGCCTTTAAATTTCCTTTCCACTAATTCAATTGTTCAACCGTCAAGAATGCACAAGGCATAGGGGGTCGGTCATTTTTCACGTTGTTCCATTCCCTCCGCGTTAGATATTTAAAATAGGGGGAGGTTTTAGGATGATGTTACATCAACAATAAATCAATCCTGAATAGATACCCCAAGAAACATCACCCTCCTGCAAGAATGGTTGATCCGCGGATCAAACTGTTTGTGGGTTGATCTGCGTTCATTGTTTAAAATAAGAAATGGGAATCATATATCAAAAAAAACCCCTACCTTGACGTATTTCGAAGTTAATGTGGTCCACCCATGAAGATTCAAGAATTTGAAGTTATTTTCTACTTCCCAGGTCCCTTCTTCGATGTGCGTTGAAGTTGTTAACGTTCTGACAGTGTTCGCTATTCACCATTTTAGAAAAAACTCTCCAGTAGTTCATAAGTTAATTGTTTATCATTTAACCCTAAATTCTCCAACGCATTATTCTTTAAAATGAAATAGTTCATAGTGTTACTATTATGATACTCAAAAAACGATCCATTATGAGTTCCCTATAATGTGCCTCTTTGCTGCACCACAGCGCCATCGTCTTCCGCTCAATGATGAGAAAGAAAATAAAATAACTTTCTAATTTATTTTATTATTTTCCAAAAATTCTGAAATTTAATGCTTCCATCAATCCCTTTGCAGTCGAAGTTAAGTCCATTCTCAGAGAATCCTGGTGTTCCGAGTTTAACTGTGCCCTTGGATTTTTGATCCAAGCACCAGTTCAAAAGTTATAAAAACCCGCTTGTAAGTTTACATAAGTGAACTTAAAGAAAGTTAAAATTTCTGTTCTTGGTTCACCGGTCTTCAGAATAACTTGTTGTAAATGATTTTGGTCATGAAATAATTCCATATAATTAAAAATATTATTCAGAAATTTTGGGACATTACATTTCATTCCTTCCATGTTTACACAAAATTCATCCATTAACCCCTACAATTCCTACATACATCAAAATACTCATAGTTGTTTTGAATTCCGGGATTGGATTTTATTATGCCATACCATCTAGATACATCCAATAATTTTAAGAACATCCATAGTTCTACTGAATTCTTCTCCAAATGGACCAATCAAATACCTATCAATGATGTTGGGTCCAAAAGCATTGTTGTCTTTGTAAAATCCAACATCATTACCAAATTTTGCATGCCTCAAACAACACTAACACGCAATGGCATCAATTTCTAATCTACTAAGGTGGAAAATATATATCATGAATATGATATCAAATCCATCCACTCATCCATCTATCATGAAATGGGTAATGCATAGATAGAGCCCATCAACAAGACCATGTTAATAATACTCTAAAAGATGGTAGAAAATGATAAGAAGTCTTTTCCTGACATGATTTTTCATGCCTTATAGGATCACTAAACTACAACCTATATTTCAAAATAGGGAACCCCATATTAATTGGTATATAGAACCGAAACAGACATTCCCATTGAGGTCCATTTGTCATCACACTATGTTTCCATCTGCTATCAGCTATCCATAGATGAACAATCCCAGAAATGACTTGATTAATTGGAATAACTGGATGAAAAGAGATTTCATACCTTTCACAACTTCGAGGATTATCACAATTGGATAACACGTGTTTTTAACAAGAAGGTCAAACTATATTATTTCCTCTAAGGAGAGCTCATGTTGGTCCTCAAAAACACTAATGATACTATGAAAGATGCCTCTAAATATTGAACCAATGTGGTAGGGACCATATTCCATACACAATATTTACTCCAACAAATCTTATTCCTTGATCTCAATGGATAGGGAAATAATTACAAATCTAACGAAATCAAGGATCCTAAAAAATTATTTCATGTAATCACATGAGAGAATTTCCTAGCTTCGGAATGTTAAACTGCATATCACCATATACTTCCAAGCTCTATGATGTTAAAATGTATAGTTGTTCCTTGTCAAATGACCTTAAAAGACACAAAATCCAATCTATGTAATACAAAGTTAAACTGTGTGAAATAATAATTCTCATTATATGACATTAAAATATATGGTTAAAATCTACCTCATTTGACATTAAGCCTCCCAAAATACCATGAGTTGATATTCCTTGTAGTCCCTCAAATATGGGATGCTCCCATGTGTAAGCCCCACTAACATCATCATCACTATATTATGACGCTTGGTCCCTCTTTATAGACATAATCCCCAACATTATCATAGCCTTACCTCAAGCTATTAAACTATATGACCAATGACCATAGTGTTTTACTAGGCCCCTGAAGTGGAGTGGGAGAATAAGTGAGGGATCTCCATTGCGGCTTTAGTTTGTGTGACTTCTATGGCCACATGGTTAGATATATGAAGACTGATTCTTTACTATTAAAGGGTCTTCTCGAATATGGAATGGAGCCACCCTAGGATCTTTCATACATCATTCTGGACTGTTGGGAATGGATCAGTGATGAGGTGGAGGTTGGACATACATTTCAAGAATGTAATTTGGTGGAGGATTCTCTAGAAATTCATGTTGATGCGTAGAACATCTTTCTGATTTTACATAATTTTGTCCCCATTTACTCCACTTGTAAGGGCATGGTTTGTAGTAATTCCTTGGGGATTCATTACATCAAACATCCCACGACTCCCATTTTGATGGTCTTTCAATTTTTTTTAAAAAAACATAAATTGGAATTCAGTTGTAGTTAAACTGTACTATTTTTTCATGATCTATGTGTGGATTTATTCTCACACTAATGAGATACGTAGTAATGTCCAGATATTAAATCGAGGGTCTATCCACTACCACAAAGTAAAATTATCCCATTCTATGTGTATGAACTAAATCTGCATCCGGAACTTTTCCAGAACATATGACTTAATTTTCATTCTAATGAAATGCATAGTGACAACTAGACCACATGTCTTGGGCACAACTATTATTTTTTAATATATAAAGGCCCATTTTCCCACATTAAAGTCGGATTGGTGTGTGTAAAACATCCAATAACTAAGTGTGCATTGATTGTCCCTCCAATGAGATATATAGTGATGTATTGATCTCTAATCTCATGTCCAACCGCAACATTTCCCCTTTTCACATCAGTTAAACTTCATCCTTACCAGATGATGTTAAACTGCATTGGATCTCAGGAACTACATATTGATTTCTCCTAATATTTATGAGATATGTAGCAATGCATGGATCATATCTCTTGGCCTGGCCACCACAGAATCTAAACACCCCTATTATTTTCTTGTGTTTCCTTTTTTTTATGGAAAGAAATTTTTTTCCACTCCTAATTTCTCACACCGAGTATAGATCACGTGATCTTAAGAGTTTTTATAAAAGAATGCTTTATACAAGTAAAGCATATGAACTCAGACTATGGCTATTTTGGTCCTATCCATATGACCTTAAAAGGCACACAATATTTTCTCATCACATGGTAATAAACTAAATGATTCTCTCCAAAACTATTTGTGCCTTGATTATCACTCCAATTAGATACATAGTGAAACCCATAAATTCAATACCATTCCCAACCATAGAAAAATATGGCAAATACCCTACATCCCATATATGATTCATGTCTATACGAGAGGATACAATATGTGTTCTCGCATTGTGCATGAACCCGTATTCAAATAAAATCCTCCATTTTCCTCCACACTTCAGTCTAATAGGTATAAGGGGATCCTTATTTTAGAACTAAATTTGGCTTGATTCTTTATATGATAAGATATGTAGTGATACTTAGGTCTCATGTCCTAGACCAACATTATTTATTCAGTTATGTTCACATCAAGACAAAATTTTCCTTACCACAAGACATTAAAGTGAACTGTACCCGAAGAACTATGTGTGTCTTGATTATCATAACTTTGATATAAGTATTGACTCATAGATAGTAATTTCTAGAAAAAAATACCCCCATTTATGTATAAAAAAATATCTATGTAAGAAATTTTAAATCATATCTCCCTCATAAAGGAGACAGTCAAGTAAACTAATATGCCCTCCTTCTACATATGAGTTGGATCTGTTATAATAGTGGTCCAAATTCTTACATTATGCACCGACATATCCCTTCCAAACCACATACTCTTATTATTGAGTACTTTCGTATCTTAATAGTATTTCCTTGTATTTGATTAGAAAACCTTCTGATACCTAAGAGCTCTTTTTCCTGACTATGTTGTGGTACACCCCACACGATGGGTTGGTCAGCCAAAGGATGCCACTATTTTACTATGAAATACACGCCCTAGTTAGACATGTATAAAGCACACCATAAAACATGTTTGTAAAATAGAGTTAACTTCTCTATTGGGATAATTTTTCCTTGAAATCATTGTCAAAAAATATGCTAGATACCACGATTTAATGTCAGTTTTTATCCCTTGCATATTCTTCATGCGTACTCTTTATTGATATAAGATCCCCCAAGACTATGTTTTATGGTTTCCCTCTTCACACATTCAAAGAATACTGAAATGACCTTGGCTCAATATGTTGTATCTCGTCTGTCGCTTATATAATTCAATGGTCATAGTCAAATGACATGAAACTATAAACACTACACTTTCTAGGCTTGGGTCGACTTGTGTAAAAAAATCCCCATTCATGGTAAATTTAAACCAGAAATGACCATTCCATATTCAGGTATATTCCTCCTATAAACCATTCTTTGTACTTGGTGAAATCCAAACATGTACTCACTTTCATCAGCTTTTAGCGATAGAATGTTGTAATTCATGAGCACTTATTTGTATGAATATACTATAACATATCCTAGTTAGATTTTCATAAAATATCTCAAAAAATGGGTTGGTCATCCAAAGGATTCCACTATTGACTAGGCAGTATGTTCCCTAGTTTTACTTTCATAAAACAGCCCAAATACAGGTTTGTCCACCAATGGTAACATTATCCTCAAGAGAGGCATCCTCTAACGTCATAAATCTCTTCCCCCATATCATTCTTTAGATACAGGGGTCCCCAAATCATATCTTACAACTTTCTCCCCTCACACATGAATATGGTAGAACACTTTTGGATAAAATTACCAAGAATGGGAGAACAATCAACCGTTCCATAAAAACTAAAGTCCTTAAATTATACCCCCTTATATTTTCCTCATTAAATGACTTTAAACTGAATAGAATAATTCCCTTGAGGTATGACTTTAAAACTGTATAGGACAATGTCATCACTATAATACTTTAAACTATGTGTTCAATGATATGATTTCATGAGATTAAAATGTGTGATACTTTTTTCCATTGTCAGAAAGGGTTTGTCCCCTTAACATTTCCCATATAATTAAATTAATCCTCGTTCACCAGATTTGAATTCATATAGGAGTGGTTTCCCATTCATGGCCTTTTTCAATACAGATACCCCTTTCATTCATAAACACCTTCCATTGAAAAAACCCCCTATTATGGTATTGAGACAACAAAATCTCCATAAAACCCCTTCAACCATTAGGAATAGATTTTCAGAATTATTGAGGACATATTTAGGTGACTATGATATAACACACCCTACTTGGATTTGAATAAGTTGCTAAAATTGTTTAGATCTTGCGAGCCAAAGGATTCCCTTATTTACTTTGCAGTACATTTCCTAGTTGAACTAGCATAAACAACCCTCACAATGGGTTTTTTCAACCTATGGTAAATTTGTCCTCGGGAGAGACCTCCTCTATTTATGAATATTATTTCCTAGATTCAGAAAACACAAAATCATGACATAATGTTACCCATAAAATATATGAATAATTTTGGAACATTTATGGCCTTAAAACCTTATTTAGGTCATTATTTACTCTATGGACAAATATATTCTCCCTAAGTAAATTCCCATTTTAGTATGACATGTATGACATTAAACCTTCCATGAAAACAGATGTAATAAGCACCATATTGAATTCTTACAAAGGGAACTCCGGAAAAAATTCAGGTCTCAACTCACTAGACCTACACTCAGTATGGTTTAGGAAAAATATCATGTGGTAAAATGAAAAATAGGCATAAAATGTTTTAGGATGAAAACCAAAAAAGGTCGGGTCTAAGAAAAAGACAAGTCCATACTGCTATGTCTCTTTCATATTAGGCATAGAAAAAAATAATGGAAATGACAAAAAAAAATATATATATTGTAGGATTTTCCATACAAACATGGAAATAGTCATAGCACTCTCGCTAGAACCCTTGGTTTAAGAAAAAATTAGAATGTTTTCCCCATCCTTGTCATTGTGGTAACAAATGGCTAGCACAAATATATTTTTTTCACACAAAACAATTTCAATGTTATGTTACAGTCACAGTTAGAGAAAATGTATGAAGACAGAAGTGATTTGGAAAAAAAATAATACTTTTCATTTAAGATTTGAAATGATGAGGAACATCCACATGTTAGGGCCTCTTTGCCAAATTTTATATTTTCTACACAATATAAGACTTGAGAAGTTGAATTGAACCTCCAGCAACTCATGAAGCTTCATGAATATTAGCCCTTTTCATAGAAAAAACATTACCAACATTATGATGCTTCTCCTCCTCAGAATATATAGATTTTATCCTCTATTCCAATCCACTTTCAGGGATCTATGAAGTTGAAATACATTTACCCTTGCAAAATATAATTATTCACCAAGAAAAATTATTTGTAGAGACCTCACATTAACGTGATCCTAGTACTCCATATCATTTTAGTGTGGATGACATCATCTTGGATCAGAGTGGATCTATGTTCCTCAAACTGGTCAACCTATTACGCCTCCTCCAGTTGAGACCTTTGTTATTTCAGTCATTTTTAGATGATTTCCTCCATCATACCATGGATCTCGCTGTAGTTAAACCTACCATATCCCAACATGGAAATCTTGAATACTAGTTGGATAAGTCATGATGGCATATCATCAAGACACATCCCACAAATAGTCTTCCAGGTGTCTCTGTAGACAAGAATATGTGTCGGGAGAAAATCATCCTCCATCTCTAGGTCAGAATCCAAACCACTTTTGGAACGAGACACATAATATGTGATTAGTGCACTCAAGGAGCCTCCTTGCTCCATTCCCTCCAATGTAGCTCAAGCCTCACCTATCGTTGTTGGTAGAGTTGGTATGGAAGCCCCCGTCTCAAGCCCAGTTGTTGAAGTTGATGAAACTAAAGAGAAATTGATGATTTTTGTTAACATCAAAAGATACAAAAGTTGTGGGGTGGTAAAAATTGAAACAGCTGATGACACTCACACTTTATTGGATCAATTTCTAGAACTGGTACCTCTCCAACACCCCCAACTTCAACTTTTGGGGTCGGGACCTCTTGATGAGGAGCGTCCTCTTATGTCTTCTCACCAACTAAAATCAAAGACCCCCAAGAATCCCCTAATCCAATATTCTCAACTATTCCTCCTATGATAGAAATAGTAGGGTGGATTTTAATGCTCAGTTCTTGAAGATACTTGGAAACATTTTCTATATAAAAAGATGCACAAGTTAGGCCTTGATGTAAAACAAAGGGTGAATGAAAATAAACTATGTTTTCAAAGTTCAAGTATGATAAAATTAACATATTTATAATTCATTATTAAGGTATTAAAAACCCTCAAAATAATCTAGAATATAAATTATTGGATTAATTATATCCATCATGTCATGATAAATGGAGTTAGGCCTTGATGCATACTCACAAGTAAGGGTATCTGAGGAATGTTTCCCAGAACCCGAATTGGATCCCTCGATGATCGGCTCTACTAACTACTCTATAAGACCAAAATCAACATCCCCTATACTGTCATGTTATGTGTCAACACCTTCATCATACTTCCAAAAATCCCTATCAATCCCTTCTAGAGTAGTAGTATGGACAATGTTCACTATAGCATGGCCCTCTTGTGCATATGAGGGATCATAAATATCACTAGGAGAGGAATGTGAGAAGTATTACATGACAATTACAGGAGTTCATTTGGCATTACCTTGACCCTCGTCCTCCTCGGTGGGAGTGGGGGAAGATGCATCCACACCTCTTAATGCTTCTTCCATGTAGATGATGGATTCGTCAGCATGAATCTTTACCTCTCCTGAAGAATCCTCCTCGATTCTTGAATGACCAACACCATATCCCTTAAGGGTGTAAAGTGATGTATATTTTGAAAAAGATAATCACAGTCAACAAATTATTCTAGGAAAGTTTTAATCTCATATGATAGCATAAAAACATAATATGATGAATTCATTAGAATAAATTCAATTCTATATTTCTCTTCCTCTCGTGATTTATCTAAGACCCTATACCACTCTTCTTGGAAATATAGACCTAACGTAACAGTTTAGGAGTTCCCACCGACATCACCTTCATCATGTTCTTATAACCTAGTGACAGTTCTGGTGACCTAAGGGATTCATCCACTACTTCAATGGGGGTACTTGTGGACTGATAATTTAGTGAACCAAGAACCTATGTTTCTGATCTTTATCATACATCTACTATTTTGAGATACAAAATAAAATACAGTCAAGATTAATGATATTAGATGGAAGAGAAAGAATTGGAAAGAAGAAAATAGAATTATATCAGTAGGTTTAATGTTAATGAAACATTCCTCTTTTGAATGAACAGTATCCCCTTTAAGAACTCCTTGGTCCAACATATCGAACACTCGCATTGAGGATGGGACTTAGTCACCAGTTATGTATACCAAATCCTCCAAATCTTATAAATATTTCGTTAATTCAGGAAAATTATTTTCAGGATGGATTTTGGAGGGTTATCTTATATCACCCATCTCTATCATTCACAAGCCAACCTAGGGGAACTCTCATGAATCCCTAACATCATGATTCATGGTCTCGCAAAATTGGATGATTAAGGGTCGCACGTATTTTAGCTCTCATATAGCTTGTTGTAAAGAGGACTTGGAACCCTTCGATTGGGAAGCCTCTTTGGGCCTCCTTTACCTTTTAGAAGAATTGGGGGATGAGATAGAGGCATCCTATTAATAATGATGACTATAACTCCTTGGCACTGGAGGTGTTGTCGTCATAGCCCTAGCCTGCTTTGTGGTCTTTGACTAAGAAAATTTCAAAGGCTCTGAAGCCACCACATTATCTTTGGATCAAGCCTTTTTACCACACATACCACAACCAGAAGTTGTAGTATATTACACCCAATAAAAACTTTTGGTTAACACCCCATAAGGGTATGAAGAGATCTATGAATTCGAATAATAGGACTCCATCCTGATTAATACCTCTGATGAATGAAACATTATTGAAATTTGTGACACCACTTGGACCATATGTATCCATAACTATAGGTTACCATTGGATTATTATCATGATTAAAATACATAGGGGTAAAGGATCTTGAATATTGAAGACATTTAAGCTAGAGAGAAAATCGATAAGCAGCATCATCCACACAGATGATCCAACTGTCAATGCATGTAATAACCCAAATTTTTCCTAGGCCCTTCTTGTGTGAAACCCCAGTGTTGAGGTGTTCTAGGGGCTCTCAGTTGATCATTTCAAGGGTTTTCTAAATTTCTATTTTTCCTATTGGCGTATTAGTGCATCGACAAGACAGTGTATCCGTGAGTCATCGGGAATTAACATCGGTGAGTCAAGGGGTGTTGGTATTAGTGATTCAAGGGGTTTCAGCATCGGTGTGTCATATGGACTCTGAATTTGTGAGTGAAGGGGGCCAGTAGCATTGATTCATAGGGCACCGACATTGGTGAGTCGAGGGCGTCGACATCAGTAACTCATGGCATCAGTAGGTCGAGGCATTGGTAGGTCGAGGTTTTGGTAGGTTGAGGTGTTGGTTGGTCGAGGCATTGGTAGGTCGTATCAGTAGATCACTCATCGATGGCTATGTATCGGTGACTCAATGTCGGTGACTCACCCTTTAGTTACTCATTTGTAGTTTTTCCCACCTTTTTCTAGTTTTGAACCTGTAAGGTGTTTTCTCCATTTAAAGTTAACCTATCAACTCACAATCATCAGCTGGTCTATCTCCAATGTTTACAAGGTGAATAATTAAATATTAATTAATTCCAACGTGTGAAACTATGTGGTCTATCCACTATCCAACATTTAACTAATTCAAAATGGTCTCCGTGATTTTAGGATCTGGCCTCTTGTTAAGTTGAGATCATATCTTTATTCTTCCTTTTGTTTTCTCTTGGTGCGCCAATAGAATTTCTCCTGAGAAAAGTCATGCCCCATGATGGAGCCCTTCTCGCTTAGCCATGGAGTTTTTCCTACAAGTCGTGACATCCCCTCTTCTCGGTGAAAGAAGGATCTTAGATCGATTTATCATCAAATTATGGATTTTATTTTGATTCTATTTAATTATGAATCATATTGGGTGGATATATTAATGTTTTATTATATGTAATGGATGGATACTCTTCTTGAAATTATAATTAAACAATAATTTTAATATGATCAAAAGATAACTTGCATAAATAAAATGCTGGTCAGGGTGTGGTTGATCTTGGCCGCCTATTTTTATTTTTTATCTTTGATTCTATTTTGGGTTTTGTGGTTGTATGGATTCTGAAAATCATGAAATTTGGTGGTCTTTTCTTGTGTACTGGTGGTATTTCTCTATGATGTTTTGATATATAGAGATAACATGAAATTTGGTTAATCACGTACACCCAGTGAAATAAATGGATGCCCCATGGTCAAAATTGTTCTTCGATCACCCCAGTTATATTAAAGTGGTAATTAAATAACCCAAGTGGGTAAAATTTGAATACACTTGGTTTGATGCATGTGGTTATGTGCTATGTCGGCACGACAGTGCATCAGTGAGTAAAGGGGTGTCGGTATTAATGAGTCAAGGGGCATTAGCATCGATGTGTCAAGGGGCGTCGACATCGATGAGTCCAGGGGTGTCAGCATCCGTGATTAAAGGGGAATCGGCATCATTGAGTCAAGGGGTGTTGACATCGTTGAGTCGAGGGAATCAGTTTTGGTAGGTCAGGGAATCAGTAAGTCGATGCATCTGTAAGTCGAGGAATCGGCAGGTCGATGTTTCAGTATGTTAAGGCGTCAGTAGTTCGAGGCATTGGTAGGCTGAGTTGTCGGTAGGTCGTGTGGGTATCTCACCCATCTACGGCTCTGCATCGGTGGCTCTGCATCGGGGACTCACCCATGGGTGTCCCATTTCTCGTTTCTCCCAGTTTTTTTCTAGTTTCACCCATGTAATGTGTTTTTATTTGTTACAAGTTAATCTATCAACTCATAGCCATCCACTAGTCTATCTCCACCATTTCTGATGGGAATTATTAAATCTCAATTAATTCTGATGTGTGACACCGCCAAGCCGCATGGTCTAGCCACGATCCAACTTTTATGTACTTTGAAATAGTCTCCCTGATTTTAATATCTGGGCTATTCTTAAGATGAGATCCTCTCTTTCTTCTTCTTTTTCATTTCTCTAGGTGCACCAAGTGAAATTCCCCCGAGACAATTAAAGCACTGTGTTGGAGCTCTTCCCGCTCAGCCTTGGATTTTTTCCTATAAGTTGTGCCATCCCATATTCATGGAGAAAGAATAAACATTGATCGATTAATCATAAAACTAGGTATTTTCCTTTTCTTATATTTAATTTTGAATCAAGCTGTGTGGGTATATTAATTTTTTCTTGAAAGTAAGAGCCTTATACTCTTTATGAAATGATAATCAAACAAGAATTTAATATGATCAAAAGATAAATTGTGTAAATAAAATAATGGGAAGGGTGTGGTTGATCTTGGTCGCCTGTTTTTATTTTGTTACCTTCGATTCTCTTATGGGTGTTGTGGCTGTATAGATTCTAAAAAACACGAATTTTAGTGGCCTTCTCTTGTTCACTGGTGGTATTTCACTATGATGTTTTGATATACAGAGAAAACATGATATCTGGTTAATCACATACACTCGATTAAATAAATAAATTCCCTATGATCAAACAAGGGTCTAGAGAGGAGTCGTCTACTCCTCTAGTCCAGGATGAGGATCCTGGTGTTGTGCAGGAGCATGATTCTCCTGTTCAATAGGGGGTGGAGATGCCTCAGATTTCTACCTCCTCTGTAGAGACCCCTTATACTTCAGGGAGGGGGAGTCTTTCAGGATCAGTAGTGAAGGATACACCTAAGGTATTTGTTCCTCAAGTGGATGTAGTTTTTGATCGTCTTTGGATGGATCTGGGTGGAGTTCAAATATCCATTGGCTTGGGAACTACTTGTAAGGGACTTGAGACTGAGGTAGTGGTGAGGAATTTTCACCCTGCGGTTGATTCTACCTGGCCAGTGGCCCTGTCTTGTGTTTCGTCCAAGGATTGGGAGGACCAGAACCCTCAGTCTCAATTCAGGAGTCGAGTTTTTCAGCAGTCTATGACATTAGAGAATCTGGGGCAGACCTAGAAGGTTGTCTTGTCCTATGCCGAGATGGTCAAGACTGGCGGAATGTCTTCCCTCTCTCCTAACCGTTTTGCAGTATTAGAAGATGAAGAGAATCCTGAGGTTGAGGTAGGGGATGAGGAGGAGGCTTATCTGGTTAGGGAGTCTGATTCGGAGTCCCTGGAGGAGCCAATTGAAGTGGAACTGGAGGGGGATTACATCAGACTATCCTCTACAAAAGAGAAAAACACTATATTTGACTCGGAGGGGTTTATAAATCACTCTCGAAAGGTAAGGAAGAGGGAATATTATTCCTTCATTCCTAGCCCTCCTTTCACTAGATCCTCAAGCAGAAGCCAATTTCCTCAGCAATTTGGTGTCCTTGGTGGTATAGATAATGCCAAGGAGAACAATAATGAGGGGGCTCGATGGGTCGTTATGGAAAATCCTCAGGGGGATGATACGATGAGGTTTACGGCTTTGATGGAGGAATGGTGGGATGTTATCATTCATTATAAGGAGGAAATGTTGAAGACAATGGTTCCTTTCAATGCCTCAGAAGAAGATTGTGGGATGTTTTATGAGAGAGTTCTTCAGGTGGCTACTAGTTAGGTACAAACGGCATGGATCGACAAGCATGATCAAATCATTGAAATAGGTTTTAATGCAAGGAATATAAACATGGAGGAGTTCTTACAGGCATGGGATAAGTTTCTAAGCTGGTTTGAGGATCTCATTATAGAAGATCTGGACAAAGAGATAACAGGGCTTTTATGGAAGCTTTCATGAAGCAATACTTCTAATATACTTAAACATGATTTCAATGGCTCTTCTATCTCTTTTGTTGTTTGATGTTGTGTTTCCTAGTCGTTCATGGACTCTATTTTTAAGGTTTCAACTCTCCCACACTGTGGTTTTCAGGAAATAATAAGAATTTTATTATGTCTTAAATAACCTATGTCAGTTCAATTCGAATACGTTTGGTTTGATCATCATGGTTATGTGATGTGGGTTCTAGTTTGGGTTCTATGGGCTTGGTATGTGGGGTGGTACATGGGGTGTGTTGGTGTATCAGTCTAAGAGATTGATTTATTGTGTAATGGATGAACTTATAGGTAGATGAACTACCTTTATGTTGTGTTGTGGTAAAGAAGTAACGTCGATCCGTGGGACTACGGTGTGGTTGGGGACTCGTTATGCTGTGGGACTGAATTGGGGATTTTTTGGGAATTGGAGCTATAGGGATGGGTTGTGATAGAATGAATGGGTGGTATACTTTGAAGAATGATAGTTGATAGTATTTAAATGAGGATGTGTAGTGGGACTGGAAGTCTATCTTCTGATGTTGTTTTGTGTTGTTGTATAGTGGGACATAGTTTCGTTTTGTTGGTTGCTTGGTGTTGTTACGGTTTCTAGTTTCCGAGTATTTTTGAAATAATTTAAGTGAATCCCCCTAAATAAAAAAATTAATGGAAATTAAATGAAAAGGTGGATGATTTATGCTTTGGTAGTGGTTGTTTTCCGATTGTGCATATAAGAGTAGTAGAAAAAGTGGTGCTGGTTTGGACTTGTTGTCTATTTGTGTGAAACCAGTAGCTTAGAGATGTGTGTTTTTTTACTTATATATATTTTAGTTCCTTGTGGTTTATATATGCACCCCATCCTTGTTGAGTACTATGTGTTGAACACCTCTATTTCACATGGGTGGGTATCTTTCCCAATATCCCTGGGGGATGATGGATGGATGGTTACTAATTTTCTTCCTCATACCCTCTTTTAGATCATTCTGCTTGGGAGTATTTTGGTAGGCTATAATGGCTTGAGTCTTACCCTAGTCTAAGATTCGTTGGGAGAAATTTTGTTTTGGATGAGGGGATTAGGTGTTTTCGAGATAGTTATGTTTTCCCAACTATCTTCAAGAAGTGGACCAAGTGTCTTCCAGCATTGTGTGTGGTTGTTAAGGCTCAAGTGTCTTCATGTGTGGCAGTGGTTGTTGAGGCCTAGGTATCTAGTAGAATGGTTGTGTGTGGTTTGATGCCCAGGTGTGTGCAGGTAGGTTGCGACAGTGGGACTATGAGTGTGAATAGTGGCAGTGTCAAGACATCAAATCATTGGGAATGAGAAGTTAACCTATGGTAAAGTGGTGTGCGGGGTACCCAAATGTTGACATGCTTATAATATTACTTTACATGAATTGTGTTACATGGGTGAGGTTTTCTTGGTGAGGTTGGGAAGGTTAGTAGTCCTTAGTAGGTGCTTGAGGTTCTACTATTTTCTCACAGGGGCCTTTGTATGTTCCCTCACTTGTACACGAGTAACTTTAGATCTCCTTAATGATTATACTTTTATGCTCACCCTACGTATGTAAAACTATTTTTAGGTTTCAAAGCGGACTTTGAGGACCATGATGGGCCTTACTAGCTCGAGTTTTGGAATAGTTGTTGTTGCTAATTGGGTTTCTTATTTTGGAATATTATTAGAGATTTTTTTATTACCTTGTATCAATTTTTCTTTTGAACATACATGTGGGAATTGATTCTTGGGTTTACTTTTACCATTAGTCTCTGGTATTTTTGAGATTTAAAATATTATCTTCTGATCTTTTTTTATAAAAAGTGTAATTTTTTCCATTTAGGTGTGATTATATACCCTTTGTGCTAGTCTCCAATCTAGGGCCTACTAATGGCGGGACTCGTGGGTCATTATCTCTCTTTAACTTTGAAGAATAAAGGGAAGGGATCTTTTTCATCCCTTCCCTCATCTTGGAGAAGGTGGGTTGTGATAGAATGGTGTTAGAGGCTGATGGTTGAGATATAGGATCGAGGTCAGGATTTGGCATACTTAGGATTTCATGGGATGGTAGGGAAATAGTGTTAAGAAATAATGGTGCTGTAAATTGTCAAGGGAAGACCGGCTAGGATAGCGGATTTTAGCCCCCCCCCCCCCATGATCTGATGCAAGGACTATGGACCTACTGAACGGTCAAGTGATGCTACACTAATTATAGGGTAGAGACACTGGGAAAGATACATGCATCATAATGACTTTGGTTATTATGTGTCTTCAGTGTTTTTGGAATTAAATTTAAAAAATAGCTCAAACCAAATTTATATCTCACTGTCCAAGATTAAGAATTATTTGTTCATATTTTTAGCTAGGCACTAGGACAGCGTCCATGAGTAGTACAAGTAGTCGATGCCCAGAAAGATGATTATTGGAGGGATGATAGAGAGGAGGAGGACGACCAGTGGTAGAATATGTTTAATGGCTTCCAGCAGCAGACTCTAGTAAAGTACAAGGGAAGCGTCTCAGACATGGAGATAGATAGCTGGCTTTAGGATCTGGTGATCACTTTCAGCTTTATCTGGGCTCTGACAGAGTACTTTGTTCCTCTAGTAGTGATTTAGATTCGAGTATTGGTGCATCATTGGTGGAAACTTTACCTTAGGGTGAATAAGGAAATAGATGTTTTGTGAACTGACTTTGAGAAGGAGTTAGGGGAAGAATTCCTTTATTACATGATGAAAGCTAAAAAGATGAAATAGATTCTCTCCCTCTATCAAGGGAGTATGTTAGTAAAGGAGTTCGGGATCAAGTTCATGGATCTCATTTTTTTTGGATCTCTTTCCAGATGAGGATTCCCAAGAAAGATGCGTAGAGGAGGCACTCAGGAATTCTCTTCAGTATGTTGTTACTCCCTTTATGCTACCAACGTACATGGAGGTTTAGAAGTAGGATGAAGATGTGAAGAGGATTCACACACTGAGAGGTGCTCCGCGAGATGGGATCCAGCCACATTCATCAATGGGGAAGGTTTTCAGTAGCAGGTCTCCGACATTAAGGCCTACTAGATTTCGTCTGGCGGGGAGTAGGCCTCAGTAGTTCTATTTTTATCCCCCAGTCCTCTCCCTTTCTCCATGGGCAAGAAACTATGGTTCTTTATCTATGGAAGTTATGTAAATCTTCAGAATTAGTTCCATGTTTATGTGTAGTACTATGGGGGTGGACAAGTTCAGCGTCCACCTTGGCAGTAATAGTTGCCCACTATGCCCTTCCGGCTGTAGGGGAAGCGAGATCCCGCTCTGGAAAGGCCGGATGGTGTTAGAGGAGGCCAACCTCAGGTCGATCCGAAGGAACCATATCCAGGGCATGGTTGGGGAGGTGGTCTACAACCTATGGGAAGAGGGGTTGGGCATGTGTAGTTGCACGCCGTAGAGACAACAGTTCCAACGGGGCCATAAGTTGTTCAAGGTACAATTAGTCTGTTTAGTACTCTTAATTGTGCCTTGTTTTATTTAAGATCTTCATACTCCATTGTTGCACCTATTCTAGCCCATTCCCTGGATCTAGATGCAGAGATATTTTCCATGCCCTTGGTGTTGAGTACACCAGTTGGAGGTCAGACGAGCCTGTTTGATGTTTTTTGAGGATATAGACTAATTTTGGGGATGCATCAATCCAGTTTGGATCTTTCTTTACTACAAGTTCATTCATATGATGGAATCCTAGGCATAGATTGGCTATTTCTCGTGCACTTTGTTATCTAATGCGTCTGGATAAGGGTCTTGTTCTCCGATATAGGTGGCCAATGTGTAGATTTTGTTGGCGAGGAGAATTTCCAGGAGGGAAGCTGGTGTGTGGAGCCCATTCTTTATTTGTTTTGTGTGAAATCAATTGAATCAGAAGAGTCAGATATGGTGAATGTTCTTGGTATTATTAGAGAGTTCCTAGACATCTTCTCCAAATATATTGTGATTATACCCCCTCGATGTGATGTTGACTTCATGATAGAATTACAACCTGGTGCATGTCTGATTTTGATGGCTCCTTATTGAATGGTTCCTTATGAGTTACGGGATTTGAGAATTCAAGATAATGAACTGATGAAGAAGGGTTTAATATGACTATGTGTGTCACAATGGAGTGCTCTGGTCTTGTTTGCAGAGAAGGTAGACGGTGGTCTTAGGCTTTTCATAGACTATCAGAGACTGAATCAGGTAACATTCAAGAACTGTTACCCCATCCTGAGGATCGATGACCTTTTTGACCAGTTGAAGGGAGAAGGTTAGTTCTATAAGTTCGACCTGTGGTCTGGATATCACCAGTTGAGGATGAAGGAGGGTGACATCAAGAAGTATGTGTTCAGGTGTAGTTATGGGAACTTTTAGTTTGTCGGCATGTCATTCGGCATTATGAATGCACCAGATGTGCTCATGGGACTCATGAACTTATTTTCTATGAGTATCTGGACCAGTTCATAGTCATGTTTATCAACGACATCCTGGTCTACTCAAGATCATAGGTGGATCACACTGAGTATCTAAGGACGGTTTTGGAGGTCCTCCAACACCACCAACTCTAAAGCATGTAGTCCAAGTGCATGTTCTGGACATGAGTGGTGCCCTTCCTTAGGCACATAGTGACCCAACATGGAATATTTGTAGACCCATCGATGGTCAAATTGGTTGTTTCATTGAAAGAACCCAAAAATGTGGCAGTGGTTCATAGTTTCATGGGACTTGTGGGTTACTACCTGTGGTTCATACCCGACCTCTATCGAGTTGCAGCGCATTTGAAAGCTATGACCAGAAAATACCATGCTTTCATATGGAGTGACTCGTGCTAGGTATCTTTTAGTTATCTGAAAGGGATACTGGTCAGTGCCCCAATTCTGAGGTTTCCAACAGAAGGGGTGATGTTCGAGGTGTTCTGGGATGCTTCTAGGGTAGGCTTGGGATGTCTGTCGATGTAATAGTGAGGATTAATCACTTATCGGTCTAGGAAGTTACTTCCTCATGAACATAAGTATTCCTCCATGACCTAAAACTTTCTATGTTCATTTTTGCGCTGAATTTGGGGTGGAATTACCTCATTGGCGAATGCTTCATGGTCTTCACGGATCTTAAGAGCATACGGTATGTCTTCTCCCAGTGAAACCTGAACTTGCGGCAGTGGAGGTGGGTGAATTTTTTTCATTAATATGACATTGAGATCTCATAAACCTCTTAAAAGTGTAATTTTTTGGCTGATTCCTTGAGTATGACATCACAAAAGGATATAGTTTGGGAGTCCACAGATGATTGGAAGGCAATGGGGAGTTGGCTGCTTTACATGTGGGATTGAGAGTGGAGGATGTTAGAGGATGTCTATTTCAGATGATAGTGCAGTCTTCCTTGGTACGAAAGGTTGTGGAGTCTTAGTGGGAAGACTCGGAGGCTTAAGTGATGCGTGATCATTTTTACCAGGGTGATACTCTAGAAGGATTTTCATTGGATAGTCATAATCAGATGTTGTTCTATGGGAAATTGTTTGGCCCAGTGGCGATGCGTGAGGGAGTTGTTGGTGAGTTCCATAATTCACCCTTAGTGGTACATCTAGGAGTCTCTAAGATGTATCAGGGGTTGAGAGGTAATTTTTGGTGGCTTGGAGTGAATCGGTCAATGGTGGAGTTTGTGGTAGGGTGCCTGGTGTGTCTTCAGGTGAATGTTGAATAGCGTGTTCCTAGAAATTTTTTGCAAACCTAAATGTTCCTATGTTGAAGTGGGGTGATGTCTCAATGGATTTCATCACTGGACTACCCAAGGTCAAGGGAGGTTGTGATGCCATCTGAGTGGTGTTGGATCTATTGATGAAATCAACACACTTCTATGTAGTTAAGGAGTTGAGAATAGTGGATGCCTTAGTATAGAGGTATGTCGGTGAAGTGGTAAAGCTGCATGGATTTCCAAGATCCATCGTATCAGATTGGGATACACACATAACTTCATTAGTATAGATGGGATTACAACATTATTTTGGCACCCAATTATGCCTTAACACTACCTTCCACCCCCAAATATAAGGGAAGATACGGAGGACTATCCAGAAGTTGGAGGACATGTTTTGAGTGTATGTCTAGGACTTCATAGGATCATGGGTACGGAACATTCCCATGGAGAATTTTTCCAACAATAATAGTTATTACTCCACCATTGGCATAGAACAGTTTTATTTATAGTATGGAAGACTATATCGTTCACCTATGTGCTGGAACGAGGTTAGGGAGGTAGGTGTTCTTGGCCCAGAGGTAGTGAAGATCATGACGGAGAAGGTTCACCTTGTGCATGGAAGGATGAAGGCAGCTCAGGACCGGTAGAATTCGAATGCCGATCATAGGAGGAGAACCTTGGAGTTTCAGGATGGGGACCATGTGTTCTTAAAGGTATCCCACCGGTGTATACATTGGAGGTTTGGGAGGGGGAGTAAGAATTATCCCAGGTTCATTAGACCTTTCAAGGAGTTGGGAGGAGTTGGAGAGGTGGCCTATCCGTAGGAATTAGCACCATAGTTGGAGAGGATCCACAACATCTTTCATATCACTTAGCTCTATCGATATCTACACGATTACTCCCGCATTCTAGACTGGGTAGATTTTTGATATCGAGGATGATGTGACATTCGTGGACCTACCATTTAGAATCATGGATTGTAAGGAGAACTTGTTTTGTGGATGGACCATTCCGTTGGATCCTGTATTATAGAGTCGTGGTGGTCTTAAGGTGAGTACCTAGGAATGGGAGGCACAGATGTGTGCCTAGTACCCAAAGATGTTCTAAATATTTAACTTGTGTTTTCTTTATGTCTTTCTTATGATGTAATGTTTAACCTCTCTTGTTGTGTAATAAGCTTTTTCCTCATTCTTTATTTTTGTGTGAAAGGTCATAACTATGGGGAGGGGAGGACCTAATCCCTAATCAGACGCATTAATATGGATTCGATTAAACCTGTTTTGGTGAGTCAGTGCCTCCCAATGTGGATAGTATCTTGACATGGAGGAAGGATATCCCTAACCCATTTATCTAAATAGTGTAACCCTTTGTTTTTTTATGATTTCTTTGGTACAATGTAGCCGTATTTTCTCCATAGTTGTTCAAGATATATATGTGAGAGAGGTGTTCTTGGATGTTGAGGTTTCCCCTCCAGTTTTCAGCAGAGGGTGGTTTACTACTAAGAGGTATCTTAGGGGAGGGTTGTTCAAAACCTTTTCTTCTAGAATAGTTTTAAATTATAAAGAAAGAGAATATTTCGGAGGTATCTAATGTAATACCCCATATTTTTTCCAGGACCTTCCTTTGTGAAAACCCACTGTCGAGGTGTTCCATGGGATCTCAATGGATCATTTCAAGGGTTCTCGAAATTTCCATTTTTTCCATCTCCATGTCAGTATGTCAACATGGTAGTTCATCGATGAGTTAAGGGGTGTCAGCATCAGTGAGTCAAGGGGTGTGGGAAATGGTGGTTCATAGGGTGTCAGCATAGGTGATTCAAGGGGCATCAGTATCGGTGAGTCGAGGGCATTAGTGTTGGTCGTTGAGGGGGTCAGTAGGTCAAGGTTTCTATAGGTTGAGTCGTTGGTATGTCAAGACATCAGTAGTTCAAGGTTGTGGTAGGTCACATCGGTAGCTCACCCATCAGAGGCTCATCATTGGTGGATCAACGTCGGTGAATCACCCATGAGTGACTCATTTCTAGTTTTTCCTAGTTTTTCCAATTTCACCCCTATAACATCTTTTGTCCATTTAAAGTTAATCAATCAACTCACATCCATACTCTAGTCTATAACCACCATTTCCATGGTAATTATTAAATCATATTTAATTCCAACATTTGAAACCGCCAAGCCGTGTGGTCTAGTCATGATCTGACTTTTATGTACTTTTAAATGGTCTCCCTGATTTTAGGATCTAGCCTCTTCTTAAGCCAAGATCCTATCTTTATTATCCCTTTTTGTTTCTCTTGGTGCACCTAGAGACTTTCTCCCAAGAGGAGTTGTGCACCATGTTGGAGCCCTTCCTGCTTAGCCTTGGATTTTTTCCTACATGTTGCACGATCCACTATTCTTGGCGAAAGAAGGAACTTTGATCGATTGATCATCCAAGTAGAAATTGTCTTTTTCATCTATTTAACTATGCATCATGTTGGGTGGGTATATTACTATTTTCTTATAAGGAACGGCCAGATACACTTATTGAAATTAGAATTAAACAAGAATTTAATATTATCAACTGATAACTTGTGTAAAAAGAATTATGGGCAGGGAGTGGTTGATATTGGTCGCATATTTTTATTTTGTTATCTCTATTTATGTTATGGGTGTTGTGGAAGTATATCTTCTAAAAATCATGATCTTTTGTGATATTTTTGAGTTCACTTGTGGTATTTCGCTGTGATTTTTTGATATACTAAGATAACATGAAATATAGTTAATCACATACACACAATTAAATAAATGGATGCCCATGGATCAAAATTGTTCTGTGATCACCCTGGTTATATTAAAGTGAAACTTAAATAACCCCTATTGGTTAAATTTTAATAATCTTGGTTTGAGGGTTGTGGTTATGTGTTGTGTGTTATGGTTTGGGTTTTGTTGTCTTGGTATGTGGGGTGGTATAGGGGGGTGTGTTAGTGTCTCAGTCTGAGAAATTTATTGATTTTGGAAGGGATGAACTTGTCGGTAGCTGAACTACCTTTATGTTGTGTTGTGGTCATGAAGCAATGTCGAGTAGTGGGACTACGGTGTAGTTGTGGACGCGTTATGTAGTGGGACTACATTGGGGATTTGTTTCGGCAATGGGACTACAGGGCTAGGTTGTGAGTGAATGAATAGGAGGTATCACTTTGAATAATGACATTTGATAGTTGTAAAATAGAGATGTGTAGTCGGACTGAAATTCTAGTTTTTGATATTGTTTTGTGTTGTTGTATAGTGGGACATAGTTTGGTTTTGTTGGTTTCTTGGTGTGGTTACAGTTTTTAGTCTCCGGGTAGTGTTGGAATAATTTAAATGAATCCCCTTAAATATATAAATAAATGGAACTAAAGGAAGTGTGTAATGGTTTATTCTTTGGTAGTGTTTATTGTACTATTGTGCATATTGGAGTAGCAGCAAAGCAGTTCTGGTTTGGTCTTGTTGTTTGTTCATGTGAAACCAGTAGGTTGGGAATGAGTGTTCGTTTACCTATACATATATATATATATACATATATTGTAGTTCCTTGTTATTTCATTAGGCACCCCACCCTTGTTGAGCACTACGTGTCGAACACCTCCATTTCATGGGGTAGGGTATCTTTCCCAACTTCCTAGTGGGAGGATGGATGAATGGTTACTGATTTTTTTCCTCGCACCCTCTATTGGATCTTCCTTCTTGGGAAAATCTGATTAGGCTGTAATGGATTGAGTCTTACCATAGTCAAGGATTCTTTGGGAGAATTTTTTTTGGAAGAGGGGCTTAGGTGTTTTCAAGCTAGGTATATTTTCCAAAGTATCTTCGGGATGAGGCTGATGTGTCTTCGGGCGTCTTTTTATGCTTTTGGGGCCCATGTGTCTTCAAGAGTCGTGATGGTTGTTGTGGCCCAGGTTTATGTAGGAGTGGATCTATGTGGTTTTAGGCCAAGGTGTGCACGGGAAGGATGCAGTAGTGGGACTGTGTGTGGGAACAATGGCAGTTTCATGATGTCAGATCATTGAAAATGAGTAGTTAAACAAAAGGAAAGTGGTGGGTAGGGTACCCAAATGTTGATGTGATTAAATTATTACATTACATGATTTGCATTACATGGGTCAGTGTGCCTTGGTGAGGTTTGGCTTGTTAGTATTCTACAGTAGGTTCTTGTGGTTCTACTATTTTCTCACAGGGGAATTAGTTGTTTCCCTCACTTGTAAATGAGTAGGCTTAGTTTTCCCTAATGAGTATACTTTTATGTTCACCCAACGTATGAAAAATTATTTCCAAGCTTCCAGGAGAACATTGAGGGCCATGCTAGACCTTACTATCTTGAGCGTTGGGAAATTTCTATTGCTATTTAGCATTGTTCTTTTGGTAAATTATTAGGGTGTTTTTTCTTACCTGGTATCATTTTTTCATTTGAACATGCATGTGGAAATAGATTTATGGATTTACTTTTACCTTTATTCTTTGGTGTTGTTGAGATGTACCATCTTATCTCTCAATATTGTTCCATAAAAGGGTAATCCCTTCCATTTAGTTGAGATTATATACCCTTGGTGCTAGTCTCCACTCTAGGGCATACTAAAGGCAGGGATCAGGGGTCATTATCTCTCCTTCTCCATGAAGAAAAAATGGTAGGGCACTTTTTCATCACTTCCATTATCATGTAGATGGCGGGTTGTGACAGAATGGTATTAGAGGCAGATGGTTGAGAGAAAGGATGGAGTTCGGGGTTAGGCACAGTGACGATTTCATGGGATGATAGAGTAATAGTGTTAGGAAATCTTGGTGATTGAATTACGCCAAGGAATACTGGCTAGGACATCGGATTTTAGGGTCCCCCATGATCTGATGCAAGGACTCTGGACCTACTGAATGGCTAGGTGAGGCTACACTGATTATAGGGTAGAGACCCTATTAAAGGTACATGAATCATAATGACTTGTGTTCTTGTGTTCCTTGGGTGTTTTGGGAATTAAAATAAAAAAAAGTTCATACAAAATTTAAATCTCACTATTCAAGCTTAGGAATTCCATGTTTATATTTTCAGCTATGGAACTCGGATGATGTCCATAAGTAGTACGAGTAGTCGAGGACCAACAGGTTGATTAGTAGAGGGATGATCGAGAGGAGTAGGATGAACAATGGAAGAAGGTGATTCATTCCTTCAAATAGAAGACTCAAGGAATTCACGAGGGAATTATATTGGATATATAGACAGAGTACTGGATTGAAGAGATGGTGATCACATTCATATTGATCTGGGCTCCAACAGAGTACATGGTTTTTTTGGCAGTGACCCAGATGTGAGGAGCAGTGCGTCCTTGGTGTACGCTTTACCTCAGGGAGAAAAAGGTAATTGAGGTTTCATGGACTGACTTTGAGAAGGAGTTAGAGGCAGAATTCCTTTATTCCATGATGAAGGCTGAAAATATGTAGAAGATTCTCTCCCTCTAGAAAGGGAGTATATCGCTAAGGGAGTTGGGGCTCATGTTCAAGGATCTCCTTCATTTTCCTCTAGATCTCTTTCTTGATGAGGAGTCCTGAGAAAGACTCTTATAGGAGGCACTCTGGCCTGCTCTTCCATATGTTGTTACTCCCTTTACTCTTCCTACATACATGGAGGTTCAAAAGAAGGATGAATTAGTAGAGATTATGCATGCGCTGGGAGGTGTGTTGTGAGTGGGGAGACGGCCAAGTTTGAACCCTCAGTCCTCTCCCTTTCTCAACGGGCCTAGAAATGAGGTTCTTTATCTATGGAAGTTGTGGGGGACTTCAGAATCAAATAACTATCCAAGTGTAGTACAATGGGGGTGGCCAGGTACAGCGCCCACCATAGCAGCAACAGTTTCCAACTAGTCCCTTCCAGTAATAGGGGAAGTGAGATCCTGCTACATCGAGGGTCGATGGTACCAGAGGAGGATGACCTCGGGGCTCTCCTCAACAACCTAGACCAGGGCATGGTCGAGGAGGTGGTCAACAACCGAAGGGATGAGGGTTTGGGAATGGGTAGTTGCACGCCGTAAAGATAGCAAATCTTGTGGGGCCAGAAGTTGTTCGAGGTACGATCTGTCTATTTAGTACTCTTGCCTTTGCCTTTTTTGATTCAGGAGCTTCACACTCTTTTGTTTCACCCACTCTCTCTCATTACCTTGGTCATGATGTTAAAAGAATTTACATACCCCGGGTGTTGAGTACGCTAGTTGGAGGTCATACCAGCCTATTTGATGTTTGTCAAGGATGTAGACTGATGTTGGGGATGCACCAGTCCTATGGAGATGTTCTTCTTCTACAAATGAATCCAAACGATGTCATCCTAGGCATCAACTGGCTATTTATTCGTGCATTCTATTATGCACTACTTTCAGAGAAGGGTTGTATTCTCAGATATGGGTGGTCGGTTTATAGATTTTGTTGCCGTGTAGAGTTTTTAGGAGGGTAGTCGATGTGTGGATCCCCTTACTTCTTTTTTAGTCAATCTGTCAGTGGAATCAACAGACTCAGAGATGGTGAAAGTTCTAGGGATTGTTAGTGAGTTCTAGGATTTCTTCTATGAAGAGGGTGTGATTGTACCCCCTTGACATGATGTTGAGTTCAGGATAGACTTAAAACCCGGTACCCATCCAATTTAGATGACTCACTATCAAATAATGACTTTTTGGGTGTGAGAGTTGCGAATTCACATTGATTACCTTATGAAGAAGGGTTTTATCTGACCAAGTGTGTCACAATGGGGTGCTCCGGTAGTGTTTTTAAGGAAATGAGATGGTGGTCTCAGGTTGTGGATAGACTACTGGAGACTAAATTAGGTAATAGTCTAGAACTTCTACCCCCTCCCTAGTATTGATGACCTTTTTGACCAGTTTAAGGGAGCATGTTAGTTCTCCAAGATCGACCTATGGTCAGGATATCACCAGTTGAGGGTGAAGGAGGGTGACATCTCGATGTATTATTTCAGGTATAGGTATGGTCACATTGATTTCATGGTCATGTCGTTTAGCATTACGAATTCACCATCTATATTAATGGGATTCATGAACTCTGTTTTCCATTAGTATCTAGCCCAATTCCTAGTTGTTTTTATCGAAGACATCCTGATCTTCTCAATATCAAAGGAGGATCACGCCGAGAATCTAATGATAGTTTTGGACGTTCTCCAGCACCACCAGCTCTATGGGAATTTGTTAAAGTGCATAATCTGGACATGATACGGGAACGTCCATGGACATATGGTGTCCTAGCATGGAATAGAAGTACACCCTTCAAAGGTTGAAGCAGTTGTTTCTTGGGCAGTACCCAAGAATCTGGTTGAGGTTTCTAGTTTACTAGGTCTGGATAGTTACTACTGGTGGTTCATACCTAACCTCCCTAAATTTGTAGTGCCTTTGATATAATTGACCAGAAAAGTCCATAATCCTTATAGAGTGACCAGTGCCCACCATATTTCAGTTATTTGAAAGGGATTCTAGACAGTTCCCTAGTGATAAGGTTTTCAGAAGAAGGTGTGATAGACGAGGTGTTCTGTTATTCTTCTAGGATATGCTTGGGATGTGTGATGATTTTGTAGCGAGGAGTAATATCATATGTGTCTTGGAAGTTATGTCCTCACGAACATAAGTATACCACTCATGACCTAGAACTTCTAGCGGTCGTGTTCGTGTTGAAGTTTTGGCAGCATTACCTCATGGGTGAACACTTTGTGGTCTTCATGGATCAAAAGATCTTAAGGTATGTCTTTTCCCAGTGAAACCTGAACATGAGGCAGTGGAGGTGGATGTATTTTCTTCTGGACTATGACATCAAGATCTCATAAACCTTAGGAAAGGGGAATGTGGGGACTGATACCTTGAGCAGGAAGTCATAGAAGGATGTAGTTCGGGAGTCCACATATGCGTGGAAAGCAATGGGGGAGGTGGATACATTACAAATAGGCTTGAGAGTGGAGGATAGTAGAGGCTATCAATTTCAGATGACAGTGCAGTCTTCCTTGGTATGTCAGGTGAAGGAGTCTCAATGGGGATATTCAATAGGTGATGTGATGTGTGATCGTGTTAGCAAAGGTGATTCTCCGGGATGATGGTCATAGGATTGTCATAATCAGATGTTGTTCTGTGGGAAGCTGTTTTTCATAGTGGTGATTAGTGAGGGAGATCTTGATGAGTTCAATAACTCACCCTTGTTGGTACATCCAGGAGTCGCCATGATGTACTGGGGGTTGATAGGTATGTTTTTGTGGCCAAAAGTGAAGCGGGTGGTGGTAGGGTTTTTGGCAAGGCTCTTGGGGTGTCATTAGGTGAATATTGAACACCATGTTTCACATGGTCTATTGTATCCCTTAGACATTCTTGAGTAGAAGTGGGATGGCGTCTCGATGGATTTCTTTACAGGACTACCCATGGAAGAGGGAAGTTGTGATTCCATCTTGGTGGTAGTGGATCTATTGATGAAATTGGCTAATTTCTAAGAAGTTAAGAAGTCGAGCATAGTGGATTTCTTTGCACAGAAGTACATGGGTGAAGTGTTAAAACATCACAGAGTTCCAAGATCCATCATTTCAGATAAGAATACACACTTTAATTCATGACTATGGAAGGGAAAACAATATGCTTTTGAAACCCATTTATTATTTAACACTACCTTCCAACCCCAGACAGATGGGTAAATAGAGACGACCATCCAGACATTAGAGGAAATGTTTCAAGTATGTTACTTGGACTTATAAGGAACATGGGTATGACACTTTCCCATGGTAGAGGTTTCCTAAAATAATAGTTATCACTCCACCATAGGCATGGAACTATTCTTAGTCTTGTACGGAAGACCACATAATTCACCTATGTGCTGGAAAGAGGTTGGGGAGGTAGGTTTTATTGGCCCAGAGGTAGTGTAGAGCATGACAGAGAAGGTTTATCATGTGCGTGAAAGGATGAAGGTGGCTCAGGACCAGAGGAATTGGTATGCTGATCCTAGGAGGTGGCCTTGGGATTTTGAGGTTTCGGACCATGTGTTCTTAATGGTCTCTCCTCATCATGGAAAATGGAGGTTTGGTAGGGAGGTCGGGTTTCTCTGAGGATCTTTGGCCATTTAGAGGTGTTGGGACTAGTTTGTGTTGTGGAATATCAGCTGCAATTACCACCACAATTTAAGAGGATCCACAATGTCTTTCAAGTCACTCAACTCTATCAGTATCGAAATGTTGAAACCCATGTCCTAGACTTGGAATAGTTGGATATCAAGGAAGATGTGACATTCATGGAGTGGCCAATGAGAGTCAAGGATCATAAGGAGACGGTACATCTTGGATGGTACATACCTTTAGTTCATGTGTTATGGAGGCATGTTGGCCTTAGGGAGATTACCTAGGAATGGGAGACACACAAGTGTGCCTAGTACCCAGAGTTGTTCTGAATTTGGATCTTGTGTTTTCTTTGTTCCATTCTTATGATGTACTTCCTAACCTCTCTTGTAGTATGATTTGTTGGTTCCCCATTCTCTATTTTGTGTGAAAAGTTCTGCCTATGGTGAGGGGAGGCCCTGATCCCTAATAAATATGCATTACTGTGGATATGACTAAACCCGTGTGGGTGAGATAGTGCATCCCAAAACAGATAGTATCTTGACATGGTGGAAGGATCTCCCTAATACATCTATCGGAATAGTGTGACCCTTTGTGTTTTAATGATTTCTTGGGGATAGTGGAGCCATAGTATCTCTCCATTTGATCAGGATATAGATGAGAGAGAGGTGTTCCTAGATGATGAGGTTTCCCCTCTAGTTTTCAACAAATTGTGGTTTACTCCTGAGGGGTATCTTAAGGGATGGTTATTCCGACCTATTTTATTCTGGGACTGTTTTAAATTCTGGAGGATGATAATAGATTGAGAGGTATCTAATGTAATAACTCATATTTATCTCGGGCCCTTCCTTTTTCAAAACATAGTGTTGAGGTGTTCTAGGGGCTCTCAGTGGCTCATATCAAGGGTGTTCCAAATTTCAGGTTTTTCCACCACCATGTTAGTGCATCGGCATGATAGTGCATCGATGAGTCAAGGGGTGTATGCATTGGTGATTCAAGGGGAGTCGGCATTGGTGAGTCAAGGGGAATTAGCATTATGGATTTAATGGGCATTGACATCGGTGAGTCAAGGGGCATCAGCATCGGTGAGTTGAGGGTCGTTGGCATCAATGAGTCAATGGTTGTCAGCATCGATGAGTCGAGGGAATCGTCGTCGGTACATCAAGGGGTTAGTAGGTCGAGGTTTTGGTAGGTCGATGCGTCAGTAGGTCAAGATATTGGTAGGTCAAGGCATCAGTAGGTCAAGGTTTCGGTAGTTCGTGTTGGTAGCTCACTCGTCGATGGATCGGCGATAGTGGATCAGTGTCAGTGACTCACCCATCATTGATTCATTTCTAATTTTTCCCAGTTTTTAACAGTTTCACCCATGTAACGTGTTTTTCTCTTTTTAATGGTAATCAATCATCTCACAGACACCTGCTGGTCTATCTCCATCATATCCAAAAGGAATTATTAAATATCAATTAATTCCAACTTCTGAAATTTCCAAGATTGTGGTCTAGCCACAATTGGAATTTTATGTACTTTTAAAATTTCTCCCTGATTTTAGGATCATGCCTTTTCTTAAGCTCATATCCTCTCTTTCTTCTTCCTTTTTGGTTCTCTGGGTGTGCCTAGATACTTTCTCCCATGATGAGTCATGCACCATGATGGAACCCTTCCCGCTCAACCTTGGAGTTTTTCTTTCAAGTCGCACCATCCCCTCTTCATGGTGAAGGAAATAACTTCGATTAGTTGATCATCCATGTACGGATTATTTGTTTCTTCTCTTTATTTGGGCATCATGGTGGGTGGGTATATATTGACATTCTATTCCATCAATGAGTCTAAAAAATGACCAAGGTGGTCCCCTTAGAAAAATAATGGGAAAATACATAAAGAAAAATCAAGATTTCCAAAATCATGAATTTTGAATCGCCTTAGTGAAGAAAAAACTTTGGCGGTGCGAAGCCTACTTGCGCCCCTAAATATTTCACATAGCCTACTTGTGTGAACCTATCTTTTGTGAAAGTGACTTGCATGACCAAATCATTTCTCCCCAGGTCACTTATTTGCTTATAAATATACCCTCAGGGCCCCCATTTGGATAGATGAATTTCCTTGAAGACCAATTGCTGCTCTCGTCGCCCTATTACATTTCCCCAGTCTTCTGAAACATTCAATGTAGTTCTTCAACACCTTGAGTGGAGGATTTAAGGGAGGATCATTGGACTTAAGTTCTTTTAGTGTCTGAAAAACATAACACTTGCACACCTAAAGTGACCAACCTCCCTTAGTCAAAAATACTTGCGTTCCTCCCATTCATCTCATAGGAACTTGAGCGCCCCACTTCTTGGATCACCTGTGAATACTCTTGAAAACATGAGAATGGTCTCACCCAAGTATTACTATATAGGTTGTTCGTCGCATAAGTGAACATCAGGTCGCCCAAGTGTACTTGTGCACCCTTCTCTACTTGGGGGTCCCTATTTGATTCACTTATTCTCTTCACTCTCTTCAGTCTACAAGACATCAAGGATTCCTTGGCCATTCATGGCAAGGATTATTCTTCATTGTATCCCTTGTCCGAAAGGGATTCTGTTGATACCTCCACCAAAACCTTCTAACATATCAAACCTTTGGGAAAGACACATCAGTGTGAGTCCTCTTTGGGTTTGCATTTCCATAGTCAGAGGTTTAGTAGATTTGTTTCACAATGGGCATAGGATTCATGGAATGTATGTGGGGTTTTATATCCACATTCACATGGTCCTTTCTCCCTGAAATAGTGTTCGAAAGTTCCCGGTTAGGAGGAGGGTTGGGTCCTGGCCTCTCCTTTCTCAAAGAGACAACCTGAAACCTCAGGTATCTACTAGGGAAGGTACATTTCGTGCCTACTTTTCCTTTTAAATAATAAAGTATAAGTCTCTCTTCCCCTACTAGGATCAATTTTAGGGAATCAAGCTTGGCATAATCCCATAGCATTTCTTTCAGGAGGTGGCATCATTTCTCCTCCTCTCTTCTTCGTTGCTAAACACCAAAGGGGTGGGCACAAAGACTTTTGTTACCCATTCCCTCTCCCTATAAGCTTTGTTACCATGAGCATCCATCTTGGAATAATCCCCACACCTTCATCCCTTATTTCTTACATTGGATCATTGTTCAATGTAAATAGAACATAGGGAAGGCTCATCGCCTCGCCCTCTAACGTGCCCATACTGTTCTGGCTACTTCAATGCCGCTGAAAGTATGTCTACATCCGGTGCGGGTGTTGTTGATTCCTATAACTATTTCAAAATAGAAATTATATGAAAATAAGTAATCATTGTTATGTAATAGTGATTTTAATAAAAAGAAATTTATGTTATGTCATCCTTAAACATGTTTTGCGCAATTTTTGGGTGCTTTCATCTATCAGTATCCCATCTTTATTTACATTAACCTCCTTCTATAGCACATGGCATGGGATGGAAGTGGATTTCAATTTGGATTCATCAATCTTCATATAAATAGAGGAACATGGTTATGGTGTTGTTTTATGTCACATAAAATTATTACAGTAGATTTAAAATACATACCAATTTTTTATCAAGTGACACATACCCTATCCTTGCTTTATGGTAGGGGTACAATGGTTTTTCTACCTATTCCTTATTTTCAGTACTTATTTGTTTTTTCATAAATAAAATATTTTTAATCAATGTGGTGAATATAGGAAACTTCAAACAACATATTACCAAACAAAATATACCTAAAAAGTCTGTCATGCACGATGGCTTCTAAACGCATCCCATGCTGCTTGGTATATCAAGTCTATATAAAGAGGAGGTGGGTAGAGATTAATTTTCCTTTTAGCAACTTTATGATTATATTTCATTAAAATTATGTGGAAGCCTATATGAATCCTTTATTCAACTATTAATTTATATTACTTGTGTGAGGAATCTACTATAAATTCACTCTATAAGGGATAATAAAGAGTAAGTAAATGTTTTACTATTTTTTTTTAATAAATTAAAGAAATGTTATAAAATGTTACCGTAATTCCTTCCCACATTACTGTATTAATCCCAGTGAAAACATGGTACCACGATTGTACATATATCAACACGCATTTCCAACTGATGACTCCAATATAGAGAAAAAATATGGCTTTGTTGGGGTTAACATGATGACCTCTCTTATTCCATCCCACCTCAAATTTGATGCCCTTTTAGTTTGCCTTAAAGATTTTGGCTAACACTGTCAAACTCTGAAGCTCTCTTTTTACACCACCAAGGTTTCATTTCCTACCACTTTCTCAGTTTCAGCATCATCATTATGTTCCTCCAGAATGCTATCATCAGCAATGGGACTAACAGTATCGCATCCCGCCTTTTTATCACATTATATTTCATTACATTATACAAAACCGATGATCTTTAAGTTTTAGTGTCTTGGAAACCAGAAACTTAATTCCTAAAAACATAATAAATTCTTCTTAAACATTTGAATGGCTTCTCCTTATGTTCATCCTAGGTTCAATACTACATCTCATAACCTGGGGACATATATCAAAGGAATGGGTGAGCAGAAGGCCCAGTAAGGGAAACATGGGGAAACATTTAACATGTGAACTTGAGATACATCAATTAAGTCATGAAAAATATCTTTAAGGCATGAGAAAGAAATCATGAGGAATATCATAATAAAAATAATGTGTTTCATAACATGAAGATGTGGCTACAACATTTTACTTAGACAATCATTTCCATTTCACCAAGGTCCATCCCTAAGGTGTCATTAAAAAAATTACCAAGGTTATTCACCAAGGTATCTTTTAAATGGTCACCTCTAGAGATTAAGTCTTTACCCAAGGCATTGTAGCGCTATCCATGCACACCCTTAATTTGAATTTATTATCATGTGAGACACACATATCATCATCAATTATTTCATAAATAACCCATATATTGTAAAATAAATGGGTTTCATTTCATAGTCATAACATTTTAAAAACTTATTTAAAGACGTGATCTTTATCTCACTTTAATGCCACGAGAAAGGAAAGAGGGTCTCATGTATGTAAATCCTAGAATTTAAAATAGAACATTTTTATATATATGTGAATACCCCTGTAGAATAAAGAGTTTTTATTATTCAAATAATAAAATAAAAGAATTTGAGAAAAAGAGAGAGACATTTTGAGATGAAAATTCGGCAGCATAACAACTATGTTGTTAGGTTTTAGAAAACATTAAAAAGAGAGGGGACATGGGTCACCCACACATAAATGATTAATAAAATTGTATAGGGATCGAATATAAAGGATATACGAACATGGTAATGAAATTTTAAATACATACCATATGAAATGAAAAACATGGGAGGAAGACAAAAATAAGATATCTCTTATGAAAATTCGGCAGCCTAACGACATCACTTAAAACATAAAAAAATTGAATTGATGAGATCAAATAGGATCTCTCATCATATGAACATAAAATAGCAGTATGATGGATATATATATCATATCCAAACATAATAAAAAGGAACTTGAAAGACTTGACATGAAAATAGAACTTGAAAATGAGAAGGGTGAAAGAATCCCTTACAAAAATTTGGCAGCCTAACAACGCCACATATACATTCTTAAAATGAATTGATGAGAGAAAGAGTGTGGAATACCACCTTTTTATAACATAACATTCATTACATTACACAAAACTGAGGATCTTTAAGGTTTATTGTCTTGGAAACAAGGAACATAATACATGAAAACAACATAAAACATTCTTCTTAAACACTTGAAAGGCTTATCCTTAAGTTCATACTAGGTTCATTACTGCATCTCATAACCTAGGGACATACATAAAAAGAAAGGGTGAGTAGAAGGCCCAGTAAGGGAAACAAGAGAAACATTTTACATGTGAACTTGAGATACTTCAATAACGTTATGAAAAGACCTTTAAGGCATGAGAAAGAAATCATGAGGCATATCATAATAAAAATAATGTTTTTCATAACCTTAAGATGTGGCTACAAAACTTTACAAAGACAATCATTTTCGTTTCACCAAGGTCCATCCCCAAGGTGTCAATAAAAAATTACCAAGGTTATTCACCAAGGTATCAGTCTAAATGATCATCTCTAGAGATTGAGTCTTTACCCAATGCATTGGAGCGCTATCAGGGCGCACCCTTAAATTTGTCTTTATCATCATCTGAGCCACATATATCATCATCAATAAATTCATAAACAACCCATATAGCATAAAAGAAAATGGTTTCATTTCATAATCATAACCTTTTAAAAGCTGCTTTAAAGACATGATCTTTGTGTCACTTTAAAACCCACAGAAAAGGAAGGTGGGTATCATGTATGTAAATCCCAGAATTTAAAATAGAACAACATGGTATATATGTGAATACCCCTATAGAAGAGGGATCTTTGAGTGTTCACTTAATAAAATAAAAAAAATTAAAAAATGAGAGAGAAATTTTTAGACGGAAATTCTGCAGTATAACGGCTATGTTTCGGGGTTTTAGAAAACATTGAAAAGAGAGGGGACATGGGTCACCCACTCATAAATGATCCATAAAACAGTAGGGGAACAGAATATAAAGGATTTTGAGAACATGGTAATGAAATTTGAAGGTAATACCATTTGGGATGAAAAACATGGAAGGAAGACAAAAATTAGATTTCTCTTATGAAAATTCGGCAGCCTAACGGCGTCACTTAAACTTTAAAAAAATAAATTAACGAGATCAATTTATTGAGTTATTTATTATTATTCAATGTTTATTATAATAAATAACATATAAATTATAATAATATTTTCAGAAATTATAAAATTATGAAAATAAAATAATAAAATAATAAAATAATAAAATTACACAATTTAAAGAAGAAATAATAAATATTCAATATTCAATATTCAATATTCAATAATCAATAATCAATAATCAATTATCAATAATCAATAATCAATAATCAATAATCAATAATCAATAACCAATAATCAATAAAGAATAATGAATAATGAATAATAAATAATAAACAATAAACAATAAATAATAATAAATAATAAATAATAAATAATAAATAATAAATAATAAATAATAAATTATAAATTATAAATAACAAATAAAAAATTATAAATTATAAATTATAAATGATAAATAATAATAATAAATAATATATAATAATAATATATAATATATAATATATAATATATAATAAAGAATACATAATAAATAATAAATTATAAATTATAAATTATAAATAGTAAATAAATAATAAATAATAAATAATAAATAATAATAAATAATAAATAAGAATAATAATAAATAACACATAATTAATAATTATAATTAATTAAATAATGAATAATAAATAATAAATAATAAATAATAAACAATAAATAATAAACAATAAATAATAATAATTTAAAAAAATAATAAATAACAAATAATAAAGAAAACATAATAAATAATAAATAATAAATAATAATTAATAATTAATAAATAGTAAGTACTAAATAATAAATAATAAATAATAATTAATAATTAATAAATAAGAATAATAATAAATAACACATATTTAATAATTAGAATTAAATTAATAATAATTCATAAATAATAAATAATAAACAATTAACAATAAATAATACATAATAATAATACTAAATAACACATAATTAATAATTATAAATAAATAATAAATAAATAATAAATAATAAATAATAATCAATAAATAATAAACAATAAATAATAATAAATAATATATAATATATAATATGTAATATATAATAAAAAAAATATTTTTAATTATAATAATAAATAATAAATAATAAATAATAAATAATAAACAATAAATAATAAATAATAAATAATAAATAATAAATAATAAATAATAAATAAATATAAATACTAAATAAATATAAATAATAAATAATAAATAATAAATTAATATAAATTATAAATTATAAATTATAAATTATAAATTATAAATTATAAATAATAAATAATAAATTATAAATAACCAGTAACAAATAATAGATAATAAATAAATTAAAGTAAATTATAAATAATGAATAATAAATAATAAATAATAAATAAAGCACATGAAAAGGTATGAAAAGGTGTGATAAGGGATGAAAAATTATGAAAACGCATGAAAATAGATGGAGAAGCATGAAGAAGGAAGCATTAGAAAGCATGAGAACCCATGAAAACTCATGAGAACTCTGGAAAACCCCTTAAGAATTCAACATAATCATCATAATAACCCACAAAAAACCATTGATAAAGATAAAAAGTCATGGAAACCCAAATAAACAGTATTAAATGGAGCAACCGTTAAAACCTGTCCAAACGGTCATAAAGTGACAAAAACAATGGACTTACATTAATGGAGATTACTTATGATCCAAGAGTCCGTTCCAGATCTGTGACCAGTCAAATCAAAGATCCTAAAACAATCTCCGATGAAATAGGTGAAGAGACCGAATGGACCAGCGGGTCAGAATTTATGACCATTTAAAAAAACTGACGAGGAACGGGTGCTAGAAAGGAGGCATCAAAAGCATAACAAACCTCATACCTTCTAAAAGGCCATAACTTATGATCCAGGAGTCTATGTGAGCTCTACGACCAATCAAACTGAAGATCATGGAACGAACTACGAGCTTAAAGGTGGAGGAGTCTGAACCGACATGCGGATCGAAAGTTAGGTCCATTTGAAGACATGTTCGACAGGACACTGGTGAGAGAAATGGTGTTTTGGAGGCCTTCGGAGGGATTTTTGGGGTTGAAAAACACGACAGAAGCTATATTCTCTCAAAATAATGTGTATATCTCTTCGCTGGCTTCAATTTGATATGTGGTAAAGCCCAAACGGACACCTGAAGCGAAAGTTGTGGCCGTTTAATGTGGGAGAAGTTTTTTCAACTTTTTATAACTCTCATGTATTCCACACCTTAGACCGTCTCATGGTTTTGATTAAACATGCTTCTAGATCTCTTCATGAGCTTTGATTTGACTAGTCGTGGCACTCCAATTGACGCACAGACCAAAAGTTATTGTGATTTTAGTGATTTCGGGGTTTCTCATGTTGTTTTTTATTTTTTTCCTTTCATTCCACGGTGGTTTTACCCAAACTGCCACTATTTTACGGCGGGTTTTTAAAAAACCACCAATAAACCTAGAAAATATTTTATAAAAATTTAAAAAATTTAAAAAAAAAATTAAGGCATTTCACGGCAGTTTTTAAACCGGTGTGAAAAACCCACCGCGAAATGACCATTTTCCTGTAGTGTAACATTTTATTTAGATTGCATAAAATCAGCATCAAACAAATAATAAAATAAGGTAACACAATGTATATTACAATAATAAAATTAACTTGATTATTGAACTCACTTTTTTGAAGGCTGAAGAGATTTGACCCCTCAATCAACTATGTAAATCCCTTCATTGTTGTCTCCTATGACATACAAAACAACATCTTCATTGGGAACATTGAAAAATGATTGTGAAGTCCCAATGAAAGGTTCGAACTCCATTTATTTTTCATCTGAACCTTTAGTTGTTTTGGTTGATAACAGAAAAATTGATTGGATTTGGTTTGCGGGAACTGGAACATAAAATACTTGTACTGCATGTGATGCCATTATAAATAGTTTGTCTTTTCTCTCCTCCTTAATGAAATCAAATTTCACGAATCCCAATTCATCTATTTTAACATATCTCTTATTATCAACAAACATTCATTGAAAAATCAAGACTTTTAATTTCGTATAATCCAACACCAATACTTGTTTGATGATTCCAAAGTTTGACATATTCTCATAAATTGGATTTTTGTTCTTAGCACCAAAAACATGCATCGCTTTAGCCAAAAGAGTAACCCCACTATTCTACATGGTACTGTATTCATCATGTTCATTAGTATAGAATTTATAACCATTAACTACATAAGTATTGTAAGATAATACATACACATATGGTCCTCTGGCTAACCATCTAAGTTGTTCTGAAATTGTTTCCAGACATTCATCTAAGTTATTAAAAATATGGTCTTGAAAACATTCTATAAAACATTTATTTTGTGTATCTGATATCCATTTTACATCCCTAGATGGATTCAAATGCCTAATTATTTTTTTGTGGGTTTGAACATATGGATCAACGTCGAAACTATTATGAAAAACATCAAGGTGGGCCTACTCCTAATCTGTAATACTGATTGTGACAACGTCACTTCTAGAAATTCCTTCACCCTCATGCCACCCAGTTTGATGAGATTTTGGTATTCCATTGCTTTCTGCACCAGATAGGTATTCAGTACAAAATTCAACGGCTTCCTCAATAATATATCACATTTCAATATAACCCTCTGGCTGACTTTGATTTTTGACATACCCTTTCAAAATATTATTATACCATCCAATGGGGTACATCTATCTATAATGTACAGGACCTCATAGTAGAGTCTCCCTTACTAAATGAACCATCATATCAAATAATGTCAGTGGGATAAACATTTCCAATTCACATAATATGATCAAAATTTCTCTTTCCATAGTTGGAAATTTCACTGGGTCTATAACTTTGTTGAATATAACTTTGAAGAAGAAACAAAGCTTCATTAATGTATGGTGGAAATCCTTGGGAAAATGAAACGTAAAGCTATAGGAATTTTATCTTTTATCAAAACATGACAGTCATGTGATTTCAAACCCTTTACCTTTAAACTGCTCATTGACATGAGGTTTTTGATATTTCATGAATACACCTCTGGAATCTTTACATCATTCAATAAGTTGAAAAACTGATATCTCTCAGGTCTGGAATGAGTGTAAGCATCAGGAGGAATAATTTTTCGTTTTTCACCCTTCACTAGTTCCATCTCTTTTCGTATTTTCATCTCAACCATGTACAACCTAGTCTTAATTCCCCTAGTGCATTTAGTAATGTGATGATTGTAAAGACCTGACCCCAGTTTCCCAAAGGCAGTGCCTTATTTAAATACACTGGATTATAAATAATGAATATGAATCCGAAAGAACCATGAAGTTTACTAGTGTTTGGGATCAAGATACACAAATATGTTCAACATTACATCTTGAAATGAAAACATCACTAATAAATTCCGTTACAAACATCCATGCCTCCTTGATTATTCCTGCAAGTCACACATAACTAACTTCTTCATATCTTGGGAAAAATGAAACATAAGAAAGGGGTGAGTTCAATTTCTAAGTAAGAGTAATAAATACATTGGAATAAAACATAAATATAAAAATTAGTCATGTAGAATATTTTAAAACACTTTCCTTTACAAATAATAAACGTGAACACATTAGAGAAGGAATATGAGTTGGGTAAATAATTCCAAAATAAATGGTCACTCTACTAATTCAATAACCACAAGAACTTTCAATTACAAGAATCATAATGAGGTATGTTCATTTGCAAGACATTCTGAAACATTTTTTCAAGGCCTCGGCCAAGACGTTTACAAATGATTAAGGCCTCGGCCAAAACCATATATCAAATTGGGAAAGGCCTTGTCGAATTCCATGTCTATTTGTCTCATGAGACCTAAAAATGCATAGAGTTCTATAGAGGTCCCCACCCATCACATAATAAGTCCAATTCATTCCTCATATGAGCATGGATAAACATAAACAACATATACATTCATATTGAAACTGACATATGAAATGTAAATAACTTTCCCCGAACATTAAGATTAAACACTAACCATTTAGAGTAAATTGGTGAATGGTTTTTGGATAGTTCATCCACAATAAAAATAATCATAAACCATCCAATTAAATATGAAATATGATATAATAAAATATTACTCCCAGTAATACATATGAATCAATAAGAGTGTTGGAACAGATGAAAATACTCTTATAAAATCATTGAGTAATACTTGAGATAAATACTATTTTATTTTGAAAGAAGATTTATTTTGGAAAATTATTTTCATAAAACTAGTAGTGAAGTAAGATAGTATTTTCAAAATAAAACAAGGTATTTTATAAACATAATGGTTTCCAAAAACATACTATAGAGTGCCCTTGAAAATAGGTAATAATTTGAGAAGTTCCCTTGAAACAAGCATGTATGTCAAAAATAATTTTGAAAGTTCTTTTTGATATGTGTATCTCCCTATAAAATAAGGAAGGGTCCTTGTTGGTAAAAATTTATATAAAAACAACGTAAAATATGAAGATTAAATAAGAATATACCCAAATTTCATTGAGATAATTAGACAATAAAAGTAACCCGAATGAAAATGGAGGTTCGGGTGGAAAAACCCTTATCACTTTGTAATCAAATCGATTCGTATGGAGAAAAATTAATAATATTAAAATTATACATTTAATAACATGAAAATAAATATATAAATGATATGTTTCATCAATGGGAAGTATACATACACCATAAAAAAGTATTAGTAGTGAATATAGAGAATCTCACAAAAATGGAAGTGAGATGAAGAAACCCTTGCCACTTTGTAATAAAATCGATTCTTATGCCCCAAAATTAATAATATTCAAATTATACATTGAATAAAATTAAAATAAATATATTAATGATAATATTCTTCAATTTTTATTACACATACATCATACACAAGTATTAATAGTGAATACGGAAAATCTCACAAAAATTGAAATGAGATTGAAGAACTCCTTTCCTTAAGACCAAATGTGTTCCACTCTTGAAATTAAGGTCCTGGAATATTAAATTATTTGTATTAATAACTTATTTCACAACCTATTATAAATTTTTTTAGTTTATAATAAATTTTTAAGTTTATTTATACCCTTATTGATAATTTATTATATGGTATTTTGTGGTTCCCGAGTGTTTGTTTTCATTATTTTATAAATCGGTTAACTTGTTCTGAAGTAATGAAGTTCATTTGGAATGGATTTATACATTCACAAGTGTATGTAGTCCATAAGTGTTCATGGTAATTTATACATTTTTTACATGTATGTAGGATGGATCAGTAGATGAATTATTAATGACATTCACATAGACTATTTAACCGGTATTTTGATTACTAGGAACTAGTTTGGTCATATGGTTTAATAATATGTACATATACTAGTTCATGAATATTAAATAGGTTATAATACATATATTATTGTCAATTTAAACCATCAAAATGGTTTCATGTCTAGTAATGAAGTACAAATTGACGAACAAAACTTCGTCGTCTACAGAGGTTATAAATTGGAACCCAATGGACATTGATTTTGTTTATAAAACAAAAGAGAGGTAGAGTCGGGATATTGGTGATGGTTCATCCATTAACATGATATAATTATAGTATATAGATGATACTGGATCTATCATGGTCATTTGTACAGAGAAGTTGAGGATACAATAACAAAATAAGATTAATTTAAATGAAACGAAATGAAAAAAAACGTGTTTTACCTCTTGAAATAACCTCCTTGAGAACCTCCTTAAGAGAAGGGGTTTTGGACTTTTCGAAACAAAAAGAGATTCTTAAAAGTGGGGAGTGATTATTAATTATAATTTTTCAGAACCTTGAGGATATTCAAGGCTTAGAGGAGTAAAGAGAAGAGGGAGTGAGGGGGGATTATAGTGGAGAAGAGGAGGGTTTTCATAATTTTTTAACCATTAGTTTATTAATTTCCATCAAGGCCAAAAATAGTGTGATTCCATGACCATGAATAGTAATAAATTCTTATGTTTTTGAAACAAGTGGTATTACATCACTTATGATGTCATAAATAGTGTATCAAACTGATAATTTGTATATACGGTATTTTACCGTATTTCACTATTCATAAAAAATTCAAGTATTTTTTAAAAACACCTAAAATTCACCCTAATAATTTTTCGACATATAGAATACAAAAATGAAGTCCATTTATCAAAAATAATTTTCTAAATATTATTAATTTAATATTTAATTAAAATCATAATTCATTCTAAAAAACAGTTTTAAAACATTTATTTAATTATTCCCAACCATAGGTATATCATACTTCCACTTGAATATTATTTATACACTACCATAGGTAAGGATACTATTCATTAGGGTATATCACTATTCATAAGCACATGTTACTATTCATAATGGTGGGTTACTATTCACCACAAAAAATTCCTTATCAGACTCCAAATAATTTACTAATTGCATCCTTGTATGTCAGATTTTCAAAATTCAGATCACAAAAGTGAAACAATTATGTTTACATGTCTAGGTTATAAAAAATTGGTGTTTTCAAAGGCTCAAGGATCCATGAATTCTATAATAAATATATTTTTAAATTCTTGGGGTGTTACATTATCCACTCCTTACAAAAATTTCGTCTTCCAAATTTAAAATTGAACTTCGAATGTTACTGTTTGATACATGAAAATTACATTATGTGAACCCACATCAGAAATAGGGTTAATAAAATATCCTCTTCAAAAGGGTTAAAGTAGATGAGGTGCTCACCCAAAAAAGTATGCTTTCGAATGATGTGACATTAGTTGGAAGTAAAAACCTGGACATGGAGGAAAAATCTAACTATGTTGTTTTGATGGAAGATGATTGAGGACATATTTAGATGAATGTTGATTACTAAAAAACTATAAACTAAAAAATCATTGATATTATCAATGACAATGATAATTGGAAAACATTTTATTTAAGACTATTTTCCTTGAGTCGATGAATTATTCCACTCTATAAGAGTATACATATACATTATTACTTACAAACTCATCAGTCTATTGCACATGAACTATCTATTACACATCACATAGCATGGGATACACCATTTGGTGAAGCAATACATTATCCTCTAAAATATTGTACAATAATCAACTTAGAACATTTCATAAATGGTTAAATATTCAAAAATATAATGATTCAAAAAATTATAAATAAGTCCACTAAATTTCCAATATGAACTTATCATTAACCCTTAGTCAACATAAAGAAGCCCTAAATTTCACATCCCAAACTTGTGAATAACTTCTTCATGTAAACTCTTGAAATATGGTAATAACTTTAATTACCAAAAATATTATAATAGAAACATGAATTCTTCTTTATTTTTTAAGTATGAAACATGTTATTGGATATATTCCTTAAATCCAAAAGTACTATAAAATCCATCGATGATAGCATAGACCAATTCTCTCCAAGTAAATAATCAGTTCCAAGGTAGTCATTATTTATCTGAGTCAGTAATTTGTTCATCAGTATCTCAATGTCTGATATATGTTAACCGTTGCCTTTTAATAAATTATGTTTTTTCTGAAAAAAGATTATCCTTCTACTAAATCACTTTTCCTTTGTACCATTCATCATACAACCTCAAATCCTTAATGAAATAGTACTATAGTACAATCCTTATATATCTCATAATCCTTACAACTATTAAATTACTGAAAAAATCAAATGACATTATTCTTGACTAGTCTATTAATCATTATACTTCATTTGCAGTAGAATAATAACATAATAATTATCCAAAAATCATTATTTGGGGTATATTCATTTCACTCTTGGGACATTCATTTGAATAGTGTCCCATCTCCTTGCAGTTGAAGCATTAAATATAGAAAAATTATTTCCTTATATTGCAATTATAAGCATGGTGGCCTTTTTCTGTATACATGAAGAAAACTCCTTTTCCCCTCAAACATATATAAAGGTGTTTCCTTCCACAATTATCACATGTGGGAAAATATAACTTTCCCTTATTTCCTTTATCCATGTTTTTTTCTAGCATGAACTTATTATTTTTCTTCCCTTGAAATCGATAGGACACATAGAAGTCCATACATACCTTTTCAACACATGATATAATATTTCCTCATATGATGAGGATACATGGGAGACAATCTTCATTTGAAATGATGGCTTAAGAGCATCAGAGATATGATCCTTCTAACTCTTCTCATCACGTGCATTGGTGAAGTTATCATTCATTCTACAAGGATCCATTTCTAATCTAATACATATTATATATTAGCTAATAAAATTATGAACTATCTATATCTCTAAACATGGTATAACACAAAACATAAATTTATGCATCAAAAATCCTAAAACCATATACTTTGGTTACTTTGGGGAATAATTCATTCATCATTTTTTGCAATAATATTATGAATTTACAAAAGAATATCCACCTGGAGTGTCAAACCAAGAATGCAGCAAGGACCGTTGTCGTGTACCAGTTCCTGTTTGGGTCTAGACCAAAGTGGTGTTTTTGGGTTTTACCCCTAGATACATCTATTCCAAAGCCACCTCTACTTGTTTGTATCTAGACAGGGATATATTTTCTTGATAAACCACATAATTTATTACATAAAAAAAATTCTAGGATGTTTTTGTATTTTTATCCCCAAATACTAATTTATGGTTTTTTTTCACTAATCTACTTTTTCTATATCTAGTTTCCAACTTTTCTTCTAAACTTCCTCTGATGCCAACAGTAAGAACCCAACCCCATTTTCCCGGAGTGGGTGCATTATTTTATTACATTGGAATATGAACAAAGAATATGAATCCCGAAGGACCCATTATATTGGTATATTTTGGAAAAACGATACATAAAGAAGTTCAAAATTACATCTTTAATGGAAAACGGCACTAATTTATTCCATTAAAAACATCCATTCCTCATAGATTGTGCCCGAAAGTCACTCATAACTAACCTCTTCATATCCTGGAAAAAATAAAATATACAAATGGGGTGATATAAAACACTTAGTATGAGTGATAAATATATTGTATGATTACATAAACATAAACAGTAGGCATTTAGAATAATTGAAAAACACTTCCCTTTAAAAATAATAATTATGAACACATTATGATAGGAATATGAGCTGAGTAAATGATGCAAACTAAATCATGGGAATTATTCTAATCGAATAACCACATGAACTTTAAATTACTAGAATCATCATGAGGTAACTGAATATATGGGACATTATGAAACATTTTTTCAAATCCTTGGACAAGACATATAAAAATAATTAAGGCCTCGGCCAAAACCATATATCAAATTGGGAAAGACCTCACCCAATTCCATGTCTATTTGTCTCATGAGACCTACCTATGATTCGAGGGATATAGAGGGACCCACCCATCACATAATAAGTCCAATGCATTACTCATGTGATTGGGGATAAACATAAACAACATATACATTCATATTGAAACTGACATAAGAAATTTAAATAACTTTCCCTAAATATTAAGCTTAAACACTAACCATTCAGAGTAAATTGATGAATGGTTATAGGACAGAACATCCACAATAAAAATAATCATAAACCATACATTTAAATATGGTATATGATATCCTAAAATATTACTCCCAATAATACATAATAATCAACAACATATTTGAAATAGATGAAAATACGCTTATAAAATTATAGAGTAATACTTGAGATAATTACTATTTTGTTTTGAAAGAAGTGTTATTTTGGAAAAGTATTTTCGTAAAACTAGAAGTAAAGTAAGATATTATTTTTATAATAAAATGATTTATTTTATAAATATAATGGTTTCCAAAAACAAATTATATAGTGACAATGAAAATAGGTTGGAATTTGAGAAGTTCCCTTGAAACGAGCATGTATTTCAAAAATAATTTTGAAAGTTCCTTTTGAAACGTGTAACTCCACATAAAATAAAGAAGGGTTCTATTTATTAAAAATATATAGAAAAATCACAAATAATTATGAGGATCATATAATAATATACGATAATTTCATTGAGGTAATTAGACAATAAAAGTAACCTGAATGAAAAAGGTGGTTCGGATGGAAAAACCCTTACCACTTTGTAATCGAATTGATTCTTATAACCCAAAATTAATAATATTAAAATGATAAATTGAATAAAATGAGGATAAATATATTAATGATATGTTTAATAAATGGTCATTATACATATAGCATACACAAGTATTAGTAGTGAATACATAAAATCTAACAAAAATGGAAGTGAGATGAAGAAACCCTTACCACTTTGTAATCAAATTGATTCATATGCCCCAAAATTAATAATATTCAAATGATCAATTTAATAAAATGAAAATAAATATATTAATGATATTTTCCATCAGTGGGTAGTATAAATACACCATACACATGTATTAGTAGTGAATACGGAATATCTCACAAAAGTGGAAGTGAGATGAAGAAACCCATAACCCATGTCTGAATGTTTTCTGCTCATGGTCTTGGAATATGAAATTATACTTATTAATAACTTATTTCAGAACTTATTAGACATTTATTTTGTTTATCATAATTTTTTAGTTCATTTATTGCCTTATTGATATGTTATTATATTGAATTTCGTCGTTCTGGAGTTTTCATTTTCCATATTTTCATAATCGGTTCAATTGTTCTTAAGTAATGGAGTTTGTGTGGAATGGATGTAAATGTCCATAATTGATATTAAATATTATTTATGAACATCCAGAAGTATTAATTGTAATTTCTATTATTTTTTTACATTGAAATAGGATGAATTTTTAGATGAATTATTAATGACATTCACTTAGATTATTTAAGTGGTATTTTGATTATTAGAAACTAGTTTGGTCATATGATTTAATAATATGTACATATACTATTTCCTGAATATTAAATAGGTTATAATACAAATATTATAGTCTGGTTAAACCATAAAAATGGTTTCATGACCAGTAATAAAAGATAAATTGAATAACGCAACTTCGTCATCCAAGAAGGTTATAAATTGGAACCTCATGGACATTGATTTAATTTATAAAATAAAAGAGGGGCAGAGTAAGGATATTTATGATGGTTCTTCCATTAAAAATAAATAATTAAATTATATAGATGATAATAGATCTATAATAGTCATTTATAAATAGGAGATTAGGATAGTATAACAAAATAAGATAAATTGAAATGAAACTAGACGAAAAAGAATGGTGTTTTACCTCTAGAAATAACCTCTTTGAGAACCTCATTACGGGAAGGGGTTTTGGTATTTTTTCAAGACCAAGAGCTTCATGGACGTGTGGAGTGAATATGAAGGGTAATTAGGAATAACATTGAGGAGATTCAATGCTTAGAGGAGTGAAGAGGAGAGAGAGTGAGGGGGGTTATTGTATAGGAGAGGAGGGTTTAGATAATTTTTTAATCATTAGTTTATTAATTTACCTCAAGACCAGAAATAGTGATGATTAAATGAACAAGAATAGTAATAATTGAATGTGAGTTCGAAAAAAGTGGGCGTACATCACTTATGATGTCATGAATAGTGTATTTAACTGATAATTTTTATATAATATATTTTACCGTATTTCACGATTCATCAAAAATTTGACTATTTCAAAAAAACACAAAATATTATCCCTAACCATTTTCAATGTGTAGAATCAAAAAATGAAGTAAAATTTTCAAAAATAAATTTATTTATATGATTAATTTAATATTTATCTAAAATCATAATTTATTCTGAAAAACAGTTTTAAAACATTTATTTACTTATTCCAAAACATAGGTATATAGTACTTCCACGTGAATATTGTGTATATACGATTATAGATAAGGTTAATATTAATTAAGTTATATCACTATTCATACAGGTATTTTACTATTCATATGGGTAGGTTAATATTCACAAAACAAATATTTTTTTCTTATCGGACTCCAAATAACTTACTCATCTCTACCGTGTATGTCACATTTTCAATTTCACATCACAGAACTAGAAAAATAATGTTTACATGGCTAGGTTATAACAAAGTGGTGTTTGTAGAGACTCAGTGATCCATGAATTCTATAATAAATATTTTTTAAAATTCTTGGGGTGTTACACCAATGAAACTATCACATAAATTTTTTCAACATGCATAACATCATGAAAATGTCTAACATACAGAAAATTCCATAATAGTAATTCAAAAAAAATTAATCTCTTTTTGTCAACCTGTTTTCATAAGGTTTTTTCAAAAACAGTTTAACAAAATATTTTCCACATGTTTAAATTTCTCAAAAAAATCATCACCTATTAGTGTAGATGGTGTTGTATGTTCTTCTAAACATCCATCGAATAATGTCATCCAAGATCGGAACTTATTCTATCAAGGTGGATATCTGTGATGTCCTTGAAACAGTATTTTCAATGAATGATTCAACCTAATTGATTGTGTACCTTGTTCTCAAATGGAAAACCGTTGAGTTACTTTAATGTTATATCCTAAAAAATATCTATAAGTAGAAAAGTCATTTATCTTCTCATACAACAAGGCTCTCAAAGAGAAATATTAATTTATGTAAGCATCATACAACGTAACACCTGATTCCCACAAATACTTTCAAATCCTCGCTCATTGGAGCTATATAAACATCAATATCATTATCTGGTTGTTTTGGTTCTGATATAAGCGTAAATAACAAGATGTATTTTCATTTCATGCATAACCATGGTGGTAAGTTATAATTTACCATCATAACTGACCTTTTACTGTGACTACTGTTTTGAAAACACAAATGATTCACTCCATTTGAAGATAATGCAAGGCGAAGGTTTATCAACTCCTTTACAAATTCAGGAAACTCATGATCAATTATCTTCCACTGAGGATAGTCTGTCGGGTGATGTAGTTTCCCATCTTTAATTCTTGTATCTTTATGCCAAGTCAATTTTCATATAGTCTCCTAACTTCCATATAGGCACCTAAAACATGGAATGATGTTAAAGTACCATATAACTTTCATAGGATTGTATTCATCTTTATTGTATTGAGAGGCACCACACATTGGGAATTATTTAAGTGATTTGTGGTCCTTGCAAAATAGTATACATTCATTGGCTTAGGTATGTATTCCTTCAGAGATCATACCCATCAATCATTGAATTCGTTTGGTGTCATATGTTTTGTTAGGGAGATCATTATTTTCTGGGAGCATGTCATTCAATAGAGAAAGTAGTTCCATAAAACTGGAGTCACTCCACCCGTTTTCTGATTTCAAATTATATAGATTCAGTATGGATGACAATGCTATATATTTAGTGGAACCTACATACAATGGCATATTTTCACAACTCTTTAACTTCTTGGTCAATTTTTGGAAATCATGAAGATCATCTTCAACTATCATTGTCATTTCCTTAATACGATTTTCAACATCATTCATATATATAATCACATAATTCATACGGTCGTCTTTATTATTCCCGCCTGTAATCATATCTGATGATCCATAAAACGTAGTGTTATCCCAGCCACTAACTACATTAGTTTTTACCTGTGTTTATTCCAACATGTATATCTTCGATCTATTTCATGACAGATCAAGTGTTATTACAACGCATATAGACTAATTTGTCTAGAATAAAAACATCATAAACAAGAACAAAGTATTTGAGAAGGGTCGTATGATTGATCTTTTACAAACTAGATAAACTCTTTCACAACATCTTTGCACTATTTTTTCAACCAATTGGAATTCATCCATTCTTTATTCATATTCATCCTATTTGATTCAGTAATATTAATATTTAAAAAAATAATTACACAAAATATGTTCAACAAGGGTCATCATCCAAATATAATCAATAGAACTATATAGAAAAAACAATACCCTTATGTATACATGCATTACTAAGGACCAATGTAGATCACACCCATCTTCCTAACCACCCGATCAATGGAATTAGCTATCAGAAGCCTTGTACTAAAATGTTTTAGTATCCAATATGAGATCTATATGCATTGTTGTAAACCTAGTTTTTAGTGTTTCTCTAGAAATATAATGTATAATGTCAACAACTATGGTACTAAACTAATACATGGTATGATTTTCCAGAGATGGTATGCTTTTCTATATATTTCTTGTAGGTGGAAGGATTCATTACCTGTGTTGTTATAGTTTTCTATGATTTAGTGGAATTTCACTAGTAACAAAGTGGTGGTGCCATTGAAATGGGTTATGTTTGGATTGCTATTCAATGTTTGGGGAACTAAATCATTGAAAACAAATGCAATACCAATAATGACAACAACTGAAACACCATACAAACACACAATCATGCTCAAAATTTCAACACTATACAAACGAAACAAACACAATTTTAGATTTTACAAAGCATTTCTTATTCAATTCTTCTTGTCAATTCAGGGGTTATAACATAATTTTTATCATCCTGGGGCATTCATTTATTATCCAAGTATTTGAAGATTACCATTTTCAATATTGAAATGTTCAACAGGAACCAACCAATATGCAGTTCATTTAGTATGCAATCAAGGACCACCAACGACCACAATTTTCAGCGGGTTGTTTAGCCCATGGAATTCACAACATAACAATCAATATCATACAATTATAACATGAGAGAAAGAGGAAACCAATGAGTAATAGGAGTAAAATCACTTTGAATGTGTGTTTTATCATGCGGTGGAGGTGCGTCCGCAGAAGAGGAGAGGTGCACAGAAGATGAGATTTCCAACTGAAAAAAACATAAAATGAGAACTTATATGTTATATATATCCAAAATAGGTCCAATCAGATTCAGGAATGGGAAGTGTCTGGATAAAAAAATTTATTGTTCAATAGTGGTATTTTATTTTCCATCAGTGATATATGCTTCCTATTTTTTATATACTATTTTCCAAATTGTTCAACTTATTAATGGGACATGTATGGTTTTTAGGAGAAAGATCACTTCAAATATACTCTAATTTAGGGGTAAAATATTCCACATTAAATGTATCTTTTTCCCATGGGATCGTTTCTATCCCATAGAGATTATAAATGCCATTTAGGTTAGTGGAAAGTCAGCTCAGTTGTTGGTGATGATACCAGCATCGGTTGTATCATTACATTTCCTATTGTTACTAACCCATGTCCATTTAAATATAGGATGGGGGTTCAAACACTAATATATTCCCAAATATACTGGAGTTTCTATAGGGGTGGGTCCTAATAGTATCATATCTAATAAATCTTTTATAGATTGGACATTATAGTGGTCACTGCTAAGGATTTCCTCATTTGTATGGTAGTAATGTTTGTTGAAACTAGTGTGTGAAGTAGACATCATAAAATAATAGGATATTCAAACTTATGTGATGACTTCATAACCTATGTGAAAATATATAAGAAATATCTTACAAACATCATTTAATCTTAATACGTTTTATTTCATTCATCATACAGTTACAACTAATGTGGAATGTGTTAATGATAAGCTCGGGGTGATGAATGTTACTTTGATGTAGAATGGCCTTCATGAGAGAATCCATTCAAACATGTAATTCTATTTTAACCACTGAATATTTCACCATATACCACCATTTTTTATAAATACTTCACACAAGTAATATTTCAAATCCTTCATTCCCTGTCACTATAGTTCACTCCTGACACACATGCATCAGATTCGTTCTTCTAGTCATTTGATCATTTATATGCCAAAAATACTACTTCTGGAGCATGAAACTGTCCACACATCCCATAACCCTAAATCCCCCACCCCCATGTGAAACTCCCAATCCCTTCAACAAAACCCTCAACATCCAGAAAATCTTCTACTGAAGATTGTCCCACACACCTTCTGATCCTTTTTTCAAATTTATCCATCATATATGAATGATTCTGAAAAACATGACAACAACTCTCGCTGAATGGTTTCATGACACATTACTAAAGAACTAAGATACCATTCACTTTTATGTGTCTTGATATATGATAAGTCCAAATAAGAAATAGTTTTGAAGAAAGGGGGTAAGACTAAACTCAGTATTGTTTTCCCAGTGACATCCAAACTCAATCCACTTGGGAAAAAATGTTATAATGTTTTATATAAAAATATTTGAAATCATTTAAACTACTTATCCAAAAATCATAAATAATATCCAAGAAAAACATTTGTATGTACAGAAAAATTAATTCCATTATTAGGAATAACAACATTAATGTCTCTACCCACTCACCATGCATGCTCAGTTGAAATTTCCTAACTACTGTGAGATCCCTCATTGATCCACCAAGTCATCACAAGGTGAAAAATATCCAAATTATCTAATGGAATAATCCCTTTATTTATGGTCAAGTTCAACCCATGAAGTCATTCTAACCATATATAACAAATAACATTCCAAAAAAATCATAAATAACCTCATTTAAATCTTTTTATAAAATACATTACATGTTTCAAAAGAAAACCATAATTTTAAAACAATAACTTAAAAAATATATAATAAGAAGATTATCCAAATGCCAACCAAATTTTCAAAAAACAATATGACAAGGAATTTTTTTCAAGAATCATATATGTTTTTTCACCAAAATTTCAATGAAAATATTTAATCAAAATAAATTATTTATGATAAAAGAGAATTAGAGATTAGAGGGAAGAAACATACCTCGAAATTCTTTTCAAAAATGAAGAATGACATAAGAAAACATCAATATCTAATCACAAACCATGTTAACCTAACTAGATCCAAAAACATTGCATCAAGATCAATAAGAAAAACCAATGAAATATACCCAATAGGCTTGTTCTAGGATTCCAAGATAGGGAAAAACCATGGATCTATGATTAATGAAGAATAATGAGAACTTACTAATGAATCCAAGTAGAGGAGGAGGAGGAGGCAACGACAGTGGAGGAGGATGAGTCGGCGGTAGCCGTGGTGGAGGAGGAGGAGGAGGTAGTGGCTACAACAGAGGAGGATGAGTCGGCGGTTGCGTAGGAGGAGGCGGAGGCCATGGTGGTGGATGAGGAGGAGAAGGAGGGGTCCCAGTAGAAGAGGGGTCAATGGTGTAGGGGTCCACTTCCATGAAAGCTTGAATGGGTGCAAGGGAGGAGGATCCTATTAGGGTTCTTTTAAAAAAAACTCCCTCGAACCTTTATCAGCACTTGTTAAAAGCGCTGATAAAGGTATGTTTTATCGGCACTAAAATAAAATACACTAATAAAATACCTACTTATCAGTGCTAAAATTATAGTGCTAATAAAGTCTTATTTTTTCAGTTCTTTTTTAGCACTGATAAATGTATAATTTTAATAATTTATTTATATTTTTATATTTTTATTTTAAATGATATATAGGATAAATATATATATATTTATTAATAATTATAACTATAAATAGTATATGTTTTTAAATATTTGTATATAATTGTTAATATATATATTTATATTAACAAGATTATAATATTAGATGTCTTATTTTAAAATTATTTATATATATAGTTATAATTATAATTATAAAAGTATTTGAAAATTATTTATATATATCATTAAAAATATAGTAAAATATATTTATTACTTAAATATATTTAATGTAATTTTATAAGTACATTTTTTAAACATATATTGTTAACATGGGTAAAATTATGAATTAATCAATATACCACATCAAAGGACAATGTGATGTAATGTATAAATGATCATTCATGCATGATACATAACATATATGCATGATAGATATATTTAATAACCAAATTCATTGGAAAACACACATATATTCAAATTTAATTATAAATATGTATATTAAAAAGTATAATATGTTTATAAATAAAATAAATAAAATAAATAAAATAATTATATTAAATATAAAAAATATAATAGTTATAACGAATTAATCCAATAAATCTAATAAATCTAATAAATAAATATAATAAATCTAATAAATAAAAATCTAATAAATCTCTAATAAATATAGTAAATATATTTATTATCTAATTTAATTTACTATAATATTATATTTTATTTAACTATATATATAATTATAATCTTAGAAATAACTTTTTCAATTAAAACCTTATATATATAATTGAATTATTAAAAAAAATATTAATTTTAAGAATTTGTTTTTATATAATTTATGCAAATAACCATTCTTTTGGAATATAAATATAATAATTTTATATAAATTAATAATATTTTTTTATTAAAAACATCTATCAGCACTAGTAATAGTGCTGATAAAGGGTACATTTATCATCTCTTTTAGCTAGCACTGATAAAGTCCCACCCCATTATCAGCACTTTCTGCTTAGCACTGATAAAATGTAGTGCTTCCCTTGCCCTATTTTAGGGAAGTGAAAACCTTGTTTTACTTCTTGAATTTTTTTAATAAAATATTTAAACGACTTACTAAATTACATTGAGGGTGTGAAACATGTTTGTGTACTATTTGGGATGTGTATGATTCAAAAATGGTGTTCTTATATGAAAATGGTGCTTTTATGTGCAATTAGTAATTTATAACATGTAGAAATTGATTGAGCACAAAGAGGGGAACCCAGGTATCTAGGTGGGTGGATGAAGACTTTTATGCTAGTGATCCAGTAGTGGTATTGTCCTTGTTTCACTTAGAAAGATTTATGATGAAAAAAATAACAAAACTTTGATGAAGTTTTGGGACCACTAGTCTATTGGGGTTTCCCCTCCTAATGGATCTTGCACAAGAAGGATATCAGTTACAGTGATATACATTGAGATATGATGTACCTAGGTCCGCATAACTAGCTAGTCCCATGGGGTGTTCTAGGGACTAGTTCTCATTAGAAATATCATATTTACAATCTAAATACAGTGTGTTTTTATGGAAAATAAAGTATCATGTGTGTTTTATTAAAAAGTTTACATTCTTCCAAGTTTCCCTCTTGAAATCCATTTTCATTTAAAGATTCATCATTTGGAATTTTTACAAGAATTTATTTTTTAGAAAAACATGAAATATTTTTGTATTAAATTTTTTACCACATTGAATATTTTGGGTGGACTTCGATTAGTCTTAGGATCACACCCGACTTACACCTTTGGGTGTAAGTATAATTAATAATATTTGACAAACGTACGGGAAAGGTGTGTGGAGATGGTTGTTCGAGTAGTTATCTTCTCTTATATGTGTGGTGCTGTGGAGAAGGTTTGGGGTGATGTCCCCTTGCCCGTTTGTGGTTCTTGAGTCATAATTGTTTTTCTCCTTTTGAGTTGTGGCCCTCTTGGGTTTATTTAAAACTATGTATTTCAATTCAGGATTTTATTAATGGCTTGTTTGAATTAAATTTTTAGAATTGTTTTATTTATTGTTGTTGGTTGTTTAATGCTTCTAAACATGGGTAAATATTTCCCAAAAAATTATTTATGATATTTGGGAACTTCTGCCAGTCTGTGGGGAAAGGGAATGCCCTTCAGGCCTTGCTTGGGACCAGGTCAAGTGCCAGTTTGGATAGAGACTAGATCTGGTTTGTGACAAAATGATATCAGAGCAAGGTTAATCTCTCTGGGTCATATTATTTGGGATTAGTCTTGTTAGAGAGGAGCTAGGACTTTCAGGTCATGGAGTTCTAGTTTTTATTTGGTTTATTTGGCCCGTACTTCTTGTGATAGACCTCGAGTCTCCATGGGATATTTGGACTTTTGATTGACTTCACTTCCAGATGAGACTGGCGGGCTGTAGACCGCATGTGGACATTGAGTGGGGGTGAAGTAGTTGTTAATTTCATTTTTTAGATTATTATTTTTATTTATATTTGATGTTATTGTTTAATTTTTTTTAAATTATTGTACTGGCATTTTCTCTTGTGATTGTTTCCTTTTGTAGAAACATGCCTCTATGGAAAGCTCCCATGCACCCACACGAGGAAGCCTGAGTGATTTCTCCCTCACTTATTGATCAAATGATGGTAGAAGTTGTGGTTTGAGATATCAAAGATATAGGATAGGGATCAGCTCTTGCATTTTCATCGTCTCCTATTCGAGAATATGAGTAAGATCATTGGAAGGAGAAATCCTAGGATTTTCTGAAGAACAAGTGCCCTACCGTCCAAGGTAGAACTAAATCCCTGGAAGCAGAGGAGTGGATTGAGAAAATCCCTCAAATGTTTGAGTTCCTTGACACACCTATGGAGGTTAGAGTGAAATTTTCCTCATTTCTATTAGAGGTCCACATCCACAGGTGGTGGGAATCAGTGCTTCATGCTGGGAAGCATGAGAAGATGAGATGGAAAGACTACAAGTTTACCTTCAATCAACATTACTGTCTAGAAGCCTTGTCTTATTCTAGATCCCAAGAGTTTATGGAACTCATCTAGGGGGATTATTCAGCGATGGAGTATGAAAACCACTTTTCTAAGATAGTTCGTTATGCACTTGAAGTGGTCTCTAATGAGTAGATGAAGGCCTAGAAGTTCAAGAGGGGTTTTCATCCAGATATCTATTCTTATGTATTCTTGTTTATGGTGAAGCCTTATGCATAGGTGGTTGATTGTTATTTTATGGTGTATATAGATCACAAGGTAAGGATTGGATTGTCTATGACAGTATCATTGATCAGTAGTGGTAGTTCATCTGAGAAGAAAAGGAAGCGAGATGAGAAGGGGATGAAGGGAGGTGGTAGTTTAGGCCATCCTCCCAAGAGGATATCTTATGTAGCTTATGATGTGAGGTCCATCATGTGCCACCAGTGTGGGATGGAAAAACAAAACCGACCTACAAGTACAACCCCTCTGAGGCCTTGTAATCAGGGTGGAGATATGGGTAACATGAAGCATTATTACATGGTGACGTGTTCACTACAGAGTGGTGCAGGATCAGTGGATCCTAGAGAAGTTTCAGTTAAGATAGATCCATCTAGAATAGTGGAATCGTAGTTTGGTGGTCATGGAGGTAGGGTCAGATCATCTTCTGGGAAGAGATAGTTCAGGTCAGATCCATAGTTGAGCAGTCTTTCTCAGGTAGAGACGAGTCATTTCCATGTTGTGGATTAAGCACTAGAGGGATAAGATGCAGGGCCATCGATAGTTCAAGGTACCATTTTGATTTCAAATTCTTTAGAAATTTTTTTCTTTGAAATTGGTGTTACATTTTATTTCATCTCTACCTATATTGTGAACTTTCTGATTTTTCCAACTGAGTTTATATCTTTTTCGATGGAGTTAGTGACGTTGTTGGGTAAGAAGAAGGAGCAAGGCATTGGGTTACCAAATTGTGCACATTTCATGTTAGGGTTTGAGTTGAAGTGGGTCCTCCTAGTCTTGTATATAGACCTTTTTTACATATTCCTCATCATGTATTGTCTAGTGAACTTTCAAGTGCATATCAATTGTTACAAGTTGTGGGTGAGTGTCATGGAACCTTATGGGAGTCCTCAGTTTTTTCTTGGGGAATGAGATTCTCAGTTGGATCATGAGGGACCTCCACTCCCATAGTTAGGGAATATTTTCTTCCAGTTATCATTTCTATCACTAGTATAATATTTTCTTTCTCCTTAGGGTGAATTACATCATGTAGTGGATGAGTTTCCGATGGTATTTTGAGATGATTTTTCAGATGTTCCCTCAGAGAAGGATGTGGAGTTCATGATTGATTTAAAACTAGGAAGATATCAAATATATATTCCCTCATATCATATGACACCAAATAAGTTGAGGGAATTAAAGATGCAACTGGATGATTTGGAATCCAAAGGATTCCTTTTCCCAAGCATCTCTCCTTGGGATGCTCCTATTCTTTTTGAAAAGAAGGCTGAAAGATACCTCCGGTTGTGCAGTGATTACAAAAAGATGAATAAGGTAACCATCAAAAACACTTATATTTTTCCCGAAATAGATGACTTGTTTTATAAGTTTAAGGGGAAGAAGTTGTTTTACAAGATAGACTTGCATTTAGGTTACCGCCAGGTTAGGGTGAAAGAGGTGGATGTCCTGATGAAAGCTTTCTGAAGTAGGTAAGACCACTTTCAGTACATGTTCATGCCTTTTTGATTGACCAACGCTCCAGAGGTCTTTATGGAATTCATGAATACGGTGTTCTGCCAATATCTAGTCTCTTTCATTGAGGTATTCGTGGATAGCATCCCGGTTTACTCGAGATCCGAAGTAGAGCATGATCCTCATTTTTGGATCATGTTGGGAACTCTTTAAGATCATCAAATTTATGAAAAATTTTCAAATTACACTTTCTGGATCAGGGGGGTGATGTTTCTTGAGTCATGTTGTCTCGGAATAGGGGGTTTCAGAGGACACCAAGAAGATCAGCGCTATTATATCAGGGGAAAATCTGAAGAATGAGTTCAGGATCAGAAGTTTCCTCAACCTGGCAGGTTATTATAGGTGGTTTGTTTGGGATTTCTTTGGGATTGCTTCTCCCATAACCATGCTCACCTAGAAAGGGGTGAAGTTTGAATAGGGCCCAAAATTTCAGGCTTCCTTCAAGAAGTTGAATTAGTAGTTGACTACCCCCCCCCCCCCCGTGTTGATCTTTATAGAATTTATAAAGGGTTATGTGTTGTTTTTAGACACTTTAGGTATGGGTATTGTGTGCATGCTTATGCAAGGTGATCACATGGTGGCATAGGGATCTCTCTAACTCTAACCACATGAAAATAATTACCCGACCCATGACGTTGAGTTGGAAATGGTGATGTATGATTTGAAGACATGGCATCACTAACTCTTTGGGGAGAAGTTTTTGGTCTAAAATGATCATAAGATCTTGGCCTACATCTTCTCACAGAAGGATCTCAATTTGAGACATCATCATTGGATTGAATATATTTAGGGGTTCAACATTGATATCATCTATACCCCATGAAATGGTAATGTGTGGGCTGCCACCTTGACCGAGAAATTACTAGTGCAGGCTTTGAGGTAATCCAGTTATGGGTGGACTTTATGGGGCTTTTTCTAGATTCATATAGAGACCAAGGAGAACAGTGGAGATACTTTTTCTAGAATGTGTGCAGTTGACTCCTTCACTTTTAGAGTTTATTCAGCGGGAGCATCATAGTGATGATCTATGTCAGTGGTCGATGTCATTTCTTCATGGTGGTGAGACATCTTCTGATTGGTCTTCATCTCTTGGGGGTTTCTTGTGCTTCAACGGCCGTACAATGGTGTTGTTGTCTCTATGGAAGGTGGTCACACAGGATAGCCACAATTCTCAGTGGTTCATTAATCATGGAGCAACCAACATGTTTTATTATATTTGTTGGTAGTTCTTTTGGCCATGTTTGAGGTGGGATATAGGTGATTTTGTATTTAGGTGTAACACCTGTTAGTAGGTGAAAGTAGAGCATCAATGGACCTCTGCTTTTCTTCAGTCATTACCCATTCTTACCTAGAAGTGGGATGATATCTCCTTGGATTTCACTATTGTATTACCTCATACACCTCTATGTTAGAAAACTATTTGTGTAGTTATTTATCATTTGGCTAATTCATCCCACTTCATTATGATTAGAGATATATCAAAAGTGGATGAGTTGGGCTGATTGTATATTCAATAGGTGGTAAGGCTTCATGGTGCTTATTCCGAAGTTGTCTCAGATATAGACCCTTGTTTTACCTCTTGATTTTGGGAAGTCCTACAGAGGTCATTGGGGTTATAAATTAAGATGAACATGCCATACCGTCCTCAAACAGATGTCCAAACAGAGCAGGAAAACCATATTTTGGAAGACATGCACCATGCATGCATATTGGACTTCAGAGGTGTGTGGGATAGCCATTTGGGATTGTCTGGGTTTTAATATAAAAATAGTTATGAATCCAAGATTCAAATTACTCCTTTTGAGACACTCTATAGTCATCTATGTCAGTCCACCCTGTGTTGGGATGAGGTAGGTGAAACCTCACTCTTGGTGTTGAGCACTGTGCAAGAGATGTCTGAGAATGTCAAGTTGATCAGGCACCTTTTATTGACATCCCAAAGTCACCAAAAATATTATTCTGATTAGAGGCGTTGAGATCAGGAGTTTTCTATGGGTGATCAGGTATTCTTGAAAGTGGCCCTCATCTATGCCATTGTCATTTGGGATGGTATGGGAAGCTAACACTGAGGTATTACAGACCCTTTGAGATCACTGAGAACATGTGAAATCTGGAATACATGTATTCTTTTTCCTCTCCATTGACATCTATTTATGATGTATTCTATGTATACCAATTCAAGAACTACAATACAGACTTGTCCTGTGTGTTGAATTGGGATGAGTTGGAGATACTGTCTGATTTATCAATGTTTGAACAGTTAGTGAAAATAGTGGATTTCTAAGAGAATGTGATTTGTGGAAAGTCTATTCCACGGTTTTGGGTCTGTTGGGAGCATGGGAATGACATTCATGAGACTTTGGAGCAGAGTTCATCAGTGGAGTAGGAGTACCCATTCATGTTTTCCAATCAAGATTTGGGGTGACTTTCTATGGAAGAAAGTTTTTCATTGTGGGTAAAATTGTCAAATCCATGTGATTATGTTTAGGTATTTTTCTATTCTATTATTAGGATAACATCCCCTAGGTTTACCTTGAAATTTGGAAGAAAATGATGTTTTTTGGTGGCCAAAACAGACTGCATAGTTTGGCCACACGACTTACTAAACCGTGTAGAGAAACCGTGAACAGGTGTCCAACTCATTAAAATTTTTATGTTATTCCTATTTTTACCTTTAAGTATTAATCCCATTTCACCCATTTCTTCCCCCATTTACAAATATCAACCACAGAAGGCTCTTAATATCCCTCAACCTCACATGGATCTCATTTTTTAAGTGGGTTTTGGTAGGGAAACATCATGATTTCTCAAGTGATTCTTCCTTTGTTTTTGTTCCACTTTCAAAGGGTTTCTTCCCTTCTTCTCTAATTTAACATTGTACAACTAATAGGTCTTCATACCTATGGTATAATTTTTTATTTATTGGTTGAATCATGTGTATTAGGGTTCATTTTCATCCCCTTGTGGTACAACAGTGGTGTGCTTGTAGTTTCACACAACGATTTCGGGTTTTTGACGTCTAATGTAGGTTATTTCATGTGTATACATCATTTAATGATTTATCTTATTTTATTGACCTATTTTTCATGTTCCTATTCCATTGTGTTTTGTGAAAATATCTTTTTTGTAGCATTGAATAAGTGGTTGATTTTAAAGAAGCATTTTCTTTATGAAAATGAGTATTTTTCATATATATTTCATGTTGGGTATTTTGGGGTTATTTTTTGAATCATGGAATGTGTTTATTGCATGTTTTTAGGTATGAAAAAGTTGTATGCGTGTGTTATTGTTGGGTTTTGGCCTATTAATGGATTTTTAATTGATTTTTTGTGAAACCCCTTTTTTACTTCTTGAAATTATTTTACAAAATTATTAAAGGGTTTAAAAAATTACATTGAGGTTTTGGAACATGTTTGTGATATATTTGGGATGTTAATGGTTTAGAAATGTTGTTTTTATGTGAAAATGGTTCTTTTTTGGTCAATTGGTATTTTATAACATGTGTAATATGATTGATCACAAAGAGGGAAACCTGAGTATCTAGGATGGAGAGCTAGGACTAGTATACGATTGATCTGGTAATGGTATCGTCACTGTTCCACTTTGAACGTTTGACGATAAAAACACTAACTAAACATTGATGATTTTTGGCAACCACTAGATCATTTAGGTTTCCCCTCCTAGTGGCTCACGCATGAGAAGTATATTTGTATTGGTGACTTATACACCGAGATATGATGTACCTAGGTCCCCACAACTAACTAGACCCTAGGGGTCTTCCCATGACTAGTGCTCCTTAGATATATCAGATTTACCATCATCATACGGTATGTTTTGATTGAAAATTAAGATTCATGTGTGTTTTATTTGAAATTTTATATTCTACCATGTTTCCCTCTTGAATGTGGTTTTCATTTAAAGTTGAACTTTTGTAAATTGTTACTAGAATTTCATGTTTATAAAATCATTCAAGATTTTGTCTTAAAATGTTTATCACGTGGAATATTTTTGGTGGAATCCTATTAGGCTTAGTCTTACACAAGACATAAAACTTTTGGTGTGTGTAGGATTGATAATGTTTGAGACAGGTAAGGGTAAGGTCCTTAGAGATGGTGGTTTTGGTTGTAAGCTTCTCTTCTAGGTGCGGTGTTGTGGAGAAGGTTTGGGGGTGATATCCCCTTCTCATGTTGTGGTTCTTGAGCTAGAATTTATAATCCTTTTTAGGTGTGGATATATTTGGTTTTTTTCTAAAACTATATATTTCAATTCGGAATTTTATTAAAGGCTTTTTTGAATTAATATTAAGATTCATTTTATTTATTATTGTTTGTTGTTTAATGCTTATTAACTGGGGTAAATTGTTCCCAAACCATTATTTAGGATACCCAAGCACTTGTGCCAGACTGTGTGGATATGGAACTCCCATTGGTACTTTCCATGGACTGGGTTGCGTGTCGATTTGGTTGGTAACCATATCTAGTTTGTGACAGCATATATAGACACCCATGGTCTACACCATGTGCCTACATCGACACCTTATACCCTACACCTACACTGATACATTGCATGGAGACCCTTCATGATCCACCATTTTACCCCTTCATAATCTTTTCCTCATTTTTCTACCTTAGGACTCAAACATCCACTTTTATTCGTATCCAATACTAAGGGAGATGGATTTTGTATACACTCATTTTTATAAATGAGGATGAAAGGATTATGCAGATAATCTTGGGAATGGTAAAATAACAAAGATATTGAATTAGAGCCAAGGGAAATTCCCAAATTGACCTATGAATGCATACACCTGAACATTACAAAGTCCATGAAGCTACCATGTACAGACCAAAGGAGCATGGAACCCCTACGCCAGACACCTACATCATGTACCTACCAGGTGGACCTCTTTGGACAACCTATTTCACCCTTGGTCCCATTAATTCCTATAAATAGTACCCTAGGGCTCTTCATTTGAAATGATGGAAAATCAAAAGAACCCCCAGAGATTTGATTGGGAAGCACATTCACCCAAGTCCACCTAAAATTCTCAAGTAGCTCTCCCAAACCAGAGAGAGATGGGAATTAATGTGGATAAGTGAAGATCAAATTCCCTTCTGGTTATCAAACATAAGACACCTACATGTGTATTGTTTTTACCTAAAGACATACCACCTTCCTGAGGTCCCTCTCCCAAATCAGTGATCTAAACGAGACAATTCCAATAACACTAGAAGATACCTAGGGTTCCTTGGATAGAGCCTTTCCCAAATATTGTATCCCTAATGGTCTATTAAAGAAGGAATATCCAATTAATTTCGGATTTTATCACCCTAAGAAAAGCACTTTTAGTTCCTCATCGGCCCTGCACGACACACCATCCCAACACACCTATGCTAAGCACCGACACCCAGAAACTGTGTGGGTCACCTTTATGGCCCTCTTCCATATCACCCATGGAAGAACCTATTTTTATTTGGCTTACTTTTCTGAAAGGATTCATGTTGAAACCTCCACTAAGTCCTCTAGATTAACACAACCATAGAAAGTTTCATGCCATCATATCACCTTTTTGGGTTTGTATTATTATGGTTAGAGATTTCTTACACTTGTCTAGTTGGACAGTTAGTATCCTCAGGGTGCATGTGAGTGTGTGTCCATATGGTTACAAGGACACTTACCCCCCAAGATGGTGTCAGGGACATCCTAGTCTCAGAAACTTGTGTCAAGACCATGCCATACCCTTATCATCTCTAAGATTTGGAGCCTCTAGTCCTTAATACAGAAGAAGAGGATTACACTTGAATTTTATTTATACATGAAATTAAATCCTCTTCCCTTTTTATGGGGCCAATTTTAGGGAATCCCTCAGAGAATAAGCCCATATCCTTTCTTGTAATAGGTTACACCCTTTCTCCTCTCTACCTCCTAGACACCACTGAGGGATATTCTTTTTTCTCTATACCCTGCACTTATTCCAGGTTATATTCAATAGGGGTATGTGTATTACCCTTTTACACTTCCATATTCATCCTAAGAAAAAGGAGATGGTCATGCTCAATAGTCAATCCCCTTGTCTTTGGTATTTGTCTCCACGTCCACCTGTGGAGAAAAGAAGAGTGTGTGGTTTTCTAGATCTTCCACTTCCACTTCTTTATCACACCAAGCATGACTCATGTGGGAATAGAGGTTAATTGTTATCATGAAATCCACAAGATCTATTCCATATTTAACTACAAGACCTCTGATTCCTTTTATAACCAGGATACGTAGGATGCATACCTAAAGCCTAAGATTAATTGTCATAATCCATAGGAGTAATTCCAGTCATACCAATCTTACAATCAATGGGAATCCTCCTCAAGAGTAATCCCCAATCATAATCCTCTTAATCTGGGTATCCTCTTCAAAAGTAAGCCCCAAAATAAGTCTCCAAATCCCCATGAGTTGAAACATCTATCATGGTCCCCTTTTTTAGGCATCATCTGTAAGAGTAAACCCCAACATAATCCATTCAAATGGGAATACTCCCCTACAAGATGAATCTTTTATGAACCTCAATAGGAGTAGGTCGTTATAATAGAACTATTTGGGATTTTATTCCCATTGAAATGGGGTAAGTAGGAAGCCTCCATGATGTAGAAAACCAACACCCAAAATGAACCATTTTCTCTCTAGGCCATATTCTTGAGAGGGAATAATTCAACATGAAAATCCACAACTATCTCAGGTAACCTAGTCTTCTTAGAAATAAGTCACACACTAAAATTTTATTGGGAACCTTCGTCCAAGAATTTCTTTCCTTGTGATGTTAAACTTTCCAGTTTTGCCCTTATCACGTGACCTTAAAAGGTATGTTGTGTCTCATTAAGTAGTAGTGAACTACGAGGGTTCTGATTGATTTCACAATGATGTGTAGGAATCCCATCATCTGGGTCTATTTCCAACATAAAAACTAATCCCATTTCCTTGAATGGGAATACACTCCTAAGTTCCCCACTATGTGGCTAGAAAACCATCATTATCATAATCGTGATAAAATAATCTATAATTCATACATAATAGGATACCATTGATAGAGAACCTTTGATATATTCAAATATCTCCATTGATGAATAAACATAGATATATATGGATGATTCTATATAACATATATGATAATAATATGTTGTTAATTCATAGGGTGACACACATAATACATGGAAATTAATAAAGTATTCATGAATATGTCTTAAATCTATAATATAATCTCGGATTAGACAATAATACCCCCCCCCCCACAAAGTGCGTGATGAGCCTGACCTCTCATCCTCTTGACCAATGTGAGTTATCAATCATCGTTCGCCAAACCCCCAGATGAGCATATGCCTTTCAAAAGTATGTCCTCATGGATACAAATCCATTTGGTGTTTTTGGTTCCATGAACAAACCCATTGTAATCCATTTGAAAATAATGATTTCTGACTCCAACATATCTCCAAGTATAAATAGTTTGTAAATAACATTTCCATTCTACAGGTTATCCAATGATGAATTTTTTATGATCTTATAGAACACATATGAATAATTTTCATTATGTGATGGGTTAGACTGGAATTCTATATGTATCCATGAATTAGACAATGATATATATCTCATGAGATAATACGGAATATAATATGGAGTGAACCTAGTTTAATAAGCGACTTTTTCCACTAAAATAGTCTTGGGATTGAACATTTTCTAATGATATTATGGAATGGTTTGTCAACCCAATCTACTATGTTATTTCTGATAGTGATACATGACACTAGAAATGATTTTTATACCTATATGTATACTAAAAACATATGATTATGCTAATTTTATACTCTTATGGATCATTTTATTTGATTCCTTTATGACTCATGTCATAAAAACTACCAAGATTTATGCCATGAATCAAGATTATGATCGATGATATGCAGGGTATGTTTCTAAAATTTCAAGATCATGTTCTTATACTCTGATTCTCATATTATGTTTAAGTGGAAATCAATATATCCATTGTTTAACCATACTGAGCATATAGGATCACACATTCTTATGTTCCATTTCCCTATGAAATGAAGAATGTTTTTAAGAAGGGTATTTCCAAGAAAATTGATATGTGGATGATCTTTTTGGGAGATGTTAAATATATTTCCTAAAAAACAAATTTCTTGTATTTAATCTCCAATGGAACTAAAACAATATGTTTATTTAATGGATCATAATATTATGTAATGAATATTAATTTATTATTATATAATATATATATATATATATGAAATGTATGGTTGATTAATGTGTGAGTATAACTGAGTTGTCCACCACCAACTGAATCCCTAAAAATAGCTATTTCAATAAATAATTTCTGTTGAAGTTCTATAAATAAAAAATTTAACAGATGAATTTAAAATTAGTAAATAACCACAAAACCACAGGATCTACGATGACACCCATGATACACCCATACTATTATCGATCATTAGATACGTGACCTTGATTAACCATGCATTATTTTTCTAGTGTTGGAGTGTCTCTATGCATTTTATGTTGATCATTCCAACCATAGAATCACAACCTCCCTTTAAGTGAATTTTTTTTCTAAGAGTATCACATACCTCCCTTAAGGGAGTATCTATCAGTTATAATGAACCACATGTAAAGTGTTTTCTTAGTTATCACAAGCCACCCTTATTGTATTCTCTTAGTTATCACAACCCACCCTTATGTTATTTTCTTAACCAGGATACATGATAATAAATAATGTGGACCACCTCTTTCAGGTGTTTTCTAATCCAGGCCATGGGACAATAAGTTAAATAGTCCACTCCCATCATGTGTTTTATCCTATTACTGACACAACCTCATAAAATGAGTTTTTAATGATATAAATGTAACTACTCTGAAGGAGTTTTATTTTTCATTAAAAACAATACCACCTCATGGGGTGTTTTTATGAATATAAAACTTCTCAAACTGAGAAACACCATCTCATAAAAACTAGACCATTTCCAAAACATAATTTCTAGTTTCCATTTCAAAACCAAATAAACTAACAATTTATAATTTATATTTTAAGAACACCACATCAAACTTCTATATCAAATCCATTTGAAATTACCTTCTAAAAACCACTCTCACCTTCCACTTCCATGTACCATTTCCAAAATAAATTTGTCTAAAATACCCAACATAAGGGTGCATTTCTAAATAACCATATATTATGGGTATTTAAAGGATCGAATCCAATTTCAATTATTGATGGTAGTGAAATTACCTTTCCCAAAAATTTATTAAAATAAAATTTCTTATTTAACAAATTAAAACACTATTAGGCTATTAATAACATCAATCCCCTTCAAAGTTAACCCCAACACTAAACAATTATACTTTGAATTATCAATTACTAAAATTTGATACATGTTAATTGGGATATTTAAGTAAGAAAACTCAAAATCCAATATTATATCTAAAATTAATCAAAACACAGTGAAGTTCACATGACTACAGCATACACATACTTGAAAACAGGGAATGATTGTGAATTTAATTAAAAGGATCCATCTAAATTATTCTAAGAAAAGACCACACATCAGGTATCAGCCTCTAATTCGTCCCAATATAGTATAACTTGAAAAAGAAGAATAATACCCTAAAAATAGTGAAAAATAAACATACAAGATGATAAATTTCATGAGGGTGGAAGGAAGGATAAAAGGAAGGGTTGAAAGGGATAGAACTATTGTTATCTCTCCTACATAGTAGATGATGTGTGATTTATATGATGAGTGAGGGAGAAATCTTCCTTAAAAGTGGGAAGAACAAAGGGGGGATCATTGAGCACTGCTAGAAAAGAATTAGAACCACATCTATTTAAAAAGATTCCCCCACTTTAAATAATAAAGAATGTTTTAAAAACTATTATAAGTAGTTTAATGGGTTTACACATCAGGTCACTTTGTAACCTTTTATTGTAGGTGGATCCTCCCCTCTATCTAACCTTTTCATAGTGTGAAAAATTCTTCAATGTCATGATAGGCTTACACCTAAAATTTTTCAACTGCATACTTGCATGTTCTTTATGAACATGTCCCCGATCCATCCATAAACTCTTTGACCATCAAAATTGATCCACGTACATGTTATCTATAAAAATTTATTTTGTATCATACATTAGAGAAGGTTTGGTGCTTTAGAACCTCTCTATCTTAAATTAGTTCATCCTCAAGATGGTACTCTTAAGAAACATCAAAACTCAATGGCCAATACCTCCATCCACTGAGCCCATATTTCTGAATCATGATCTCATGTATCCACATAAACACATCATGTTCTAAATAGGACACACACCAGATGAGCTATACTATGAGGGGGAGATTTTATCTCTAATAAACCATACCAATTGGATGCTCCTAAAAGTATTTTTTTTATCCACAAGTTAAATATCTCACAATTACCCCACATGTTGCATCCCACCCATATCAATGAGCCAAGGTACCAACTACATTGACAAACCTAGAATTGATACCAAAAAATAAAACCCTCACTATGTTTAATCACATGATTCACCCCCTAAATCATGAAATTAATGGGTTTTCATATTTAAAACATGTCATGAACTACTATAGGAAGTATCTAACCATTTCAAGACCAAATGAACATACTATAAAGTCTCCTACATGATACTATTACTAATCATGATATTTTACCAACCTATAACTAACGCAGGTGTGGAAGAAACCAAATCCAAGGATTTTTCCCATTAATTACTACACTTTAGTTGAATCCTCTCAGTATCAAATCTATGATTTCAATCACCTACTCGGACTACCATAGTCTCCAAGATTAACATATAAAATAACTACATACCTCTCACCAATTATGGTCATTACCATACTACACCAAAATTAGCTTCATTACTCCATACAGTATGGAATAGATCATATTATTAACTCCACTATAATGCCACACTCATTGGAATTAAAAAATTTATAAACCCCAAAATCCACCTCAAAGGTTTATTCCACTAGTTTGCAGTAGTCAACTTTTCACTTGGTCAAATCATTTAAACTCACTATCTAAATACAGATACTATTTATATCACATGTTATTGCCTCACAAGTCAATATGTTTCCACTGAGCACTAATGTTTCAAATAATTTTCCTCCCTACCAACCTATTCCCCAAAATTCACATTTTGTTCTACCATGTAATGGTTATCCTCAATCAAGAAGTTGTCTAAGAAAACCATAATAAATCCAGAAAACATTATCAACCAACATGTTATACTTGGATTCCTTTCACTTTTCTCCTCTAACTCTATCACTTATACACAAGTGATGTCACCATACTACAACCACCTCTAGGTGGGGTAAATCAATACACCACATAGTACATCCATTGGTAATTGTTCCAAATGAGTGTCATATGCTCAAAATTCTATACAGTGTGCTCCCAAACATAGTACTTATTTTTTATTGATTTGTAACACCCTGATATTTAGAGAAATATTTTTTTAAAATAAATATAATCTCTTTTATATTTTTCATTACATGTGACACCATGTTTAAATGAAAGGAAACTTAGTATTGTAATAATATTTTTTAATATAATAGTTATAAATAAGTCATTGAAATGGAACATATGAATATAATGACTAAATTATGAAAATTATATTTTCCCATATATAAATAATGAATTATTTTGTGACCAATTAATTAGAAATGAAAGTAAAACCCCCTTGAAAATAAAGGAAATCTTTTTATTAAAATCTATTTTTATGCACACAAATGTGTTTTACATCAATAAATTAACAAAATAACTCTTGGTGAATTAATTAAATGAAATGTATATATTATATATTAAATAAAAAATTTAAAATTCATATAATGCGTTTTCTAAATAACAGATAAGAATAAAACCTATTTTATTCTTTAAAACTGTATTTTTCTAAAAATCAATTTTGATGCCTTCTGCACACATATATTAAAATTAATTTTTTCAATTTTATATTTAATTGAAAAAAAATTCATTTTCTAAATCCTCATGTCAAAATTATCTTTGGATTAATTTTTTATAGTTTTCTGAGAGGATAAAGTTTTTAATGAATAATAATGAATACTGGTATTTGTTATGTATTTTTATTTCTTTTAAAAAAATTAAAAACAAAAAAAATATTAAAGATGGGTTTAAAGGTAATATTAATTCAATTATATATATATATATATATATTAACCTAATATAAGTGATTGAAATTAATTTCAAAATTAATTTTGATACAAAAACATTTAAATGTTTTGAACATTATCTCTATGGAAAACAGATTCTTGTTGCAAGTGTGGGATGAATTTTAAATTAAATTTTACAAATTTTTTAATTAAATTTTTATAAATTTATTCCATATATTGAATTATGATAATTTATATTATATATTCAAGTCAAATTATTTTTTTACCATTATAGTAAAAAGGGTAAAAATTATTTATTATGGTTAGGGTAAAATGTGTTTATTTGGGGTTAAACTAAAATGATAAGGGTTTAAAATGACCCAAAAATGCACAAAAACAATTGGGTGGCCATATATATACCTTATCTATTATATTTTATAAAATTTTCTATTTTTTTATAATTTAATCAGAAAAGAGTTGGCACACCTTTTTTTCAAAATTTAGACGTGTGCCACCCACCTCACTTATAAAAAGCCACCCCCGCTACTCTCTTATTCACACAATAGAACCCCATTTTTTAGCCCTAAAATACCCAAATATCATAATTAATTCCCTCCTATGATATTAGAAAACATATTTTGGTAAAAAATATATCCCAATAATATTTTTGGCCCAAATAAAAAGAAATTGTCCAAATAAGATATAACGTCCCTAACCGATCATTTTATTTTATTTCATCCTCCACATAATCAAATTCTTATTAAACCATTATTATATATTAAATATACATATATTTTATTTTTTTTATTTTATTAACATGAATCATTATCTGATTCTATAAATTGGGTTATGGAGTCATCAATCGTGTATATGGACACGATATAAAATGTTACTTCTTAATTTACATACTATGACAATATGATAACTTCATTTATATGTATGGAGGACTGCCGCCTCACGAAGCGATGGAGTTTATTCTTTATGTATTCTTTATATGGAAGGTAGTAATGATTTTTTAAATAAAAATATGTGATTTATATATATATATGGACAAATAATTATTATATAAAGATAATATATTATTAAATTTTCCTTCTTTCAATTCATCAAGAAAATGGAAACTACATTTTTGCGTACATACAGCCTATCACCTCCATGAATGGTGTATTTCTTTTTCTATATAAAACATTTATGGATTAATATACATATATATATAATGAATATATATTATATTTATATCATGTATATCATTCAAGGTATGATGTAACCATGGTCAATGTATGTGGACTAAAAATAAAAAAACAAATCAAACATGAAACAAAATGTATTTATTGCCTAAAATGTGACATTAACGTGTAATTGTTAAAAAGAGGGTAATAAAAGGTCATAGTAAAATTATATATGGTATTATATATATCATTCTGTTTCATTAATATATTTATCGTAAACTTATATTTATTATTTAGGATGTTCTAATGTGTACGAAAGAGGTCGAGCCATAAGGTAATGTATCTCATCTCACTTTTTACTTCTCTCAGACTCCTGCCATATTCACCACTTATTTTTTTATGTGGTTTATATACTTCTCATGAATGTATTTTTTGATTATTATCCATAAAATTTTGGGTATCTAAATATCCATTTTATTTTCACCATTTTAATGGGTTTTCGTTCTAAAAGTTACCAAAGTGATAAGGAATTTTTATCTCAAGTAGCCTTTTTTGAGACATATGTTATGTTATAGACCTATATTATTATATGAGGTGTATATGATGACCCTTATTGATATTATATCACTAATATACTTACTTTGATGATATTAGTTTTTTCATTTATGGTTATTTTTTTTGTGGGGTTTTTGATTTAATGTCATCAAAGTGGTAAGAGTTTTATGTCATAATCTCATAATTTATTAGGATTGTTTGTGATTTTACTTCAAATGATGAAATATTATTATATATCTGTCAATAAACTCATAATTTTTCTTATATTTTTTTAAATTTCTATAGAATACATGTTTTCCTTTCATTTCTCTATTTTTATGTATTCAGGTCTTTAAAATAACTTTTCCATCAAAACTTGTTTTTATTTATCTCTTTGGTTGAAAAACCATTTTCTAACAAAACCATTTTTTCAAAAAAAAATTCAAAAATTTCTATATGATTTTTAAAATTAGATATTAAATTAAATTTTACCCATTTTTTACATTTGAAAAAAATGAAAAGGAATATTTTTGTCATTTTCCAAACAATGCCTATTTGGATTTTACCTAAATTGCAAAAGGAATCTTCATTGTAACACGTATAACATGAACAAAATTTCCCACCGTCATTTTCTTCGAATCTTCCTTTATTATTTTTCAATGTTATTTTCAAATAAAAATATTTTTAGAATGTTTTAGTTTTTAAAATATATTTTTAAAATATTTAAAGTATATTTTCCTCATGAAATGTTATAAATTAATTTTAAGCTTTCATTTGTAATTTATAATGGTTATTTTCAAAGAAAATTACTTTTAAAATGTTTTATTTTTTATTTTAAAAAGTATTTTTCAATTAGGAAAGGATATTTTCTTTAATAAATATTTTATATGATTTTTTAATATTAATTTATATGTTTAAAAATTATGTTTCTAATAAACGGAATTTCAAAATGTTTTATGATTTTTTAGTTTAAAAAAAATTAAAGAGATTTTATTTTACTCAAGAAATGTTCCAAGTGTATTTACAAAATCATTTTATAGCTATGATAAAATCTATTAATGTCACATATGCCTTACTGGGGAGATGATCCAAGGATACCATTCTTATTCTTTGTCTGGGTGATTTATGTTTATAATGGAATATTTATTATGAAACATGTTACCCTTATCCAACTTATAAGATAAGTAAATGATTGTGAAACCTACTTATTTTCATGGGTTAGGCTATGATGTAATGATGAAATGATTATGAAATATTTTTGTTTTCCAAAATTTATGATAGGATGAAATTTTTAGGAAACACAATGCATTTCATGTGTTATGATATGATGAATATTTATGACCTAATTGTATACATATGTATGGTTTTCATTATATAATGGACCCTATATTTCCCTCCAATTCATTGGGTAATGATTTATATGTCATGAGATATACGGAACTAGAATGGGGATTCAATGTCGTTCAACGAGGGACTTTCTCTATTAAGATGGTCTTTAGAGTGAACATTGACTACTATGATTGTTTGGGGAGGGAACTCATTCCACTATGATAACCCTGTAAATAATCCTTAAATATTATGGAAATGATTTTCAATGCTTATATGTATGCCAAAATTCCATGTATTATGTCAATGTTATGCTATCATGGATCATATTGTTTTATTTTCTTATGATGCATGTCTTATAAACTACCCATATTTATTCCATAGCCTATGAATATAATCTTTTATATGCAGGGTGTGGTTTCCAAATGTTATATTCATGTTCTAATAACATTATTCTCAAGTTATAGTCATGTATCTTGCTTTTCTACCCTTACTGATCACCTGGTCTCACCCTTTCTTTTGTTTCTTTTCCCTAGGTTATGAATAAATTTATTATTTATGATATGTCTAAGTAGGGATCTAGTAATGAAGAACATAGTGTGAGATGATTTAGTTCACATATAAACCAAATTTTTTTTGATTCCATCTTTCCAAAGGTATTATACCTCTATGATCCTCAAGCGTGATTTTGTTTAATATAATGAATATTCTTCTGAAATACGTCATATCTAGGTATGAGAGGTTTGGGTCGATATAGTTGTTATAGTAGGATAGATTTATTTATACTCTAAAATCTAGGATGATAAAACTTTATTAAAATACATAGGGATATTTATAAGGATATGTCTAGGTATATGTCTTGGTATATGTTTATAGATAATACTAAAGAAGAGTCATGTGTAGAAAATAATTCAATAATTTTGGTAAAGGGTAGAGTTAGTGGTTTACAATCAATTATATCCATATCTGGGTACTACAAGTGGATGTGGCTCTATCCTAGAAGTACGTTGAGGTAATAAATCCAAAAAGGTTCTATTGAGATTCCCTTGATCATCACCTAGTGTACGATAATGATCCTTGTTTCACACCTGGTTTGACACCCCCATGGGATATGCTTTTAAAATTAAAAAACTCATTATATACCATCCAAAAATATTTATATGTAATATGACCATGAATGACCTAGGTTAAGCCTAATGTTTCATAGATTGAAAATAATGATTTGTGATTTATACATCGTACAAATAATTTTTCATGATTATTTTGTTTCCCACAATGAATATTATTTCTCACACTATTATTTTTAGTTTTACTAAATGGTGGGAACCTAAAGTAACTGGATTAACATTTAATGTGCTAAAAATATATTCCTTAGAAACTAAATAGAATGGTGATTGATGTGAAGTAAATTGTGACTACTCTAAATTAGTTGTCACGGAACATGATTAACAATATGAACCTTAAATAACTCTTTGACTCATAAAAGAATATAAGGATAAATTTTTTTGAGAGTTCAGGTAGTGCGGACCATATAGGAAAGAAGATTTTGTTTCTTATATATCATGAATGTTGGAAGAATCACTCAAGGTAATGTCTCTTAGGGATATGTTGATTTTTTGGGTTTAGAAAAGGACATAAAGAAAGTAATTACAAATGAAAAATGAAAATTTTAGTTAACATAATGGATCAAAATAATGGTCTTCCTAAGGTATCATCGATTGTGGAATGTTTTAACAATAGAAATATGGTCATTTTAAAAATCAATGTTCGAAGGGGACATTTCATGAAGAGAATCAGTATGGTTGTATGAGTAATAGTTTTCTGTTTATTTAAAACAGACTATAAATGACATATAAAAGGAAATAGGTATTAAGGAATAAGATTCTGTATCCCATTCAATGGTTTGAGAATGAATTTGGCTGATTGAAGTGTTTTTGTATTGGAATTCAATAATCATGTATCACAAAATATATAACGATTGTTTAGTATAATATTTTCTTTTAGAATTTTCAAAAATAATTTGAATGGTGCTAGTGAAAAAAATTGTGATTTAATGGAAATGTTATATTTTTATTAGGGGAAGATAAGCCTTAATATGTTCCAAATGTTGAGAAAATGGTTTTTAGTTTGGATAAATAGATGATTGATATGAATAATGTAAATTGGACTGTATTGATGACCATGGAACTGATTAACTATTTGTGATTTTTTTTAATTTTGTTATTTATGGAGTTTGAATCATTATTTTATTTATGGAATACATTAAATAATCTATGGTTTTAGTCATGGAATGAGAAATTGTGAATGTTTTCATTAAGGTTTTATGGTAATTCTATTTATTACGATGATTTAACAAAATATATGAATAAGTTATTCACATATATGGTGGGTGATAATCAGGAGATAATTTATGATATTTTTGGGATTAATGTTATGTTTATTTTGATAAATTTAATGACCTTATTTATAAACATTTAATTTTGGAAGTGTTATATGGTTAACCATTTTTTAAGTGGTTTAAGTTTGATTTTGGATGAGGTTTAAGATATTAATATATTATTTCACCATATGAATGTTTATGCATAACTTGTGTGAATAGTTTTTTTTGATAATAAATATAGATAGAATGAATGAATTATCATTATTTTATGGATCTTATTATTTCATTAATGAATTATAGAAGAAAAATAAATCTCTTAGAGTATGATATGATGAAAAAATTGATCAATTCCTGACCAAAGGATGGGATTGTTCTTATAAAATAGAATGAAATAAAGTAAATATATATTCTAGTGAAAATTATTCAAATTTAGGAATATGATCTCAAAATAACTTTTTCCCATATTATTAATATTTATGATGATATCAATGACCTTTTTCACACCTCTTTGATTTATTGACATGTGGTCATTAATATTCTCCTAAACAAGTTCTCTTTCACACTCCATCAGGATTTGGGTGTTAGTTCTCTCTTCTATGTCCATGTTTTCACTTACCTCTTATTAAATTCTATACGGATACCTAGATATTATTATTTCATATGACCTTCGCACATCCCTTCCTCTCTTTTCAAAATTAATTTTTATAAACCCTTTTTATGGTGTGGGTTTCCCAAAAGGGGATTTTCAAATGTTAAACCCCTGTTTACTGAGCACAAGTTAAAATTGTGAAGATGAAATTTATTTAAGGGGGTATAATTTAACACCTTGATATTTTGAGAAATAAAGTTTTCAAATATGATTAATCTCTACTATATTTTTCATTTCACACAACAATGAGTTTAAATGAAACATGACATACTATTGAAATATTATTATTTTATATAATAGTTATCACCTAGTCATTGAAATTTCATGTATGAATAGGATTAAATAAATTATGAAATTATTCTTTACACATGTATATATAATTAATTCTTTGGGGATCAATTAATTATAAAAGAAAATAAAATCCTTTTGAAAATAAAGAAAATATTTTTCTGAAAAACTATTTTATATGCACACATTTTTCTTACATTAGTAAATTATTAAAAAATATTTTTGATTTAATTAAATTAAATTTATATATTATATATTCAATAAAATTTTTGACATTCAACTAATAATTTTTATATATAATAGATAGTAATAAAACCAATTTTACTTGTAAAAACTATATTTTTCTAAAAATAAATTTTATCAACTTTTGAAAACTTATTATAAAATTATTTTTTTCCACTTTTATAAAATTTATTCAAAAAAATAAAATTCTTTTTTAAAATAAAAATTTAAAAATTATATTAGGTTTAATTTTCATGAATTTTCGGAGAAGGCAAATTTTTTGATGAATATTTAAAAATATTGGTTTTTGTTTGGAATTGACATTTATTTTACATAATTTAAATATTTCTAAATTTTTTTAAGATTATTTTAAAGGTAAAATTTATTGGATTATATATATATTAATAAAATTTTGTTCATTGGAATAAATTTCAAATTTATTTTTTATATATGAATGTTCGAAACTTTTAAACATTTTCTCTTTGGAAAAATGTTTTCTCATCACTAGTGCACAATTAATTTTAAATTAAATTTTTATACTTATGTGAATGGAATTTGGAAAAATAGATACTTAAATTGAAATAATAAAAATTTATATTATATAAAAAGATAAAAATAATTTATTACCATAATTATTAGTAAAGATGCTAAAACTTATTTACCATGGTTAAGATAAAAATGGGTTTACCTGTGAGTCAAAATAAAAGGATAAGGAATCAAAATGACTCAAATAGTGTATAAAAACCATTTTATGGAAATATTTATATATCCTATATGTTATAGGTTTTATAATTTCACATTTTCAGCCTTTTATAATGTGAAAAATGTTGGCATGCCTTTTTCATTTCACAAAATTACAAGTGTACCAATAACCTCACTTATAAAGGGTCACCTCTTCTCCTCTCATCTTTACACTTTAAAAACATATTGGGTCATCAAATACAAACCCAAATAACAAACTTAAATTATTTATATCATCCTATAAGAATTAGGTTTTTAAGAACCCAACCTAATAGGAATTTTGGTGCAAACCAAAATATTTTTTCCAAAGAAGAGGTAACATCCCTAACCACCTATTTTATTTTATTTATCTACCACATACATAAATTTTTAATAAAAAATGATTATATAATAAATTGAGTATATTTCAAATAATTATATTTTATTATGTTAATTACATAACTAAAATCATTCTCTTCTTCTATAATATGGGCTACAAAATCATTATTCATGTGTATGGCAGACTACCGGCTTGCGAACTGATGTTATTCATTTTTCCATTAACACCTCTAAAAAATGGACATAATGATAGATTTATTATTTATATATGATATTAATGATATAAAAATGATCATTAAATCAGGATATCACATGTTCCTTCTTATTTTTCATTTTGTGGGAATATGATATCATTGTTCCTGTGTACGTAGGACTACCACCTCCTGAAGCGATGTGATTTGTTCTTTACGTAAGATTTATATGGAAAGTGATAAGAATAGTTTTAAATAGAAATATATTATTTATATAAATATTAAATAAAAAATATTTTTTAGGTAATATATTATTTAACATTATTTCTTTCAGACCGTCAGGAGAATGAAAACAACATCCATGCATATGTATGACATACCATCTCAATGAACAGTGTCATTCATGTTCTATCATTGAATTTTATGGATTTATATAAATCAATATATAATGAATATATATTATATTTATATAATTCTTAAAAAAAATATGATGGAACCATGGTGAAAATAAGATAATTTAAAAAAAAATCAATACATATATGAAAAACAAACCATTTATTTCTTAAAGCGTTACTTTAACATGGAATTGAAAATAAAAGGGTAACAAAAGGTCATAAGAAAATCATATATGGAATTATATATATAATTATTATTATATAACATATTTATAATAAAATTATATTAATTATACCGGATTTTTGAACATTTATAAAGGAATTCAAGACATAAGGTAAGAGATTTGTATCTCACTTTTAATTTTTGTGTGACAGATTCCATATTCACTACTTATTTATTTTATATAGTTTATATAAATATCGTTACAATATTTTATGATTATTATTCCTTAAATTATGTGGATTTAAACATCCTTTTTAAAATCACTATTTTATTGGGTATATGATTCAAAAATTACCAATGAGGTATGGTTTTTTTGTCTCAACTTACCTTCATTGAGACATATTTTGTGCAATGCAGCTATATTCTTTTATGAGGTGCATATAGATACCCTTTAACATGTTATATAACTAATATAATAATTTTCATGTTATTATAAGTTTTATTTAATGTTATTTTTTCATGCCGATAATGATTCAAATTTACCAATGTGGTAAGAGTTTTATGTTACGACCTCATCATATGTCAGTATTGTTTGTGCTTATTCTTCCAATGATAAAATATTATGATCTATCTCTCAATAAACTTGTGAATTTTATTCTCTTATATTTATTTAAGGATATTACATGTTCTCTATTATTTTTCTTCTATTTATATATTCAATATATTTTAAATAGCATTTTTAAGAAAAATTGTCTTTATTAATCTCTTCACTTGAAAAACTTCTTCTTCCGAACCAATATTTTCTAAAAAAATGCTAAAATATTTTTAACATTATTAAAATTATTTATTAAATACATTTTTTCTTATGTTTGAAATTTTAAATATTATTTTAAAATAAATATTCATGTCATTTTTCAAATAATTATTATATCTCTTTTACTAAAAATGTGAAAGGAATCTTCGTTGTAACATGTACAGTAGGAATAGAATTTCCTGCTTTAATTTTCTTTAATATTATATTTTATGTATTCAAATTTAGTTTCAAAGAAAATTATTTTAAAAATGATTCTTGTTTTAAAATGTTTTATTCAAATCAAAAATTATATTTTCCTCATGGAATGTTTTAAATTATTTTTAAATATTCTGTTATAGTTTTTCAAGGTTATTTTAAAAGAAAATTATTTTCAATTAAAAAAATCAAAGTGGAGAGGTTATGTTCCTAAATAAATTTTTTAAATTATTGTTAAATTATTCTTTATAATATTGAAATCTTATTTTCAATGATACAAAATTTCAAAATGTTTTATAAATTTTTATTTTTTAAAATTTATTTTCAACATAAATTTATTTTAATAACGAAATGTGACAAATTTATTTTCAAAATGATTTTCCATATATTATGACATCCTTTCAGGTAAATTATGAATTACTATGGATATGATCCAAGGATTCCTTTCTTATTATTTCCCTAAATGGATTATGTTTATGATGGAGTGATGTTCATGAAACCAGTTTATATTCTTTAGGTTATACCATGAAGAAATGATTATGAAACCTACCTATCATCATGGGTTATTATATGATGAAATGATGAAATGATAATAAAACCTATCTATTTTCCAAATTTTATGAAAAGAAAAAAAAATTGAAACCAATTTCATTTCATGGGTTATGATATATTGAATGTTTTGTGATATTTTGGAAAAAAATCATATGATATTCATTATGTGATGGATGGGACCTAAATATCCATACAATGCATTGGGTAATGATTTATATCTCAGGATATTGATACGAGTGGAATGGGGAGTGAACCTGGTTCAGTAGTGGACTTTTCCAGATTTGATGGTCTTGTAAGAGAACCATCACTACTATGATGGTTTGGGGAGTGAACCTATTCCAATATGATATCCTTGGTTGTGAGCCTTTACTACTTTGGAAATAATTTTCTATGGTTATGTGTTGCTAAAATTACATTTATTATGTTAATGTTATTCTCTCATGGATAATGTTCTCTAAGTTACTTGGGATTCATGTCTTATGAAACACTAATCTTTATGCCACAACTCAAGATTATGATATTTGTTATCTAGGTTATGGATACAAAATTATACAATCATGATCTCATACCTTTATATTCATGTTAAACAACTGTATCTCCATTTTTTACTCATACTGAGCATCTATGCTCACCCTTACTTATGTTACCTTTCCTAAGGTTTTGATAAACTATATTTTGTAAGATATGGCTAAGAAGGGTGTTCGTTATAAAGAACATAGTGGGATATGATGTAGTTCACATATGTACTAGTTTTTTATGTTTCCACATTTACAAAGGAACTATACCTTTATGATCCTTAGGTGTGTGTTTGCGTGATGTAATTAATATTCATATCAAAGATGTAGTATCTATGTATGAAGAGTTTGGGTTGTTACATGATCTACAACATTAAACCTACTCGATATCCATCAGCGAAGAACATTGGAAATCATCATGCCCCACTTGTGTCACTTATATAACCTCTCAACTAGATCCTTGAACAATACATTATAAACCTAAATATTTCATCAAGATTGAGGGTTATATTTCGGTGACCAAAATGGTGCCTCTCAACATGGTAGTACTCACATTGACAAATCCCTGGATCATACTCTCAGTCACTACAACCCATGTATTATCCATCACTAAACATAAGGACCAGAAGTGGTTGTTCCAATCATATCTGATCACCAATGGGTTATATCAACTCACATCCCTTTCCCATACCTCAAGAACATCATCTACTTTTTCCATTGAAATTATCCTTAATAACGAGGTTTACACCTATAAATGACCAATGTTGAACTACCTAACATAGAAATCCCATTATTACACTCGAATAGAGAATAATTTTTAGGTTTAATCAATATAAAAACATATTTAATCCCCATATCCATGCTTAATATCTTATATCATCACCTGACACTCTTTTTGGGATCAACCAGAGTCAAATGTATTACAATTCCCAATCAATCATTGATGTCATCCTTGATTTAATAATCACCATGGTGTGATATTATACCTCATAAAAAAATATCTAAGCCACCATGACTATATGTACCATTAAATTCTTAGTTACCTCACTTTTATACACTTTCTGAAAAAAAAATTTAAAACAACCTAAATTAATTTTTTAAACAAAATACTGCTTCAAGGTGGCATCACATATGCCGTCTTTATGGTTATGCCCCAAGGCTGCATCGGCGATGCCGCCTTTGCACATAAATCCAAAGGCGACATCTACGATGCATCCTTTTCCCTAAAACACTAATTTTTTTCTATTTTAATTATGATATTTATATATTTACAATTTTAATGTTTTATTGTTATGTTCGTGTGGATATATATATATAACTTAATGTTTCAACATAATTTATCTTTTATTCAAGTATGTGAATTTTCTTGTTTATATAATATAAACTGTAAGACAAATATGAATGAAATTTTAAACATTGATTAATCATGTAACAAGTAGTCCAAAAATATAAATTCTTAAAAATTATTGGTGAAAATTTATTTATAAGCTTTCTAATCCACCAACTTGAAACATAAAAATGTTTCATGTACCTGACATTGTTGGCCTATTTAATAGAAACTATAATATATATATGAAAGAAATTTTAAAAATTGCCTAAAAATTTAACAAGTAGTCAAAAATAAATATAAATTCTTAAAAAATCATAGTGAAAAACAATTTATAAGCTTTATAATCCACCTACTTGAAACATAAAAATGCTTCAAGTACATGATTTTACTGGCCTATATAATATAAACTATAAAACTGATATGAATGAAATTTTAAAAATTGCATAAACATATAACTAGTATTCGAAAATAAAAATAATTTCTTAAGAAATATTTGTGAAAAATTATATAAAATCTTTCTAATCCACCTACTTGAAACTTAAAAATGTTTCAAGTACGTGACTTTTTTGGCCTATATAATATAATCTATAAGACTGATATGAATGAAATTTTAAAAATTTCTTAAACATATAACTAGTAGTAGAATTTTTAATTTTTATTTATATGGGTCTTATAGATTATATTTTATATGGTCTCAAAGCCAAGTAGGTGGCTTATGATCTTCATTGACATTCATTCTTTTCGCTCTCACTTCTGAGTTACATTTCTTACATTCTGTTCATTATAATTTATTTATTTTATTTTTGAAACTTTTTATTTTCATAAACATTTTATATTATTAGGATACCATTTAAATTTTATTTACATTATTTTTATACAATAGTATTTTTAATATTTTAATGTTATATAATTGAAATTTACTAATTATTTCTATGTTTCAAGTAGCCGACTTTGAAAGTTGTCAAATATAAATTGTGCCTAAAATATAAATGAAAACTGAAATAATGGATAAACATATAAGTGGAGATAATAGTAATAATAGTATATTGATTTCAGTAGACATAAAATATATAAACAAAAATGTGTAATCAATGTCTATGTTTATGGTGAGGAGATTTCATCCCAGATGGTGATCTATGAATATGATGTCCACGTCGAGTGCGCAGTGGAGTCTAATGACTTGGAGAAGGATGATCCTCAAGCAATGGAACATTTACTAGCACATCCTCTATATGTGTGTCAGTGGGAGGAGCTGACAACTGTATCTCATACTGCCCTCTGGATCCTTCTCCCACTAGGGTGGTAGAAGGACCTACCTCCATTGCAGTGGGGAACCAATCCTATGATGGAGCTATACCCTAAGATGATGGTGATGGATCTGGAATCCAAGGTTGTGATGGATACCAAGGCTACGAAGGATCTAAAACACAAGATGGAGAGAACTATGGATATCCTATCAGGAAAGATGGTTCCCAAGCCACCTGAGGGACATCCTAAATCGGTTGATCCTAGAATACTAGAGAGTATACCTCTGACTATGGAATAGGTGAGGCCTCACATGCTGCACGAAGTTGTCTACGTCACCGTGGTCGTGGCTCCTCAGCAGTAGCATCAGCTGTAGGATGTTCCTTTGGGGAAGAATCATCCTCTCTCCAAGCCTGATGTGTGAAGATGCACCTAGAAAGTTCACGAAAAGATGCCCTCACCTACAGTGCTGTATCATGGACAATTGCCTAGATAAAGACCCCCTTATCCCATTCATCACTCATGCGAACAAGTTTCTCTGTGTCACTTCCCTATAAATAGATTCAAAATGAATTGGAAAATAGTTCAAAAAAGAAACTAATGGAAACTTATTAACTTATCATCCTATGCGTATCTATGTCGGGTTGGGTAAGATACAGTATAGACATCAGTCTATACCATGGCACATACTCAACCTGCTCTGAAAGAGAGAATCGATTAGTTGGAACATGCTGAATACGAAACTCTATCTGTCTGTTCTAGTAGTCGATAAAGCTGGCATGTACTCAGGACCAATCATCATCCTACCTCTCTGTCAGCTTCATCACATGAAGTCAGTCAGTTTGTCTCGATGATAATGGAATCAGCTGAGTATGGAAAAACTAGCACATGACTCTATCAGGATGTTGCCACTTAATAATTTGGATGTGAATGAGGGGTACTACATGCGTAGAATCCTTAATCCCAACAGTACAGTATGATGGCAACTGGTATGTAATAATTTAGTATGGAAGCCATGAAATCTAAAATGACAACTGATTTTGTCAAACAAAAAAGATAACTGAAAACCAAAATTGATGTTATTATTAAATATGTCAGACAGTGATAGACTATATATACATACCTGATCAGGTAAGAGACAATCCAATTGTAGTAGATATATTCCCAAATTCTATCTCATAACCATGTCAAAATTGTGTCGCTAAAACCACATGTAAAATACATCAATGATAATGACAAATAATGAGAAATTATAATCAATAACTCTTACTAGAATCAGAAACTAATAGAAAATACTGATCATACCATTGTCCATGTAGAGCATGATGCAGCACCTCCATCTCGACCGGTGGACCAGCAAGGTCAGGGTGGAATGCTGGGATGCGCTTCCATGACCACATCTGAATAAGGATGACGCGTCCCCTGAGACCTGTGCGGTCTTTGTGAGATAGACTGCATAATTCTCTATACGTGTATTCCAAGCAGGATAATCCCCAGCTATACATCACAGCCCGATCAATGTCCTTTAGAAGGTGTAGATACATCATGTGTACATGCATCCCCGAGTGATCAGTACACATAATCCAGCCAATAATCCGTAATATATATGCACGTGCATAATGCATAACAGTCTTCTCATCATCATCGTCTTGTAAATGTGGAATCTATGACTTCAACCAAGGAATAGATATGGACGCTTCATTTTTAACCCTATGGTCAGACAAAATATGAGTTCCTAATAAGCGCTGAGCAAGGTCTGACCAAGCTGCACTAGTGTGTCCAATAATGGGTCTCCCCTGGATAAGAAGACTGAGAAGCAGTGTCGCATCCTCATGATTTATGGTCATCTCTCCCTCAGGTAGGTGGATTGTATGTGTCTCTGGTCTCCAACTCTCAATGAGGGAAGCAAGTAGGTAATGATCTACAAATCTAAAATCTGATACGGCCAGGCCATAGAAGCCATCATAGTGCATGTATGGTCTAATGGAATGTGGAGGCTCCCTATGATGAAAATGGTGTGCTCGATGCACCTTGATCAATCGATTTTTATGACCCTCTAACATAGCCTACAAAATATGGGTACGCTAATGAGTGAGTAGTATGGTATCATCCATCTTCATATAAACAAATGAAATGAGTTGTAAGTGTAAAATGTAAATATAAAGTTATAGAGAGCATAATTTTATGACTTGTATAATGGAAGACATTACATGTTTATTCACATTTTTTTATGAAGTCATTTTTACAAAAAAAAATATAATTCTCCCTTTCTTTTTGTTCTGAATGGAATAAAGATAACAAGAAGAAATAAGAGAAGAAAAACATATAGGAAAAATTATGTTGTGAAATAATTTTATTAATGAAAATATCTTTGTTATAATTTTAATAATTGATAAGGGAATATATCTTGGTTTTTGGATTTTTTGTATGGTTTTAGGATTTAGGTTTATGTTTTTTGGGTTGGGGTTTAGGTTTGATGGATTAGGATTTAGAATTTTAATATTAAGGTTTATGAAACATGTTTCTAGGTTAAGAGTTATGCTTTTGTGTTTTGGGGATTAGAAAACCGAGAAAAAAAGAGATAAAACATTTACTTTTCAATATGTATTAGGTGTTCTATGTTTGGATTTATGAAATAAATTCTATTATCTAAGATTTTATGTAAGGAATAAGGAGAAAGTTATTTCTTGAAATCAAGAATGTTTTTATGAAATAAGTTATATTATCTAATATATTGGGTCTTGAATTTGGTTAGACATATTTTAGAGGAGATTTATGATTAACTAATTATGGATTGTATTACGATCAACCATGTCAACTACAAATGATTTTTTAGGAATTTATCTAATTACTTGTATTTAATAACTTATGCTAATCTTTATAATACTATTATTTCATTATAGAATAGTTTATTAAAATATCACACATAATTTAACCAATAACCATGGCAAAGGGAATATTTTTTTGGTTGGGGTTTAGGTTTGATGGTTTTTGGTTTCGAATTTTGATATTAAGGTTTAGGAAACATGTTTTGGGGTTAAGTATTATGATTTTGGGTTTGGGGGTTTAGAAAACTGAGAATAAAAGAAGAAGAAGATATAATAACATTTACTTTACAATATGATAGTGTCACAATGAAGGCAATGCATCATTCTGGATGAGACTGTGAACTCCACCCAACAATGTTAGGGCATCGTTTCTGGTTATGAACTTCATTATGAAATATAATTCATCACAAACTCTTCCCTTGTTCTTGAGGCTATTCCATCTCATTACGCATCCTACTGGCCTTCGGTCTCCTAAGAGGACATAACTGATTTATGTCAGGTATCACTATCGGTTGTCCTTAGAGCATTGGGAAATAATGATACTCCCCAATAGGTGTCCATGGTGCACCATAACATTTAGAAATGGTATCCATCCAGTACACTAGATCAACGTTTGATTACCATGATATGTTCACAGAGGCACAGACTGTGATGGCATGTGTGCATAGAAACCGTAAGGCCTGAAATATTCCATATTGACATTGCCTTATTTCCAGTAATTCCACCATTTTTTCACCCATTCAATTTGTGATGGTGTCTGAATGCTCTTGAACATCTAATCGAGAGTATTTTTGTCGAAAAAGGAAGATGTGATAAACAGAATCTTATTCAATATTCCTTTCAATATCTTGTTGATAGTGTCTTCTGTATCTTAGCCCCTTTTGTATTCTGTCTGATGTTAGTTTTTGTCTATCAACAAAGTATTTCACGTATCGATATAATGTATCCTGAACTAGGGCAGTTATAGGTAGCATTCAAACCCATTGAAGACACCATTGATACACTCCACAATGTTTTCCATCCTGTGTCGATACCTCTTCCCCCCGTCATATCCCTGTTGTCGTACACCAGTTCCCATTTGAGTCTAACTCAAAGTGGTGTTTTTAGGTTTTACCCCTAGGTACATTTGTGTTAGAGCCACATCCACTTGTTTGTATCCAGACAGGGATTTGATTGCTTAGATAACCATATAATATTTAAGCTACCAAAATTTCACAATACTACATCCTAAGTTAATCTACACTTAATCTATACTTAATGTATATTTAATCTATAATACTAAGATTAATTATTTCAAACAATATATAACTAATAAAAAACCTAATAAACAAAATATGAAGAACTACCTAAACTACTTAAAAATGAAATATTTAAAACTAAAAATAATTCAATTAAATAAATAAAAATCAATAAATTAAATTAATAAAAATACCTCTAAATGATGATTCGCAAAAAACCGGCATAAAAATTGAGTTTTTTAGACAGAGAATTAGAGAATTTAGGAGAGGTGAAGGAAAGAATGAAGTGAGGAGAAGAAGGGGCAGATACCCTTTTATAGAGAGTTCAGGCCAAGGCGGCATCGGTGGTGCCACCTTTTGCATTGCCCAGAGGCGAAAGGTGGCATCCCCCTGCCACCGTTTCCATGTCATCGATCCGGGCCAAAGGCGTTGCACGGTAGAAAAGGCAGCATCGGCGATGCAGCCTTTTTAGCGTATTTTTTTTTTAAAAAATAACCTATTCCATTTAATAAAATTCAGAAAACGTAGAAAAAAACTCCCTCAGGACTCTAGAAATTAGTTGTGAAATAATATTCATCATGGAACTACCACCACCACATCGCTCAAGCTTCAATAATACCTTAGTTATTTTTTAAAAAAATGTAGAAAGTCAATATTATCAATCCAAAACCGAATAATCCCAACAAATATCTAGTGTGTATCATCATTATCTCCAAAAAAGTAATGGGCGATTCCTCATAAAACTCATAGTCACATAACCAAAACGGCATCACACATCTCCAACATGCACATGTTTTTTTGATGTTATCAAAACCATGGGAAAGCATACTCCCCTATGACCATTTACATATCTATAATAACAACCAAATGTGTTTTGAATAAATGATTCTTGGATTACACACCCACTCAATCATCTAACCTTTTCTTCTAGTCTGTTTGTCTCATTTGACTATGGATATCCACAATGATTTCATAAAAAAAGATTAAAATCTATCATTATTCATGTATACCCCCGCGGACACCCATCATATTGGGAATAGTTCCAAAATTAATATTTATTACCCATGCTTTATCATCCTTAGAACCATCTATGATGGGTCATCATTGATTATCATGTCTAAATGACATCAGAATAATAAGTTCAAGAATCTAAAGAGTCTTACCCTTCAAGAGTGGCCTTGAAACTATAACACAAGAACTCATGTTCTACGCTTAGAAAAGATACAAGGTATAACCATACCTTTACCAAAACCATGATAGAACCATCTATGAATTTACCCCACACCCTGAAGAATCTACTTGTTCTGCACATATCCAAAACCTCTAAAATATTGGGTTAACCCCTATCTTCGTATCCCTTGATCCCTAAAACTGTCAACTCAGTTTTATAAATCATATTTTAAATATTTTTGGGCTCTCAAACATATCCCATAAGATCAGGAATCAAACTTACCATTCCTTATTGTCAAATCTTCTGCACCAATTCTAAAACAAATGGCATCCAATGCACTAAGCCCAACCACATACTATTGGTCTCACACACTAATGGTTATACTCCCAGTATCATCAGCACCATTTGTCAAGACACATGTTCAATGGTTATATGAATCCAAAAATGTTCACAAACCCCCATGGGTTATAAGTAGTGATGATAAAAGGAGATATCTCATGACCTCAAACCCATCAGATTCACAAGAATACTAAAGGCACAACAGGTAGCATCCCACTATCTAGTACACTTAAACCCATTAAGGTCTCCCAAACCATATCCAAGGGTCTCACCACTTGGGCTCTCTCATTATCCCCAACTACTCATAAAAAATGTCAATCCATAAACATGAAGGATAATCATCACTATGATCCCTAAAATCCCCATAATTTCTCATTTCACATTAATTAAACTATAAAATTTAAAACCATAGAGACTCACATTTTAAAACTTTTAATTACCAAAAATTTCTAAAATCCCAAGATTTATTAGGTATAACATTTCATGGCATGGATAGATAAAATTATTATCACATGTAATTATAGAAAACACCTTATAACTTTCTTTATTTCATATTATTTAACAAAAAATATATGTTTAACAATTCATTTATACCTTTATATTAACCTAAATTCACCTAATGAGTTTTTCAAATAGAATTATTTCATACATTAATTTGTGAAAATTTCATATAAATGGTTCTGATGACTTCAAATAACCAACCCTCTAAATTATTTAAATCCGCAGGCAACTATAAATTACCAGTAAGTATAAAACAAAGAAATTAATGAAACACCAATACTTGTTAATTGATAAAATCTATCAATCACATTGTAACACCCTGAGTCATTGTGAAATATTTTTTTTGAAAATAAATTTAATTTCATCGATAGCTTGTGTTACAGGCAACACCGAGTTTTAAAGAACCACAATATAATGTTGATATTATTATTTAGACATGCCAATTATAACCTAGTCATTAAACCTATAGGTATGAATAGTAATAAAAAAAATTAAAAATTTAAGTATAATGGTTTTATATATTGATATAATATTAATAAAAAGGTACTTAAGCATTAGTATATTCTTTATATGTTTCAAAAATACTATTTTTTTTCTAAAAATTGATTTTATTTCTTTTTGTGAAAAAAATAAAAGTAGTTTTTTAACACTTTTAAAAAAATTATTTGAAAATATAATATTAATTTTTTAATTATAAATGTAAAAATTATTTTTGAGTTTATTTTTGTAAATTTTCTTAGAATATTAATTTTTCGATGTATAGTAAAGAAATATTGATTTTTAATATAAACTATATTTTTGTTTAAAGGAATTACATGGCCTATTATTATTTAAGATAGTTTCCAATGTAAAATTATTTCAATAATAAATTTATTAATACAATTTATATCTTTTAAATAAATTTCATATTTAATTTTTATACCAAAACAATCTATACTAACAATTATTTTCACTTTATAAAACCACTTTTTCCATCGCCCCTGTCAATTTAATTGTAAATTAAAATTTTCAAAATCAATGAATAGAATTTGCAAAAAATGGATTAAAATTTATTAATTATATTAATTAATATTATATAATAATGTCAACAAATTTTTTGGTAAATATGAAAATTAAATATAAAAAAATGCAATTACTCCGGTTAAGGTTAAAATGGGCTTACTATAGGTCAAACGAAAAATATATGGGGTAAAATGACCCAGAAACTTGTAATAATAAAATATTATAGAACATTTAGATATTATGTCATATGATGTTATATAATGAAAAATAATTGGTGCCATTTCTCATTTTCAGAACATGAATACACATTTTTCTTATCAAAGATTTCAACTATGTACTTTTTCCCACATATAAAAGGAAACCCTCTCTCCTCTCCTCTTCACACTTCAAAAACCCTCTATTTCAACCAATACTTTCCCAAATCAAATAATAACATCCATAAAAACAACATGTAGTGTAACATCCCAGGTAAATAAAGAATAAAGAATTTTCATATTTATTAATATTTTCAAATTAAATATTAATTTTAATTAAAAGGGGTTTCTACGTTCGATAGCGTACTCGGTATGCAATGATGAGTTTCTTTGAAAACTTACGTTCCACACAAGTAATAAAATAATATTATTTTAAATGTTAGTTAATGAGTAGTTTTTGTACTGGAGGGAATGGATATAAATAACTAAAATATGATTATATATGTTTTTAATTGTTTTTACATTTACCCAATAAAAGATAAAGGCTTAAAATACGGAAAGAGTTCAATTTTAGGAATTTATACCCTAATTTTTACGAAAGGTCCACTTATCACCTTTTGACGGAGAACCGTCATTAAATATAGTTTTGATCGATCATATAAATTCTATTGGACCAAATATAACTCTTCTTTAGAATCGGGACATCAAAATTTACTTTGTGTAAATTTTTGGTACCTTTCTGATAAAGTTCATTTTTTTAAAATGAATAGTGTAAAATGTTGTATTTTAATTCAAAAACTCTTTTTAATCTAATTTATTTATATTATTAGATTATATTTTGAATTGGTTTTAAAGTGAAATTAGAAAATATTTTTACCATTAAATCCAATAGTGGTCGTTGGAATTAATTTCACTTTGAAATCGGACTTATACTAGTGTCAATCTTTTGATACTTATTGTTTTATAAAAACACGCTATTTGCTATGACAGCGGGAATTAATTATTAAATTAATTAATGTGACTTATATGTTTTGAATTTTGTAAAATAGACTTTATTTTTGAATTCGTAATATCAAATATAGCTTAGGGTAAATTTTTGGTAATTTTCTGAAAAACTTCATTTTTTGATGAATAGTGAAACCACTAAGTGGTACTTATAAAGACTGATTTTCCGTTTAAATGAAAATTTTCCATCATTGTGTTTTTAATTTCAAAAATCCTACATACATGGTTGTAATTAAGAAGTAAAATGTGGTTCAATGAGATTATAATAATTTTTTGGTGAATAGTAACTTATTAAGTTCTTAATCGCGATTAGTGGTAATTAGTGTAGTTTAAGGTAAAAATAATGCTTTAATAAAATAAGATGAGCTTGAAACATGTCCTACCCTCATTGTTTGTGTCATGGCCGACCAATACAAGCCATGGGTTAACTTGGGGACCCCATGGAGACACTTTGGATGGGAAATGACATAAATAACTTTTTATTAAATGTTAAAGTAAAAATGACACAAACATAATATGTTTTACGAAAAAAAAATTTACATGGGGTTATAAAGATAAGATTTTTGATTATAAATAGTAATTGGAAAGCTAAAAAGATTTCCTACATCATAGTATTTGTTTTATAATTTTTAGACACTAAATAAATTAAATTATTTATAACATCATGATGATGCAGCGATGACCTCATTATTTAACGATTTAAATAAAATGGAATGATAATGTTAAATCTATGAACTACACATGTCCAAAACTTATTGGATGGGTGGATTTAGAACCATTTTCACCTTATCCACGAATTATATCAATTTGGGACCTTTTAAAACCGAAACACATTTTCAAATAAAGTAATATTTCTTTACATTACAAAAGTGCCCCTCCTCTCCTATTATAAAAGGCCCCCACCTCTACCTCATTTCACACACTCCTCAAGCCTTTGGCTCGGCCAACCCCTGCCCATTTACTCTCTCCAAATCCCTATCCTCATCCTAGAGGATTCCCTTTGGGCATAATCCTTTAAAAGGAATCCTTTAGGCTCAAATCAAAAGGAGTTACACTTTTAAAGGTAATTCATTCTCTCTTGTTCATTTGTTTTATTTTGCTTCTCCGACCCTCTAAAATCTTTTTATTTACTTCTTTTGTAACAAAACCAGTATCTTCAATATACTAGGATGTTGTTATAAGATTTATTTGAGCTACACGCTCACAAAACTACATCAAATTGTTAAAGAACATACGGTTTCCGTGGATGGCGAAATTCTGCCTCCCGAAACGATGATTGTTCAATACTCATTTAACACCTTCAAAGGTGGCCATTATGATGTCACTATTTTTATATATGATATATGATATGTTTATGTTTTCCTTAAGCTTCTGTTTTTTTCATTTTTGGCATACCTTTATGGTTTCCATTATGGGTAAACACGATATCTTCATTTAAGGAAGTGCGGACTACCGCCCCCTCAAAGTGATGTGATTCGTTAATGCCATATGTGGGACGTGTAAAGGATGGATTTAAAGTTATTATATATGATGTTATACTGGAATTATAATATACATCTATATCATTATTATTTATTTCCATTAAAGTATGAGATAGAAATGAAAGTAGCGTCCAGGCGTACGTACGGCTTACCGTCTCCATGAACGGTGCATTTCATTTCATATCCCCAAATGTAATGTACTATTAAAAGTACATGTATATAATGGATATATATAATTAATTATATATCTAAATGATGAATATAATTCTGGAATTAAAATATACATACCTCTCATTTAGTTTTAATTCCATTAATATGACAATGAAATGAAAGTAGCGTTCATGCGTACGTACGGCTTACCGTCTCCATGAACGGTGCATTTCATTTCATACCTCTAAATGATTATGTAATATTATAAATACATGTATATGCTGGATATATATGATATATATGATATCCAAATCAGGAATTTCATTCTGGATATAAATAACCTTTGACCACACGAACAACATGTAATTGTAAGAAGTCCATTTTCGACTTAAGAACCAAATATTGACAAAACAAACATTATTAACTTAAATGGTTACATAATGTTTATAACCTGGCAATAAGTGATATAAAAGGAATAATGAACTTTAAAAAGGTTCTTAATCAAGTATAAATTAACTCAAGTTTATTATTCAGGACGTTAAAGAACGATCGAGTCAAGTCGGACCCGAGGTAAGGGAACTTCTTAACCCAATTTCTGTTCTTTGGGTTAATCTCCAACTTTCAAATTATGTCATGATATTATTATGTCTTAGTTTGTATTTTTACTTTCTTTATGTGTAACTATAGTGAATACACATAATAGATCTATTTTATTTTAAAAATGATCTTTTTAAGGACTTCGTCTCAATCTCCTTTCATTGAGGCATATTTCGTTTTATACACAACTTTCTTTTATACGGTGTATAAACCCCTTTGACTTTTACTTTTATACAAAAGGAATTTTTTTCTATGAAGCATTTTACTAAACGACAAAAAGGAATGTTTTTTTTAACGTACGCGGTGACAATGACTTTTTCCGCCGCCACGAGTATTATTTGGTCTTTGGATTTCTCAACAAGCCGTAATGTTTTTAGAATAAAATAAATACCATATACTCTTTTATGTATTTTGGTATTGAAAATGGTTTTGAAAAAGGATTCAATTATGTCAATATATTTATGATATATTGTGATTGATGTAATGCCCCGACCCTAGTTACCCAGAGTCGGTGCATTATTACATAACATTGGCATGATCACAAGAAAGATCAAATCTCGAAAGACCGATTGGTTTAGTAGCCATGGAAACACTAGATATATTCATAAGTTTTACATTACATCATTAAACGAAAAACTACTACAACAACATATTGTCTCCATAATCCACACTCATATCCCCACATAATATCCCTACAGGTCATTCATAACTTACTTCTTCACTTCCTGGGAAAAATGAAACATAGAAAAGGGGTGAGCTCAAATGCCCAGTAAGGATAACAATATAGCGGAAACTTTCATAAATAAGAATAAACTTTTAAGGCAATGTATAACTAAAACAAAAGCCTTTAAAACATGAAATTTCAACATGGTACGGCATAAATAAAATGAAATAATGCCATTTACTTATTCACATGGATATTCTACTAATCAAATAATCACATGCAAAAATCAATAACCACTTTCATAATGTTGGCATGCATAATGCCAGACTATCATAACCACATAGTCAAGGCCTCGTGCCAAGACTACAAATAAGATTTTGTCAAGGCCTTGTTCCAAGACACTAGTTTGTCTCATGAGACCTACCGATGCATCGAGGAGCTATAGCGGGCTCCACCCGTCACATATTATGTCCAATGCATTCCCATATGAAAAGGTTTAAATATAACATAAACACTCGTATTAAAACTAGCATACGAAATGTCAATACTTTCACCATAAACTATTAATGGTATAAAAATAGCACATCCACAGTCAAACATATCACAAAACCTTCAATACAATATAGAAGTTTTGTATCATAATAAATCAACTTCAAATAATCTTAAAATCCATCAAAGGATGTTGACATAGATGAAATCAAAATTATTTTTAAAGAAATATCTCCTTTTATTTTGAAATCATTTAAGATCCATATAAAATAAAACATTTTCTTTGAAAATAATCTTATAAGATTGTAAGGGATGCTTTGAAGATTTTATAACGGCGGAAAATAGCCGCACCCGCCGTATAAGTTAAAAAAACATTCTTACCTTAATTCTGTCGAAAAGGTTAAAAGGGACCATGTTTTGAAAATGATGGAAAGATTCCTTTATAAACCACTTATAAAAGTCAAAAAGGGTATAAATGACTTTAACTCATATTCTAGTAAATAGTAAAAATGTTTTGAAATACATTTTTAAGAAACATGGATGTGGATGATAAAGAGATCCCAGTAGATTATTACATATAAACAACCTCGGATAATGAAGAGATTGTGAAATATCCCTTACCTTGTACTTTTCTTTGGTTGGGGTAGGTTAACCTCCTGTATAATGGTGAAATAATTGTTACTAAATTATACAATAATCATATACATTAATATGATATCATATATGATCTTTTAATATCGATTTATAATAATATCCTAGTATTATCGTTGTTTCGGGTGTTAACTTACTTGTTTTCTTTTATATGTTTTGTTACGTAAGAAATTTTTGTAAAGGATAGGTTGTATATTATTCATATCCAGAATTATATCAAGTCCTTAAACATCATTTTTAAATCATCAAATGATAATTATACTTGAATGGATACGATGGAGAATGAATCTCATCGCGTTCGTGGAGACGGTAGTCCGTACGTACGCACGAGCGACAATATCATTCTTTCGATATTAAAATAATATATAAATGGTTGTTATATCATATATACAGAATCATTATCATGTTTTATTTATTATTTACATGAGTTACATATCATTATTATACCCATCCAAATAATAATATATTGAATAACAATTACACCACGACGTGGAGACGGTAAGCCGTACGTACGCACGTATGGTGACATGTTATTCAAAGGGTGGGTAGAATACTGAATATGGTTGTACCATATTTATAATAACATCACAGTATATATATGATACTGGAGTTATTATTTTAGAATAGTAACAACAAAGGAAGAAGAAGTGGAAGAAGAAATGAACTTGGAAAAGGGTGGTGAAATCATTACCTCTTCTTTGGGTTCTTCCTTTTCATTTGATCAAAAGGGCTACTTAGGTTGGCTTTATGATCAAACTAAGGCCTCTAGGTTGTAGTGAGGGATGTTGGGAGAGTATTTGGGCAGAGTTTGGCCGAACCAAAAGGCTTTGAAGGTGTGAAAAAATGAGAAGGAGGAGTGCCCTTTTATAAGAGGGGTGAGGGGCACCTTTGGAAAAGCTAGAAATATTAATTTATAATAAATTCATATTCGGTTTCTAATGGCTCCAAAGTTGATTATTAAAAGGTTAAGGTGGGGATAGGTCGAAAAACACTCAACCAATAGAATTTAGACAGGTTTGGGTACTTATATTAACCTTATCTTTAAGTATTAACTCTAAGTTAATTAGTTTCACTTTTACAATGTCTCTTTGTATTTTTATATAATATGGTTAATAAACATACTATATACATCCAAGCGACCCCCAAGTGGTCCAGTAATGATGAACCTATCATGATATAAGTCTCTTGGCCGAACCTTAGATTTTCAGGAATTTAATATCAATTACTAATATAATATTTGTTTTAAGAACTATTTTATGTCAATTTTGACACTATTCAATAGTTGATTTTTGTGAAACTCATAACAGATTGATTACTTCGAAAAAGGTCAATTAAATCAATCCTAATATAGCATATTATCCTATAAAATTAGTTTAATTCATTAAAAGTTTCATATTATATTTATTTGGGTATTTATAATATCTATTATTTTAATTGTTCACTATTATAGTAATTACTGCATCATCATTGTGTCATAAATAAAATAAATTATTTAATGTCTAAAAATTATAAATAAAATATAATTATGTAGGAAATATTTTTATCTTTCTAATTAATATTTATAATATAAAATCCAACATATATAACCCTATGTAACAATTGTTTTGCTAAAAGATATATGCTTGTGTCATTTTTGTATTCATTTTAACTTAATTAAAATAAAGTGTCATTATCACTTACAAGTGGATACATGGGGTCCCAAAATCGACCCAAAGATGTCCATGGGCGACAATGTATCAACCAATAGGGTTAAGACACGTTTTAGGGTAATTTAGTATTATTATAATATTATTTTTTAACCCTTATTTACCGGATTTACCCTTAACCATGGTAAATAAAATATTTACCGCAGTAATTATTCAAAATGTCTAAAAATAAAAGTTACCTATTTACACAATTTGAACATCCTGATTCCAAATATGGAATCCATTTTCCTAAATTCAAAACACAGAAGTTTCAGAAATTAATTTAAAATTAATTCCCGTTGTCAAAACAAAAAGCGTGTTTTTAAGAGATAATAACTATCAAAAGATTGACACTTGTTTATGTTCGGTTTAATTGTAAAATTATGTCCAATGACAAACATTATATTAAATGGTAAAAATATATTCTAAATATACTTTAAAACTACTAAAATTCATAATTTATCATTATTAATTATTTTGATTAAAAAAGTTGTTTTTAATTAAAATTTAGTAATTTTCACTATTCATCAAAATATGAAAGTTATCCGAAAAGTACCAAAATTTCACCTTAGGCTAAATTCGATATTCCGAATCCAAAAATGTAGTCCATTTTGAAATATAAAATATATATGATTTCAAAAAGTAGGTATTACTATTCACAAAGGCTAGTTTAATTAATTGTGTTGTGTGTTAGAACTCGAGGTTGCGTACAACACACGCTATCGCATTATTCGAAGAGAAGCATACCGTAGAAGCTTGGGGTGTTGCATTCTACCCTCCTTCAAATAATTTCGTCCTCGAAATTTCTAGAATACTTATCACATGAAAAGACTCGGGTGGTTCTTCATCATAAGTTCCTCTGGTTCCCACGTTGCCTCTTCCATCTTATGGTTTCTCCACAAAACTTTTACTAGACGCGTCGTCCGGTTTCTCAGTACTTGTTCTCTCGTATCAAGAATCCTGACGGGCTCTTCACAATAGGAAAGATCGGGTTCCAGTTCTAATTCCTCATAGGTGAGTACATGCGTTGGATCAGGCATGTATTTCCTCAACAGAGATACGTGGAACACATCGTGAACTTTGGAGAGACTTGGCGGCATTGCCAATCGGTAAGCTACAACCCCAATTCGTTCTAGAATTTCGAAAGTTTCAATGTACCTGGGACTCAATTTACCTTTCTTACCAAAACGTATGACTCCCTTCCACGGAGATACCTTCAGGAAAACATGATCACCGACTTGAAATTCCAAATCCTTCCTTCGATTATCGGCATAGCTCTTCTGCCTACTTTGAGATGCTTTGATGTGATTTTGGATTACTTTCACCTTTTCCACCGTTTCCTCCACCAGTTCTGGGCCTACATGTTTTCTTTCACCAACGTCATCCCAATAGGTTGGTGTACGACATCTCTTTCCGTATAACGCTTCATATGGTGCCATCTGAATACTCGAATGGAAACTATTGTTATAGGAAAATTCTACCAGTGGTAAATATTGATCCCACATACCCTGAAAGTCAAGTGAGCAAGATCTCAACATGTCTTCTAAGGTATGAATAGTCCGTTCTGATTGTCCATATGTCTGAGGGTGGTAAGCAGTGCTTAAATGAAGTTCAGTATCCAGAGATTTCAGAAGACTTTTCCAAAATCTTGAAGTAAAACGGGGATCACGATCAGAAACAATCGATAGGGGTACTCCATGAAGTCTCACAACTTCATTAATGTATAGTCTTGCTAGACGTTCCAGGGGTAGATCATCTCTTATAGCAAGAAAATGTGCTGACTTGGTAAGTCAATCAACAATAACCCATATTTCATCATTCCTTCTAGGAGTCTTTGGTAGCCCCATGACAAAGTCCATCGTAATATTGTCCCATTTCCACTCCGGTATAGGAAGAGGTTGCTTGACTCCTCCAGGTTGTTGCCTTCCAGCTTTCACTTGTTGACAAACCATACATCTTGACACAAAATCAGCAATCTCCCTCTTCTTGTTGTCCCACCAAAAATGTTCCTTCAAATCTCTATACATTTTGGTGCTCCCAGGGTGTATAGAGAAATTGGAATTATGAGCATCATCCAGCAATTCCATTTTTAGATTAGGTATATTGGGAACACAAAGTCTCTTCCCGAATTTCAAAATTCCATGTTCATACACAAAGTCTCTCAATCTCCCATCATTCACAGCTTTAATCTTCTTTTGGAATTCTTCATCATCGGTCTGAGAACTCTTAATCCTTTCTAGTAAAGATGGTTTGGCAACCATTTGAAAAAGAAATGTTGTTTCGCTTTCCCTGGTTATTCCCATGTCCATCTTTACTAGATCCATGAAAATTGGATCCCTTTCAATTCTCATATTGTTCAAAACTCCATGGTCTTTTCTACTCAAAGCATCTGCCACCTTGTTTGCCTTCCCCGGGTGGTAGTGTATCGTACAATCATAATCCTTGAGTAATTCAAGCCATCTCCTTTGCCTCATGTTGAGTTCTTTTTGTGAGAAAATATACTTCAAACTCTTGTGATCAGTATAAATCTCACATTTTTCACCATAGAGGTAGTGCCTCCATATCTTCAAAGCAAAGATCACAGCTGCTAACTCGAGATCATGAGTAGGATAGTTTTGTTCATGAATTTTCAACAGTCGTGATGCATACGCAATAACTCTATCATTCTGCATAAGGACACAACCAAGTCCTTTCTTCGATGCATCACTATAAATAACGAACCCATCATTTCCCGATGGTAGAGTCAATATAGGAGCATTGACTAATCTTATCTTCAGTTCTTCGAAACATTCTTCACACTCTTTTGTCCAAAAAAATTTAACCCCTTTACGTGTGAGCTTCGTTAATGGGTTAGCCAATCGGGCAATATTCTGGACGAAACGTCGATAATAACCTGCCAAACCAATAAAACTGCGTACCTCAGTTATACTCGTAGGTGCTGGCCATTCTTGGATTTCCTAGGTCTTAGAAGGATCAACAGAGATTCCATCTTTAGAGACAATGTGGCCAAGAAAAGAAATCTCCTGAAGCCAGAATTCACACTTGCTAAACATCCCATATAATTCATGCCTCCTCAGAGTCTTCAAGATAATGCGCAAGTGATTTTCATGATCTTCGTAGGTTTTGGAGTATACCAAGATATCATCAATAAATACCACCACAAATTCATCGAGATACTCCTTGAAAACTCTATTCATCAGATCCATGAATACAGAGGGTGCATTAGTCAATCCAAAAGGCATTACAGTAAACTCGTAATGCCCGTACCTGGTTCGAAATGCTGTCTTCGGAATGTCTCCCTTCTTCACACACAACTGATGGTATCCAGATCGAAGGTCAATCTTTGAAAAGTATTGAGCTCCATGCAGTTGGTCAAATAAATCATCAATACGAAGTAGGGGATACTTGTTCTTTATCGTTATAGCATTGATCTCCCAGTAGTCGATACATAACCTCATATATCCATCTTTCTTTTTAACAAAAAGAACAGGGGCTCCCCATGGAGAAACACTAGGGAGAATAAATCCCTTATTACTCAATTCCTCTAGTTGTTTCTTTAGTTCGACTAACTCTACAGTGGCCATTCTATAAATGGTCTTCGATATAGGCCTTGATCCAGGAATCAAATCAATGGAAAACTCAACTTCTCGTTCTAGAGGATGTCAGGTAAATCTTCCGGAAATACATCTACAAATTCTTTCACAATAGGTACATCCTCTATTTGAACATTCCTTTCCTCACCGACAGTTATTTAATTCTCTTCCTCCCCAATAATTGAATTAAGTTGAGCTACTGGGGGTGGATCTAAATAAGAATTAGGTGGTGATGATTTGCTCAAAAGATAAGGTGTTCCTTATCATTATCATCAAGAATCGTAACCTCTTTCTTCTTACAATAAATCTTCGCATCATAGTCCGAAAGCCAGTCCATACCGAGGATTATATCAAACTCAATCATAGGTATGACGATGAGATCAGCAGATAAAGAAAATTTATGTGCTCTAATGGGGACTGATTCACAAAACTTTGTTGCAATGATACTTCCCTTAGGAGTTTTAACTGACAACTCCCTTATTAAATCAAATTGGAAATATCTAATTTTCTTAGCAAACTGGGAAGATATGAAACAATGCGACGATCCAGAGTCAAATAATGAATTTTCTAAACTTGAGGAAACCATTAAATTACCTGCCACCACGTCTTTTGGAGCTTCTACCTCTACAGTAGTGATAGCATAAGCTTGGCCTTGATCCCTTGGCCTTTTCTGAGGTAAGTTCTCCTAACGCTTAGGACATTCATTTGCATAATTCCCCATCTCTCTGCAATTGTAGCACTGAACGTTGGTAGCTTCCTTCTTCCCCTTGCAATCATGAGCTTGGTGGCCTTTTTCACCACACTTGTAACAGACTCCCATTCCCTTCAAGCAAGTACCAGGATGTTTCTTCCCGCATTTACCACAAGATGGATATTCAACATTTCCCTTCATCCCCTTATTTACATTCCCAGATTGATCAGCAGGTCTCTTCTTCTCTTGCTTTGCTTTAAAGTCATAAGACTTAGAGAATTCCTTTTCGGACTTGATAGCACATGAGACAATGTATTCGTACGATGAAAAGGATTGTGAGACTAATGCTCGACGGAGAAATGGTTTTAACCCATCAAAGAAACGATCAATCTTACTTATTGGGTTGCGAATATAATCTCCAGCATACCTCGCTAACCTTGTAAAGTTAGCCTCATACTTTGTGACATTCTCATCCTCCTTTTGTCTCAGACTCAGAAATTGCCTTTCCATATCTGCTCGATGGTCGCGAGGGAAGTATTTTTCTAAAAACAGATCTTTGAACTCCCTCCATTCTATATTTGATACTTCATCATCTTCCTTCATGTTCTGAATCAATGACCACCATTGATCAGCATCTCCAGTGAGGCGGTAAACTGCCATGATAACTTTTTCCCTTTCACTGCTCCCCAAAGCCTGAAATATTTTCTCTAGGGAAAATATCCATTGCTCAGCTACTAAGGGATTTTTATTCTCATTGAACGTTGGTGGTTTTTGCCTCATGAATCGATCTAACATTGATCCTCCACGCTGCGGATCAGGGTGCTCCATACGGGTAAGGTTATTATTCATAACCTGAGTAAGTTGTCCCAGTATGGTGATTAGCTGATCAGCACCAGTTGCATCACCAGCCCCACTATAATTATCTTGAGCAGGAGGGCAATCCCTACATGGAGTGCGTGCATCGATATGGTTTCCATTTCTTCCACTAGGCGCCATTTCTAAACAATGGCATAAACTAGATCAGTTTATGAATCAAAATACATAATCCCATACTTATAAAACACTTAACATAAATTGAACTATTTATGGATATCATCCATAATAATAAAAATGTTTTCATTGAGGAAGTATATACTCATAAACCCTTCATAATGATTTGTAAAGAAAATGAGAGTTATCCTAAGCATATCCCCCGGGAGTGTCGTAACCAAGAGTGCAGCAAGGCCTGTTGTCGTGCACCAGTTCCCGTTCGAGTCTAGCTCAAAGCGGTGTTTTCGGGTTTTACCCCTAGGTACATCTGTGCCAGAGCCGCCTCTACCTGCTCGTATCCAGACAGGGATGTATTGCTTGGAAAACTCAAAAAATCTCTAAAATACCAAAATTCTAGGAAGTTCTTCTATACTAATCCTCAAAGTTCATCTTAGGTCTACGTGCTCTAATCAGAGTTTATCTAAATCTAGCTTCCAAGGTTTGTACTAAAATTCCTCTGATAGCAACTGTAACGCCCTGACCCTAGTTACCCAGAGTCGGTGCATTATTACATAACATTGGCATGATCACAAGAAAGATCAATTCTCGAAAGACCGATTGGTTTAGTAGCCTTGGAAACAGTAGATATATTCATAAGTTTTACATTACATCATTAAACGAAAAACTACTACAACAACATATTGTCTCCATAATCCACACTCATATCCCCACATAATATCCATGCAGGTCATTCATAACTTACTTCTTCACTTCCTGGGAAAAATAAAACATAGAAAAGGGGTGAGCACAAATTCCCAGTAAGGATAACAATATAGCGGAAACTTTCATAAATAAGAATAAACTTTTAAGGCAATGTATAACTAAAACAAAAGCCTTTCAAACATGAACTTTCAACATGGTACGGCATAAATAAAATGAAATAATGCCATTTACTTATTCACATGGATATTCTACTAATCGAATAATCACATGCAAAAATCAATAACCACATTCATAATGTTGGAATGCATAATGCCAGACTATCATAACCACATAGTCAAGGCCTCGTGCCAAGACTACAAATAAGATTTTGTCAAGGCCTTGTGCCAAGACACTAGTTTGTCTCATGAGACCTACCGATGCATCGAGGAGCTATAGAAGGCTCCAACCGTCACATATTAAGTCCAATGCATTCCCATATGAAAAGGTTTAAATATAACATAAACATTCGTATTAAAACTAGCATATGAAATGTCAATACTTTCACCATAAACTATGAATGGTATAAAAATAGCGCATCCACAGTCAAACATATCACAAAACCTTCAATACAATATAGAAGTTTTGTATCATAATAAATCAACTTCAAATAATCTTAAAATCCATCAAAGGATGTTGACATAGATGAAATAAAAATTCTTTTTAAAGAAATATCTCATTTTATTTTGAAATCATTTAAGATCCATATAAAATAAAACATTTTCTTTGAAAATAATCTTATAATCTTGTAAGGGAAGATTTGAAGATTTTATAACGGCGGAAAATAGCCGCACCCACCGTATAAGTTAAAAAAACATTCTTACCTTAATTCTGTCGAAAAGGTTAAAAGGGACCTTGTTTTGAAAACGATGGAAATATTCCTTTATAAACCACTTATAAAAGTCAAAAAGGGTATAAATGACTTTAACTCATATTCTAGTAAATAGTAAAAATGTTTTGAAATACATTTTTAAGAAACATGGATGTGGATGATAAAGAGATCCCAGTAGATTATTACATATAAACAACCTCGGATAATGAAGAGATTCTGAAATATCCCTTACCTTGTACTTTTCTTTGGTTGGGGTAGGTTAACCTCTTGTATAATGGTGAAATAATTGTTACTAAATTATACAAGAATCATATACATTAATATGATATCATATATGATCTTTTAATATCGATTTATAATAATATCTTAGTATTATCGTTGTTTCGGGTGTTAACTTACTTGTTTTCTTTTATATGTTTTGTTACGTAAGACATTTTTGTAAAGGATAGGTTGTATATTATTCATATCCAGAATGATATCAAGTCCTTAAACATCATTTTTAAATCATCAAATGATAATTATACTTGAATGGATACGATGGAGAATGAATCTCATCGCGTTCGTGGAGACGGTAGTCCGTACGTACGCACGAGCGACAATATCATTCTTTCGATATTAAAATAATATATAAATGGTTGTTATATCATATATACAGATTCATTATCATGTTTTATTTATTATTTACATGAGTTACATATCATTATTATACTCATCCAAATAATAATATATTGAATAACAATTACACCACGACGTGGAGACGGTAAGCCGTACGTACGCACGTATGGTGACATGTTATTCAAAGGGTGGATAGAATAATGAATATGGTTGTACCATATTTATAATAACATCACAGTATATATATGATACTGGATTTATTATTTTATAATAGTAACAACAAGGGAAGAAGAAGTGGAAGAAGAAATGAACTTGGAAAAGGGTGGTGAAATCATTACCTCTTTTTCAGGTTCTTCCTTTTGATTTGATCAAAAGGGCTCTTTAGGTTGGCTTTCTGATCAAACTAAGGCCTCTAGGTTGTAGTGAGGGATGTTGGGAGAGTATTTGGGAAGAGTTTAGCCGAACCAAAAGGCTTTGAAGGTGTGAAGAAATGAGAAGGAGGAGTGCCCTTTTATAAGAGGGGTGAGGGGCACCTTTGGAAAAGCTAGAAATATTAATTTATAATAAATTCATATTCGGTTTATAATGGCTCCAAAGTTGATTATTCAAAGGTTAAGGTGGGGATAGGTCGAAAACCACTCAACCAATAGAATTTAGACAGGTTTGGGTACTTATATTAACCTTATCTTTAAGTATTAACTCTAAGTTAATTAGTTTCACTTTTACAATGTCTCTTTGTATTTTTATATAATATGGTTAATAAACTTACTATATACATCCAAGAGACCCCCAAGTGGTCCATTAATGATGAACCTATCATGATATAAGTCTCTTGGCCGAACCTTAGATTTTTATGAATTTAATATCAATTAATAATATAATATTTGTTTTAAGAACTCTTTTATGTCAATTTTGACACTATTAAATTGTTGATTTTTGTGAAACTCATAACAGATTGATTACTTCGAAAAAGGTCAATTAAATCAATCCTAATATATCATATTATCCTAGAAAATTATTTTAATTCATTAAAATTTTCATATTATATTTATTTGGGTATTTATAATATCAATTATTTTAATTTTTCACTATTATAGTAATTACTGCATCATCATTGTGTCATAAATAAAATAAATTATTTAATGTCTAAACATTATAAATAAAATATCATTATGTAGGAAATCTTTTTATCTTTCTAATGAATATTTATAATCTAAAATCCAACATATATAACCCTATGTAACAATTGTGTTTCTAAAAGATATATGCTTGTGTCATTTTTGTATTCATTTTAACTTAATTAAAATAAAGTGTCATTATCACTTACAAGTGGATACATGGGGTCCCAAAATCGACCCAAAGATGTCCATGGGCGACCATGTATCAACCAATAGGGTTAAGACACGTTTTAGGGTAATTTAGTATTATTATAATATTATTTTTTAACCCTTATTTACCGGATTTACCCTTAACCATGGTAAATAAAATATTTACCGCAGTAATTATTCAAAATGTCTAAAAATAAAAGTTACCTATTTACACAATTTGAACATCCTGATTCCAAATATGGAATCCATTTTCCTAAATTCAAAACACAGAAGTTGCAGAAATTAATTTAAAATTAATTCCCGTTGTCAAAACAAAAAGCGTGTTTTTAAGAGATAATAACTATCAAAAGATTGACACTTGTTTACGTTCGGTTTAATTGTAAAATTATGTCCAATGACAAACATTATATTAAATGGTAAAAATATATTCTAAATATACTTTAAAACTACTAAAATTCATAATTTATCATTATTAATTATTTTGATTAAAAAAGTTGTTTTTAATTAAAATTTAGTAATTTTCACTATTCATCAAAATATGAAAGTTATCCGAAAAGTACCAAAATTTCACCTTAGGCTAAATTCGATATTCCGAATCCAAAAATGAAGTCCATTTTGAAATATAAAATATATATATGATTTCAAAAAGTAGGTATTACTATTCACAACGGCTAGTTTAATTAATTGTGTTGTGTGTTATAACTCGAGGTTGCGTACAACACACGCTATCGCATTATTCGAAGAGAAGCGTACCGTAGAAGATTGGGGTCTTACAATTGAAATGTTGAAATGATATCATTCCTTTATATTGGTTTTATGTTTTATGATTTTATATTGGTACTTGGACATTTTATCGGGTGGTTACGTTATAAACCATATGACGGGTGGTGCCGTGAATACCAGGACGGGTGGTTACGTTATAACCTCCAATGCATTGGGTATGGAAGTCGGCTGTATGGCTATTCCATTAAGTATGTATGGAAATTGGCCATATGGCTATTCTATTAAGTGATATGTGTGGAAGTCGACCGTATGGTTATTCCACTTAAGTATGTTTATGTCCCAAGTTACCTTTATATATGTTATGTGTTCTTTATATGGGTTTTATGGTAATACTTTGGTTACAAAAAGGTAAGTAATGATACTTTATTCTGTGAAGAGTTTTTTCTACTTCATTAAGGTGAAGGTATTACTTTGATGGAGTATATATGGTTTATTTGATGTTTGAAAAACTAAAAGTTTTCATTCTTTATGTATCCCTTACTGAGCTTTTTATGCTCACCCCAAGTTTTTTTGAAATGTCTTTCACAGGACTTAATGTGGAATAAGGTCAAGGATGGGATCAAGGGAATTTCATGCTATATAAAACATGGAACTAGACATGTTTCTTTTAAGATTTTTTTTATTATGGAAACTTAGTAGAAGTGACTACTTTGTGATCTTTTGAGATGTAATAGTTGTGTTCTAATTCTCTAAAACTCTAAACCTGAAAAGATCCTCGACGTGAATTATTCATTTAATTCAATATTTAGTAAGGTTTAAGGCCGGGGACTTATATGTAGGACTTATTTTTCGTATCAAACCCTCATATGAAGGATTTATGTGTAGACTTAAAGGAGTTCCCCAAAGAAGAGGTATGGTCCATAACCATACGTTTTCATTTTATTTATTCCTCTAACTCTTTACAATATTATGAAACTATTATAATATATTAAAATATTTATATCCAATATACTTAAATGTTATTATGTAAATTTAATAACCTATATCCATCTCATCTTCAATTAATTTGGATACGAAATCATTGATCGTGTGTACGACAGACTACTACCTCATGAATTGATGTAATTTGTTTTCCATAAACACCATTCATGGTTGTTTATAATGATGCATTAAAACTATATATAATATATTTACGAAATCAATATACATATGAAATTATAGTAAAAAAATATTTTTTCTTACTTTCTTTTCTTTGGGAATATGATAACGTCATTCTTCTATACGGTGGACTAGAACCTCATGAAGTGATGTGATTCATTTTTCTCTTATGTTTTACAAATAAACTAATATGGATAATTTTAATAAAAATATGTGATATATATTAAATCATAATTATTCAGTAAATTTTAATTATTTTTCACCTTTATTTTTTCCAGCCTTCAAGAAAACAGAAATATTTTTCATGCATACGTATGACAAACCATCTTCATAAATAGGGTAATTCATTTTCTATATCTAAATTTAATGGATATCTATAAATAAATATATAATTAATATATATAAAATTTATATCATTGATAGAAGATTTTTTATGATTAAACCACGATATAATTATAAGTATTAATAATACCAATCCAAAAAACGTGAAAAACGAAGTAGTTATTACCTAAAGTGTGATTTTAATAGGGAATCGTTAATAAATGAGTAATAAAAGGACATACGTAAATCATATAGGGTATGATAAATAGAATTATTGTTATTTAATATATCTATAATAAAACTAAATTTATTATATCATATTTTATAACATGTACTAAGGAAGTTGAGACTTTATAAGATGGATTTTTGGTCTCAATTCTATTTCCATCGGCCATATTCCATATTCACGACTTTTTTATTTTATGTGGTGTATATATTTCCCATATATGTTTTTAATAATGATCTTTATTTATTTCATAGTAATTTCCATATCTATATAATTTTATTTCTTTCATGGGGCCTATGATTCAAATGTTACCAAAGTGGTATAGGTTTTATGTTACAATATCATTATTTATTGGGATTATTTATGATTATACTTATAGTGATGAAATCTTATGATATTACACTAAAAAATCATGAATTTTATCATTCTATATTTATTTATAGAGAATAAATATGTTCCTTTCATATTACCTTTTAAAGGATTAAAGATAACAATATAACATTTTTAATAAAAATTGGATTTATTTCCCTATTCAGTGGAAAACAAATCTTCGTCCAAGTCCATGTTTCCTAAAATTTTATAAGAAAATTTATTTCTATAATAAAATTATTTTTTTAAAAAAAATACCATTTTTTACTTTTTATCAAAATTATTTAAATGAAATCTTATATTTATTTTCCTGGCAATGAACACTTGACTATTTATAAAAAATATATAAAAAATCATTGTTTTAATGTTTACAGCATGAATAATAATTTCTGAATTCATTAAATCCCAATGATTTAATGATTCTCTTTTATGTTTCATAGGTATGTTTCATAAAAAATTAATAGTTTGGAATGTTTTAGAATTAAAAAATTTATTTCATCGTGAAAAGTATATTCTCCTTAAGAAATGTTCCAAGTGATATTTTAAAATCATTTTCCCTCTAAGATGACATTAGTTGATGTTACATACGATTTACTGGGGATATTATCCAATGATACCATCTTTATTATATCTCTATATGGTTTATGATAATGATAAAATTATGTTTACGAAATACATCACTTTCTTTTGGGTCATGCTATAATTAATTGATGAAATATTTATGAAACCTATATCATATTCATGGGATATGATATAATGAATGAATTATGAAATCATTGAAAAAAAATGTGTAGATTATATGATGGATAGGACTTATATCTCCTTATATTTAATTTGGAAATGATTAATAATCTATGATCTAAGAGTGTGCACAAGAGGTTATCCCAATCACAAAAGAAGATACATGGGAGGTTATCCCAAGACAAAAAAAGGGTACACATGAGGCTATCCAAAGCCTGAAAAAGAGGGTACATGGGTGGTTATCTTAGGCCGGAAAATGATTGTAAATGGGAGGTTATACCAAGAATGATGTAGGTAAATGGGTGGTAATCCCAAGACTAACATATTATGAATGTCTTGATGGGTATCCTTAATGTAACATCCCAAGTAAATAAAGAATATGACATTTTCATATTAATTAATATTTTTGAATTAAATATTAATTTTACTTTAAAGGAGATGCAATGTTCGATGGCGTACCCGAAACACAAAAATGGGTTTCTCCAATGTCTTATGTTGCACACAATGCTGAGTCATATTGAAAATAATAATAATATATTATTATTATTTTTAATGGTAGTTAAAGCCTAGTCATTTTATTAGAGGGAATGTACATAACTAACCAAATTATGATTATAAATAATTGTTAAATTTCTTTACCTTTATCCAATAATAGATATAGGATTATATGTGAATGAATAAAATTTTAAGTATAAATACACTAATATTATTTAAAAGGACGATTTACCACCTTTTGATGGTGAAACCTTTTTAAATATAGTTTTTGTTACTTTTATTTGTTTCATTTTACAAAATAAACTCTTTCTTTTGAAGTGGGTCATCAAAAATTACTTAGCGTAATTTTTTTTCCAGATAAAGTTTATTTTTTAATGAATAGTGAGAAAACTGCATTTTAAGTCAAAACTGACCTTTTATCATATTTATTTATATGATTAGAATATCATTTTAAATGGGTATATAGTGTAATTGGATTATATTTCTACCATTTAATCCAATTTTGTTGATTTTAAGTAATTTAACTTTGAAATTGGACATAAACACATGTCAATCATTTTGTAGTTTTTACTTCATAAAAACATGCTTTCTAGTTTTGAAAATGGAAATTAATTTTAATTTAATTAATGAAAATTCTATGTTTTGAGTTTTGTAAAAAAAATTGAATTCATAATATCAAAATTATCTTTGGGTGAATTTTTGATATTTTTCGGAAAACATTCAATTTTTTATGAATAGTGAAAAACACTTCATAGTTGTTAAAAACCAACTTTTTTCATTTAAATGAAATTTTACAGCTTCTATGAATTGAATTTCAATAATATTATATACATTGTTTTCATAATTAGGTAAAATGTGGTTCAATAGGATGAAAATATTTTTTGGTGAATAGTAACATGATTTTTATTTACCGTAGTTAAAGGTAAATAGAGTAATTCAAGGTAAACATAATATTATAATAATATAAAATTACCTTAACACTTGTCCTATCCTTATTTGATGACTCATGGATGACCAATACCATCCATGGGTAGAATTTTTGAACTTTGAAATCAATTTGGGTAAGATACTCACATTAATAACTTTTTATTTAAACTAAAAATAAAAATATCATAAACATGTATTCTTTTTCCAAAACAATTTTATTGTGGGGTTATATAATTGACATATTCGACAATAAATAGACATTAGAAATAAAAAAAGATTTCCAACATTATGGTATTTTATTAATAATTTTTAGACGTCATATAAATAAATTTATTTAAGACACAATGATGATGTAATTATTACCACATTAATGAATATTTTTAATAAATGAGATTATAAATATTAAAATAAAATTATTTTAAAACTTTTTAGGCCACTCACAAATTTCATGGATAAGGATGACTTTTTATCATTGAATTAATGATGTTTTTTTGATATAATCAATTTGGTTTGGATTTTTCAAAAATGTCATGATATGAATAGTTTAAAAATTTGTGTAAATGAGTTTTTAAATCAATTAATATTTTATTAAATTATAAAATAGCCCTAAAAATATATTATTGAACCAAATGATATATATGATGTTAAAAGTTTCATTAATGATCCATTTTGGGTCTCTTGGAATTTTATATTAAATACATTGACAATATAGTATGTATATAAAAGTAGAGATGGTAAATGTTAAATAAGTTAACAAAGGGTTAAATAAAAATGATAAGGGTTAAAAGATATCCATAACCTGTCCAATTTTTATTGGATGATTTTATTTCAACTTATATTCATATTATATTCTAATTTAATGAGTTTTGAACCTTTTTAAACAGAAAATAATTTTACAATAAAATAATACTTTCAAACATTAATAAAGAGCCCCTCATCCCTCTTATTAAAGGACACCACTTCTAACCCATTACTCTCACCTCTCAAGCCCCTTGGATCGTCAAAAATCATCCCAAAAAATCTCTCAAAATACCCATATTCTTCTTGTAAGCCATCCCCAAGGCAAAAAAAAATTCATGACATCTGTTTGGCTCAAATCAAAATACATTACCCGATTTAAAGTTAATGTCTTCTCGAACCTCCTATATTATCTTTATTCCATTATTTTATAAAAAAGAAAATATCTTAAATATAATATTATGTAGCTCTGAGGAGGATTAAAACTACACATCTACGCACCTCCATCTAATGGATACAAACATATTGTTTCTGTGGACGGCGAACTACTGCCTCACGAAAGGATGATTATTCAATTATCTCCTACCACCTCTCGTGGTGGTCATTATGATGGCACTATATTTATATGGGATATATATTATATTTATATTCTAAAGACCATGAATATCCATGTAATTTTTTTAATATATGGGAATTTTATGAGTTCGCAAAAATTGACGGTGTTTGTTTCCGAGGCCCGTAGTGACTGGAATGAATTTCTGAACATTATTTCGGGTATGTTCAGTAAACATTCGAGCGCATTTTTCTAACCATTGAACCGGTGCACAGAATTGAATTTTGAGGGCACCGTTGAACTCACAGTGCCTATATTCGCTGAAGGAGAATTTCACCTTGATGGAATTTGGTCGAGGTTAAAAGTTAATTTTTGGGTTTTTCGTGGAAATAATAAAATATATAAGAACATATTTTATTTTATTTGTTGTAACCACCCCATGTGGATGTTGAGAAGTGAGGACCACTAGACCTAAACCTCCCATGAGAGGTTATGGTGGTGGGGACCACTCTATCATAACCTCCCATGAGAGGTTACGGTGGTGGGGACCACCTGAGGCGTAAACCTCTTGAACTCCCCTCTTAAAGAGGGAGAAACCTCTCAAGTCCCTCAATAATGTGGAGGAGCCTTTTGAGCTTCCAAAAACCTTAATTGTGCCAACCCATAAAACAATTAATTATGACAACCTATGTGATTAATTATCCCAATTTGAATTATGAAATTATATTATATAATGTTGGATAATTCATTTTTGGTGGAATTGGGGGAAACTATTGGAAAACGGGAGAGCTCTTGGAGAACGCTCGCAAACAAATAACTTCTTCTCCGAACAAAGAATGTTTACCATGACCTAGATTTCAACCTTATTCTTCGAGACATCCTCCAATGGTGGAAATCTTCAACAACAAATAATCACCTTCATCGAAGAATGTTAATTTGAAGAACGATCTCAGGATCGGGGGCGTGTGATGGGCGCGACAAACACCGACTTTGACTTCTCTATACGTCGTCAACAATCGAACAACCCGTGTTAGAGGTTTATTTGCATGTGAATATTTTTTCCCATATTCTTTCCTTGATTTACTTTTTGGTTTGGGAAAGCATCATTGCGGGAGGTTATAATGCATTAAGTTCTACTTCAATATTCTTATTTGAGCCACATGCTACCACCCTAACGCAGAGGGTATGAGCCAAACCAACATGGCCCGACCCTTCCGCAAATCATTTGGTGTTCTTCACGAAGGGGGAGGATGGAAACCATCCATGGTTGGGGCACGAGAATGGCAGTTGACACCCCCACTGGCCGCGACGAAGGCAATGGCCCAACGGTGCCACCCTGTGGCCTCCGCGCTGACCGCAGCCCCCACCGCCTCCCAGTGGCCAGACCCCCCCTGCAGTCGGACCGCCGCCCCGCGACCGAACCATCACCTCACGGCTGGACCTCCACCCCAAGGCCAAGCTACCCTGTAGTCTCGCACCTCCCTCGACCGAGCCACCCTGGGCCGAGGTGAGCAACCTCGCACTATCGCGTTATCCCTTGGCCAAGCCGCTCTATCGGCACTCTCACGGCTTTCCGAGCTAGACCAAACGGACCGGGCCGAACCCAATGGGTCAAACCACACTGTGGGACTATCCAGACCCAACAAATCAGGTCGGGTCGACCCAAAATAGGTCGGGTCTCCTCGGGTCAGACTGGACCTGAGCCCACTATGACCCAATTACATTCCTTTGGATATAACATTGGCACTGGATATCCATTTGACAAACTATCAGTGGTGATGAAAATCTTGGTGCGAGACGATCCCTTTGAGTATACCCCACTAGAGTTTTGGATTAATATGGGGAATAGTTAGGTTGGATCAGGCACTAATCCAACCAGGCCCTTGGGACTAAAAGGCTAATAACTCACAGACCGGGCGTCCGATTGACGCGCTATCTGTTACGTTGAGACCCCTATGACATGGAGAACCTTTGAGATACTTCTTCGTGGGACTTCATGGAAGTTGGATTATCGACTAGTAGCTTGTGGAGCGGATCCTCCCAAAGACAAGAGAGCATAGTGCGGGAACCTAGGGGCTGGCTGAGACTTGACGACTGTTGTTTGTTTCGACTCGGAGTAACTCGATAGGCCTATTGGGGAGCACCTTGGTGACATGGAAGACCCATGGTGGGAAGCGCCTTGGTGATGTGACATACCCACAGTACACAACAAGAGGATTACCTCAGTAGGCCACGAGGGGGAGTGCCTTGGTGACGTGGCAGACCCATGGTACTCGACAGGAGGAGTGCCTCAGTAGTCCAAGGTTAGTGGGAAGTTCCTCTGTGTGACGTGGTAGGCCCACTATTCTCAATAGAGGAGGATTTCTCTAGTAGCTGAGGTGTTCGACGTTTAGACTGGGAATGTTACTTAATACTACCCCTAGAATAAATCCTAGTATGAGTTGAGTCAGTACCTCTGTGTTTTCATCATGATTGAGAGAGATTACTTGATAACCTAGATATATGTGTGGGCGTATTCCTAAGTAAGGTTGTCTATTGACTTCATACTTTTTGTTTTATCCTTCATGGATTTTGTGAGAGCTAGAGGGTCTCGGGGTCCCTACATAGTATCGTTATACGTACCCTTGCCTGAGCTATGCCTGCACCGTTTTGGGTTGGATGTAGATGATGGAAAGTGCTAACTGAGGCTGAGAGTACCAAGACTAGATGGTACCAGGAGGTGGACCATATAGCATGTCGGTACACAAAGGATATGGGTGTACATGGAGTGCTGAGGAGGTGATATGTACCTACCCTTCAGGTAGGAACCTCAGAGGACGATCCAGTAGCTGTATTTTACCTTTCTTCAATTGTATTTTATCACATTTGTACTAGTACTTTCCAATTGGGCTTGTATTCTGGCCCCTTTTACATACTGCACTCACCCTGTTTACTGTTCAGTTTACTTGTGTTCTTATCTTCTATTGTGCTTGGTTACGTGTGCGTATAGGTTATAAAGCCAATTTCGTACCTGTTTTTTGTAATATGCCTTCGGTGATAGTCTCTAGAACTTGGCATATGGAAATCGGGCTTGGGGTAGTCACGTTACGGGCCCCAGGGGACAGGTAATGACATATATTTTATATACTCTTCTGTATTTTTCATTTATATCATACCTTTATGGTTTCCGTAATGACTAAATACAATAATTTCATTTGAGGAAGTGCGTAATATCTCCCCCTCAAAGTGATATGACTCATTCATGCCATACGTGGAACATATAAAGGATGTAGTTAATGAAATTATATATGATATGATACAGGAATTTTAATATACCTATTTATCATTAAGTATTCATTCCATTAAGTATTAAATTGAAATGAAAGTAGTGTTCATGCATACGTATGGCTTACTGTCTCCATGAACAGTGTATTTCATTTCTTATCTCCAAATTTTATATACTATTAGAAATACATTTTTATATATACTGGATATATATGATATATTTGATATCTAGATCATGAATATCATTTTCTGGATAATTTATATTTGACCACTTGGACAATTAGTAATTTTAACATGTTCATTTTGACTCAAGTATCAAATATCAACAAAATGACTATTGTTAACATAAATGATTATGTAATTTTTATAACATGGTAATAAGTGAGATAAAAGGAATAATAAACTTGAAAAAGGGTCTGAATTAATTAGACATTTACTTGATTTTATTATAATGGAAATTAAATAATGAATGAGTCAAGTCGGACACAAGGTAAGGGAACATCTTAACCCAATTTCCATTATTTGGGTTGATATTATACTTCTATATTATGTAATGCTATGATTATGTGATAAATAAATTTCGATGTCCTATTTTCTATTTTTACATTTTTTTTGTGTACCTATAGTTAAAACACATAATTGATCTATTTTATTTACAAAATGATCTTTCTAAGGGGTCATGTCTCAATCTCCTTTCATTGAGACATATCTTGATATTGGTCACCTTTATTATTCAATATTGTGTATATACTACCCTTTGAAATATTTTATAATGAATCTCTTTATTCTAATGATATTATAATCTTTGTTTGAGGTTATTATGTAAGTATTTTTATTCAGGAGTTTCTCAATTGTTATGAACTCTTTCACTAAAACATCTTTTTAAATATTTTGAAAATTTATTTTTCTAAATCATTCTATTTAATATAAATACTTTTAAAATGGTTTTAAGGATTTATTTATATGAAAATTAATGTTTTAAAATTCCTTTAAAATTTTCAAAGTGGTATGGGACACTTTGATTCAAAAATATTATTTTTAAATGTTTTAAAGTTTCCTTTTAAATTGGATTTATTGTGTGAATATATTGAATTAATATATTTTGATTGTAATATTGAAATGTTATATTTCCATTATGATTGTTTTATTTATTATGATTATGTTATGGATCTTGGGAATTATTTACATATACGTGTGGTTTTGTGATAAACCTAGGGTGGGTGAGCTCAAGATATCTCTCCAATGCATTGGGTAACGTGACAGAGGTAAAATTTAATGTTACTCTTAATAGATTTAGTGAATATACAGTGATGGGTATTCTAAAGTTAACTCCCTATGTAGCTACGAAATTTAAATGTATTATGTTATGGATGCTACAAGGTACCTTTATGATTTATGATTTCTATTTTATATTCGTAAATCTTATGATTTTGTGAGGTATGTAAAAGAGATTATGCTTTAAGATTGAAAAGTATGATTTCTTTGATTTGTATGTATTCATGGACTAATGTTTCTTTCCTTATTTTATATCCCTTTCTGATCTTTTTCTGATTATCCCATGTTTTTGAAATGTTTTTCACACGGTATAAGGAAGGGTAAGAGAAAGAAATAATTCGAGAAGATTTATAACAATAAAAGAACTCTTTTTATATTTAAAGAGTTTTATTTTTGTGAAAAAATTTGGATAGAGTATAAGTGTCTACTTTCTAGTTTTTTTTAAAAGTAATGTAATATTTATGACCTAGTTCTAAAAAACTTTAAATCTGAAAAGATCCACAATGTAAATTATTAAATTAATTCAAGATTATGTAATGTTTAAGGTTAGAGCCTTATAGTTGGTATCAACATTCAGTTTAGATAACTTTAGATGTTAGGGTGTTATTTAAGCATAAGTGACATAACAATAATTGTTAGAGTATTATAAAGAGTAATAGTTATTTTAGATAAATTGAATGCGTTTCAGATAACCTGAATTAGTATATCTTAGTATTTACCCTCCTCATGAGATATCATATGATTATTTTACTGATATACATACACTGGTCTAATTGGTTTTAGTAAATGGCTAGATCAAGCATGAACTAAAGTCATAATGGATGTGAAGGAAATTGTAGTGGTTATCTAAATGAGAAACCGAATGAAATGAGAGAATCAATGAGAAATCTTGTGGTTGTTCTCAACCAACAATCTAGAATCATGATTGACCACCTGAACTGTGGGGATTTTTATTAGGCATCATATATGTGAGAAACAAATCCCTACGAAGTTCAGGTAATAATCATAAAGGTATGTATATTCAAGAAACCAATGTGTCCAGGATGTGGAAAGAAACACCTAGTAAAATGCTTCAAAATGACGATACGATGTTATATATTTGGTAATGGAGGTCATAAAGCAATAACCTTCCATGGAAAAAAGGAAGCATCCAGTTAAATCTAGTAAGGGGAAAGTTCTTTTTGAGGGATCAATTGAATGTTTTAAATGTGGTATGCATGGTCATTCTACAAATAGATTTCCTATGAATAAGGTTCGAGAATGGGATCTGCAAGACTGTACAAATAAATGTTTACTAATACTTAATTCCATTCCAATTTAGGATGAGTAAACTGACAATGACCAAAGAAAGGTATAGATTATTTCATAGCTGATGTTTTGACATTGTTGAATCTTAGGATATGATTTATGATTTTTTTTGTATTAAAGAAGTATTACGGAATAAGTTGGGAAATAATGGATAATGGATCAAGAAGAATGATGAATGAGTAAGAAGTATACATATATTGGATTCAAGAGTAATGGTATATTTTAGGATGATGAAATGCTTAAATGTATTAAGGTTATTTTGATGATGGGATTACTTTGGAAGAATTGTTCTAGTATGTGTTACCCTAAAGATTGATATGAGAAAGGTTTATTAAAGGAAGAATTACCTTTTATTTTGTGGATATATTTATATCTAACCATTTGGGTTTATATGATCCTTGAATTTGAGGTAATTACAGGTTATTACTTTTTGGGAAGAAAATGCATGGTAGGAGATAAAATTTTTGGTTAAAATATATTATGGGTATATTTGAGGAATTTATTTGATTTTTGGGAATGTTATAAAATTATATAATTTTTTAAAAAGGATATCATGCAGACTGTGTGACAACCCACCATGTCGGACAAAGCTGTGGGAATAGAACCCACAACCAATGTGTGATTGAGATTTATCGCCTACCACTAGAATGCATAGATTCCCTATTAAGTATTACAAACTCTTTTTAGTTAGATTATTTTATGGATCAAGAATAATTTGATTTTGGTAACTTATGTTTTATCAAATGGATATATTTAGTATAGAAAAAATGACTTGGCGGTTAAGTGATAATGATTTTTTTGGAATATTTTATCTCTTTTGGGATCACTATATGCTTAAGTAAAATAGAATACTATGGGATCTCATTTGAGGAGTAATGGTAGAATTTTATTTTGTATTAATCTATGTTTTTATTGTGTACTTTTAGTGATTTGGGTTATTTATGGAAATAATTTTCCTATCTTTGATAATATGTGATTAAGTCAATTACTTTTCAGTATGAGAGTTTAAGAGTATATGCTGTTATTGGCAGATAAATGTTAAGATTTATTATGGAAGACTATGTCATTAAATCCTTCTGAGTTTTGGGATTAAATCTTAGTTTGGATTACATTGAATAATTTTATGGAAAATTGTGTATTGATTGGTATTTGATAGACATTGGGTATTTTTTGTTGAATTTTGGAGATAAATATTAGTATTTCTCCATTTAAAGGATTATCCTGTTTGGGAGTCATCAGATATTGTACTAACAATTTTGGTTTTGGTTAATGTCTAAAGACAAGGGAAATATATAGTTTATATTTTGTGGATAATGTGATTCTCTAGAAGTTGATTCTAGAACTTTGGGTGTGATCAAGTCATCTTGAATAATCATCGTTTGGTGAAAATATGAGTTTTTATTAGATACTTATTAAAGGATAAATCTCTACACAAAAACTAAGTATATTTCATTATGTCCTTAGTCAATCTTGTACAAAAATTCTATAACATTACTAAATGAAACTTAAAACAAAAAAAAATTCCGTTTACTTTTACTACTATGAAACCAAAGACCATTTAACCAATCACAAGTTTGTGTTTTTCTATTGGTTAACTTTATCCTAATCATGTTTTCTATCACTCTCCATCGGAACATGACACTTAGTTTCTCCTCCATATTCTTGTTTTCATGGAATCCTAGTATGGGTTATGTTGGGAGACCTTTGTAAATATCTTTCTTTCTTTTAAAGTGAACGTTTTATTTCATCTTTTTTCAATTTGGGACTTTTAATGATGTTTCTGTGCTAAATTTTAAAATTTCGAGGAAGCAATCCCCAAAAGGGGGAAGGATGTGAAATCCTAGGTAAATAATGAATATGAAATTTTCATATTAATTCATATTTGTGAATTAAATATTATTTTTACTTTAAAGTGGATGCAATGTTTGATGGTGTACCCAACGTACAACAATGAGTTTCTCCGAAATCTTATGTTGCACACAATGCTGAGTCATATTGAAAAAAAGAATAACATAATATTATTATATTAAATGGTAGTTAATGCCTAGTAGTTTTATTAGTGGGAATGTATAAAACTAACCATATTATGATTATAAATGTTTTTTATATATAATTTCCTTTATCCAATAAGATTTATTTGATTAAAATGTGAATGAATCCAATTTTAAGCATAAATAATCTAATATTCATTAAAAGGTCCATTTACTGCCCTTTGATGAAGAACCCTTTTTAAATATAGTTTTTGTCACTTTTATATGTTTCATTTGACAAAATAAACTTCTTATTTAGAATTGGGAAATAAAAATTTACTTTGGGTAAATTGTTTGTTGTTTTTATCATAAAGTTCATTTATTAATGAATAGTGAAAATATTGCAATTTAAGTAAAAATTGTCTTTTCATATGATTTATTAATACGGTAATATTATCTTATTAAATGTTTTTAAAGTGTAATTGCATTATATTTTTTCCATTTAATCTAGTTTTGGTCATTTTATGTAATTTAAATTTGAAATTGGACGTAAACACATGTTAATCTTTTTGTAGTTTTTACATCTTAAAAACACGCTTTCTAGTTTTAACAACGGAAATTAATTTTAAATTAACTAATGAAACTTATAGGTTATGAATTTGGTAAAATAGAAATCATTTTTTAATTCTTAATATCAAAATTATATTTGGGTGATTTTTTAGTATTTTTCTAAAATTGATCAATTTTTTATGATAGTGAAAAACACTGCATAATAGTCAAAACCCGACATTTTCATTTAAAATAAATTTTACCGCTTCTGTGAATTGAATTTCAAAAATATTACATACATGGTTTTCATTATTAAGTAAAATTGTTTTCAATAGGATGAAAATAATTTTTCTGTGAATAGTAAGTTTTGATTTTTATTTACTGTAGTTGAAGGTAAATAGGGCAATTCAAGGTAGAAATAATATTATAATATTATAAAATTACCTTAACAATTGTACTGGCCTTAGTGGATGACTCATGGAATACCAATACAATCATTGGGTATAAGTTTTTACTTTTGAACGACATTTGGGTAAGACAATGACATTAATAACTTTTTATTTAAAGTAAAAATAAAAATATCATAAATATGTATTGTTTTGCTGAATTTTTTTTGATACGGGGTAATATAATTGATATATTCAACTATAAATATTAATTATAAATCTAAAAATATTTCCTACATCATGTTATTTTATTTATAATTTTTAGACATCATATAAATAAACTTATTTATGACACAATGATGATGTAATGATTACCTCATTAATTAATGTTTTAAATAAATGAGATTATATACATTAGAATAAATTTATTTTGAAACTCTTTATTCCATCAGATAATTTTAGATATGAGGATAAATTTTTATCTTTTAATTAATTATTGTTTTTTTAAATAATCAAGTTGGTTTGGATTATTTAAAAAGTCAAGATATGAAAAATATAAAAATTGACATAAATGAGTTTTTAAATAAATTAATATTTTATTAAATGACAAAACAGACATAAAAATTTTATATTCATAGAAATGACATATATAATGTTAAAAATTTAATTAATGATCTATTTTTGGTCTCTATGAATTTTATAGTAAATATATTAACCATATAGAATGAATATACAAGAAGACATGGTAAAAGATAAATAAGATATCAAAGGGTTAAATAAAAAACATAGAGATTAAAAAATATCCAAAACCTGTAAAATTATTATTGGATGGTCTTATTTCTACTTATATTCATCTAATATTATAATTTTATGAGTTTTGAACCTTTCAAAACCGAAAATCAATTTATAATAAAATAATACTTTCAAACTTTCATAAAGAGCCCCTCCTCCCTCTTATAAATGGACACCACTTATAACCCATTACTCACACCTCTCAAGCCCCTTGGATCCTCAAAAATATGTTCAAATAATCTCCAAACATACCTCTCTTTATCCTATAATCCTTCGTCTAGGAAATAAGACATTCAAGAGATCCCTTTGGCTCAAATCAAATGAAATTACCTGATTTAAAGGTAATGTCTTCTCTCAAGTTCATATCTTTTATTTTCCTTCTACAACCCAATAAAATCTATTTATTCCATTATTTTTTAACAAAACGATTATATAAAATATACTAGGATTTTGTTATGATGATGATTTGAACTACACATCCACACACCTCCATCTAATGTATATGAACATACTGTTTCTATGGACAACGAACTATTAGCTCACGAAAAGATGATTGTTCAGTTATCTCCTACTGCCTCTCATGGTGGCCATTATGATAGAACTGTATTTATATGTGACATATATTATTTATATGTTTTCTATATGTCTCTATATTTTTTCATTTATATCATACCTTTATGGATTCCATAATGGGTAAATATAATAATTTCATTTGAGGAAGTGCCGAATACCGCCCACTCAAAGTGATATGACTCTTCCATGCCATACATGGAACATATAAAGGATTAATTTTATGAAATTATATATACTATTATACTTTAATTATAATATACCTATGTATCATTGATTTCATATTCCATTAAATACGAAATAGAAATAAAAGTAGCGTTCATGCGTACGTATGGATTACCGTCTTAATAAACGGTGCATTTCATTTCATTTCTCAAAATGTTATATACTATTAAATATATATATATATACTGGATATATATGATATATATTATATCTAAATAATAAATATCATTCTGGAGATAATGTAATTTTGACCACATGGAAAATTTTTAATTTTAACTAGTTTATTTTGACTCAAGTATCAAATATTGACAAAACGAGCGTTATTATAAGGCCCCAGCCTTAAACATTACTTAATCTTGAGTTATTACAAGATTACACATTGAGGATATTTTCTGGATTAGAGTTTTAGAGAATTAGACCATGAAACTTGCATTACATTCCACATTTAAACAAAGTGGTTACATAAAAGACAGTATTCATTCTTCCCATCAACTGAAACATATTAAAAATAAAACATGGATTCTTTCTTGACACGTCCTTGACACTATCATCACATCTTGTACCTTTCCCTTGACCTGTGAAAAACATTTCAAAAACTTGGGATGACCATAAAAAGCTCAGTAAGGGTTATAAAAATATGGAATGGAAATGTGAGTTCATATATACAAAAGAATGAAATCATACATTCCCCATAAAACATAGGAACTTTAACATACCTCATCAAATCATGAATAAATCATAGAAATCATAAGACATAAAAGGTAACTTGAGGCATTCATAACATTATTACGTAGGGAGTAACCATCTTGGTTATGTTTGGAATACCCATCATAGTATATTCCTCAAATCTATTCGGATAAACCTTAATGTTTCACTCCTTCGCGTTACCCAATGCATTGGAGAGCTATATCGGGCTCACCCGCCCTTAGTTTATCACGGAACCACCCGTTTTCATTACAATTCTCAAGAACCATAACATAAATGTATCACATAAAACATGCATAAAGGAAACATAGCATTTCCACATTTCAATCACAATATGAAATTTTAGTATATTGAAATAATGAATCCGTTCAAAAAGAAACCATTTCCAAAACCATTTAAAACATTTAATAAGGAGATTTTTGAATTAAAGTGTCCCAAACCACCTTGAATCTTTTAAAATTTTAAACCATTAATATCCATATAAATAAATCCTTAAAACCATTTTGAAAACATGGATATTAATAAGAACAACTCATTAAAACATTTAAAGTGATATTTTGGTTAAAGGGTTTTTACCAAAATTAGAGACACTTGATTACAATAAATGAGGAATAACATTTAATCAGAACATTATAATATCATGAGAATAATTGGATTCATGATATAATATTCCAAATGACAGTATATACACCATATAAGAGTGAATTGGTTCATAACAACAATGAAGTCTCAATAGGGATGTAAAATGTGATGAAATCCCTTATAAAGAAGGTATCCTTAAATTAAGGATAAATCAATCTCAAAATTATGTGTGACAAATATAAATACACCCAATATAATTGGATATTAAGTGTAAAACAATAAAAGTTCATTCAAACATATTCAAATGATGAAATACTCAATAAATACATGTTGAACCCAAAGAAATCGAAATTGGGTTAAAACGCTCCCCTGGTAAAATTCGACAGCCTAAACGACGTCACTTCAAAAATTCAGAAAATGATTTGATGAGAGATAAAAAGGGAACCTCATCACTTGGAAATAAAATTTACATCAATCAGGATATATAATAACATATCCCAACATAATAGCATGTGAATTAAAATACATAACAAACCAAGTCTTTTAAAATTAGGAGGGTGAAAGGTTCCCTTACCGACTTGGGTAACTTTCGAAAAGTACACCCCATTAAAGAAGTGTCATACAATGAATATGTAAATACCCATAAATGGAATTATATTACAAAAGTAGTGTAATAATGGGCAGTACATAAACCACTCAAATGAAATTGTGGCAAATGTAGCATAAATCTCACAGGAATACAAGTGAGATGAAAAATCCCTTACGAAAACTCGGCAGCCTAACGGCGCCACTTAAAACGTCCAAAAATGGATTGATGAGATCAAATAGGGTATCTCATCTCATTAAAATAAACTTTAAATCAAGAAGAATATAAAATAACATCCCCATAATAAAAAAAAGTGGACCTTAAAAGAAGTGACCTAAAGGAGAGTACTTAAAGAGAAAGAGAGAGGTTAGATCTCTTACGAAAATTCGGCAGCCTAACGGCACCACTCAAAACTTCCAAAATGGATTGATGAGAGAGAATAGGGTCTCTCATAATATGAACATAAAAATTACAGTAAGAGTAATATAAAATAACATCCCAATCACAAGAAATATGAGCTTAGAAGGAATGACATAAAAGAGTGTACTTAAAAAGAAAGAGAGGAGTAGGATCCCTTACCTCGGGTCCGACTTGACTCGATCATTCTTTAACGTCCTGAATAATAAACTTGAGTTAATTTACACTTTATTAAGAACCTTGTTCTAGTTCATTATTCCTTTTATATCACTTATTGAAATGTTATAAACATTATTTAATCATTTAAGTTAATAATGTTTGTTTTGTCGATATTTGGTTCTTAAGTCGAAAGTGGACTTCTTACAATTACATGTTATTCGTGTGGTCAAATGTTCATTATATCCAGAATTATATTCATGATTTGAATATCATATATATCATATATATCCAGAATATACATGTATTTATAATATTACATAATCATTTAGAGGTAAGAAATGAAATGCACCGTTCATGGAGACGGTAAGCCGTACGTACGCATGAACGCTACTTTCATTTCTATTTCATATTTTTATGGAATGGAATAATAATGATATAGAGGTATGTTATAATTATAGTATAAAATCATATATAATAACTTTAAATCCATCCTTTATAAGTCCCACATATGGCATTAACGAATCACATCACTTTGAGGGGGCGGTAGTCCGCACTTCCTTAAATAAAGATATCTCGTTTACCCATAATGGAAACCATAAAGGTATGCCCAAAAAGAAAAATACAGAAACTTAAGTAAAACATAAAGAAATTATATATCATATATAAATATAGTGACATCTTAATGGCCACCTTTGAAGGTGTTAAAAGAATGTTGAACAATCATCGTTTCGGGAGGCATAAATTCGCCATCCACGGAAACAGTATGTTCTTTAACCATTAGATGTAGGTGTGTGTATGTGTAGATAGAATCCTTCTTATGAAAACATCCTAGTATATTTAAGATACTGTATTTGTTACAAAAGAAATGAATAAAAATAGTTTAGGGGGTTGGAGAGGCAAAATAAAACAAAAGGACTCAAGTGAAGACATTACCTTAAAATCGTGTAACTCCCTTTGGATTGAGATAAAAGGCTTACTTGGGAAGACTTCTGCCATTATTGAGGCTTCAATGAGTAAGAGAGGGAAGTGGAGAGATAAAATGGGCAGGGGTTGGCCGAGCCAAAGGCTTTGGTAGTGTGGGTAAGGAGGTAGAGGTTGGGGCCTTTTATAAGAGGAGAGGAGGGGCACTCTTGGAAAGTAAGCAAATTTAACTTTATTTGAAAATGGTATTCGGATTTAAGAGGTCCCACATTGATGTGTTTCGAGGATAAGGTGATAAGGGTTCGAAATCCACTGATCCAATAGGTTTTGGACATGTTTAGGTCTTAGATATTACTTTATCTTTCCATTTTATTTAAATCGTTAAATAATGAGGTCATCGCTGCATTATCATGATGTCATAAATAATTTAATTTATTTAATATCTAAAAATTATAAAAAAAATACTATGATGTAGGAAATATTTTTAGATTTCCAATGAATATTTATAGTCAAAAATATTATTTGTATAACCCCATGTAAAAATTGTCTTAGTAAAACATTTCATGTTTGTCTCATTTTTACTTTAACTTTAAATAAAAAGATATTAATGTCATATTCCAAACAAAGTGGCTTCATGGGGTCCCAAAGTTGACCCATGGGTTGTCTTGGTCGTTCATTACACATCCATTGTGGCTAGGAAATGTGTCAAGTTCATTTCATATTATTAAAACATTATTTTTACCTTAAACTGCACTAATTACCTCTAATCGCGATTAAAAACTTAATAAGTTACTATTCACCAAAAAATTATTTTAATCCCATTGAACCACATTTTACTTCGTAATGACAACCATGTATGTCAGATTTTTGAAATTCAAAAAAAAAAGATGGCAAAATATCATTTAAGCGGAAAAATCAGTTTTTATAAGTACCACTTAGTGGTTTCACTATTCATCAAAAATTGATGTTTTTCAGAAAAATCCCAAAAATTTACCCTAAGCTATATTTGATATTCCGAATTCAAAAATGAAGTCTATTTTAAAAAATTAAAAACATATAAGTCACATTAATTAATTTAATAATTAATTCCCGATGTCATAGCAAATAGCGGGTTTTTATGAAACAATAAGTATCAAAAGATTGACACTAGTTTAAGTCGGATTTCAAAGTGAAATTAATTCCAACGACCACTATTGGATTTCATGGTAAAAATATATTCTATTTTCACTTTAAACCCAATTCAAAAGATAATCTAATCATATAAATAAATTAGATTAAAAAGAGGTTTCGAATTAAAATACAACATTTTACACTATTCATTAAAAAAATGAACTTTATCAGAAAGATACCAAAAATTTACACAAAGTAAATTTTGATGTCCCAATTATTAAGAAGAGTTTTATTTGGTCCAAAAGGATGTATAAGAGTGAAAAAAACTATATTTAATGATGGTTCCCCATCAAAAGGCGATAAGTGAACCTTTAGTGAAAACTAGGGCATATACGCCTAAAATTGAATTATTTCCGTATATTAAGCCTTTATCTTTTATTGGATAAATATAAAAACATTTAAAAACATATATAATCATATTTTAGTTTTTTCTATCCATTCCCGCCAATACAGCGGCTACATGTTAACTGCCATTTAAAATAATATTATTTTATTATTAGAGTGTAATGTAACATTCCCAAGAAACTTGTTGTTGCGTGCTGGGTACGCCATCGAGCATAGTGTCCCCTTTAAAGTCATATTAATATTTTATTCACATATATGGATAAATATGAAAATGTAATATTCTTTATTTACCTGGGGTGTTACATCCTTCCCCCCTTTTGGGAATTGCGTCCTCGCAATTTTAAAATTGGGCTTGGAAACATCCTTGAAAGTCCCACATCGGAAGAAGAGTCGGTAAAACAATCACTTTAAAATAAAGAAAGATAAGTACAAAGGTCACCTGAGTTAACCCATACTAGGATTCCAAATATGAAAACATGGACATGGAGGAGAAAACATAGGTTCATGTTCTGATGAAGAGTGATAGAAAACATGTTTAGGAGAATGTTAACCATGAGAAAATCACAAACTTGTGATGGGTTAAACGGTATTCGATTCCCCAGTAAGAAAAGTTAATAGACAACATTTTTTTTAAGTTGCTTTTTATTGAGGAATTTATTCATAAGGAAGCATAATCACTTATCATGTTTACTTTCAACTTTTATTAGATTCCTTACACAAACTCATATTTTCTCAAAAAAGGTGACTATTTAGGATGACTTGTTCACATTAAGAGTACTATAATATACCTCTAGAGAGTCACCTAATCCAAAAAAGGGAACTATATACTTCCCATGTCTTTAGAATTTAACCAAAACAAAAACCAAAAAGGTTAGTACAAGATCAGATAATCCAGAAAAGGATGACCCTTTATAAAAATAAAATCTTTGCTTAATCTCCAATATTTGTCCAACAAAACCCAAAGTTCAACGAGGACCATCCGATAAACAATATGTCCATAAAATTCTTCAAAGTAAACCAATATAAGATTGAAACCCAAATATTTGAAGGATTTAGTCACATAGTCTTCCAAGTTAAATCGTAACATTTATCTCCAAACAACATCAGTTGCTCCTAAAGTCTCGTATTGAAAAGTAATTAACCTAATCACATATCCTCCATGATAGGTTAATAAATTTCCATAGATAACCAAAAATTAACTTAATCTTAATTCATAAAATTATATAACTAAAAAGAATCAGTCAAACTAACCAGGGACTTCACGTAGTCCAGTGGTAGGCGATAAATACCAGTCTCACTTTGGTTGTGGGTTCGATTCCCGCAGCTTTGTCCGACGCGACGGGTTGTCACACGGTCTGCGTGTTGTCCTTTTTCCAAAACTATATAATTCTTAAAACATTCCCCAAAATGAGATAAAATCATCAAAAATAACCATAACATAATTTAACCTCAATTTTATCTCATGCCTTTCACTTCCATCATAACATATAGTAACCCATAATTACCTCAAAAGTAAGGATCATATAAACTCTGATGGTTACCATTATAATTATTACCTAAACTTCCACATCGATTGGTCATCTCATATATTATGCATTAAAGATCATACCAAGGTTCAAGTGGTTGATCATGACTCCTTGATAGTTGGTTTATAACAACCACAAGTTTCCTCATTGAATCCCCCATTTTATCTAGTATCTTAATCATAGAACCACCACAGTTTCCTTCAAACCTGTTTCCTCTTTGGTGCCTGCTAGATCCATCCATTCACTAAAAATAGAAATGTCAGTGTGAGTATATCAACAAAACCATCATGTACTAATGAGGAAGGTAAACACTAAGATACACTTACTCATTCACTTTATCTAAAACTAGGACTCTTTCTTAAATCCTAACCATTATGGTAATGCCACTTATGCTTAAAGAATACCCTAACCTCTAAAGTTATCTAAACCGACCTTTGATACCAACTATAAGGCCCCAGCCTTAACCTTACTTAATCTTGAGTTATTACAAGATTACACATTGAGGATCTTTTCAGGTTTAGAGTTTTAGAGAATTAGATCATGAAACTTTCATTACATTCCACATTTAAACAAAGTGGTTACATAAAAGACAGTATTCATTCTTCCCATCAACGGAAACATATTAAAAATAAAACATGGATTCTTTCTTGACACATCCTTGACACTATCATCACATCTTGTACCGTTCCCTTGACCTGTGAAAAACATTTTAAAAACTTAGGATGAGCATAAAAAGATCAGTAAGGGTTATAAAAATATGGAAAGGAAACATGAGTTCATATATACATAAGAGTGAAATCATACTTTACCCATAAAACATAGGCACTTTAACATACCTCATCAAATCATGAATAAATCATAGAAATCATGAGACATAAAACGTAACTTGAGACATTCATAACATTCTTACGTAGGGAGTAACCCTCTTGGTTACATTTGGGATACCCATCACAGTATATTCCCTAAATCTCTTCGGAGAAACCTTAATGTTTCACTCCTTCGCGTTACCCAATGCATCGGAGAGCTATATCGGGCTCACCCGCCCTTAGTTTATCACGAAACCACCCGTTTTCATAACAATTCCCAAGAACCATAATATAAACGTATCACATAAAACATGCATAAAGGAAACATAACATTTCCACATTTCAATCACAAGATAACATTTTGGTATATTGAAATAATGAATCCGTTCAAAAAGAAACCATTTCCAAAACCATTTAAAACATTTAATAAGGAGATTTTTGAATCAAATTGTCCCATACCACCTTGAATATTTTAACATTTTAAACCATTAATATCCATATAAATAAATCCTTAAAACCATTTTCAAAACATGGACATTAATAAGAACAAATCATTAAAACATTTAAAGTGATATTTTGGTTAAAGGGTTTTTACCAAAATTAGAGACACTTGAATACAATAACTGAGGAATAACATTTAATCAGAACATTATAATATCATGAGAATAAATGGATTCATGATATAATATTCCAAAGGATAGTATATACACCATATAAGAGTGAATTGGTGCATAACAACAATGAAGTCTCAATAGGGATGTAAAATGTAATGAAATCCCTTATAAAGAAGGTATCCTTAAATTAAGGATAAATCAATCTCAAAATTATGTGGGAAAAATATAAATACACCCAATATAATTGGATATTAAGTGTAAAACAATAAAAGGTCATTCACACATATTCATAGAATGACATACTCAATAACTACATGTTGAACGCAAAGAAATCGAAATTGTGTTAAAACGTTCCCTTGGTAAAATTCAACAGCCTAAACGGCGTCACTTCAAAAATTCAGAAAATGAGTTGATGAGAGATAAAAAGGGAATCTCATCACTTGGAAATAAAATTTATATCAATCAAGATATATAAGAACATATCCCAACATTATAGTATGTGAATTAAAAGACATAACAAATGAAGTCTTTTAAAATGAAGAGGGTGAAAGGTTCCCTTATCGACTTGGGTAACTTTCGAAAAGTACACCCCATTGAAGAAGTGACATACAATGAATATGTAAATACCCATAAATTGAATTATATTACAAAAGGAGTTTAATAATGGGCAGTACATAAACCACTCAAATGAAATTGTGGAAAATGTAGCATAAATCTCATAGGAATAAAAGTGAGCTGAAAAATCCAATACGAAAACTCGGCAGCCTACGGCGCCACTTAAAACTTCCAAAAATCGATTGATGAGATCAAATAGGGTATCTCATCTCATTAAATTAAAATTTACAGCAATAGGAATATAAAATAGCATCCCCCATCATAAAAAAAAAGTGGAGCTTAAAAGAAGTGACATAAAGGAGAGTACTTAAAGAGAAAGAGAGAGGTTAGATCTCTTACGAAAATTCAGCAGCCTAACGGCGCCACTCAAAACTTCCAAAATGGATTGATGAAAGAGAATAGGGTCTCTAATCATATGAACATAAAAATTACAGTAATATTAATATAAAAGATCATCCCAATCACAAGAAAGATGATCTTAGAAGGAATGACATAAAAGAGTGTACTTAAAAAGAAGGAGAGGAGTATGATCCCTTACCTTGGGTCCGACTTGACTCGATCATTCTTTAATGTCCAGAATAATAAACTTGAGTTAATTTCCAATTTATTAATAACCTTTTTCTAGTTCATTATTCCTTTTAGATCACTTATTGCAATGTTATAAACAATATTTAATCATTTAAGTTAATAATGTTTGTTTTGTTGATATTTGGTTCTTAAGTCGAAAGTGGACTTCTTACAATTACATGTTGTTCGTGTGGTCAAATGATCATTATATCCAGAATTATATTCATGATTTGGATATCATATATATCATATATATCCAGAATATACATGTATTTATAATTTTACATAATCATTTAGAGGTAAGAAATGAAATGCACCGTTCATGGAGACGGTAAGCCGTACGTACGCATGAACGCTACTTTCATTTCTATTTCATATTTTTATGGAATGGAATAATAATTATATAGAGGTATGTTATAATTCTAGTATAACACCATATATAATAACTTTAAATCCATTCTTTATACGTCCCACATATGGCATTAACGAATCACATCACTTTGAGGGGGCGGTAGTCCGCACTTCCTTAAATGAACATATCGCGTTTACCCATAATGGAAACCATAAAGGTATTCCCCAAAAAAAAACTTAAGTAAAACATAAAAATATTATATATCATATATCGATATAGTGACATCTTAATGGCCACCTTTCAATGTGTTAAAAGAATGTTGAACAATCATCGTTTCAGGAGGCATAAATTCGCCATCCACGGAAACAGTATGTTCTTTAACCATTAGATGTAGGTGTGTATAAGTGTAGCTCTAATACATCTTATAAAAACATCCTAGTATATTTAATATACTGGAGTTGTTACAAAATAAATGAATAAAAAGAGTTTAGGGGGTTGGAGAGGAAAAATAAAACAAAAGGACTCAAGTGAAGACATTACCTTAAAATCGGGTAACTCCCTTTTGTTTGAGCTAAAAGGCTTCCTTGGGAAGACTTCTGCCCAAATTGAGGCTTCAAGGAGTAATATAGGGAAGTGGAGAAACACAATGGGAAGGTTTTGGCAGAGCCAAAGGCTTTGGGAGTGTGGGTAAGAAGGTAGAGGTGGGGGCCTTTTATAAGAGGAGAGGAGGGGCACTCTTGGAAAGAAAGCAAATTGTAATTTATTTGAAAATGGTATTCGGATTTAAGAGGTCCCACATTGATGTGTTTATAGGATAAGGTGATAAGGGTTCGAAATCCACTCATCCAATAGGTTTTGGACATGTGTAGGTCTTAGATATTACATTATCTTTCCATTTTATTTAAATCGTTACATAATGAGGTCATCGCTGCATCATCATGATGTCATAAATAATATAATTTATTTAATGTCTAAAAATTATAAAAAAACTACTATGATGTAGGAAATCTTTTTATCGTTCCAATTAATATTTATGGTCAAAATTATGATTTGTATAACCCCATGTAAAAAAATTTTTAGTAAAACATTTCATGTTTGTCTCATTTTTACTTTAACTTTAACTAAAAAGATATTAATGTCATTTTCCAACCAAAGTGGCTTCATGGGGTCCCCAAGTTGACCCATGGGTTGTCTCGGTCGCCCATGACACATCCAATGAGTTTAGGACATGTTTCAAGTTCATTTCATATTATTAAAACATTATTTTTACCTTAAACTACACTAATTACCTCTAATCGCGATTAAAAACTTAATAAGTTACTATTCACCAAAAAATTATTTTAATCCCATTGAACCAAATTATACTTCTTAATGACAACCATGTATGTCAGATTTTTGAAATTCAAAACACAAAGATGGAAACATTTCATTTAAGCGGAAAAATCAGTTTTTATAAGTACCACTTAGTGGTTTCACTATTCATCAAAAATTGAAGTTTTTCAGAAAAATCCCAAAAATATACCCTAAGCTATATTTGATATTCCGAATTCAAAAATGAAGTCTATTTTACAAAATTCAAAACATATAATTCACATTAATTAATTTAATAATTAATTCCTACTGTCATAGAAAATAGCGTGTTTTTATGAAACAATAAGTATCAAAAGATTGACACTAGTTTAAGTCTGATTTCAAAGTGAAATTAATTCCAACGACCACTATTAGATTTCATGGTAACAATATATTCTAATTTCACTTTAAACCCAATTCAGAAGATAAGATAATCATATAAATAAATTATATTAAGAAGATGTTTTGAATTAAAATACAACATTTTACACTATTCATTAAAACAAATGAACTTTATCAGAAAGATACCAAAAATTTACACAAAGTAAATTTTGATGTCCCAATTCTTAAGAAGAGTTTTATTTGGTCCAAAAGGATGTATAAGTGTGAACACAACTATATTTAATGACGGTTCTCCATCAAAAGGCGATAAGTGAACCTTTAGTGAAAACTAGGGCATATACGCCTAAAATTGAATTATTTCTGTATTTTAGGCCTTTATCTTTTATTGGATAAATGTAAAAAACATTTAAAAACATATATAATAATATTTTAGTTATTTCTATCCATTTCTTCCAATACAACGGCTACATGTTGACTGCTATTTAAAATAATATTATTTTATTATTAGAGTGCAACGTAAGATTCCCAAGAAACTCATTGTTGCGTGTTGGGTACGCCATCGAGCATAGCGTCCCCTTTAAAGTCATATTAATATTTTATTCACAAATATGGATAAATATGAAAATGTCATATTCTTTATTTACCTAGGGTCTTACAGTTATTATCTTCAATGATTATTAAATTTATATAACTTGGTAATAAGTGATATAAAAGAAAAAAAATTTGAAAAGGGTTCTGAATCAAGTAGAAATTAACTTTACTTTTTTATTCAAGAAATTAAATAATGAACGATTCAAGTAGGACATGAGGTAAGGGAACTTCTTAACCCAATTTACATTCCTTGCGTTGTTCTTTTACTTCGTGATTATGTAATGTTATGATTATGTGATAACTAATTTTTTTTTCTTATCTTGTATTTTTAAATTAGTTATGTGTACCTATAGTTAATTCACATAATTGGTCTATTTTATTTACAAAATGTTCTTTGTAAGGGTTTATGTCTAGATCTCCTTTCATTGAAGCATATCTTGATATTGCGCACCTTTATTATCCTATAAAGTGTATATACTACCCTTTGAAATATTATATCATGAATCTATTTATTATCGTGATATTTTAAGCTTAGTTTGATATTATTATGTAAGTATTTTTATCCACGTGTTTCTCAAGTGTTATGAACTATTTCAATAAAACATTGTTTTAAAAGTTTTGAAAATTTATTTTTATAAATCATTCTAATTAATGTACATGCTTTTAAAATTTTATAAGGTTTTATTTATATGGACACTAATGTTTTAAAATTCTTTTCAAATATTCAAAGTTGTATGGGACACTTTGATTCCAAAATATTCTTTTGAAATGTTTTAAATGTGTCTTTTAAATTGAATTTATTATGTCAATATCTTGAACAGGTATATTTTGATTGTAATATAGAAATGTTATCTTTCGTTTATGATTGTTTTATGTGTTATGATTATGTTATGTTTCCTGGGAATTGTGTATGTATACGAGTGGTTTCGTGATAAACCTAGGGCAGTTGAGATTGAGATAGCTCTCCAATGCATTGGGTAACGTGACGGAGGTAAAAGTTAATGTTTATCCTAAGAGATTTTGGGAATATAGTGTGATGGGTATTCCAAATGTAACTCCCTATGTAGCAACAAAATCTACAATGTAAGTATGTTATGGATTCCACAAGTTACATTTATGATTTATTATTTCTATGTGATATTCATAAATCTTATGATTTTGTGAGGTATGTTAAAGAGATTATTCTTTAAGATTGAAAACTATGTTTTCTTTGATTTGTATGTATTCATAGACTAATTTATCTTTCTTTATTTTATATACTTTACATAGATTTTTATGCTCATCCCGTATTTTTGAAATGTTTTTCACATGGTATAATGAAGGCTACGATAAAGGAATAATTCAGGAAGATTTATAACAAGAAAAGAACTCTTGTTTTATTTAAGGAGTTTTATTTTTTTTTTAAATTTGGATAGAGTAAAAGTGTCTACATTTTAATTTTTTTTTGAAATGTAAGATAATAGTACAACCTAGTTCTCTAAAACTCTAATCCTGAAAAGATCCTAAACGTGAATAGTTAACTTAAATAAAGATTATGTAATGTTTAAGTTTGGGGCCTTATACATGTCATAAGGTTTCATATTCTTATTTGAATGAAAAAAATACATGTATTATGACAATGTGATTCTCTAATGGATTATGTTCCTTAATTGATTTATGATTCATGTCTTATGAACTATTAAGGTTTAATAAAAGACTCAATTTTATGTTCTAGGATATGAATGGTATGATTTTGATATGTTATTCTCATGTTCTCATTTCCTTATGATCCTATTATGTTGAAATATCTATTTTTTACCCTTACTATGAATCTAATATCACCATATATTATGTTTAATTACCCTAGGTTATAAAGATTGGTATTATGTATTACATGTAAAAAAAGGGTGATATTTTTTATGAACATAGTGGGAGATCATGTAGTTCACTTATGAACTAGTTGTTTATGTATCCATGTTTCCCAATATACTATCCTTTATAGTCCTCAGGCTTGTTTTTGTATAATAAAATGATAATTGATCATTTATGATGTAATATATATGTATGAAAATACTTTTTCATTATAGTTGGTATCAGAGGAATCGTTTAGTTAACCTTTAGAAACTAGGATGAATAAAAAAATTTGAGATCCCTAGGGATATGTTTGAGGATAAGTCTAATGATCTATATAAGTATAGGAAAATATCATGGGATTTTTGTGAATGGTAGAGGGATGAGTGTTTGAGAAATTATATCCATTTCTTTATACTACAATCGGATCTGGATTTGGAACAGTTGTACCTAGGGGTAATTACTCTAAAAGGGAACTCTAAGGAGGTCTCAATCGTCATCTAGTTCATGAAAATAGGGATTTATGTACACCTAGTTTGAAACTCCTAGGGGATATACCTTGTAAATTCACAAAATCTTTATCAAACAACGTGAAATATGTGAATAATTACCATGAATGACCTATGTTAGTCCTAAGGGTTTGTAGATTGAAAATAAAATGTCATGATTTTGATATCCTGTAAATTATTTTCATGATTATATAGTTTCCCACTGTGATTATTATTTCTCACACTATTATTTTTGGTTTTAGTTAATGGATGGAACTCAAAGGAACCATGTTAATGATGAATGAAATTAATAATACAATCATTTTCCTCCTGATCAACCAAATTGTAAGGGTTCTATAATAAAAAATATTTTTAATATGATGATAAAACATTCTCAATATATGAATCATGATGAAAATACAAATGAGAAAAATAAGGAACAATATTAAGTTGAGTCATTCATGAGGAAACATCCACCTTCTTTTAGTGGTTCTACTAAACCACTGGTTTCTTATAAATGGAATTGTACTATTAAAAATATATTTTCTATTCTATGAGGTCTAGAGCATGAAAGAGAAATATTGATCATCTACTATATGGAAAGAGAATTAGATCAAAGGGGTAATATTACCAATAATATATGGAAACAAGATGAAATTTAATATGTTGTAAAAAATCCTTCAATGTGACATTTTAGGGTATTTTGGTTGTTTTTTTATAAAGATAGTTTACAAAATTCAATCATGGTCTCTATCATAGAAGATATTTTGGAGGGGGCACTATTTCCTAGTGTTTCCTAAAATTTTAATCCTCAAAATCAATATTTACTTTACATAAATTTAATCATTTCCATATATCATTTTTAGTGAACCATAAAGAATCTAATGGAGTTCACATACTACAAATCATATAAAGGAGAATGCAGAACCACAAAGGAAAAAAAGGAATTCTACATTGTAGCTACACTATGAAAACTACAATGGAATTCTGTGAGGGATCTATTTGATTATCATTAAAGACGGTGAATTAAAGGTCAAAAATGGAGAATCTATTATATAAGCATTATGGTGATTCAAGGGGTGTTGTAAACAAATAAATTCACCATGCGAACTATATAGAAAGTTCAATACATATTGGAGGCTCATCTGTAAAGGATTTTGGGTAATTATGATTAACATTTTTTAGATTATTTTTCATATTTTAATGACCCCTAATCATAAATTTCAGAGTGTTAAATTCATTAGAGAAAATCATCACTTGAAAAATTCAGTTATGTATGAAGTGATTCGAGAAGGAACAATTCTGCAAAGGAAGTGGTTCATGAGGGAATATTTACATGATGGTGGCAGTATGAAAATGTAGTTCATATAATGGGTTTATGGGGAACTATAGCTTGAAAGAGAAAAAGGAGAACATGAACCATTGGTCATCTGTGAAGCTAACGAAATCCATGAAGCCAAATAAGTGCCTAAAGGATCAAATATAGTACATGAAATGTATTCATATAAGGAAAATTCCACTTGGTGAAGTGTATTGTATCTACTAGGTGAGAAGATATATTCATTACACACTCATTTTTGGAAAAATTATGTTGTGTTTAAGAACAATTGATGATTTTTATGAAGGTTAAGTGAGCACACTTCTGTTGAGAGTAGTGATCTTTTAAATTTTGATTGGTTGTAAACTAGGAGGGATAGTGAGTTAGCTCTAAATCATGTATTGGAAGTGATATTTGGTGGAATTTTATATATAGGCACATTTCTTTTTTATGCTCCTTAGTTGTAGCCCAGTGAGGGTGAACCAAGAAAATTTGTTGTTTCATGTGAATTTTTTAATTCTCGTATTATTCTCGGCTATAGGAAGGATAGAGAATATGCATTTGTTTAATGATTAAACAGGATCCAAATATATTGTTTTTATAATCTACCATACCCTAATTCACACCCCCTGAGGGTATTTATCCTACTTCAGAGAACAATCTCCATGCAGTGGGATGAGTTTAAGATCTTTTTTTTAATAAGTACTTACCATATATTCATTATATTAAAATAGAGTATGAATTCTTTATGGTAAAGAAGAAGGATGATGAATCTATTATTACATATTAGAAATTTTTTATAAGAATTTTAATTTATGATTATGGAAATTTTATCAAACCTAAATTTAAGGTTTATTGATTACTTATTAGCTTAAAACGAACTCTCTAAATGAAATTGTCCACAAGGGGCATCAGCAGCTATTGAGAAATTTTTTGATGTGCTATCAATTAGGAAAAGGATATTAGATTTACCCATAAATCTCAAAAGTTTTAAAAGAAAATAAATATATAATTAAAAGGAAACTTTAAAAAACATAAATCAAATAAGGTGATATTTATTTTATTCTCAATGTGTGGAAGGAAACATGGAGTAAATTCTCTTAATAGGGTTACTAAATACTTTATGTATGAAAATGATGTTCATAATGCTTTTGAATACCAAAGTTATGGAAATAAGTTTCATAATGATCTTAATGGAGAGAAATCTCAACATAATGCACCACCCAGATTTCTTTGTTATAGATTAAAATATTTTTTCATCATGCGATTGAATGCCCTAATCTAATGACCAATGATGATAATAATCCACATAAACTTCCAATTATAATGTAATAAATGAACGATTATTCCATCGCAATATCTTAAGTGAATTATGATAATTAGGTCACACATATATTTTACTCTAGAGTTTCGAATTTCATGTTGGATATTATATATATGATCCCTAAGAAAATTATATTTTTCATCCTTTAGTGAAACTTTATGGGATTATAAGAATTGATTACCACCATCTTCATGGAATCTAGGATAATGAAATCGCATTTGATATTCTAATGGTGCAAGGATAAACCCAAGAATTTAATGGATATTTTTTATCTAAGATAGGATCATATTTAATGAATAATGTGTAAATTATCTTTTTGAATCCTATATGTATCCATGTAAGATTAACTTATGAGTCATTGATACAATAAGGGGTTCATGAGTATAATGTACCATCCCAGGTAAATAAGGAATATGACAGTTTCATATTTATTATTATCTGTGAATTAAATATTAATTTTATTTTCAAGGGGATTTTATGACTGATAGCATACTCAACATGCAAAAATTGGTTTCTTAGAAATCTTACGTTGCTCACATCATTGAGTTATACATTAAAAAATATAATAATATTATTATTTTAAATGGTAGTTAACGCCTAACCATTGTATTGACGCGAATTAATATAACTTACTACAATATGATTACACATGTTTTTTAAATATTTTCAAATTTATCCAATATATTTTAGATACTTAAAATAAGAATTAATCTTATTTTAAACAAGAAATACTCTAATATTCTTTAAAAGGTCAATTTACCGCCATTTGATGGATATCCCATTTAAAATATAGTTTTTTTCAAATTTATATGTCAAATTTAACAAAATAGTCTTTTTATTTAGAAGATGGAAATCAAAATTTAATTTGGGTAAAATTATGGTATTTTTCTGATAAAGTTCATTTTTTGATGAATAGTGAAAAATACTGCATTTTAATTCAAAACTTCATTTTAATCTAATTTATATATATGATTAGACCATACTTTTAATTTTTTATAATGTTTAATTAGATTATAATTTTATCATTTAATCCAATTTTTTTATTTAATGTAATTTCACTTTGAAATTTGACATAAACACATGTCAATATTTTGGTAGTTTTTACTTCTTAAAAACACGTTTTTTGGATTTAAAATGGGAATTAATTCTAAATTAATTTCTGCAACTTCTGTATTTTGAATTTGGAAAAAAGGATCCCATATTGTGAATCATGAGGTCTAAATTGTGTAAATCGGTAACTTTTTTATACATTATGAGTAGTTACTTGAGTAAATATTTTATTTACCATGTTTAAAGGGTAAATCTGGTAAATAAGGTTAAAAATAATATTATAATAATATTAAATTACTCAAACATGTGTCCTAACACTATTTTATGATATATTTGCGACTATTTCCATCCTTTGGTAGATTTTGGGACCCCATGGATCCACTTGATAGAGAAAATTACATTTTATAAAAATTAACTTAACGTTAAGGAAATTGTAACATAAACATATATCATTTAGTAAAACTATTCTTATAAGAGTTATATAAGTGATAATTTTGACTATAAATATTTATTATAAATATAAACATATTTCCTACATCATGGTATTTTATTTATAGTTTTTATACATTATATAAATAAATTTAATTATGACACATTGGTGATGCAGTGATTGCTTCATTAATAAAGGATTCAAATAAATGATATTATAAATGTTAAATTAAATGGAATTTTGTTATTTTTATGTCATCCAAGAATTTTCTGTATTATAGTTACATTTAATTTTTGTATTAATGATTTTTTTGAATCAATCTGGTTGTCATGGATTTTTAAAGTCATGATATGAATAGGGTCAAAATTGTCATAATTAATATTTTAAAATATAAAATATTTTTTTTAATATTATAAAATTCTAAAAAATTAGAATATTCGTCCAAATAGTAATAATAAGTTTAAATTTTTATTCAATTACTCTTTATTTGGATATTTTTCATGTTTTGGTAACTATTTTGATTCTAAAAGTGTTAAATGTTTGATAAAACAGTAAGAGTGAAAAAGGGTTAAATAAAAAAGACAAGGATTAAAAAATATCCAAAACCGATACAATTCGTATTGGATGTTTTTATTTAGACTTATATTCATATTATATTATAATTTAATGAGTTTTTTACTTTTTTTAACTGAAAATAATTTTATAATAAAATAATACTTTCAAACATTCCTACAGAACCCCTCCTCCCTCTTATAAAAGGCCACCACCCCTAACCCCTTACACACACCTCTCAAGCTCCTTGGATCATCAAAACCAGCTTCAAGAAGCTCCCAACATCCCCTATTCATCTGATAATATTTCCCCTAGGCATAAGGAAATTCATGAAATCCTTTTGTCTCTAATCAAAGAGAGTTACACGTTTTAAGAGGTATCATCTTCTCTAAATTATTTTCTATTATTATACTTCTTCACTCCCTATTATATTTTTTTCTTTGATTATATAATAACAATAGTATAATAAATATAATATTTTGTTTCTATGTGATTTATTTTAACTACACTTACACACACCTCCGTCTTATGGGTATAGAACATACTATTTCTGTGGACAGTGAACAACTACCTCAAGAAACGATGATTGTTCAATATTCTCCAACCAACTCTCATGGTGGTCATTATGATAGAACATTAATTATATATGATATTTATGATATTTATTTTATCTACATTCTTCTTTAATTCACATTTAAAATATACTTTTATGTTTTTCATGTTGTATAAATACGATAATCTCATTTGAGGAAGTGTGGACTACCGCCCCCTCAAAATGATATGAATCATTCATTCCATACATGGAATGAATAAAGGATGAAATTAATGAACATAAATATGATATTATAATTGAATTATAATATACCTACGTATAATTTATTTTTCATTCCTTTAAATATTAAAAGGAAATGAAAGTAGCGTTTTATGCATACGTACGGCTTAACATCTCTATAAACGGTGCATTTAATTTCTTGTATCTAAATGCTATGGACTATTATAAATACATATATACTAGATATATATGATATACATGATATCTAAATCATGAATATAATTCTGTGTATAATGTACTTTTGAGCACATGGGCACTTTGTAATTTACCATGTTCATTTTTTACTCCAGTTCTGAACATCAGCAAAATGTCTGATATGAACTCAAATAATTAACTACTTGTTATAGAAAGGTAATAAGTTATAAAAACATAATAATAAACTTGAAAAAGGTTCTTACACAAGGATAAATTAACTCATGTTCATTATTCATGAAGAATAAGGAACATACGAGACACGTTGTACTCGAGGTAAGGGAGCATCTTAACCCAATTTCCATTCTTTGGGTTAATCCTCTACTTTTCGATTATGTCATGATATGATCATGTAAAAAATAACTTTTAATGTCATATTATATATATATACATTACTTATGTGTACATTTATTGAATACACATAATCAATCTGTATTATTTAAAAAATTAACTTCATAAGGGAACATTTCACCCTCCGCTTTTAGTCAAAGACTTATTTAATGTTATATTTTTTTATTTCCATTTTATTATGTTGGGATATATTTTTCGGTATCCTTAGTGCATTAAATTTTATGTAAAAATTATGAGATACCATTTTCTCTCTCATTAACACATTTTTTGAATTTTAACATAACGTCGTAAGACTGCTGAATTTTCGTATGGGAAGTTCTTGACCCAATTTCCACTCTTTGGGTTAATCTTCTACTTCACGATTATGTCATGCTGTGAATATGTGTGAATGACCTATGATTTTTTTAAACATAATATCCGCATATATTGGGTATATTTATATTTTTCAAACATAATTATTTCATTTATTTATCCTTAATATTATTATACAATCTTGGTGAGGGACATCATCTCAATCTCCTTTCATTGAGGCGTATTTTGATTTATACACGACTTTATTTTATATGGTGTATAAACCCCTTTTACATTAAATTTAATTTAAATAGAATATTTTTTCTACTTAGTGTTTTTCTAAACGACAAAGGTAATATTTATTTTTAACGTACGCAGTGATAAGGATCATTCCATCGTCGCTAGTAATATTTTATATTTGGCATCCTCTTCTATCTGTAGTGTTTTTAAAAGTAAAATTAAATACCATATACTTTTTTTACGTATTTTGGTATTGAAAATTATTTTTATAATGGATTAATTATGTTAATATCATGAACTGATATCTTTTGATTTCAATTTGTAAATGTTATCTTACCTTTATACATGTTCATGTGTTATGGTTGTGTTAGGGTTCATGGGAATTGTTTACGCATACGGGTCTTTCCATGATAAACCAAGGGCAGGTGAGCCCAAGATATCGCTCCAATGGATTTGGTAACGTGACAGAGGTAGATGTTAATTTTTTTCCTAATAGATTTAGGTAATATATTATGATGGGTATTCCAAATTTAACTCCATACGTAGTTGTGAAGGCTATAATGTAAGTATGATATGGATGACACAAGTTGCCTTTATGATTTTTGATTTTTATGAGTTATTCATAAATATTATAATTTCATGAGGTATGTTAAAGGGCTTCTATTTTTTATGTATTTAGGGACTACTATTTTTGTTCTTTATTTTATAACCCTTACTGATCTTTTGATGCTCATCCAAAGTTTTTTGAAATTTGTTTCATAGGGAATAAGGAAGGGTAAGAGAAATGAATAATTCAAGAAAATTTATATCATGAAAATAATTCTAGTTTTCTTTTAAGAGTTTTTATTTTATGAAAAAATGAATACTGATTATAAGTTTCTACTTTGTAATATTAGAGATGTAATTTAATAGTTGTGGTCTAATTCTCTAAAACTCTAATCCTAAAAATATCCTCATTGTAAATTCTTGATTTAACTCAAGATTAAGTAATTTTTTAAGGTTGGGGCCTTATAATTGGTATCTAAGGTCGGTTTTGATAACTTTATAGGATAGGGTGTTATTTAAGCATAAGTGAATTAACAATAATGGTTATAATATTAAAAAGAGTCATAGTTATTTTTGATAAATTGAATAGGATTATGATAACATGAATAAGTATATCTTATTTTTACCCTCCTCATAAGATATTATATGATGATTTTACTGATATACTCACACTGGCCTTTTTGGTTTTAGTAAATCGATGGATGTAGCATGAACCAATGTAACAATGGATGTGAAGAAAACTGTAATGATTCTTTGAATAAGAAACCGAATGAAATGGGAGATACAATGAGAACTGTTGTGGTTATTCTCAACTAATTATCTGGAGTCATGATTGACCACATAAAGATTAGTAATTTTTATAAGGCATTATATATAGAAGAAACAAAAGCCATACATAATTTCAGGTAATAATCATTAGGGTAATTATATTAAAAAACATATGGGTCAAGGATGTGGAAAGAAACACCTAGTAAAATTCTTCAAAGGGATGGGAAGATGTTTCAGATGTGGTAATTAAGGTCATAATGTGATAACCTGCCATAGAAAAAGGAAGCATCTAGTTGACTCTAGGAAAGGGAAATAAGGTCTTTCCAAAGGATCAATTGAATGTTTTAAATGTAGTGTGCATGGTCATTATACAAATAGATGTCCTTCGAAGGAGTTTCATGAGTGGGATCAGTAGGATCATACAATTTTATGTTTACTAATACCTAATTTCATTCCAATTGAGGATGAGTAAATTGACCATCACCTATGAATGGTATGGATTATTTGTTAGGTCTTGTTTTGACATTACAGAAATATTATGAAAATTTGGGTGATTTTCTTGGTAGGAAAGAAGTATATAAGAATAAGATAGAAAAACATGGATGAAGGATCAGGAAGAATGTTCGATGATTAAGATATCTACATTTTAGGAATTGAAGAGTTATGTTGGATCTATGGATGATGATAAGTTTAAATGTATTAATTATATGATTACATTGGAAAAACTTTTCTAGTATGTGTAAACCTGATGTTTGATATGTGTAAACTTTATTCAAAGAAGAATTATATTTTCTTTTTTGGAAATTTTTATAAAGAACCATTTGGGTTTATATGATTCTTTAATTTGAGGTAATTACTGGTTATTAATTTTTTGGAATGAAAATTAGAGGTATGAGATAACATTTTTGGTAAAAATATGTTATGGTTATTTTTGAGGAATTTATCTCATTTTTGGGAATGTTATAAATTATATATTTTTTTAAAAAGGAAAACACATAGACCGTGTGGCAAACTATTGCATCGGACCATGCTATGGGAATCCAACCCACAACCAAAGTTTGATTGCGATTTATTGCCTACCATTGGACTCTGTGATGTCCCTGGTTAGTATGACTAATTATTATTAATTAAATAATTTTATGGAGCAAGAATAATTTGATTTTGGGATCTTATGTGTTATCAAATGGATATACTTAGTATAGTAAAATGATTTAGTGATTATGTGATAATGGTTATTTTGGAAGAAATTCTCTTTTTTGGGGAAACACTATATGCTTAATGAAAATAGAATACTATGAGATTTAATTTGTGGAGTAATGGTTGAAATTTTATTTTGGAAGAATCTATGTTTTTATTTTGTACATATGGTGATTTGGGTAATTTTTGGAAATGATTAACCTTTCATAGAGAATATATGATTTGTTTAATTACACTTCAGTATTAGACTTTAAGAGTAGTCGATGTTATTTGAAGATAAATGTTAAGATTTACAATGGAAGACTATGTGATTAAATTCATCTTAGTTTTGGGTTTTAATCTTAGTTTGGATTATATTAATGGATTTTAAGGAAAAAATTTTGTAGATTGGTCATTATTGAACTTTGGGTATTTTTAGTTCAATTTTGGAGATTATCAGTAGTATTTATTTTTTATAAAAGATAGACCTTTTAGGGATCCTTTGATCTTGTACTAACCATTTTTTTGGTTAATGTCTTAATATAAGGTAAATATATAGTTCATCTTTTGTGGATTATTTGATTCACTAGAAGTTGATTCTAGTGCTTCAGGTGTGACCAAGTCATCTTGAATACTCATCATTTGGAGAAAAGATGAGTTTTTAAGTGAATCTTATTAAAGGATGAAGCTCTGCTTTAAATGTAAGTATATTTCCTTATATCCATAGTCAATCTCGTAAATAAATTCTCCATCTTTATGAAATAGAAATTAAGACAAAAAACATTGTCCATTTACTTTTCCGACTGGGAAACCAATGACCATTTAACCCATCATAAGTTTGTGGTTTTCTGGTTGTTAACTTTCCCCTGATCATGTTTTCTATCACTCTCCATTAGAACATGACACTTATTTTTTCTTATATATCCATGGTTTATTACATGGAATCCAAGAATGGTTTATCTTGGGTGACCTTTCTACTTCTATTTCTTTATTTTAAAGTGACAGTTTTATTGATTCTTTTTCTGATGTTGGACTTTTAATGATGTTTACAAGCCCAATTTTAAAATTGTGAGGATGCAATTCCCACAAGGGGGGAATGATGTAACATCCCAAGTAAATAAAGAATATTAAATTTTCATATTTATTAATATTTTGGAATTAACTATTAATTTCACTTTCAATGAAATTCTGTATCTGATAGCGTACTCAACACGCAATAATGAGTTTCTTTGAAATCTTATGTTGCACATAACATAGAGTTATACCAAAAAATAATCAAATATTATTATTATTTTAAATAGTAATTAACGCCAAGAGATTGTATTAAAAGGAATGAATAGAAATAACTACAATATTATTAAACAAGATTGTTAAATTTTGTTACTTTTATCCAATAAATTTTACAGACTTAAAATAAGAATGAATCTGATTTTAAGCATGAAATGCTCTAATATTCTTTAAATTTTCGATTTACCACCTTTTGATGGAGAACCCTTTTTTAAATAGAGTTTTTTCACTTTTATATGTTCTATTTGAAAAAAATAAACATCTTATTTAGAAGTGTTCCTCAAAATTTACTTCGGGTAAAATTTTGGTATTTTTCTAATAAAGTTTATTTTTTGATATATATTAAAAATACTGCATTTTAATTCAAAACTGCCTTTTAATCTAATTTATTTATTTGATTAGACTATAATTTTACTTAGTTTTAGAGTGTAATTAAATTATATATGTACCATTTAATCCAATTTTGGTCATTGGAAGTAATTTCACTTTGAAATTTTACATAAAAACATGTCAATATTTTGGTAGTTATTACTTCTTAAAAACATATTTTTTGGTTTTGACAGTGGGAATTAATTTTAAACAAATTTCTGCAACTTCTGTGTTTTGAATTTGGAAATATGGATTCCATATTTTGAATCCTGAGGTCCAAATTTTGTAAATAGGTAACTTTTTTTAGACATTATGAATATTAACTTTAGTAAATATTTTATTTTCCACGGTTAAATGGTAAATCTAGTAAATAAGGGTTAAATAATAATATTAAAATAATATTAAATTACCCTAACATGTGTCCTAACCCAATTTGACGCTAAATTTCTTACCATGGGCATCCTTGGGTCGATTTTGGGACTTCATGGAGCAACTTGTAATTGAAAATGGCAGTTCATAAAAACTAAATTAATGTTATGGAAAATGTAACATAAACATATATCTTTTATTATGAAAATTAAATAAGGGTTTATATAAGTGATATTTTTGAATATAAATATTAATTGGAAATTTAAAAATATTTACTACATCGTCATATTTTATTTATAATTTTTGAACATTAAATAAATAAATTTAATTATGACACATTGGTGTTGTAGTGATTGCTTCATTAATAAAGAATTCAAATAAACGATATTATAAATGTCAAACTAAATGTATTTTTGTTATTTTTATGTCATACAAGAATTTTTGGATAACAATTACCTGTTATATTTGTATTATTGAAGTTTTTTTTAATCAATCAGGTTGTTATGGATTTTTAAAAAGTCGGGATATGAATATTATCCAAATTGACATAGTTCATATTTTAAAATATAAAATATTTTTTTTAAAATATTATAAAATTACTAAAAAATATAATATTCAGAAAAAATTTTATTATAAATCTCAAAATTTATTAATGACTCTTTATTTAGATATTTTTTATTTTTTGGTAACTATTTTGATTCTCAAAGGTTAAATTCTTGATAAAATGTTAAGAGTAAAAATATGTTAAATAAAAAAGATAAGGGTTAAAAAATATCGAAAACATGTCCAATTCTTATTTTATGATTTTATTTGGGATTATATTTTTCTAATATTCTAATTTAATGTTTTTTGGTCCTTTTGAAACCGAAAATAGTTTTATATTGAAATAATACATTCAAACATTCCAAAAGAGACCATCCCCCCTTTTACAAAATGCCACCACACCTAACCCCTTAAACACATCTCTCAAGACACATTGCTCACCCAAACTCTGCTACAAGAACCTCCCAACAGCCCCCTATCCCTCCTATAATATTACCCCTAGGAAGAAAGAAAATTCAATAAATCATTTTGGCTCAAATCAAAGAGAGTTGCACGTTTTAATAGTTAGCATCTTCTCTAAAATTCCTTTCCATTAGTGTACTTACTCACTCCCTATTATATTATTTTTCTTTAATTACATAATAAAAATAGTATCCTAGATATACTAGGTTGTTCTTATGATAATTATTCAGAATACACTTACACAAACCTCCGTCAAATGGGTATAAAACATACTGTTTCTATGGAAGGTGAAATATTGCCCCATGAAATGATGATTGTTCAATATTCTCCACCACCTCTCATGGTGGAAATTATGATGGAAATTTAATTATATATGATATTTATAATATTTATTTTATCTCTATTCTTCTGTAATTATCATTTATAAAATACTCTTATTATTTTCATGTTCTATAAATATGATAATTTCATTTGAGGAAGTGCAGACTTCCGCCCCCTCAAAGAGATATGACTCGTTCATGCCATACATGGAATGTATAAAAAATGGATTTAATGAACATATAAATTATATTATAATGGAATTATAATATACCTATGTATAATTTATTTTTCATTCCTTTAAATATGAAAAATGAATAAAGGTTGTATTTTATGTGTACGTACAACTTACCGTCTCTATGAACAATGCATTTCATTTCTTCTGTCCAAATGCTATGGACTATCATAAATAAATATATACTTGATATATATTATATTTATTATATATAAATCATTAATATAATTCTAGAGATATTGAAATTGTGACAACATGGATAATTTGTAATTATAACAAGTTCATTTTTTACTCATGTTCCGAACATCGGCAAAATGTCTGATATGAAATCAAATAATAAACTAATTGTTATAGAAAGGTAATAAGTGATATAAAAGGAATATTAAACTTAAAAAATGTTCTAAATAAATTATAAAATAACTTAATTTTATTACTCAGGAAGAACAAGGAACATACAAGACATGTTGGACTCGAGGTAAGAGAGCATCTTAACCTAATTTCCCATATTTGGGTTAATATTATACTTTTGGATTATGTCATGATATGGTTATGTAAGAAATAAATTTTGAGTCACTATCATGTGTATATATATTAATTTTGTTTACTTATACTAAATATACATAAATAATCTATTTTATTTACAAAAAGATCTTTATAAGGGAACCTTTCACCGTCTACTTTTAGTCGAAGACTTATTTTATGCTATTTCCTTTAATTTATATTTTATTATGTTGGGATATATTATTCTATATCCTTAGTGCCTTATATTTTATGTCAAAATTATGAGAGACTATTTTCTCTCTCATTAACGCATTTTATGAATTTTTATGTGACGTCGTTAGGCTGGAGAATTTTCATATGGGAACTTCATAACCCAAATTCTATTCATTGGGTTAATCTTCTACTTATTGATTAAGTCAGACTATGAATATGTGTGAATGAACTTTGATTTTTTAAAACATAATATAGACTTATATTGGGTATATTTATATTTTTCACACATAATTATGTCATTGATTTATTGTTAATATAATGATAAAATCTTTTTAAGGGACTTCATCTCAATCTCCTTTTATTGAGGCATATTTTGATTTATACATGATTATATTTTATATGGTATATAATCCTTTTTTAATTTTAATTTCATTCAAAGGGAATATTTTTTCTATGTATAATTTTACTAAATGAAATATTGAATGTTTCTTTTTAACATACGCTGTGACAATGACCTTTTTGCTGCCATGAGCATTATATGATATTTGGCTTCCTCTTTAAGTCATAGTGTTTTTAAAAAGAAAAAAAATAGCATATACCGTGTTTAACATATTTTAGTATTGAAAATGGTTTTCATAATTTATTGATTATGTCAATATATTGAACCAATATCTTTTGATTGAAATGTGGAAATTTTATCTTTAATTTATGCTTGTTCATGTGTTATGATTGTGTTATGGTTCTTGGGAATTGCTTACACATACAAGTGGTTCGGTGATAAACATAGGGAGGGTGAGCCTGATATATATCTCTAATGCATTGTTTAATGTGACAGAGGTAAGTGTTAATGTTTCTCCTATGAGATTTAGGGAATGTACTATGTTGTGTATTCTAAATGTAACTCTCTACGTAGTTGTGAAAGCTACAATATAAGTATGTTATGGATGCTAAAAGTTACCTTTATAATTTATGATTTCTATGTGTTATTCATAAATATTATGACTTCATGAGGTATTTTAAATAGAATATGTTTTGTATGTTTTTATGTACTAATGTTTTCTTTCATTATCTTATAAACCTTACTGATCTTGTTATGCTCATCCCATGTTTTTGGAAATTGTTTTCATGGGGTATATGGAAGGGTATGAGAAAATAATAATTCAAGATGATTTATAGAAAGAAAAGAATTATTATTTTCATTTAAGTATTTTAATTTTATGAAAAAAATGGATACTGAGTAGAAGTATCTACTTTGTAATATTTGTGATGTAATGTAATAGTTATGGCATAATTCCCTAAAACTATAAACTTGAAAATATCCTCAATTTAAATATATAATTTAACTCATGATTAAGTAATGTTTTAAGGATGGGGCACTATATTTAAGGTTGATCATAACTTAAAAGTATTAGACACCCATTTATAGGATTTATGTAAAGTAATTTTATCAATATTAAAGATATATTAGAAGACATTTATGGTAATACAACTATTTTTTGGTATTGGTTGTAGTGAAATTTTTATTTGAGGAGGAATTACTTTACATTTTATAGGAATAATATTAATTTTATTAGTAACCTTAAAGGTTTATCATATAGTTGATGTTAACGTAATTTTAGTTTATACAATTTATTAATGGTATAAGAATTATATTAACATTTTTTTGGAAAAAGTATAACATGGATGTAGGGTGATAACCCATCGCATCCGTCAAGGTTGTGGTGCTTTAACCCACAGCCGAAGAAGGATAAGGTTGTATCACGTAGCACTAGAACATGTGATAGTTTATTTATAGTGGAAAAATATAAAAATATATATTTTTTAATATGTATCTTAGTTATTAGTAAGTCAATATGTAAATGATGATTGATAAAATAATAAGGTGAAATTATAACCATTACCCATACTAGAAAGGAAATAGGAAGACATCACTCTATATTTTTTAACTAGACACCTAAAAATATCTAAAGAATATACTACTATATGGGTTGTATCTAATTTACTTAAAAATTAATCACATTTCATCACTATTAGAGGAGATTTATGTCTGGATGAGGTTACAGGATATATATTCTTAAAGTAGTAATGTTTAATGGAGTACTATAATTGAATGTATCTAATCGGGATATAAGGTTTACCTATAATTTATTGTGAAGTACTCAACAATCTCTTGATACAATGTGTATTTTTCGTACTTTGTATCATAATTAGACAAATGGTCAATCAGATATAACAATTCAAATGCTTTAGGATATGTATAGATCTTGTTCTATGGATTTCAATGGTTTTTCGGATCAAGACATTCCTTTGGTAGAATTTTCTTACAGTAATAGCTTTCATGCGAGCAGTTAGATAGATCTTTATAAATACCTATATGTAAGGAAGGGTAGAACTCCAACATACTAGTATGGAGTTGGAGAATGAAATATATTATGACGTGATCTAGATAAATAAATTTTAAAGAAGGTTATATCCATTTTTTAACATATAATGTTAGAACAATGTTGGAAGAAAACTTTATGCTAACAATTGCTGATGTGATCTAGAATTTGAAGATGGTGACAAGATTTTTATAAGAATTTATCCATAGAATAATATATGATATTTTGAAATAAAATAATGATAATACCTATATATATAATATAAATTTCAATTATTTATCCTATCAGTATAGTATCTTATCAATTGACTCTTCCATCAAACCACTCTGAAGTTCACGATGTGTTCTATGTATCTCTCCTGTAAAAGAACATACATGATTCTTTATATGTACTGAAAATAAGTGTCATACCACTAGAACATGATATTTCCTATGAATAATAACAATTGGATATTATATAATAAAGAGAAAAGGTTCTATGAAAAATGAACACTCACCTGGTCAATGTTTTGTGGCAAAGCCACCAATTTGAAGAAGCTATATGGAAACCTGAGGATATGATGAGGTATAAGTATCATCATTTGTTTGTATCAAAGTTATTAATTTTTAGGGTGAAATAAATTTTAATAGGGGAAAAATGTATCACCCTGAGCTTTTAAGAAATATTTTTTCTGAATAAATTTATTTATTTGATAGCTTCTGTCACACACAACACCCAGATTTAATGAACTACAATATACGATTAATATTATATTTCAAGAATAAATTTATATCCTAGAATTTAAACATGGAGGTATGAATATGTATAACCATATTTTAATAATTAATTATAATGGTTTAATATAAATAAATCATATTGATAAAATGTAATTAATTTTTATTAATGTCTTTATATGTTTTGAAAAATTCTCTCAAAAAATGATTTTAATGATTTTTGTTAACAGATAAAAAAAGTAATTCTTAAAAAATTATTAAATTTATTAGAAAAAATAAAGGTTATTTTTGAAATATACATGTCAAAATTATCTTTCAGTGCATTTTTTGAGAATTTTCTATAATTATTAATTTTTTCGATGAATAGTAAAAAATAATGATTTTTATTAAAAACTACCTTTTGATCATAGAATTTAAAAGCTCAATTTTACATTACGATGGTTTTAAAAGTAAAATTAGTTCAATTATATATTTATTATTATAATTTAGGTAATTGGAAACAATTTAATGTTTTATTTTGTTATTTAAACATTATATACTTAAGAAAACATTCTCTTTGGAAAACTGATTTTTCTTCAAATCTATGGGTTTAATTTTAAATTAAATTGTTCCAATTCTATTAATGGAATTTTTAAAATAGTTTACATATTTTTAATGATCATATATAATATTATATAATAATTTCAACTTGATTTTTGGTAAAATTAAATCATGAAAACCATAGAAATTAATTATCTTGTTTAAGGTTAAAACAATTTTACCTGGGCATAAACTAAAATGATATCAGGTAAATGACATATAAATTTGTCAAAATACAATTTTATGGCCTTATAAAAATATTATATCATGTATAGTTAAATTAGGATCCTTTTTTTATACTTTTCTCATATTAAAATGTTGGTACAACTTTTTCTATTCAAAAACATCAAGTGTGTTCATTCCCCCACTTATAAAAGAGAACTCACTCTCCTCTCATATTCATACATAAAAAACATTTTGTTAAGAAAAAAACTACCTCAATACATTCCTTCATTACCTAACATCATAATAAAGGACATATTTTTATTACTAAAACTTTATATGAGGGTTTTAGGCCTAAACAAAAAGGAGTTCTCTGAAAAAGAGTTCTAGTCCATAACCATGGATTTTCATATTATTTCTTCCACTAAATACATAAAATATTCATAAAATAGTCATATTAAATAAAATAATTATATTACATCTAATAATATATTTTTAATTTTGGGGAATAACCAACATCCATCACATCCTTCATTAAATGGGAAATGAAATTGTCGATCATTTGTACGGAGGACTACCACATTGCCAATCGATGTAATTAATTTTCCATCATTTCCTATCATGGTTGGATATTATGATGTATTAAAAGTATAAATATAAAATTTATTCTATAAATATACTTCTATAATTATAATATCATGTATTCATTCTTACTTTCTATTTTGTGGGAATAGGATAACACCGCTCGTCCGTACAGCGGACTATCACCTAGTGAAGTGATGTGATTCATTTTTCAATTAAATTTTACATGGAAGGTAATAATGAAACATTAATGAAAATATGTGATATATATGACATAATTATTCTATAAAGTTTAATTAATATTTATCTATATTTCATTCCATCCATTAAGAAAATGGAAACCGTGTTTATGCGTACATACGACCTACCGTCTCCATGAACGGTGTAATTCATTTTATATATCTAAATTTAAAATATTACTATAAAAACATATATAATGAATATAAATTATATTTATTTATTGTCTAAAAATATAGGTACAATGGAACCATGATCAAATTAAAAGGACCAAAAATACTAAACCAAAACATATATGAAATGCAAATCAGTTATTCCTCAAAATGTGATTTTAACATGGAACAAGAAATAAAAGGTCATATGTAAATCATATATGGTATTATATATAAATATTTTGTTTTATAATATATTAATAATAAAAAATATTTATTGTAATGTTTTTTTAATGTCTATTAAAGAAGATTAGATTTAAGGTATGTGATTTTTTATCTTTCTTTTATTTCTATAGAACTGATGCCATATTCACCCCTTGTTTATTTTATATTGTGTATATAATTCCCATGAATTTATTTTATTATTATTATTTGGAATTTTATGGGATTTAAATATCTATATAAGGTTTTTTATTTTATGGGGATTATGATTCAAAAGTTAACAGAGTGGTAAGGGTTTTATGTTAAAATCTTATCGTATAACGGGGTTGTTTTCATTATGATTCAAATAATGAAATATTATGGTTTAAACCTCAATATTTGAATGAATTATATTATATTATTTTTATTTATATATAATAAACTTTCACTTTAGTTTTCCTATTATAATAGAATCAATACCACAAAAGTATGTTTTAAGAAAAAATTACTTTATTTCTCACTTTAGGTGAAAACCCCTTTTCTTCCATGTCCATGTTTTCTAAAAAATGTTAAAAAACGATTTCTCTATTATAAAATGATTAATAAAAGAAATTTTTATCCATATTTTATATCTTAAAAAAAGTAATCTTCTATTCATTCTCCAAAAATGTTTTTTTTTTATTTTTACTGAAAATTTAAAAGGAAACTTTGTTTTAATGTGTATAACATGAACGGTATTTTAAACCATAACGGACACTCATTTATTTAAATAGTACCCTAAAATTTAATACTTTTATTTCTAAAGATAACTTTTTATTCAATATTTTTGAAAATTTTATATTTAAAAATGTGGTTTCCAAGTGAAAAGGATATTTTTCTCAAGAAATGTTCCAAGGGATCTTTCAAAATAATTTCACATATAAGATGACATTACTTGATGATACATTATATTTGTTTGGTATATTATCCAATAAAACCATAATTATTCTTCATATGGATGGTTCATTATTCTGATGAAAATATTTTTATGGAACATACACTTTTTCCATGGGTTATGCTATGATAAATTTATGAAATGTTTAGGAAATCCACTTCCTTTTTACAATGTATTATATGGTGAATGTATTATGGTATTTTAGAAAAAATGTATGGATTATATGATAGGTGGGACTTATACCTCAATCCAATTAATGTAATAATAATTAATATTCTATGATCTCAGAGGGTACTTGGAAGGTTATCCCATTCCCAAAAAAGGTACATGGAATGTTATCCTAAGATTGATGGAGGGTATGTGGTAGGTTATCCCCATCATAAAAAAGAGGGTACATGGGAGTTTATCCCAAGTCTAAAAAATAGGGTAAATGGGTGGTTATCTCAATATTTAATCAGGTACATGGGTTATTAGACAAAACATAACATGTAATGAATTTCTTGGTTATAAGCCTTGACATATGTTTTTCTATTCCTATGTCAATGCCACAAATCTGCGCCTTATGACAATGTGATTATCTCATGGATAATTTTATATGATTATTTCTTGATTATTGTCTTATAAACTATCAATATATGTATAATTACTCAATTTTATGATATATGATACATAGGGTAACATTTTGAGTTGATATTCTAAAGTTCCAATACCCTTAAGATCATGTTATGTTGATATATCCCTTATTTACCATTACTGAGCATCTCAGATAACCCTTTATTATGATTCCTTTTCCTAGGATATTAGGAAGGGTACTTTGTATTTTATGTCTAGAAAGGGTTTTATTTATAAACAACATAGTGGGATATGATTTATTTTTCTTATGAACAAGTTTCTTAGGTATCTATGTTTCCAAATACATAAAATTTTTATTCCCCTCTAGCATGTTTTTTATAACGAAATTAATATTCATCTTTTATGATGTAATATCTTTGTATGAAAATATTAGGTTGTTATACAAAAGAAACAAAAGAATTACATATAAATATTATGTTATTAGAATGATTCTTCGGCACACACACCATTTTTCAATATCGACCCATAATAAAAATACTCATGAATCAATAACATCACACCCAAGTGCACCACATTATGTGGAAAACAATAAACTATAAAAGAAAAATGTAGAAAACAAATTATCATCTTTGGAAACATGGATCCCCCATATTTGGGGTTTCATATCCAAGGAACAAGATCATTACAATGCTCTAACAATATCCTAACATCTTATATAACATGGATAAATATTAAGATAAAATTAAAGATCTTTGATACCACTTGGTAATGACCTACTACCCCATACCACTAATTATTACGTAGTCCACTAGTTACTACTATACCTCTAGAGAACCTCCCCATATAATAGAGGCTATGGACAAGTGATGGGGGCATGTGAGGTTAACATAGAGAGACTATTCCCTCATAACTAAATATAGAAGTATAAAACTGAATAATAAATTAGATAAAACATAATAGATAACAAAACATTCACGGAAAGAACTGATAAAATAATAGAATCAACATATGTGATTGTATTTAATGTTCCATAATATACTAGAACTCTTGTGGGTGGATCATACAAAATATGTATAAAAAAATAAAATAAAAATAATGATTAAATTTTATTCACAACTTGTATCAAGTACTGCCTAGTACCCTCATCCATACCCCATCCTAGAAAAATAATTCAACACTAATCTTTATCACGAATTTCCAAAAACACGTCCCTGTGTTAAATAATAGTGTATTCTTAGTTACCCAAGTATCATGGTGTCCCAATTAGGGTGTGAATATAACTCATTATTCCACCACCAATGGAATACCTAAAAATAAATAGTCTGAAATGTATTAAATTTCAATGTTCTATTAATAACAAATTTAAATAATTTAGTTTCTTAATCTAAAATTGGTAAATAACCACCAAATCTCAGGCTCCATAGTGACACCTGATATCAATCCATACCATTATCGATATTTAGTTATATCAACCTAATCATCCATAACATATTTGACTAGATTCATGGTGTCTTTGAGTGTATTGTGGTTACCATTCCAACCATAGCATCGCAACCACCCTTTATGTTCATTTTTTTATAAGAGTTTAATATATCTCCTGTAATGGATTTTCTGATAGTTATCTTGTACCACCCTTATAGTGTTTTCTTATTTATCAAAAACCACCATTATGGTGTTTTATTAGTTATCATTGACCACCATTATTGTGTATTTATAACCAGGAAATATGCCAATAAGTAACATAGACTACCCTTTTGGGTATTTTTTTAGCCATTCTATAGGCTAATAAGTAACAAAAACCACCCACTTATGGGGTTTTCTCATCCATGTAATAAGACCTCCCATAAAGTAGTTTTCATTAATTGAAACATAACATCCCTAAGGGAAATATCCATATCATTATATATAAGACCACCCCGAAGGGGAATTTATATAATTCTAAAACATCTTAAAATGTAAAACATAATCTTATTAAAACTATAGAAATTCCAAAACACCATTTCAAATATCCATTTAAAAACCAAATAAAAATACTAATTCCAATTTCAATTTCGAAAGAACAATTTCAAAATTCCATCCTAAATCTATTTCATGGAAGATTTTCAATATACCACTCTCCTTCAAATTCCAATTGAAATGTTCAAAATACTATTTTCCAAATTACCTAACTCAAGAGTCCAATTATTGATCACCATCCCTTATAGGTATTCCAATAGTATAATCCATTTTCAATTATCGATGGTTATTATATTTCAGGTCACAAACATAGATTCAAATAAAATTTCCTCTTCAACTAATTAAAACATATTTAATAATTTATTAACTTCAATACACTTTAAATATAAATCCACTGTAAAAGAATTCCACTTTGAATTACTCATTCATAAAATTTTAGGAATATTAAATTGGGAATAAGATAACTCAAACTAAAACATTAAATTTAAATTGAACAAGAGCATGAAAAATCAATCTTGACCATACAATATGTTCACTCAGAAACAAGGAAATACTATGGGTTAAATTAAAATGGACCACCAACCTTATTATTATCAAAGCACAAATGTTGAGTATCATCTGTTGGCATGACCTAATCCATTATATTTCAAAAAGGTATAAGAATACCATGTAAATATGGTAAAATACATAAAGGAATAGAAATTACAGGATATAAAAATTAAGGAACAAATAAAGAATTCATAAAGATTAACTCTATAATTTCCCACTAATGCAATAGAATATAGATGGAAAATGAGGTATAAATCTTTCTTAAAGAGAATAAAAACTAATGTACAAGGTATAATCGAGCACTACTTTCCATGAAGAGAACCCCCTTATATTTTAATAGACTTCACCACTTTAAATAAAAAATATAAAACACTATTGTAGTAATTTTCATGATGTGACGCATTAGGCCACCATATGATCTCTCAGAGCAGAAGAATTATCTATTATGTCCATCTTATTCATAGAGTTACACATGGTTTCTTGTTTTGACCGGCTAAAAACTACATTTTTTACTATAGGATCACATAATCTTCTTAAATATTGCCCCAAGCCACCCTCAAACTCTATAACAATCCAAATTGAATAAATTATGTGTGTTTTAGAAAAATTAATATGGTTCAATACACCATAGAATGGTTTGAGTTTTACACTCTTCTTTATCTTCTTCTTCTTAAGAGGATTCATTATAGTTATTGGTTTATACCATGAAATTTTTATCACTTTTATCCTCTAATTCATCATCTTTCTCTTTACATTGTCTATATTAAGAATAAACTTCATGATTATAAAAAAATAACATCATTTAGGAATTGGTTTATCCATTGTTGTTAGATAAACTCCTTTCACTGTGATTATCAACCATTATTTTTATCTTTTTATATTATCATTTTGGTCAATCTTCCTCATGATCATGTATATTTTAGGTTATTTAGATAAAAATATATATTTCCCAAATTGAAATGTTTAAAATGAATTTTTTGTTGTACTTACATTTGTATCTTTGATAACATCTATAGAAAATGATATAAACACAACAAAATTTATTCCATCATCAAAAAAATCATATTCATTATATTGAATCTTATTTTGTTCATTTATCTTCATGAATTTTTATAAATTAAAAGTGTTCTCCCCATACGATATCCCTTTCCTATATAATTTAGGTTCACTTATCTTCTCAAAATAAGTCATTATATTATTTATTATTTGAATTCTAAATGTGTTAATGTATTGATCCTCATGTGTAGGGATTTTTGAATCAAATTTATATTGTCTAGATCTCATTGATTTCTTCAAAACGATAAAATATTAAAGTGTTTGGTTATAGCTTCGAATTGTCATAATACTTTTCCCCTAGAGAGAAAAAAGTATCCATTTATTAATCCTTAGTAATCCATGCATATTTATATTGATAAAAACAATTCAAAGTCATACCTTTCTCACCTTATTATCTTCTTTATTGAAATATTTTTGGTTATTCCATAAGTAGTTCACTTTAGAACCCATTAATCTTTACAATTCCTTATCATAGAAAAATGAGAGCAATCTATTATTAGCTCGTACATCATATTCAATATTATTTTAATCATATAAAGTAAATTGTGATCTTATATTTGGTTGATTAATAAAATTCTCAATGATTTAAGGAACTTATAATCCCAATGGTAGAATGTGTGGAACTATCCTCTCCTATTATTAATTAAATAATTTTTTAATTAAAATAGAAAATTATTATTGGTGAAATAATTTATACTCTCTATAAAAGTCCTTTAATTGAAATAAAAATACAATAGATAAAAAAATAATGTCCTTCGGAGTGTATCTTTCTCAAATAATAAAATAAGGTCCTTGGAAGTGAACCTCAAACCTCTATCCTTATACCAATTGATATCCCTGGGTGTGAGAATAAAACCATTGATAGGGGTGAATCAGTGATCCCAAAAAAACATTAATATTATTTTGGTTATTGCATTGAATTAAATAATAAATTATACAATTAAGGATATGAGATAGTGGGTATGAAATAATGGCACATGAACACCAGATATTTTAGGTTCCCCAACTCTTTATGAATATGTATCCCTTAGTGATTGATTCTTTTTATCCAATGTCACACCTTATGGACCTTAATCACAACTATGAGAAATGTATTGAGTAAAAATATCATATTAGACTCAATAAAGGTATGAAATAAGAAATAAAAGGGAAAAATATCAACAGTTAGAATTAGATGGAACAAATGATATTCTTATATCTTCTTTAAGTTCCTCTAATACATGAATGATGTGTGGACCTTTTTATTATATCAAATCTAACCCCTTTATCCTTTGAATAATCATTAGAAATTATTAGTGTCTATATCATTCAGATATATATGAAAAAAATATTCTTATAAAGAGTTTTAAAAACCATAGTGTTGTTGATATAACCATGATATGGTTTTTCATTTTCAATGGAAAATTTGAGTACCGTAATTAAATATTCAGGATTCATGAAAATTTTTCTATTGTGTTTCAATTTCATTTATCAATTTTTAATAGAACCATGAAATCGTTTCCAATGAACTAAAATATTATCTACGGATTTGGTTCCATTATCACAAAACTGTTAGTGTTTTCCCACCAATCCTCCACAATGTATTTTCTTCACGCTGAAAATTATGAGACATAAAAACATTTCAACCTCTATAAATAAGGATGATTTATTAGGAGTGTTTATTTCCAACTCCAAGATATCGTATGAAAAGAAACACCAAGTTATATCTAATTATATTAGACATGGGATTTAATAATTTTCATCATCAAACATTATCAAAACACATTGACTAACCCTGATGATTTTTAAAAAACTATGGAGAAGTGACCAAAATCCTGACCTATTTTCGTTTCTCAAGGAAGAAAGTGGGTATAAAATTTCTCCTATAGTAACTATGTTAAATTCAATGGTTTTTTATCCATTACAAGGTACTTTTCTTAAAAAACAAACACAATTATTGTTTCAAACCATTATGTTATAGTTTTATCAGACCTTTGATTTCTCATCTTATTCAACTTCATTCAATGAAAAATAATTAATAATTATTTTAAAAATAAATTCAATTTGAAAATGCATTCAAAACACATGAGTTGACAAATAAAGAACTAATTCATATAAAAATATAATTGTGAGGGATATCTAAATAACACGTTATTGGATTGAGTAGGTTTTGAGAATGTACTAAAACTATTATCATAAATATCATTACTATATATACCAAACCTTATTTAGGTATCTTAAAACTCCCTAATTACTATATCACCTCATAAGTGATCTTAAATTATTTTAAAAAAAATGAATTTAAATGTTTAGAATCATATTAAAAATGCATTTTTCCTCCTATGGAAAATATGGTATTTAATGAACTGAATCATTTGTTAATTGTTATAAAACATATTATTTATGTATAAATGGATTTAAAATGAATTATATTCATGTCAAACCCATTACAGTAACTCATGTTTAATAAAATTAATATATTTTAATAAATTTATATTTTTGTGTTACCATTGTTCTTAAGAGAATGTGTCTCACACCTCAGCCCAGTTCACCGAGTTTGATCGTAAGTGACACATGGCCTCATGTTTATTTCCTAGTATACAATATAATTTTGAATAGAAATAGGCCTCAAAAAACACTGGGGAGATGATTCCCTAAATAATAATGCCAAATAACAATAATAATAATGAAATTAATTATAACAATCAATAAATAGAATAATAAGATATAACCATTGTAAGACAATGAGGCAACTGTCACGGGTTGGTAAAATTTATAATTTATATTTCCCAATGGGACATAATGACTAACCAGTGTTTTGTCACATTGATCCCATTTTTTATCACACAGAATTACGAAAGCATTATCGTATTTTTTTTATATTTTAATTATTTAATGTGAAGGAAAACTATGGGTGTTTTAGAAATGGATAAAAACAGAAATTAAATTAAATTAAATTAAAATCTAAACAATGTTTAGAAAGAAAGTATTGGTCACGTAGTTAGATACATGGGTTCCTACATCATTAATTTTTTCAATCAAAAGTTTATTTGATATATCATCCTTTTGTGAAAGTGCTATCATCCCCTATTTTGAGTACGAAACTTACCATGCCTAGTAAAATATTTATCACACTAGATATCACCTCCTCCAATACTCAAGAATGATGAACACACCTTAATCGATTATGTGACGTCTCTAAAAACCAAGATCAATTATATATAATTTCATCACTTACCCAAAATTAACTCTAATGTACGAAGATTTTCAAAATATAATAGAGGGATTGATGGTATGGTTTGGAATGGAATGAGATTGAGAGTTATGTCAAGGAGAAGTGGAAAATATCTACATAAATCTATAGAAACCCCATATTCTGTATTAAAAACTGGAGATAAATATTATGAAATAATGATTAGGGATATGGGAACATTAAGATAACCTCCCCCAATTATAAACCATGAGTTAGTTACTTTCCAACATGACTAAAGGAGAAAATAGTGAAAATCACAAAGAAAATTATTCAAGAGAGAGAGAGAATAGAAATACTGAGATTTATTAAATTAAAAAAAAACAAATTATAGAGTAAAACAAAGGAAAAAATATTCTAATATTATCATAAGTACAAGGACTAGATTTTAAATCCTCCATAATGAAGTGAAAATATTATTTAAATTTGCTTCATCTTCAATGGGATTCAACATATGTTCATAGGGATGTATTATATTCATTCAGAAAACATGAAAATGAGTTTCCCACATCACATAGATCTTTTATTAATTGTTAAAATATTTCATATATAATTTTATTAACTCCATCAAATAATATTCTTGATCTTGATCCCTTATTCTCCCTTTAATTTAATATATGTGATCAAAAAAATATGTGAAAATATTTTACTATTCAAGGGTCAAGGGAATAATATCTGGGAGATTTTGTTTGTTTTCTATATTATTTGTTTAAAATTGAGAAACAATACATATGGTTTATAAATTTCTTACATGTCAACAAAATATATTATATAATATTTTTGGATAAAATCTCACTAATTATAAAATATTATGTGTCCTTTATTAGATATTACATATCAGTCGTGTTTCAACTCGGGTGTCAAAGGTCAAAACCTAATGTATTCAAACAAAGTACCTTATATATTATATAGGACTCTTATGTATAAACTATCCTATATATAAGGTTTCTGAATTTTCTTGCCTATGATATATTTCTCTTCTATATAAAAGGGATAATCTCATGAATTAGTAAAAAAATCTAATATATGGGCCAAAACCTTAGGTATCATTGCTACCCTTATGTAATGTTTTTTCCTTTTTAATTTATTATGCATCAGCCAAAGGATATTTAATATCACTTGTAGATCCAGTAAATTTTAAAATATTACTACTCGTGTAATAGATATTACATATCACTCACATGTATCTTATATATGGGTTGACTTATATCTAAAGTTTTCCACTTAACCAAGAAACATGAAAAATACATAGTAGTAAATGTGTCAATTTAATTAATTAATAATAGAATAAAAATAAAATCACTAAAAATCTCATTTTTGGACACTTTCACAATAAATTACAAACTATTCCTATAAAAAATATGTTATAATTTTCATTAAATTAGGAAATCCATGGGGATTAATTCTATAAATTAAAAACAAAAAAACGAAAATATATGATTTCTCAATTCCCCACACTTAAGTATTATACTTCTAGGTAATAATGATAAATAAATTTCAAATCCATATAATTATAAAAAATGAGATAATATTAAAGAACGTTAAAAAATAGAATTTTATCGTGTTTTATCTATGAAAAAAATTAGTTTTTTTTCTCCTCAATATTTAAAATTTATTCAACCAAAAATATTAATCCATGTATAACGTCTCTGAACCAGGAGCCACTAATATAGTGCCCAGAACCAGGTCGCTACATGTCCTCATGTGTGCCTCTATGTAGGCTAGAGGTTTCCGACTATCAGTGAGGGTCCAATAGGTTACGTGGGGAGACTATACCCTCAATAATAACGTAAGCCACAGTAGATAATATTTGAAATAGCAGAAACACAATAGAACAACCCATAACACGCATAAATAACCAAATCATAAAACTGGGTACAATCATAAGCAACAATAAATATGTCATTCCTAACTAGAGTGTCAAGTGAACAAAACCCAATTGAAATAAAATAGTAGAATACCCAAAATGGTTTGGACTCCAATTCTGGAACCCCACCCAAACATGTCACATGCCCAACTGATCTCCATATCATAGGGTCCTTTCCCTAGTCCTAACATACAAGAATGAAATCTCCTCGGGTACCCAACGATGACCCGAGGTAGGTGTGAGTATAAATCAGTAGGCCACCACCAATGGTGTCTAAAAATTATCCCGTAAGTCAAATAGTTCTTGAAAAAGATAAATAAAGGAAAGTTAAGGTAAATATTTCAATAAAATATCTTTATTTATATTCCATTAAGTTACTTACCAATTAACCCTTGTTTATTACTAAAACATTTCATTTATCATGCCTCCCTTTTAATGTGTTCAATAGATTTGGCATTTTCAACATTTTAAACATGTGAGACTTAGACAAGTCATATCTCACTAGGCATCATATCACCACAATTCTCAGTATCATCACCTCGAAGCCTCAGTTTGGGTGGAATACAACCATTAAGGGAATAGAACTCAGTCCCCTACCCTAACCTGTGCATTTAGGGGAGGAGATGGAACCTCATTCCAAGTCGACCAGTGGTAATATAACCTCAAGTCAATACCCCACATAGCCAAGCCATGTGCACATGCTTATTTATCATTCACCACAATTAACTACATCATAACAACATATCCAATATCATTTGAAAAATCACAACAATATCATTAAATAGGAGATTAACATTTTTCCTCAATGCAATAAAACTTCCATCATTAATGCTCCTTAACCCCTTTAGCCCCATTCCCATTTTCCATGCCTATCTCACTAAGAATATTAAAGTATAAAGCTATTTCTCAAGCATTTTCCCATTAATCCATTTAACCCTTTTTTATTCCAACCAAACAACCCCTTAGGCCATTACCCAAACTAAGTTTATTAAAAAACACCAATTACACATCCTTCAAGCATATTAACATATTCATCATGGGCTCTATGTTTTCACACAACGGACTACACTTACATATCTAACTCTAGGTCCGGGGAATATCGACATACCCAACTAGTGGCCCAAATTGGGTCGAGTCATCCTATTTTCATCTCATGGGGATCAAGAGGGGTTCAATTAAAAATTTAGACACCACTAAATCAAATCATGTCAAAGGGACCAGGAACTCTTCAAAAGAGGGCAAGAACAAAACCCTACATGCACAAATCTACACAGAACTGATTGGATATAACTTGTAGACCACCAACCTTGAATCTCTTCTTGAACGTACTCCCAACCAAAGCCTAAATTCTTGATTCAACCAACTCTTGAAGATTTACCCTAAAAATAACCGAAAAAGAACGTTTTAAGAGCTTAATTTTGAGAGGGTAACGAAATAGAAACCCTAAACCAAAAAAAAATCAATAGTCACTACAAGGGAACTGTTGTTTAACGGAAGTTACTTTTGCGTTTAGTGGTGGTTTATACCACTTCTACATGGTTTGGCGGAGGTTTATATAAACATCCGCCTAATACAGTGTTTCCAATCTATTATCGGTGGTTATTTTCGTTTCGTGGAGGTTTAAGAAAAGCGTCATAGCTACATCATTTCGCAGCAGTTTTACTGAGTTTAGCGGCGGTTTTTACGAGCCCTTGACATCAGTTTATTCTCGGCGGTTATTACTACTACGAATAAACACAAATCCATTGGCTGTAAACCTTCCCCTGAAGTCACAGTAACCACCGCGGAATGAGAACCTACGATGCAACTATGTATCGATGGTTTTCACCATTTAGCGGCGGTTTAAACCACCGCCAATGTACATTTTGTGGCGGTTTAAACCACCGATAAAAGTTGAACAGAAAAAAAAATTCTTCCGCTGTACCACTGCCCTGAAAGACAAATCAAACTAGAAATACCATATTTTACATACCAACAGAAAACATGAAACATCAACCTAGGAAATTGGTATAGAATAAATTGAAAAAAAATAAGTAAACATTGACAAGATATATAAGAATGAACCATATTTTACATACCAACATAAAATAAGAAACATAAACCTAAGAAATCAGTATAGAATAAATTGAAAAAAAAATTATATAATCAACTATAAAACATAGGTCCATTATTTGACTACTCTCCAAACATACATCCATATGATCCTTCTTGATCCCCCATAATATATATCACTTGAAAATGAAACATTAGATCTACATGTCTGTCGGTGTTCCCATATAGGGAGTGAGTGTAAAACATAGGTAGATTTACCATGTGTGGGCCTCCTACTTGGTTTAATACCCCAAATATACCATCACCACACACATCTACTATACCATGTTTCTTAGAGAAGATCATGTGTTAGCCTCACTCAGTACCTTATTGTGCACTATTATGTAACACAACTAATCTTCTATTAACTTATTTCATAAAAAAATCATGATACAGGAAAAAATTATTTTCTATATGATCATAATTTAAAATAATTATTGAGGTGCATTATAGTAATCACCTTCTAAACCTGGTAGGACGAATCTAAAATTAATTAAACATGTCATTTCAACACAATTTTAATCTATGATGAATCATGTCACATTACCTTAAAATGAATGCCTTCAATTATATTGTATTTTATTTCTCTAAAATAGGATACAATATATTCCCCTCGGAGGTTCAATCCCAACATCAAGAAACATGCAATTATTCTTATGCGATAAGAATAATATGAATCACTTTTATAAAATACCATAGTTAAAGACTCTAGTATTAGATTCTTTATATAGTCCTTAATTTTAGATACCACTCATAGTATCACAATATCATATCCACCTTCAAGTTGTATGCCCCAGCCTCTTAAGAATTCATCCATTATCATCATACCAACATATATGATATTGAAAACAATATATGGGCCCTCTAATAGGTGTAATCCACAACCATACCTTCTCCAAATTAGTCATTGATGACCAAGATGAAACTGAAATGGAAAATCATGATAAATTTAAACACTATTTATTTCTAGGTACCATTCACAATGTGTTCCCCTTCACAAAAAGTTAAGATTCCAAAAATATGTCTATATAAATTGAACATAAATTGTATTATATATCCCAGTAATCATTAATAAACTATGATTTTTATTATTCTATTTATAGATATTTGTATGATGCTCATCACATGGTCCTGATCCCAACAATGTAAACACCTACAACCTCTTTGTATAGCAAAAAATGAATAATTTACTCACTATGAGGCCTTAAACAAAGGAATCATAAACTTTTATTATATGTATTATTAACCTAAAAATCATATATTTTCATATCTACACAGATTCAGAGAGATCATAGGAATAGGGTTAACTCGTTAAACACTAGTATTTTGATATAATTCATTAAAAAATCATAAATCTATAAGGGAATACAATAATTCAAATGATTCCTCCCAAAGAATATGTGATGATCCCAAAATCTCACACCTTTTACCAATACTTATTTTGATGAATCTTCAGTATGAATCACTAGTGAACACCTTTCATTGTAATTTTATTCTAAAAGGACATCCATACCGAATATTCATATACATGGAAGCCCATTGGAGGTTCTCATCCAAATATAGATAACCTAATGTGAATCCATTAACATGGAATTGTATTGATAAACTATGAAATCTTACATTTGATGATCTATTAATGGGTTTCTTCATTGTGTTTCCTTTTAAATACCTTCATCACATCCTTCAATTAAAATTGAATCACCAAATGACCCAATTATGTTCAAGACCAAAAACAAGGTGATAGTACCCATAAGGAAAACAATGGTGAGGCATGAAAACAATTGTTATGTCATACATAGGACACAATTTATATGAATATATGTTCCCCACACCCTGACATACATTGTATCCTACCCTTGTAAAATGAGTGCATGATGGTTCACACCTTATTTCAGTAATACCATCTAAATGGATCTATCCTGACATTATATGACACTCATGGTAATCTATAGGGAATAATTCCCCACAGGTTTTCCAAATAAAAATATTCTATGGAAAAACCATTGGTCCATAATTTCACATCCAACCTTTTGGTATCCTTTCAGTAGATCATGAGAACATGTTATTCTCTTATCATATTGATTTGGATTAATATCTCCACCATAAAGTAGAAATCACCATAGAACATCATTATGAGTATCATGTTCACTATAGTCATTTTTATTAACATGTGACCTTGAGTACTCAAGAAGATATATAGGGTGTTTTCCCCTATTGTCTATACTCAAGCATCTAAAATTTGATCCCACTAGGGATATCCAACCACTGACACTCAAGAGTATATTTATTCCCCTAATTGTTTAAACACCCTTTAGTCCCATTGTAATATCTAGATAATATACTAGGGATGGTTACAATGATCTATTATCTAAAAGCATCAGAATCTATCCTAAGTGGCCTTTGTGACTATAAAATTACAATGGAAAACATATCCCGCATGGGTGGGGGAATTTTTTGTCATTTTTTTTTCATGGTCATCTCCGGTTTCATTCATCCTATGGGATCACACCCAAATTAATGATATCCCTCTTAAAATGTAATTATGTGTTTCGTATTGGTGGTAACACATTAGTATATTTCTTCACTGTTAATTCAATTGATGTTGGGAAATATGATTCTATTGATTATGAAAACGGTGTGGTTGAATCCACTACCCCCTCACCACAAAAAAATAGTAAAACCATCTCAACATAAGAGAATATTACTTAGTTAAAATTCAAAATAGTATAACACGTGAAATTCAATATTAAATTTCTATAGGGAAAAAACCCATTTTTTATGGTGATTTGGTTGATGTTATCATACCTCATTTATCTAATATTATATAATAATAGTAGATTAATCAATCAATAAAGTTCGATCTAAGATTTACAACTTGATTAGGATTAAATAAATTGATGCAAATTACCACAACATTAATGTTTTATCTATAGTTACCTTCATGGGGTATATATCTCAATCAATATAAGGAAATTATCCCAATGGTATTTTAGGATGTATTATATTAGGATTCGGTGGATTCATTCACTTCTCATATGGATTCCATTGAATTTTTATGTGAATGAGTACAACCTTATTGGAATTCTTATCTTGAGTGTGTGGATTCAAATCCTATACCACCCATATTTGGAACCTCCATCTTATTGATATTCAATATAATGGCGGATCTATATAAGTATATTAGGTGTTTTTAATCCCAATGTGTCGCAATGTTTTGTTCCCTAGAAGAAATACGGGATTCACTACAAGGGAAAAACCATTTAGTTGCGGTCAATTACCACTCACAAAGGCCTCCCAGTAAGAAAAATTACAAGGGCCTCACCAAAGTGTCCACAACATTATCCCCTTGATCACTATGAAATGACCCAATTTTTTCAACTCATCAACAATGGATTTAACTCCTAGTCATCCAAAATCTCGACTACCAATTCAAACACAAGCCTAAATGGAATGATGTATACCACACTCGAGAAATCAATACAGAAAAAGAGACATCAGAAATCAATAAAATGCATAAAAGGAAACATGAGAAATCAAGGAAATTATAGGACATGAAAATTTTTGGTGGAAAACATGTGCCACAAATGTTACATATACAAACCAAAGGTTCCCATATTTGTTCAACACTTGAAAAATACAACTACTCATGGTCCGATGATGCATCGTTACCCTCGCCACCTTCATCACCACTTTCTATTGTCAAATGTAAGAACATTATATTGAAAATTAAATACAGTTGCATATTTATATTAAAACTTAAAACCAATGAAAGTTATAAAACTAAATGATTTTGATTTTTTGTGATTTACCTGCATACCACCAGTCGATGCACTACCACTGGGGGAATATTTGTTCATATGTTGATGTATTTCAATCAACTCTTTCTACAAAGTAGATATCTGATCCCACTACTGGTGAACTGTGTTTCGTAGAGAAACAATCACTTTATGAGAATCTCTGGGTATTGGCTGAATAAAGCCAGGAGTGGATGAAGCTGCAATCCCCAGTATCCTACTAAAAACCTCAGATGGTACGGGTCCCAAACCCATCCCGCGCACTCTACATGGATGCTCCTTCCCAAGGACTTTAGCAACCGGGTCTTCCTGGGAGACTGAGTAGGACTGCGCAGGATTGGCATCCCATAGTTCTTTAATTTTTACCTATAAATCAAATATCAATATATATTAACACATTAAAAACTAATAATAATTTATTATAATACAAAATTGACTTCATACCCCAACTTCTTTAGCAGGCTCATTAACAAAAACTTCCATCTGATTTCATGTGCACATCCAACCATAGTTCAGTTCGGGATGCATCGTGCCCTAAACTCTGTGACTTCATTAAGAAAAGATAAATCTACAATTCAATATATTAAATAGATAATACTATATTATAAATATTTAAACTAATTAAAAGATTACCAATGTCATTCAGCTTCTAGAAAAGCTTTTTGAGCCCGTAGTGTGATGGATGACTTGCTTAGCCCGATTTGATGCATTCTATCTTGATAGATCCTGAAATAAATAAAATGAAATTTCATAGTAATGTATTCAATGTAAATCCCTCTTCATATACATGTATAAATGTAAAATGAGGATAATATAATAATATATATTTCAATACCATCAGCTTCTCATCACGATGTTTTTCAATAAAAACATTCCAGTTTTCTTTCGGTACCCCACTCTGTAGCTTCTCATACATTTGTTGCACATTCAATGAGGTATCTTTGACATCACACCACAATCCCCATTTGAAATTTTTCCATTTCTTACCCAGATTTTTCAACGTCCACTTCCATTCCATAACATCAGCAACTCTAAAGTGGAAGAACATATGTATACAGAAATTCATTTTGAACATATTAGTAACATTACATTCAATTAAACCATAATGTAATAAATTTACCTTTATTTTAGAATAAAAAACTTTATTTTTGCAGCTTGGAGGCATATGTCTACAATAATCATGTGAAATAGGAAGGGAAATGGGCTCCGCTACCAGGTGGCCCTGAATCTGGCCAAGTAACCCCATAGTGTCATCCGTCGGGACCCCATAAGAATCAAATGGCATGACTATCTTTTCGCCAGTCATATTCCATACATATACACTTTTTTTGTTTTTCTCCATGGTTACATTTTTTCATCTTTAATGATAAAACAATTAGTATAAAAAAATGCAATAAATTTATTTAATTAAAATTTGTACCTATGACAGTGACACTCAAGTATGCCCGTGATGAACTGGAAAGGGCGTGTTGCTTCCCCAATATTGAGGCTCTTGAAGGGGGATTCGATGACTCAGACTCTAATGGGACATCCAAAGACAGTGTAAGAGATGGTGTAGGGGGAGATAATGTAATGGTGTAGGCCAAAGGTGCCTCGTATGTTGTGGGGATGGATCCAGATGGATCGTCATCTGTCACAGAACTAGATGAAATAGTGAACCACTTCCTACTTGGCATTCATGTCATTTAATAAAATAAAATTAAGTTCAGAATATATATTTCAAAAAAATTATGCAAAAAAAAAATTAAAAATGATAATAAATGCCCAGTACTAACAGACAAAATATATAAAACAATGATAATGAATGACTGCAGAAATGAAACAAGTGGTTGCTGAATAAATAAATAATTGTACATTCAATCATTTTCCCCTTGAATTATGTCGGTTTCCTGCTCCATTACATCATCTACTTCGTTCATCCTTTCTAGACTAATATTTTTAATATCATGATGAACAAATAATTCTGCTTCCTGTTGTTGATTAAATTCAATTTCAATGGTCAAATTTTCCACTTGATCACCCATATCATACAAATATATTTGTATTATGTGGGAAACTACACTCCAGCCTTCATCGACAACATCATTCACATAATATACCATTTTTCCTTATGATGCTAAGATATATGGATCATGCAGTTCACGATCACGAACATCCATCAAGCGAGAGAAGTTCACAGAAGTAAATTTCAAGGAATCTCTTTTAACACCTCTGATAATATCGACCCATTTTCATTTGAATAAAACAACAGAAAAATGTTTTTGGTAGTTTAATTCAATAATATCAGGCATCTTTCTGTAGTATTCCACTTCATTAGATGTAAGTAAACTACTATTCTGCGTTTTCAAACCCACTTCTCGATCGACTGTACGAAAAATAAATCCATTCACATTATAAGCGTCTAACATTCTAACTTGTTTTAGAGGACCTCTAGCAAGAAACATCAAATCTTCTGACCCCTCTGCTCAAGAATCAGTATTCATGATATGAAAAAAGAAATACACTTTATTAGATTTACAAAAAAAAATTTCAAACAAATATTCATACTTATTGCACTATTTATGAACTTACACGTTGTGCAAACCATTCTACAAGCTCTTTATTAACAGCTTTCGTTATATCATTCTAATTTCATGTTCGGATTCTCATTCAAATCTTTTTTTGTATCCTAAACTCTTCAATAAATGGATCTTCAATTTTACTATTCAGCATCGCATATCTATGTGCCTGTAATAATTCTAATCCAGTCAGTGTCACATTTGAGGTCCTCCTAACTGATCGGCCAATAGCAGGAAATATTTTGGATTTCTGATGTATTTGAGATTGATTCGATGTGTCGTAAACATGTCCAACCTGATTAAATATTGTCTCAATATCATACAAGTATCGAGAAAAAAAAGGTAAGTCACTCCTTAGCCAAATAGCCTTCAGTAATAGAGCCTTCTGGTTGAGCTTTATTTCTCACGTATCATTTCAAATGCCCAAGATATCTGTGAAATAAAATAAACATAATTAGGAATTTAATTAAGTAACAAACATTGTTTTCTTAACTAAAAAACATATAAATAATGTATCTATCAATTGGATACATCCATCGATAATAAACGGGGCCTCCTAATTTAGCTTCCTCGACCAAATGCACAGTTAAATGCATCATTACAGTAAAAAATGACGGAGGAAAGATCATCTTCATTGCACAAAGGGTCAATAAAACCCTATCTTGGAGGTTGTCAAGCTGAAATTGATGTAGAGATTTCTCACATAGTTTTCTATAAAATGTGCGGAATTGGATTACAATGGTAGTAATTTTTTCAAGTAATAATGTACGCAATGCCAATGGTAGTAACTATTGTAACATAATATGTGAATCATGACTTTTCAATCCATGTAACTTAAGATTCTTCAAGTCAAAACACCTTGAGATGTTACTTGAATACCTATAAGATACATTAACATTCTTTAAAATTCTAAGGAATGTATCTTTATCCCTATTTATCATTGGAAAAAATTTCAGAGGATACTTTTCATTCTCATCTGGCCAGAGATCCCGTTTTATGTTCATTGCTTATAAGTATTTGACATCATTGAGATGATCCTTCTACTTTCCATGCTCATTAAGCAATGGGAAAATCAAATTTTCATAGACATTCTTTTCAATATGCATCACATCAAGATTATGTCGTAACAAATTAAATTCCTAATACGAATGTTTGAAGAATATACTTTTTTTCTTCCCTTGTTGCATTCTGATTTCTATTGAAATTGCACTTCAGTCCCGTTTTCCGCTATCATTCAAATGATGAACATTCCCAAATTCTATTTCAACATTTTCAAAATGTGTAAATATTTTAGAACCAGTTAACAACTTTAGAGGTGGTCTATGATCAATGGAACCGTTAAATTTTGATCTGTTCAGCCGAAATCTATGAGATGCGTCGAGAAATATTTGATGACAGAAGCACCATTTTCTACTGTGAGGTATCCGTTTGGGCTCAGAATCAAAGTTACAAATGGGACAAGACAAACCCATGTATGTTTTCCAACTAGATAAATTCCCAAGCCCATGTAAGTCACTAACGGTCCACATTAAAGTCGCATGCATTTTGAACATTTTTTTAGAAAAAGCATCAAATGTCTCAACACCATTGCTCAATAACTCCTACAATTCGTCAATCAAAGGCTACAAGTATACATCAATATCATTTCCAGGCATTTGTTTTCAAAGAATAATCATCGAAAGGATAAAAGATGTTTGTTGCATACACATCCACAGAGGCAGATTATAAGGGATCAAAACAACAGGCCAAATGCTATAGTTGGTACTCAAAGCCCCAAATGGGTTGAATCCATCGACAACCAATCCCAATCGAACATTCCTATGATCAAATAAGAAATCAAGATGTAATGAATCAAATTTCTTCCATGATTGGGAATATCATGGATGTCTCATTAATCCATCATTTTTATTATCTACATAATACCATTTCATGTATTCAGCGGTTTTCGATGACATGAATAATCTTTGAAATCGAGGCTTCAAAGGAAAGTAATGCAAAAACTTTTCAGGTGTCTTCCTTTTCTTCTTCTCCATGAAATTATGTTCATTCAATATTCCAACATCACCCTTTTACTTCCATCTAGAAGAAGAACATTTATTACAATTCTGTCTACTTGAATCCTCTCCCCAATAAATCTTACAATCATTGGGACATTCTTGTATTTTTGTATAATTCAGACCAAGCTTGTTAACAACTTTTTTCATAGCATAAAAAGATTCTGATATTTTTTTCTTCAGGAAATGAATCACGAATCAATTCTAATATCATTGACATTGCCTTATTTATAATTCCACATAGACATTTGATATGGTACAACTTTAGCAGAAATGAAGGCTTTGAATATTTCAAACACCCACTGTACAACTCTTGATTTCCATCGTCAACGAAATCATGAAACACATTTTCCTCAGTGAAGTTTTCTCTTAAATTTGGCTCCACACAATCAAGATGAGGATCCAATGATGTGTTACAATCATGATCTGCATGTGTTACAGTCTCAAAAACATCACTTGTCACGTTGCAATTTGTAGCACCCTCTTCTGGTTGTTCTGATATGTTTTGATGCTAATAGTGGTGTCTTGCAGTGACGAATGCATCATTTATGAGGTTTTGCATTTCATTTTCCATTGTCAATGAACTTGGGACCTCATTCTGTGGATTAACATTAGTGCTCAATCTTTTTGTAACATTCGATTATCCTTTCCAAATCCACAACAAATATTGACCAGGTAATTTCTTCAGTATTAAATGTTCATAAACTTCATCTCTCTTCCACCATGTTCTAAATTTACATTTAAGACATGGACATTTTATTTTCCCTTCAACGGATCGATTAGAAATTTTAAACCCTAAAAACTCATTCAATCCCTTAACATAATGAGGTGTGTTCCTCAGTAATGTGATCCAGCTTTTATCCATGTATATCACAATGTTCCTACACAATAAAAAAAAATTTAAACACATAGTTACTACTAAATAGAGGAAGAGATCCATATATACGATAGTATAGGATTAAAGAAACATAATATAATAAAGATGAGCCCCTGAGTTAGATATGAACCCTCTAGTGTTTGGGATAAGGGATGTTTCTTTGGTAAAGAGAAACAGTGTTCTAGCAACGTGATAGCTACTTTACCATGAAGACTATAGCACATTGTTAATTTGGAATAACCCTAACCTATGTTCTCTATAGATTCTTCAAATAAAACCCTAATATCGAATAAATATATTATAAATAATGTTTAGGGAAAACCTTATGATGCTTAAAAAACTCAACACATTGTTAATTTGGAGTGGCAAGAACCACGTGAGGGATGGTAGTCTTGAGGCATGATAAGTGGTGGTGTTCATGGAAATGCATGATGGAAAAACATGGGAGATTAGTTTTTGAGGTTCTATGAACCTTGTGGGGATTGAATTCCGAGACCTCTCTTTAGTGTATTCACATAGAAAAGAGTTGTAGTGTGACTTGAGGGTGATTTGGATCATATATGGGTTAGTGATCATGAGTGGAGATTTATGGTTAAATGGGACAATGAATGATCTGACCATGGAGTTGAACTAAGAGTCAGATTCATACTTCGGTGTGGGCATTGAACATTTTAGTCATTCCTTGAGTTTTAAGGCATCGTGGTCGGGATATGATAGTTCATTGGTGGATGGGATTGAGCGCCTTTGGTATAATTCATCTAGAGAAGGACTAACTAGTGTTTTTGAATAAAAATTGATGTATTAGGGTGGATACAACATAAGAAATGGCGTTCAAGATGCGACTGATGTGGTTTGGGGATCAAACTATGGTATTTGAAGAATAGTTTATGTGTCTATGCTTGGTGTTTGGAGTTTCATAGTAGAATCATGTTGGGAATTTGGAAATGAAATGTGAAGTTTTGGGACTATCATCCAGGACAACAAAATAAGATAATCAGAATCACATAGGTGGAAATAGATCCCAGAAGGAATTCTCTCTAAACATTATATTTGGAAACATGTAAGAATTATATTCATCCAAACCACTACAATAAGTAAGAATGAATTCAATTCCATTCACTTCAACACAGAAATGAAATTTATGCAATGTAAAGGGATGATATGCTTGAGTAACACTTGTTTGATGGACTATATGATCGAGTATCAAAATTATAAGGAACTCCATACCTAAGTGTCATAATTCATTATAGTCAAGTAGGCCTTATAAAAAAATAGGTTATCCATTTCAAAAAATAATGAAAAATACAAAGATACATATTCAATGAAAGTGATTACTTTCATCCAAGACTATACATATTAATGAAAAATCATCTAGTTTGGATACCATATAGTGAAATAAAATATAAATAAAATTTAAATACAAAATAAACCTAGTTGATCTATCTCACAATAAAATTTACCAAAAAAAGTCACAGCTATATTCACAACTCAAAACATCTCCATGTGATCCCGAAACAGTCACAACATTACAATGTCCATTAATGGAACGAGATGAAACAAATAACTAGAAATCAAAATCTTGGAATTATAATGAAAAGATAGAAGTTACACACACAGATGAATGTGTATGAAAAGTGTGATATAAATAGTCCTAGAAATATTTCACCATAGATTATTTGTAATTCGTTTTATAAAAAAGATTCAAAAATATTTATTTTTGATAGAACTCTACCTTGGATTTTTTCAAACCAAATTACAATAATGAAAAGGAGAAAATAGAGGAAGAGGTAATTGTGAAGGAACAAGAGGGCCTAAGATGAAGGAATAGACAAGAATCAAGGTCAAATCCGGATGAAAACACCATTGATAAGAGAGAACCAGTAGAAGAGGAGGTGTGAGGAATTGGGTTATTGGTTAGGGGTCATAAACCACACAAGAGGAACACTGGTAAGCATAGTGAATTATTGTTAGGTGTATGTGAGGATAAAATTAGAGGTTGATGATGAATTTTAATGGATGAGAGTATGTGGTGTCCACCTTGGGTGCATTGTCATTATACAATGAGTGGAGATTGATAGTGGGGGAGACCTGGTTTTGGGGTCTTCTTCATCTCATTATTACTGTTTTAGTGAATGTCATAACATGTCAATAAACATTTTATCCCTAATATACATATATATAATACACCCATATACACCCATTTACAAACTTCATTTGTATATATATACATATATATATGAATCACATAACTTGTATAATATATACATATATATATATATATGTTGCACCTACTTACATCACTTAACGCATTTAGTCATAGAGTTTGAAATTTAATACATAAATATACTTATATATGTTTATGTATGACGAACATGAAATCACATGCATATATTTATATGAATTTAAATTCTAAAATAATAAACTTGGGAATCACTTATGTATAAAACATTGAATTTGAGATGAATATATATATATATATATTAAATTTCTCTAACAAAATTATAAATTCATGAATTAAATTTTTTAAAATAAAAGTAATCACTTACTTTGGAACATAAAAACATGATAAAATATAATTACCTAAATAGAACTCAATTATAAGAAGATAAAGTTTTAAGGAAAAACTAAACCCTATCTTTTATTTCTCAAAACAAGATTTAGGGAAACATTAACATAAGACATAAATTATAAAAATTAAATGATCCCTTAAAATAAGTTTTAGCACAATAGTAAATATTAAATCCCTTACATTATATTTCCTAGACTTAACTAAAACATAACTCAAAAACATTAAATGATACCTTATAGAAAATAAGGTCCACAATACAAAATATAAATTGTATAAAAAATATATGTCACATCAAATGAATATAATTTTACTAAAAATAATAATTTACTACAAAATGAAAATTCATTACACAATCATGTTTTGACCAATGAAATTCCTTATTGCAGACCACAGCTTTGATAAATACAATTAATTACTTATTGGAAGTCAAAAGACAATATTTTGAAAATAAAATTTCGCCCTTACATGATATGCTAGAACAAAACAGGATCTGTTGCGGACTCCAAAACAAAACAAACAGACTGCAAAAGGTTGAGACAAAGAAACACAAAAAACACTGAAATTAGTTGAAATAGAAATGAACACAACAACTAATGAAGATTCGGGCGCATACTCTATACAAGTTCTTGAGAGATTTTTAACTCAACCTACAAGAAAATTACTAGAATTCAATCCTTAGGGATCATATAGGTCGTCGAGGTCGTGGTCTTGCCAGGGTCGCGGGGTCACAGGGTCATCGGGGTCGTGGGGGGCTGGGGTCGCCGGTGTCACGGGGTCGCCGGAGTCGGGGGGTCACCGGGGTCGCAGGGTCACCGGGGTCATGGGGGGGATCGGGTTGTGATGGAAGCGGGGGTTGCAGGGTTGCAGGGTGAGAAGAGGGGTTGGTTGGGGGGAAGGGTTGGCGTTGTAAAAAATAAATGCTTCATGGCAGTTTATAATAAATTACTGGGAAACCTATTTAAAAAAAGGTTTATCATTGTTTCTATTGTAGTGAGGGAGATTAGACGTACTCGGATCTTCAATATTCAACTAACGCCGCTCCAAATGGATTAGGAACAAAGAATATTGACCTCTTGGAAGATCTTGGAAGCTTGGATCATCACTAGGGTTAAAGGAGGAATAGGGGGAAGAAATTCTGAGTTGGGTATAAAAACCCCGCAATGACATTTTTGTAATTTTTTTTAATGGTTCTGGGCCTCACGGTTTATCCGCACGACATTCCAAACTGTGCGCAATCCATAAAGATGCTTCTATCCAAAAGATCCCACTCACAAGGTTTACCCACACGGTTTGAATAACGACGCACAATCTATGCAAAGGCTACTGTCCAAAAAATCTTCTTCTTGCACGGTTTACCTAGGCTGGCTGCACGGTTAACACTAACCGTGGGCAAACCGTGCTACTATCCCAGAAAACTTGTTTTCCACCTTCGTTGTGTCCTGAACCCTCAGAACACCCCTGATCCTCCTTAAGGACTTTAGAAAGTGCGTAATTAACAAAAATAACAGGCCTAAACTGAAATGTAAGTGAAATATACCTTATAAAGAAATCTAGGATCTTACAAACTCCCCACCTCATAACGACTCATCCTTGAGCTGCTCTTCCCGAGAATCATTGAATTTCTAAAAAAAGATATCAGGACATTAGACTAAAATATCATATTCCTGCTCCCATGATTCATCCTGAATGTTCCCATGTTGTCATAGAACACAAACCAGGGGCACAACCATTCCCCAAAATACTTTCTCGCTATGATATACAATATGAACTGGGTGCTCCTCAAAGGACGCATCAGCCTCAAGCTCAAAATACTCAGCATTTAACACATTTGATGGATCTGGGTAATATTATCGGAGTTTTGAAACATGAAAAATTTCATGAATTCCACTATACCACTATGGAAGAGCCAATCTGTAATCCACCGGTCTGATTCTCTCCACAATATCAAAAGACCCGACATATCTTGGAGCCAACATGCCTTGTGTCCGAATTCGATGGTGACCCAACCTTGGAGACACCATATCATACACACTATCACCCACCATGAACTCAAGAGATCTATGACACTGATCTACATATTACTTCTACATATTCTAACATGTTTCCATATGCTTTTGAATCAAACAAACCATCTCTAATGTCTCATGCACAAGACTCGGCCCCAACAACTAAGACTCTTTTACCTCTGACCAACACAATAGAGATCTAAATGGTCTCCCATAAAGTGCCTCAAAAGGTTCCATCTAAACTGTATCCTGAAAACTGATGTTATAAGAAAACTCAACAAGTGACAAGTGTTTTCCCCACGAACCACAAAAATCCAGAACACATGCTCTCAACATGTCTTCTAATACCTAAATTGTACATTCTGACTTCTCATCAGTCTACGGGTGGTAAAACATACTCAGAAACACCTGGGTGTCGTGTGCCTTATGTAATCCATTCCAAAAATGTGAGGTTAAATGCGGATAATGATCTGAAACTATGGTTCTCGGCATGCCATGAAATCGTGTTATTTCTGGAACATACAACTCCCCCAACTGGTCAACTGTATAGGTTTCATGAATTGGTAAGAAATGGGCCACTTTGGTCAACTGATCTACCACCACACAAATAAAATCATTATTATGAGGCATCCTCGGAATAACCATAATGATGTCCATCATGATGTCATTCCACTTTCACTCTAGAATAAGCAACGACTGCAACAACCTACCCGGGCGCTGATGTTCACCATTCACATGCTGAATGGTAAGGCATCATTCCACAAAACTTTCCACTTCCTTCTTCATTCCATGCCACCAAAACTGCCTAAGAGGATCACGATACATCTTAGACATGCCCAGATGCACTGGCCACATTGATGCATGGAACTCACGCATCAAATCTTCGTATACATCTCTCGGCACCACAACACGAACATGAACATAAGCAACTCCATCAGTTCTGAAGACCCAACTAGAGGGAAACTCCCCACCTTTAAGACCTTCCTTCATAGCCAAAATTTCTAGATCTACCAATTGTCTATCTTTAACTCAACTCAAAATCACAGACTCAACTACTATAGTTAAAAGGGTCATCTTCTCGTGCCCCTCCAATACATCCAAATGCATCTCTACAAATAAGTCTATCATCACCAACTCTGAACTGGATTCCTAAAACACTTGATTCCAAGTATTCTGGCTTAGATCAATAGTGACATTGTTCCCTTTTCCTAGTGTGTAAACCAATTCAAAATAAAAATACTTTAGGTACTCGACCTGCCATCATTGTTGAAGATTCAAATCCCACTGAGATAATATGTATTTGACACTTTTATGGTTGGTAATCGATGTTAAGGGTTCTCCCAAAAAATAATGCCTCCAACACTTTAAGGCATAAACCAGAGCAGCTCGCTCTAGGCCATGAGTAGGAAAATTTCATTCATGTGGCCTTAACTTCCTCGACTCGTAATCTACAACTTGATCATCCTGTATCAACACTACCCCAAGTCCAACACCAAACTCATTACAAAACAATGTGTATCTCTTACCTAGTTTGGGGAAGATAAAAATAGGTGTGGTGGTGGACTGGTTCTTCAGCTCCTAGAAATCATCCCCACAAACCTCTGACCAATCGAACTTAACCCCATTCTTGGTTAGGACTATGCATGACACTACCAAATGAGAGAAATCTATAATAAAAATTTAGTAATAACCAGAAAAACCCAGAAAACTCCAGATATCCGAGATATTCTTGGGTTGTCCCCAGGACACCATAGCCTACACCATTTCTAGATCCATCGATACACCTAACTCAGATATGATATGCCCCAAAAAGTGCACCTCATCAAACTGAAACTGAAATTTTGATGTCTTGGTGTAAATCCTATGCTCTCTAAGTGTACTCAAAATGAAGTCAAGATGTTTGGAATGATCTTCATGAGTTCTAGAGTATGCCAAAATTTCATCAAAGAAAAAAACTACAAACTGATTTATATAAAGGTGGAATATCTATTTCATCATGGCCATAAACACATCTGGTGAATTGGTTAAACCGAATGGAATTACCAGGAATTCTTACAACCCGTACCTACTTCGGAAAGCAGTCCAGGGTATGCCAGAAGGTCTCACCATCAACCGATGGTACCCTGATCTCAAATCGATCTTAGAAAACACTCAGGCACCATTGATATGATCAAACATGTCATCAATTCTAGGAAGCGGGTATCAGTTCTTAATTATCATCTGGTTTAACTTCTTATAATTGACACGTAGTCTCAGTGATCCATAAGCCTTATTAGAAAATAGTAGAGGAGATCCCCAAGGTGATGTACTAGAGAATATAAACCCCTTACACTCCAATTCCTCTTGCTGAATATTTAGTTATTAGAGCTCTGATGGCTCTATTCAGTAAGGTGGAATGGAAACTAGCTCTACTCTAGAAAAAAATTCGATCATAAACTCAACATCTCTATCAGGTGGTAACCTTGATATGTCCTAAGGAAACACGTCCTAAAATTGGACCACAGCAAAAGGGAAAATTGAATGTCCTTTCTCCCCATCATCCATCATAAGGCATGCCACTTGGGCTGTGAGATCTCCCATCTGATGGTGTAGTGGCCCTGCTCGATCCGCTATAGTATCCCAATCACCACGAAGGATATGAGTGCTCCCATCGAGAGATGTAAATGTATCCCGATTTCGGTAACAATTGATATGGGATTGATATAACACCAGCCAATCCATTCCCAAGAATATGTCAAAACCTGAAATATCTAGGGGAAAATGATCCCACATAAAATGATGCCCACCAACCTCCAAAGCACAACACTTACACTTCATGATGTCCTCAACTCGTACCCCTGGAGGAGTATCAAGTGACATTACCCCACATGCAGTATCTATGGTTGGGCTCAACACAACCACAAACTATGTTGAAATAAATGAAATCATAGCACTTGTATCGAATAAATCACTATAAAATGTGGAATCTACAAGAATCATACCTTGAATAGTAGACGGTTATGCCTCACCACCCTTAGGTGTAGCCTAAAATGCGTGGAGATGACCTAACCCTTTACCCTAGGCTCCAGCCTGAGTACCCTACACTACATTGCTTTGTTGGTATGTTTAATCAAAGTTCCACATCCACCGCCCCGACCAGTACGACCTGTGGAGCTCTAACTGCCTACCTGATACGTGATAACTAACCCCCTACCTACACTCAGCATATGCCTTTTACCTCCATCATTCCTTGACTATCATGGGTTCCTACAGAATCTCTACATGTGGCCTAGCATGCAGCATGCACTGCAATCAACTGGTGGGCGGGGATAGTGGTCACACTTGTGCCCCGGCCTGCCCCACTAAAAACAAAAAACCAAGTCAACACACTAAGAAGATGAACCCCTCTTCTAACTTCTTTGAATTATTCCCCCTTGCATGATGGTTCAAAAGTGGTGCTTCCTAATTTCAAAAGTCGCACCACTTGATCACCCAGCTGGCACCAAGAGCTCACTACCTGAAGCTCCCTTCAGGTTTCCTTCTGAGATAAGGGATTTATCCACCACTTTAGAAAACCTTTTTAGACTAAATATATTCACCTGAGATCTGATATCGTGTCTCATCCCATTCTAGAAGCGTTTCTCCACAACTGCCTCATCTCCCATCAACGTCTGAATGAAGCAACTCAAATCAGTGAAACAACTAGAATAGTCCATCACTGACATTGTCCCTTGAGTCAACCTCATAAAATCTATAGCTTTCTCTTGCCTGATGGTTTCTGGATTGAAGTTCTCAAGAAACATCTCCTAAAAATCCTTCCACATCATCCCCTCAGCCTACACTCTATGAACCATAAAGTCTCACCAATGTTTTTCTTTCTCCCTTAGCATATAGGCTGCTAACTTGACTCGCTTCTCAAGAGGAGTGTCTAGATGGTCGAGAACAGTTTGGATGAACTCAATCTGAATTAATGCTACTTCTGGACCACCCTCTCTGGTAATGGTCGGAGGGTGCTACAGCAGAAACTCCATGGTTAGCTCAAACAAGCTGGGTGAAACCCGCCCTAGGTATTATTTCGTCATCTGCATAAAACAATAAAAGTTCACATGGAACTGTTCTTCCCTATCTCTTTGTACCACTGTGATTTTCTGCTCCACTACTAGAGGAGTGTTCTCAACAATGTACCCATGTCTCCCAACCGGCGCACATCTTCTGGGTGTCATTTCTCTACAATTCCAAACATGAAATATAGAAATGAAAATATAAATCTTTTATGAGAAGGAAGATATATAGATTGGATTTTCACTTGTAATAACCAAACCGGTTGTCATACACTACCCAAAAAATCCTACTCGCAACAAATTCACTACCCTCAGCCATATCCCTATGTCTATGATCAATACGGTATCTAATTATCTTTGTCACAAGATTCATCTTTTACTCCCATTCGAACCATTTTCATTTTCTAATTCACCCTTATAATAAATTATTAAACTTTTAGTTATTTTTCAAGAACCATTTTCTAATTACTACTTTACATTTTCACATCCCCTTTCTACTCATTCATACATCTTATTATGCATAATTCATTACTTTTAAGAGAATATATGCATCCTAACCTTTACACCCCACACACCCACCATGTGTGTGTGCCTATCATGATGCATGTCACTTACTACATAGGTTCCTAGAATGATGCATGAATTCACAACCTCCTACCATTCTGGCCATGAGAGAAATATCACAAAACTGTCAAACCACACAATAAGTGCATCACCCAATGGTGAAATATCATCAAATGAAGCAACACGGAACTAGAACAACAATCCCCAGAGGGTGACTTGGGATTTCCCCCGTACATGGGTTAGCTACTCCCAAGAACAAGCTCATTACTGAAGCCCGAAACATTACTAGAATCCTTTATACCATCCCCAAATATTAATAAAGAGAAAATAACCTCCTTTGAGACCACTTTGTAACATCCCTGACCTGGGAGCCACTAATCTTGTGCCCTGTGTTGGGTCACTACATGACCTCAAGTGTGCATCCACATATGTTAGAGGTTTCCGACTAGAATAGAGGGTCCAATAGGTCACATGGGGAGACTATACCTTCAATACAAAAGTATTCCACACCAGATAATATTTGAAATATTAGAAATATAAGAGAACAAGCGATAACATTCATAAATAACAAAATCCCAAAACTGAGTACAATCATAAGTAACAATAAATATGTCATGCCATGCTACAGTGTCAAGTGAACAAAACCCAAAGGAAAGAAAATAGTAGAATCCCAAAAATGGTCCGGAATCCAAATCTAGAACCTAACCCAAACATGTCCCATGCCCAACTCATTTCCCTAGAATAGAGCCCTTGCCCTTGTCCTGAACTGCCAGCATGAAATCTGCTCAAGTACCCAACGACAGCCTGAGCAGGTTGTGAGTATAACTCAGTAGGTCACCACCAATGGTGTCTACAAAATATTCTTCAAGGCAGATAGTGCATGAATAAGATAAATAAAGGCACTTTAAGGTAAATAGTTCAATAGGCTATCTTTATTTATATTCCTTTAAGTTAAGCAACCAATTAACCCATGTTTATTACTAAAACATTTCATTTATCATGCCACCATTTTAATGTGTTCAATAGATTATGCATGATCAACATTTTCAACATGTGATAATTAGACAAGTCTTATCTCACATGGCATCATATCACCACAATTTGTAATATCCTCACCTCGAAGCATCATTCCGGGTGGAAGGAAACAATTTGGGCAATATAACTATGCCCCTTTCCTAACTCATTCATTTAGGGGAGGATCTAGAACCACATTCCAACTCGACCCATGGGTGTAGAACCTCAAGTCAATACCCCACTCAGCCAAGCCATGTGAACATGCTTCTTTATCATTCACCAAAATTAACCACATCATAACAACATAGCCAATATCATTTAAAACATCAAAACAATATCATTAAATGGGAAATTAACATTTTTCCTCAATCATTTAACACTGCCATTGTTCATATTACTTAACCCCTTTATCCCCGTTTCCATTTCCATTCCTATCTTTATAAGCATATTCAAGAATAAAACTAATTCCATATGATTTCCCATTAATCCATTTAAACCTTTTTTTTCAACCAAACAAACCCTTAGGCTATTATCCAACCTATTGGTATTACAAAACACAAATTACACATACTTCAAGCATATTAAGATATTTATCATGGGATCTATGTTCTTGCACAATGTCCTACACTTAGCTAACTCTAGGTCCAGGGAATATTGGCATACCCCACGGGTGGCCTAAATTTTGTCAAGTCATTCTGTTTTCATCACAAGGGGATCCAGAGGGGTTCTATTAACCATTTAGACACCACTACATCACATCATGTCAAAGGAACCAAGAACTCTTTAGAAGAGGGAAAGAACAAAACACAACATGCACAAATCTACACACAACCCATGGGATATAACTTGAAGACCACCTACCTTGAATCCATTGGAGAACACACTCCCAACCGAAGCCTTAGATCTTGATTTAACCAACACATGAATCTTTACCCTTAAACTCACTAACAAAGTAGGGTTTAAGGGCTTCATATGGAGAGGGGAATGAAATAGAAACCCTAAACCAAAAAGAAAATAAAGGGGGAGATTAGCATTACAAGGATCTTCAATCTGCAACTGACGGTGCTCCAAATGGCTTAGGAACAAAGGTGATCGACCTCTTAGAATATCTTGGAATCTTGGATCGTCACTAGGGTTAATGTAAGAAGAGGGAGAATAGATCCCGAGTTGGGTATAAAAATACCACAATGATATTTTTGTAATTTTTTTAAAAGTTTCTAGGCCGCATAATTTACCCGCACATTTTTCCAATCAGTGTTAAAAAAGTGTAGATGCTTCTGTCCAAAAGATACCCCTCGCATGGTTTACCCTCTTAGTTTGACAAATCATGAGAAAACTGTGTAGAGGCTACGGTCTGAATATTCATTCTCTTACATGGTTTACCTGGGCTGCCTGCACGGTTACCACTAACCATGTGCAGACCGTGCGGCTAGCCCAAGAAACTCGTTTTCACCCTTCTTCATGTCTTGAAGCCCCTAAACACCCTCAAGCCTCCTTAAGAACTTTATAAAGTATTTAATTAACTAAAATAATGGGCCCAAACTGGAATTTAAGCGAAACATACCTTATAAAGAAATATGGGATCTTGCACATGACCCAATCAGAACAAACCATACATTCAATATTTATGTCACTCTTTAGTCTGTAGAAATTAAATCTTGAGTTTTGGTCATACTTGGATTATGTATGAATCACCATAGGCCTAAGAAAATTTTCATTTCTCCATATCATGAGGCATAAAAAATCCATCCATGAGGTTTTTTCAAGGTGATTTGGTGGGTAAGATTTGGTGCCTAAAATAATTTAGGAATTTAACGATGAAAATTGGATTTTTCTTCAATACATCAAAAATTTTATTAATATTAAATTAAATCATATGAAATATTCCTCACTAAATTCCATGTTATAAAATGTACAACACACACCTTTCTCTTTATATAGATCAAGAGTTAAAAAATGTAATGAATTGATTCATCCTTACTCTACCCTTTGTTTTTTTATTCTTTATTTTTATACGATGATGATAAAAAATAAAAGAGTATAGTGAATGAATGATAGTTCATTCCATTTTATTTTTGAGATGGTCATGTGTTTAAAATTTAAATTTAAAATATAATTCATTCTTATCACCAGATTTTCTTTTTCTTTATTATATTTTTAAAAAAATAGAATGATAATAAATGAAGTATAGTGGATAAAATTGAATCATTCCCATTCATCACTCAAAAACTAAGTATGATGAATCGTTCCTAACACAACGAGAAATGATTTTTTTTCAAGAGAACACACTTGAAAGTCCCTTTTTCCACACATAAACATGAAATAGTCATGAAAATATATTATGAATCAATATTTGTAAGTAAAAATTGGATTTTAATGTTTCAAAAACATATAAATAAATTAATGGATTCATAGATATAAAAAATTATGATATTTAGGGGAAGTCTCAATATAAAAATGTGGTTACCTATAAAATTTCCTCAATAATAAAGAAAAATTTTATGGACTCACAAGATTTGAAAGTGAAATAATTACAAGCTCTAGTTTTCATAAAAGATCCAAGTTTCTCTCAAGAAATTGATATTTTTAGAAAAAATATGTAAAAAATGTTTTAGAATACCTATCAGGATGGGAAAATATAATTTGGTTCAGTGTTTCAGTGACATGAATTGAAAAAATTGATTAAACATAGAAAAGTGTTTGAAAAAAATGTATAAGAAATGTTTCCACATCAATAATCCTTTTATAACCATTTTTTTATAAAAAAGTAAAATCTCTCAAAATAAATTCATTAGTTAAAATGATAATGTATTTTCATTGAATCTAATTTTTCATAAAAAATAAAAATAAAAAACACATAAAAACCCAAAATAATTAGACACACCCATAAGCTTAAATTTAACTACCCTTTATTTCAACTCATGCACAATTAAAATAATAATACTTATAAACTATTGTAGGGAGATAGAATATGTATTTTTATCAGGTGATGCTTGAGATAAGCTCATAGTGGTTTCCTTCTACAAACATATATGAAAAAAAATTATATAACCACTTTATTTAAAGAAAAAAATGAGAAATATAAATAGATAAAATCTTAGTTTGGATCCCTATGTAGGTACTAGTTGTTTAATGACCCATGTCAGGAAGATACAACTATTATCAACAATACAAAGTGGGATTTAAAATATGTGATGTGAAAAACCACAAATTTTTTCTTAAAAAAGAATCATTTTTTACTAGTTGTATAGAAATACATGGATATAGTACTACTAATCCTCTTATTTATTAATTAGGTATAATTTTTATAGTCAAGGTGGAAGAATATAAGAATTCTATTTCTTATTTTCTATTACAAAAAAAATATTTAGATTCCTATGGGGCTTATTTCATTATATAAGATTAAAAATATTGTTCAAAGGGGATGTTAATTAATAATTCAATTTTAATGGAATATTAACTAAATGAATCAAAACAATTATTCCCAATCATTCATGTCAATTTTTTAGATTTTCTTATGAATTCATGGTTACTGAAAATTCTACATTCACCCCTTCAAAAAATATTTAATATGTCCTGCAGGGGATATATATGATCCCTTATAGGTGAATTTTCATTTTATTCTTAACTTTTTAGGGAAATCCATGTGTAAGAATAATCTGAAAATTAAAAACAAAATAAGTTTATTCTCAATTTACATTCATTTAGATTAAAAATAAATAAGTTTAATGTTAGAATATTATCTTATATTAGCCCAGATATCAATTATTCATTTTTTTGTTAGTTCCTTAATGATTCTTTTTATTTATAGGTAGGTAGTCAATATTATCCAGTATCTCTTCCAATATCACCTCTTAAATGTGTAACACCTCGTGATTCGAAAATAATAATATTTTATTCAATATTGTGTGTGACATGAAACACCAAGCATAGACGAAAATATAACACCCTTAAAATTTAAGATGTATTTATTTTTAAATAAATTCAATATCTTAAGTATCTTTCATCATAAGAAACACTGATTCTATCTTGTATTACATACAACACAAAGTTTAGCTTGCATTGCATGCAACACTGAGTTTAAATGAAACATGGCATATTAATAAATTTTTATTATTTAATATGATAAGTATAACTAATCATTAAATTTATGGGTATTAATAGTAATAAATAATTATGAAAATTATGTTTATCTTTTTATTTTAAATAAAATAAGAATTATTTAAAATAAAAATAATTTTTTTTTGAAAAAACAGTATTTTTTCAAAAAGATGGTTTACTCTCTCTAAGAGAGCAAAATTTAAAATTAATTTTTACCAATTTTAGAAAATTATTTGAAAAAAAAAATTATTTTTGAAATAGGAATAAAAAAGTAACTTAGGGCGAGTATTTGGTATTTTCTAAAAAGTATCATTTTTTGATGAATTGGGGAAAGAACCGATTTTTAATTGAAAATATCCTTTTCGTGTAAATGAGTTATAATTTTAAATTATATTTTAATTTTCTTTTCAAGTAACGATGGTAAAAAATTATATAAATTAATCTATTTTATTTATTTAGGATCATTTTTATTTTAATTTTTTTATAAAAACCTTGTAAATGTTTGAATAGTTTCGCATTAAAACCCTATTTTCACATCAAGTCTATGAGATTAATTTTAAATTAAAATTTTCCACTTTTGTTAATTGAATTTACAATAATTCATTTCATATATGGAATCATTATAATTTCCAATTTCTAATAATTTCAACTTATATTTTGACCAAAATGAATAGTGAAAATAGTAAAATTAATTACCATGGTTGAGGTAAAAATAGATTTACTTGGGGTTAAACTATGAAGATTAGGGTTAAAATAAACTACCAACATGTAACAGATCTATTTTATGGACAAATTTCTTCATAAAATCTTCTTGTTTCAATAATTTCACATATTTAAAGTGTTTGGTATTATAAAAATGTATTTATGATTGAATATTTTTATAAAATAACAAGTGTTCCACTCACCTCAATTATAAAAGGTCACCCCTCTCCTCTCTTCTTCACACCATCAAACCTATTTTTATTGGCCAAGACCTTCCAAAATAAATTCCCAAATTCCCTCCCTTAATTCTATAATACATATTTTTATATTAAATCCAACCTAGTAAGGCTTATGTGGAAAACCTAAACAGGATACCAGATAAATAGGTAATATTCTTCAAAACACATTTTCATTTTGTTTCTCCCTCAACCCCATTCAATTATTATTAAAACATGATGATATAGTAACATAAGTTTCTTCTATATACTTTTATGTTTTTATGAAAATTCTATGACATACATCCACCCCCACATCCATGAAAAGGGTTAGGAAATCATCATTTGTGTGTATGGCGGACTGCAGCCTGATGAACTGATGTCATCCATTTTTCCATTACCACCTCTCATGGATGGGTAAGATTGTAGATATAAACTATATATATTATATTTATAAAATAATTGTACCAATTGATTAATTATATTATATATATATATACCTTTTTACTTTTTATTTTGTAGGAGATACGTTAATTTTTCTTATGTGTTTGACATACTACTGTCTCGCAAGGCAATGCGATTCGTATTTCACTAATGCTTTGCATGGAAAATGATGTAGATAAATTTAATGATTATATATTATATAAATGAAATTATTATTATATTAATGAAATATTTATTAATATTAAAATATATATATATATATAATTTTCATTCTTACATTTTCTCTCAATGAGAGATGATAATGTCATTTGAGTACAAGTGGACTACCGTCTTTAAGAAAAGATCTGACTCTCTTTTCATAGTGTCACAACATTGATGATATATATAATTATATTTAAAGAAATAATATATTATTTTAGATGTTATTATAGTTATTTAAATATATAATATTACTTACCACCTTTCCATAATGATCATTGAAAAATGGAAATGTTACACAGGCGTACATATGGCCAATCATCTCCATGATTGTAATGTACTTCATTTCTCAAACCATATTTCATGATTGGTATTAAAAGATTAATTTATATAAAAATATTATAATTATTTCATGATTAAAATCCTTGATATGATATATCTACATAATATTTTCATGAACCATAACTCACATGATGAAACATGCATGAGAAAACAAGGCAATTAACACTCGAAACAATGAAAATAATGATTGAGTATTAACAAAAGGGTGATAAGATGTTATAAAAGGATAATATATTATATTATAAATGTTAATATGTCTCTTTTCTAATTTAATAACATTATTAAATCCATTATACATGATTTTAAAACATGTTCATCTAAATTAAAGCGTGAGGTAATGGATTTCATCTCAATTTCATTTCATTAAGGCATATTATAATATTATGCACCTAATTTATTTTATACGATTTATATACTAGCCCATTGAGATGTTATATCATGATTCATTAACAACTCAATGAATTTTAACTTCTAATTTGAATTATTTTAATCTATGGGATTTTAATTAAAAATTATCAAATGGTAAATAATTTTATAACTAAATTTCTTTTCATCGAGTTATATTACTTGTTCGTTATTATTTATATTCTAGGATTATTTGTATAATTAATTTATATAATATTTTTCTATATTTCAACATTTATTATGTGGATTTATAGTTGATTCACATCATTGATTCATTAATTAATTCTCACATCAATGTTATAATCATTGTAAGGGTTTATTTCATAGTCTCATTCTAATCAAGATTATTTATTCATAAATTTTAGTTGAAGGAATTTATTTGATTGTATTTAATAAAAAATTTCATTTTATTATACCTTGTATATTAATGATATTTTCATGTAATACTAAAATTTTTCAACTCTTTGGTATGTAAAAATGATTTTAATAAAATCTGACTTCACTTATCTCCTCGGTTGGGAATATTTTTTTCTTCCAGAACCATGCTTTTTAAAAATATTTTTTACTTTTTCCTAATTATTTATAAAATATTTTTTTTTAGATATTTTTTCTTGTTATAAAATGTTTTCAAATTAATCTTAGTTTCTTTTTTTTACATGGAACTTTCCTAATCATTTCAGTGCAAAAGGAATGTTTTTTAACTTTTATGGAATATATGAAATTACCTACCGACATGACCATAATATATTTGAGGATTTTTTTAAATGTTTACAAGGTTTTTTTAAAGAAATTTTGTTCCCTTATAATCTAGAAATACATTGTTTTTAAAAGTTACATTCAAAGAAATGGATTTTAATTTTTTTTTATTTTCTAAAATGTTATTTTCAAAAAGACAAGGATATATTTCACGAGAATGTATTTAAATATATCATATGGTATTTGTATTCATCAATGAAAAAAACCTTTTATTTTACATATATGATATCTCTATTTTATATAAAATATTTTATAGGTTTTTATATGTGTTTCCATTAGATATTAATTTATTTAATAAGATATGCTTCCCTGATATTGATGTTTTGTGTTATCTTATATAAGACTAACATTTGGATCATATGATGAAAAAAAAAAAGAAATTATGGGACAAAAAGGGACTTTTCAACAATTCATGTAGTAGATCGGTGAGAAATCAAAAAATAATGATGAAGTTGAGATAAAAAATCAATCCAAAGGATCATGTTTTGTAATGAAAAAACACCTTCAATGATGTTGGATAATCACATGATGTTCTGGAGGTTTGAAAATAATTATCCAGATAAAAAATTGGCCTCCAGTACCGAAGATTGACATTACACATCATGTAAATGTTATAGAACATTAAAATATTACAAGAAGTGTAAATATTTACACTATATGAAGTGAAGAAAGTAATTTGGATTTCATCTTGATAGATATAACAGACCAAACCGGGTCAACTAGAACAGTAACCCAAGCTAACCCATCACAAGGTGGTATAAAACAAAGATAAATAAACTACTATAGTAAATAAGAAAAAAACATAAAAGTAGTGTGTAAGGTGGAAACAGTGGGAGATACAACTTAGAAAAACCAACTAACCCAGAAATAAAGGCAAGTCTAGACAAAACTAGTCTCTGTGTGACCAAACACCACCTCAAAAATATCCCAAAAAAACAAAAAGAGAAGCCTGCATTCCATATAATTATCTTACCCTAACCTAAATCTAAAAAAACATGATCTATATATGATCATACTCATAAGTAGTTTTTGAGAATTATAGCTCAGTAGGATACCATCAAGATATCTATAAATGTTCTAATAAGAACAATTCAGAAGTCTATGATTTAAAACCAAACAGTTTTACAATAATTTTTATAAATAAATCAAATTAAAATATTTTTCAAATAATCGTTGACTTTTCAAAAAATTTATTCCATATTTTCCAAATCCATAAAAAATCAGGTAATGATTACAATATATAAATATGCATGTGATCCAACATCTCAAATATGAACTATCACATAATAAACAACCATAAACAATAATGCACCTACCTGTTGGGTTCTAGCCAATGGGACATACATACTAGAATATCACAATACTAACAAAAAATAAGGTTGGATCCAACTAAAATCGAGGCCTTCCATTATACATCGACATAAAATAGGTTACCACCTAGTTTTTTACACACATTAAGAATACATATGTCAGCATCTCGACATTCCCAAGGTTCCTTCTATGTAATGTTTGTCCATTTCTATTTTAAAAAAATTGCTCACATTTTTTTTAAAACAATTTCAAATGTAAGCTAATCTACTTCAAGATTTTAAAATCCATTTTCCATTTCAAATCAAGGAAATTCTATTTTGAAGGAAAAAAACACTTTAAAACACAAACCCATTCCCTTTTAAATTTCAACACATTAAATTCCATTTCAAAACTAAAGGAATCAATAATAACTATAATCTATTCAATAAATTAGAACAAATTAATAGATCCACCTAACTCAAGAGCATATATAACGTAATCGCCTTTGATTATGGGGATGTGAAACCACAATATCTACCTTCAGAATTCAATGAAGGACTAAATACTGAGATGGATTGATAGAAAAATAAATGATTATCAATCCCTATAAAAAATGGTGTCACAAAAACAATTAGATAGAAACTGAAAGAAAGGATTACCTGGACAGATGAATTGCTTAACCTTGTTGATAAATCACCGAATGACTTGATCTAGAGTGAAGGAAGGCCCACAAAATCACTTAGGTTAAGATTTCTAGTCGAGAGGAGAAGGCTAAAAAATAAGATGAAGCCTCAACAACCTACTCAACACCCTAAAAACTGGATCTCGGTGAATTAAATAGTGTGTAATATTTTACACCTCATAAATCCCTTTAATGTTAAGTTACACTGATAAACACATGACTTTTTTTATTAAAAACATATTTTCACATTACACAAAATTTAAATTCTCATGCTGGGAATTCAACTCGTGGGATGATCTTGACCATCATTACATGTTGTGAAACCCCATTACACATCATTTAAAAACCAATCGAACAAAAAATAATTTATGGAAAAAGATGAAAATAAAAAAATCCCTAATATCACTATTACATTTATCCTCCAAATTTAGGGTCAAAAAATACTCCCCTAATGAAAAAAATGGAAACCAAAAACATATATCAAACCATACATGTCAAACATATAATGGGGAGTTACAATCTCCCCACTATAAAATTTATATTTCCCTAGAAAGAGATCTAGATATTGTATATGTAAAAATAGTAGTACATTTCTACCTCATCAATGATTCACTCTCTAATGTCTCATGGTGGTCCTGTCTACATAGCCACAATACTTAGACTATGGGAATTGTTTTACCACATAATACCTTATCCCGATGATCCATAACATGAACTGGCTTCTCAAACAAAGTTGTATCAGGCTCAATAACATCATCCTCTCACCTAATCACCAAGGAAGTATATATTATATACCTCCTCTACTAGGAAACATGAATCACATCATGTATATAAGTCATGATAAATAGTCTTATAAACTTATAGGCCACCCTCCAGTGGCCATCGCCAATAGTCCACATACGATTTCTGATGACTCAGTGTCATGATCAAATGGATCAAGATCAACTTGTATGATCCAAAAACTTTTTGTAGTTTTCTTGATCATGTTTAAGAGTATTATTTTGTTTTGTTTATTTTAATTTTCATTTCGGTTGTGCTTCGGGGTATGTTTGGGTGAAAATTGCGAAATAATTGAAGTAAAAAGGGTTGTGCATGGTTGGTATATGGTTAGAGAAAACCATGAACCCCAGCCCAGGAAGACATAAAGCCCTAGACAGTGAGGGTTCACACATATATTTCATAGTTTGTTAAATTTTCAGCATAAAATTAGAAAACATACAACCCAAAATAATCGATGCAAATTTGGTGTAGGGTAAGGTCAGATCGTGCTTTCCAGTGCAGGAAATTGTGAGTGGGAATTAATTAAGGCCAAAAATTATTTTTTAAATCCTCTAAACCCTCTAACCTTATATGTTTCGACCCCCATTAGACTCTAGGTCATGTTTCTTGTTTTGGGATCTCTCTAGAATAATTTTAGTCTCTACCAACCTCATTTCTTCTCATTTTTAAGCCTATAAATATGATCTGCACCTCCCCTGCTGTGTAGATCTTGTCCTATTGGTTTTTGGGTTCATCCTAATTTGTTCTCTCTTCCTATTGGTTGATGTAATTTTGTGTTTTTTATTTATCTTGATCTAGATTTGATGAATCCTGATGTAGGATTATAGATATTTTACTATATCTAAGAGATATATAATTTTTTAGTCTTTATTTATGGTTATAAATCTGGATCTGGTCTACAACGTTGTGCCACACAAATTTTAAGGATTTCTATGGGGTGATTACCCATCAAAGAATCAAGGTAGGTAGTAAAATATCCAAATCCCATATCCGTATTAACAATTATTTGTATGTTATTGTAGAATTTATAGAGTTTCTTTAGAAATTGAGATTCAAAATTAGATTAATTAATGTGTTCAATTAATTAATTGAGGAATTGGGGAATTTGATTGAATGATAGAAATTGTGTAATATGGATTATTATTTGGTAAATTAATCATCAAAGTATTGAACTATTAAATTAGGATAACTAATTTTTGAGTAATTATCAAAAATTTTAATTGTTAACTAAGAATAATTAATTATTAAATTAATTATTAGATGTTGAGATTGTGAAATGATTAGTTAATTATTGAATTCATTAATGGAAAAAATGTGAAAAATTAATTACTGAATTAATTAATGGGGAATCTGTGGTTAATTAATTGATGAATTGATTAATGGAGATTGATATTATTAATTAATTTTTAAATTAATTAATGTACGTGGATTAATTAAATTATGAATCAATTAATGGAAGTTTTGGTGGTTAAATGTGATAAGAAGATTGAAGTTGTTTAATCTTGGTTGACATTATGATCAACTACAATGAAATATAACATGCATAGTTGAATAAAGTGGTGTTACGCAAGATGATCTACACCTTTGATATATATATATATATATTCATTGTTGATAAATGGGGTTCTATACCTGATGATCTAATCCAATGAAATGTATATTCATAGTTGGTAAAGGGGGTGTAATACATGACGATCTACACCAATGAAATATATGCATGATTGAGAACCGGGGTGTTGGAAATGAAATTCTATGCCCATGATAAATATGCATGATCTATATGGTCCTAGACATTGCGTTCTACACCCTAGATGTTTGCATTTGGATATCATTACAATTACCTGTAATATGAATTGAATTGAATTGGTTAATGAAATCCCTTTTGTTTATAGTTATTTGTGAGTTGATAATGTGAAATGGTTCACACACCGGCACGAGCTGAAGAGGTTATTGAGGTTTGGGTGTCCATAGGAACTAGAGTGTTTATTTGGTCTAATCGATAATATTTAATAATATGATAAACTCTTTGTTTATGCATTATATTTAAATATTTATATAAATGCATACCCTATTGTTGACTGGATTTGTTTTAGACATCATTGGTGTTGGTATACTGAGTTATACTCATACCCTACTCAGGATTCCTAATCGATACCCAAATAGACTTTTTTGTTTAAGGATATGTTAAGGGAAAAGGCCTAAGGATAGATTGTTCGTTGGGGACGAAGCTTGGATGAGGGAACCGAACATGGTTTGGGACCCTCATGGGAGTCTTTGGTGTCTTTATTTTAAGTTTTAATTTAGATACATCACACTTGATTTAGTAGGGCATGTTTTCATTTTCAGTTGGACATTGTATTTCCTGCATTGACTATCTTGAGATACTAGTACTTTTGGTTGAAATATATTGCTTTCTTTATTGTTTATTATTTACACTGGTGAATTTATTTTATAAAAGAGTGTATTGTCTTTCCATGAATGACTTCGCATACCCTCAATACTAGTCTAAATACTCTGTCATATAGGGAGGCGTGATTAAGGTCATTTGACCGATCATCCTGAGGCACTTGTGTGTGGAACTCAGTTTGGGATGTTACAAAGTGGTATCAGATCCCAATTTTCTACTCTTCTTCTTTTATCTTACTATTTGTTTAGGGTATAAAATATAATATGAAGAGTTGGGGCTTGGAAATGATCTCATGCATGGGTTTTGAAAACCCATGTATGGTGGAAAACCCAAGTACTTAGTGTGGTATTATTGTTATTGATATTTTCTATTGCAGTTGAATATTATTTCACCTTGGGTGACGCACTTGTTTTGTGATGTAAAAATTGTTTTTGGAAGTTTTCTGATAATTCACTCATGGAATTAAATGGAATAAGTGTTGATTCAACATTCATAATTCTAAGAACTTAGAATTATTTTGTGACATTCATAATTTTAGACATGCATAGGAAAATGGTGTATGGGTATGTTATTGAACTTGAACTATTTTTACATGCTGTAAAATTGTATTGAAATTTTACTTAATAGGAAATGAGGTGTTTAAATGATGCAATAATGTGAATAATTGGGTGTCTATATAATAAACATGAAACCTAATAATTCCCTTAGATAACCAAGACCTAAGAGTAGGGGTGGCTAAGTGTAGTGATAGTACCTCAGTTTTGACAACGTGAAGATATTTGGGGAAAAGACTTGTTGTGAATTATTGTGATTTTCCCCTTATATAAATGTGTTGATGTTTTCAACTATTTCCAAAGGTGTGTGTTTATCATTATAGAGCTATTCCTCCATGATGATGCTTTTTGAGAGGACAATTAGAGGACATGTTGATGGATGATCCTCTAGTGGTGGAACCTGAGACACTGATAGTGTCAGGTGAGGAACAACGTGAGAAGTTCCAAGAGAACATCGCTCGCATCATGAAATTCATGGAAATATTCCAAGGTTGGGTTGATAATAGAATGTTTGACCTGATGAGGGAGTTTTATTTGTAGCACCATCCAAATTTTACTGGATAGGGAGGACCTGAGGGAGATGAGTCCTGGGTCAAGTCCATCGGAATAATACTTGACCATCTCAAGACTCCTATAGAGAAAAAGGTCATGTTAGCTGCTTATATTCTATAAGGAATAGTGAAGCACTGGTGGGCCATTTAGAAACAGACAGGACAATACGATGGTATACTGTTGAAGGAATTCTTGTAGAAGTTCCTAGAGCACTTTTATCTAAAAGTACTGAGGCAGGAAATATCGGCAGAATACATGTAGTGACTCAGGGGAGAATTACCATGATGGATTATGCTGAACATTTTACAGACCTGCAACACTTTTCTCTAGCATTGGAAGGGGATGAGACAACTATGGAGAAATGTTTTCAGGAGGTAATTATGCGTCAGATTAGGTCCCAAGTTAACATTTTTTGGTTGAATAAGTTTGTTGAGGTGGTGGATGAAGCTCTCATAGCTAATGGAAACTTGAGGGAGGATTCTGGTGCTAGACAGATAGTTGTTTTTGGACAACCAAGAGATGTGAATTCTGAAATTTGGAAGCACCAATATTAAAACATTAGCCAGAGTAGTGGGAAGCAAAGTGGCCAGTCTAGGGGATCAGTTGCATAGGTTCTTACCTATGTTCTTTTCCACCAGTTTGGTAAATTGAGACACTTTCATAAACATTATACCTGATCACCTATATAGTGTTGATCATGAGGAAAGATGGGACATTTATAGAGGTTCTATGGGAACCTGATGTAGATGGTTAATCACGGAGGAGATAGAAAGAACCATGGTGTGGGAAGGGGTTCTTATGTACCATATAAATCTATCATCTAGAGTTCTATTGGATGAGGTGGTAGAGGCAGTGGATATGGTTTTTCTGGAAAAGATAGCTCATATTATTAGAGTGGTTCAACTTTGGTGAGTTAGACAACATCACAGGGAATAGGTAAAAGGACAATTGCATGTAGTGCAGCCTACAATTTTTGATAGTGAGGCTGAACCTTGGACAGTGATAGTTACTATTCTAGTATATTATATATTAGCTAGTTACATATTTGATATTGGTGCCTCTCATTCCTTTATATCTCCAAAACATGTTAACAGTTCGAGCATAGAGATGGAGTTTGTGAATGGGGTAATGAATATCAGTACACTATTGGGAGTACGATCTAGATACAACTTTTTACTCAATGGATGTTCTCTGGATGTTGGTAGTATCATTTTCTAGGGGATCTCAATATCCCTGGCATGTTAAGCTTCGACCTAATCATGGGTATGGATCTCTAGTCACATACCAAGACCATATTGAATGTTACCATTTGATAGTGATGTTTACATATCCTAAGGGTGACCAATACATTCACTGTGGGATGTGGGAAATCTAGGCAGGCTGAGAAGAGCCAATTACTCAGCACTTGAGAGAGCTCACATCTTAGGTTTCTAGCCTTTTTCTAAATGATGAAGAACAAAAGCTTGATATCTTTCCACAAGTGGGGGAATTGTTTTAGGTTTTCCTTCCTAAAGACTTCTTATGGATTCCACCCGAGAGAGATGTGGAATTCACTATTGAGCTTATTTGTGGGGTTAAGCAAGTATCTATTCCACCATACAGAATGTCACCTATAATTATTCAAGAGATCAAGAATAAATTATAGTTATAAGAGGATAAGGTATTTATCCATCTGAGTACGTCGCATTTTGGATCATCTGTGTTGTTTTGAATTAATATTGGAGGGAGTATTCACTTATTTTTTTATTATTGGAAGTTGATTCAGATGAATTTATAGATATGATAACTTCTTCTATGTATTTATGATCTATTTGAATAATTCTTGGGAGCATGTGTATTCTCTAAAATTGACTTGAGATTGGGTTATCCTTATCTAAGAGTATGGACTTATGATATAATGAGATCTTATTTCAATAGTAGGTAATACCTTTATGAGTTCTTCAAAATTATGTGTTGATTGATGAATGCACCAATAGTGTTTATGGTATTGATGAACAAAACATTCCACCCATACCTAGATCAATTTTTTATCATGTTCATGGTTGAAATCTTATTATAGTCCAAGAATCATGATGATCATGCCCAATATCTTGACATTATCCTAAGTACACTGAAATATCATCTTATATACACCAAGCTACCTAACTATAAATTTTGGATTGATCAGGTACACTTCCTAGGACAAATCATGATTGAATATGTTGTCTTAGTAGACCTATTGATGGGTTGGGCAGTTGTTTTTTGGGAGCATCCCAAGAACGTATTCGATATCCACCACTTGTTTGGGTAATCAATATATTATCATAGATTCATCGAGGAATTTTTTAATTTGGCAGTACCAATTTAGGTCATGACAAAAAAGGGGATAAAGTTTGACTGGTTAGAAGTAGTTGAAAATGAATTCTAGGAGTTAATGAAGTGGTTGACATCAGCAACATTCTTGATCCTACTTGGTGCAGGTGAGGAGTACATGGTGTATTGTGAAACATCTTGAATTGAAATTGGAGTTATTTTAATTCAAGAAGAATGAGTTTTATCATATGGGTCTCAGAAGTTGAGTCCACATGAACGATACTACCCTACACACAAAATCGAGTTAGTAGCAGTGATTTATACTCTGAAGTGTTGGGGGCACTATTTTTTGGGTGAGAAGTTTACAGTGTTTTCTGATCATATTAGCTTAAAGTACATCTTTTCACAATGGGAATTGAATCTTTGGCAGTGAAGATGGGTTGAGTATACATAGTCATTTGATTTTGAGTTCGAAAATATGCATGGGAAAGGAAATAGTGTGGTTGGCACTTTGTGTAAGAAAAATCTGACTCAAAAAAATTTAGAGCCCAGTGATGAGTGGAAAACGATGACCTTGCTAGGTGAGAAGCACATTTTGGTTTAAGATAATTAGGATAATATAACACTTGTATCGATTTCAATGGAGTCTACACTTTAAATCAGTATTAGATATAGGAAATATGAGGATCCAAAATTCTTAATACTATGGAAATACAAAAATTTGGGGAGACACCTTCTTATTTGATAATAGATTAGGATAAGGTTATCTACATTAGAAGTCATGTTGTTGTTTCTACGATCATGCGATAGAAGATGATTCCGAAATTTCATGCATCAAAGTGGGAGGTACGTAAAGTTGTGACCAAAATGTGCCATGATCTATGAAGGCAGTTTTGGTTGACATGAATAATGAAGGAAATTGTAGGGTCCTTGACATGATTTTACCCCTATCAGTAGGTGAAGGTCAAGCATCCACAACTTAGAGGTTTGCTGCAGCTGATTCCCATTCCAAAATGGAAGTGGTGTGATGTGGCTATGGATTTCATGGTGGGTATCCCAAATACATAACTGAATAATAATGCTATCTAGTTTGTACGGTATTGATAGACTAAAGTAACACATTTCTTTCTTATATGGGAGACATTCTTGGTGGAGAAGTTTGGAGTTTTGTATGTATGGAAGATAGTGTGTCTGCATTGGGTTCTCTAAACTATAGTTTCATATCATGAATCACAATTTACTGAATGCTTTTGGATTGGCTTTTAGAAGGAACATGGTACATATGTTTTACTGAGTATGGCTTTCCACCCACAAATTGATGGATAGTCAGAGCATACTATACCGGTTCTTAAGGATATTTTGTTGGAATATGTTTTTGATTTTGGTGGGTCTTCGGAGAAAAATTTGGAATTACAGGAGTTTTCCAATAACATTATTTATCGACACCTATAGATATGTAACCATATAATCCTCATTATGGTAGGCCTTGAAGATCACTGTTATCTTGGTTGGAGGCTGGCGAGTCAGAGTTGTGAGGATTGAGTCTCGTGTAGGAGTCATCAAAGCAGGTGATGCTAATTTATAAATGTATGGATATGACATATAGTTGAAAAAACTCAGATGAAGATAGATATATATTACCTATAGAGTTTATAGAGGGTGATCATGTATTCCTTTGGGTGTCTCCTAGGATGGTCCATCACAGGATATGAATACAGGGAATGTTGGCACACAGGTTTGTTGGAACATTTGAGGTTGTGGAGAGAATTGGGCTAGTGGCATGCCGATTAGCACTTCTAAATAAGTATGGGTCCATGAACTATGTTTTACATGTATCAAAAAATTGTGCATATCACCCCAACCCTTTTCCACTGATCAATGTGGATGACGTTGACCTTGAGGTAGTTGTGTCCTTTGAAGAGCATTTGATTTGATTGTTGGAACGTAGTGATAAAGTGTTGTGGGGGAAAAACTCTGATGATAGTTTTTGTGTTATGGATATATGGTAATGTATAGGGTTAACATGATAAATGGAAGTAGATACAAGGGTTCAGTGTAAAAATCACTTTGTCTTGGAATCAGAGGGATTCTTGGGACTACAGCTCTCAGATGGTCTGTTATAAGGTGGGGAGGTTGTAAGATATTGAACCTTTATAGAGTTTTCGTGATTATGTTTACAGGTAATTATTTTTTAGTTTTGAGTTATTTTAGTTTGGGTTGTTATTTGGGGTGTTTTGGGGTGAATATTGAGAAATAATTGAAGGAAAGAGGGTTGTGGATAGTTAGCGCATGATTAAAGAAAACAGTGTGCCCCGACCCAGGAAACCATGCAACCCAAGACAGTGAGGGTTCGCATGGCTGGAATATGGTTTCTCAAAACATGCACCATAAAAGGAGAAACCATGAACCCAAAGAATAATAGGTGCATAGTTGGAACATGATTAGGTCAAACCATTCACCTCTTTGCAGGAAACAATGTGTGGGAATTAATTAATCCCAGAAGTTATTTTTAAAATCTCATAAACCTGGTAAACTCATATATTTCAACCCCCTTAGACCCAAGGTCCCCTTTCACATTTTGGGAGATCTCTTGAAGAAATTTAGGCCCAGCCAACATCCATTATTCATGATTTGAAGCATAGAATTATGATCTGTGTCTCTCTTAGTAAGTGGGTCTTGTCCCGTTGATTTTCTGTTCATCCTCTTTTGTTCTTTATTCCTTTGGGTTGATAAAATATTTTGATTTTTATAGATCTAAATACATATATGATGAATCTATATCTAGATCTAATATATATTTAATTTATTAATCATGATTTAGGGTTATAGATCCTGATTTGATCTACGTCATTGTGCTACTTAATTTTGGGTATTTCTATTAGGTGATTACTCGTCAACGAATCGAGGTAGGTCGTCTATTATCAAAATCCCATAATCTTATTATCAATTATGTTTATGTTGAGATGACTATTTTGTGATATACCTAACACATATCGGTGTTGAATCAGTGTTGGGGACTTTTTAATCCAATTCCAACCATTTATCCATGTACCTCTTGACCTGTTAGAATCTTCATTCTCCAATTCTCTATTTACTGTCACGTGCAATAATAGACAGAAGTAAAAATATTCACATGATATTTTTACAAGGTTCACTACTCAATAAGAGTAGCTACATACTTGAAATTTATAGTGATGACCAATATATGGATTCTTCATTATAATGTGACAACTGTTATAGTGGTTTGGCTTGGGAAACAATCTCTCATCTAGTGTCAGTCATTACACTTTGGAGGGGAAAAGGGAAATAATCCTATCTTCCTGAACTGGTGATGACCTATTCCATCTTCCATCTATTTTATGGTTCTTTATACTACCTCTAAAGATAGTCTTCTTCTTTCTTGAAAATGGTTTTCAACACCAATAGATTCTTCAATCCATTGAGCCTTGTTGGATGTCATGATACTTCATTGTTCTTCCTATTCATATTCTCCTTGTTACTAGCTTAGAAGAATTCAAGTAACCAACCTATTCTTCTTTACTCTTCGTATCAAGTCTAATTGTACACTTCTTCCTCTTATTTATTCTTCTTTTGTACAACATCTGAATGCACTAGGACTTCCTCCTTTTCTTGGATAGATTCAAAAACTCCTTTGATATTATTCAAACACTAAAGATTAGCTTACTTGGCGTCATCTAAATCAAACTACCTGGAGTAATAATTAATCATCAATTAGAAAAACTGTCTTTCTTCTTCTTCTTCTCTTCTCCTATTCTTCATGCAATTAATATTATTTCAACTATATTGAACCCTTTTTATTTATGCATATAAGAATGCATAATATTTTAACATTCACTTATTCTTTATTCCTTCTTCTTTCTTATTAAGGACACACACAATGTCTTATTTACTTCATTCAATTTTATGTGTTATGTATGTGTTTCTGTATGTATCTTTTATATCCCTTGTTCATGACAGAATGAATTGAATCCTCTATATACACACACACATCCTTTTAACTTTGAACTTGGTTCGGTTGTTTTTTAATATTGCATATGAGTGCATGTGTCTCATGCATGTACACACTACCCCTTTCTTTGTGATTAAACTTCTTCACAATAACCACACAAAAACCTCATGTTTTTTTTGGTTTTCATTTTCTTCTTTACCACATCAAGGGTGATATGTTCTTCTAGGAATAGTTTGTACAGATATATTTTTCAAACCAAGATGGTTCTTGTTTCACTCCTCACGAACAAGATTGGTTTGCGGCTCCTCCTCACGAACCCATAATGGTTCGCGGTTCTCCTTCACAAACCCTTAATAGTTTTTTGTTCTTCAACATGAACCTTGAAATGTTCTTGACTCCTCTATTCATGAACAATGATAGTTCGCGGCTCCTCCTCTTCAAAAACTGGGAGTGGTTTGCGGTTCTGTGCTATCCCTTTGTGAACTATGAAAGCAGGTTGAGTATATGTTTTTCATGAAAAATGAGTGATCTAAAAATATATGGGATCAACAACATTATTTTGGCTTCGGGTTTCTATTCTTATAGGAATTGATCGTAACTATTTCTCTACATTAGAATCTATTTTAATGCACGAGATCTTCATTGTTTTAATGATCTTTAAACTTGTGTTGAGATATGCTACATATCTCTGATGTTTCCTTTTGTGAGAGACTCAACATTGGTGAATAGATTTCATGAATGTGACAAATATCACACATATCTCATTTAAAATCCTCACTCGAATCATCCACAAGGACTTTGGAAAATTTGTTTGCCTTTGTCCAAACCGAGTTCTTCACACTCCTCGCATGTATGCAAGATGTTAGTTGCATGCATGATTTCGGTTTGATCCATTGGTCCCCATGATGTCGAAATAAATAGCCATGGTGGTCTAGTCATGGTTCTTCATCATCTCTAGTAGATAATAGTGGCATCATCGAGTGCTAGAAGAGGAAGATAATGGCATGACATCTTCAAATGTCGTGGGAGGATCAGGAGGCTCTGTTTCAAACTCTCGTAGCATGGATGAGATGAACGGTGGAGATTATATCGCAGATGAAGATGGGATGGAAAACCGATATCACATCTGTGTTTCTTAAACTATGAATAGTACCCATGTCGTGTGTCCAACATTGAATTCAACATGCTACTAGGAGTGTGGTTTTAGTATCAAGAGCTATTAATCGAGGCTCAGAATTATCTCTCTCCCCTCCAAGATATAGTCGTGTACCAATTCTCTGTGGGTGTTCTCTGCGCCCACCCTCTATATGGGCCTCAACCAACTATGTGCAGGCCTTGCCATGTGTGCTACTCTAGGCCTATACACGACCCTACTGCTTGCGGGGTGGCCTGGTTGGCCTCCCTTTGGGTGTGGTTGACTCTGTCCTGCATGTGCCTTAGGTTGAGGCTGGCTGGTTGGCTACTGGGATGGCTAATTTTTTCAATTAAGCCTATGAAAATTATTCTAACTGAAAAATCCATGGCCACATTGTACTTTAAACCCATGCATGGCCACCTCTCTTCAAATTCAAATCCCATGAAAACTTCTTTCTCTTTTGATCTTCTTCATTTTGTTTTTGGAACAGGAATCCCAAAGAACTTCAATCATCCTCAAATTGATGATACTTCATTGTTGTGTACATTGTGTCACCTTTGACACAAGTTCATTGAACTTATGATCAATTCTATAATTGTTTGGTTTAAAATAACTTGTATAATTTCCCATGAATGGAATCCAATGTTATTAATCCATAAAAATTCTACAGGAATCATCATTTTTACCATCCTCTATTAACTTTGGAGCTCCTTATTCATTTTGACTAGTATTGAGAATTGTTAAAAATAAATACAACTCAAAACCAAGAGTGGTCCCAACATATGTGATTGTAGAGTTCCTTGAGTTTATATAGAATTTGATATTCCATATTAGATTAATTAATATGATCGATTAATTAATTGAGGAATTGGGGAATTTGATTTGATGATATAAATTTTTGAATATAGAAAATTAATTGGTAAAAGAATCATCAAAGTATTGAATTGGAAAATTGGGGATATTGAGTTTTTTAGTAATTATCAAATTTTTTATTTTAAAATAGAGAAGACTTAATTGGTAAATTAATTTTTAGAAGTTGAGGTTTTGAAGGGTTAATTAATTGTTGAATTGATTAATGAAAAAGATGTGATTAATTAATTGGTGAATTAATTAACGGGGAAGATGTTGTAAATTAATTGTTTAATTGACTAATGTATATTGATATTATTAATTAATGGTTGAATTAATTAATGTAATTGGATGGATTTATTTATGAATTAATAAATCCATGTTATGGAGGTTAAATGTGATAAGAATAATGAATTTGTTTAATATTGGTTGACATGACGATATATGCCAATGAAATATAATATGCATAGTTTATGAATGGGGTTTTAGACATGATGATCTATGCCATTGATATATATATATACAAGTATTTAATAAATGGGGTGTTAAACATGATGATCTAAGACAATGAAATATATATGCATAGTTGATAAAGGGGATGTTAGACATAAAGATCTACAAAATAAACTATATGCATGATTGAGAATTAGGTTGTTATAAATGATGTCCTACTCCCATGATAAATATGTATGATCAATAGGTTCCTAGACATGGAATTAAACACCCTAGATATTGGAATTGAGATATGGTTCCAATTAGCTATTTTATTAATTGAATTGAAATGGTTAGTGAATTTCCTTTTTAAAGTGATTTGTTAGTTGATATTGTGAAATGGTTAAGACTCTGGCACGGGCTTAAGTAGGTATTGAGGTTATGTTGTCTTTGGGAACCTGATGATTTATGTGTTCTAATAGATAATATTTTATAATTTGATAAACTGTTTATTTATGCATTATATTTAATTATTTATATAACTGCATACATTATTGTTGATTGGATTTGTTTTAGACATCATTTGTGGTGTATTACTTTGTTTTACTCACACCCCACTAAGTATTCTTTATTGGTACCCAAATATACTTTATTCCTTTATGAAATGTTAAGGGAAAATGCCTAGGTTTTTATTTCTAATTGGGGACAGAGCTTGGATTAGGGAACCATACGTGGCTTATGTCCTGCTAGGGAGTCATTGGTATATTTATTTTTTGTTTTCATTCTAGACAACTGACATTTACTTTATCATGGCATTTTTTTAGTTCCAGTTTGATATGATATTTCTTACTTTGAATATCTTGATATACTAGAATTATTTATTCATATATATTTCTTTATATATTGTTTAATATTTATTCTACTAAATTTCTCTGGTCAAAGAGGGTATAGTCTCCCCATGAATGACTTATCAGACCCCCACTGATATTCATCAACCACCAGCATACAAGGAGGCATGCTTGAGGTCATGTGATTGATTGGATTAGGGTATTGATGTGTGACACTTGGGTTGGGACCTTACACAATTCCACTAAAACTATAATCACCTAAAAAACACTCAGACTAACTAAGGATCGGTCTCTCTACTCTACCTAGCTCAAGGGAGATTTACATGTCCACCAATAGAAATCCACAAAGAGTGCCATCCCAATAAAATACTGATAACTATTTACATTGAAAACTCAACCAAAGGAAAATTTGTATCCCAATATCCATCAAAATCAAGAAAAAAAACATTTACAATATCCTCAAGAACAAGGATTGAACTCTCTATCTTTTCATCCATCTTGATATAAAAATTCATGCTCAATTTAAACTAGGAATCCATTTCTTCCTAAAAACCATTCTAGAATATGGATGAGAACCTTGAGTCCCTATCAGAAACAATTGTATAGGCAACACCGTGTTGTTTCAAAATATTTCATACATACAAGTCCCCAAGTTGTTCCATTTTCTTCATTTACTTTATTGGTATGAAATGCACTGATTTAGTGAGTATGTCAACAATCACCCAAATTGCATCCTTTCTATTAGGTACCCATGGGAAACCCATAACTAAATCCATGGATTGGTCATCCCAATTACTTATAGAGATGGGTAAAGGGTTCAAAAAATATTTAGGTATCTAGTGTCCCTTCTTTACTCTTTGACAAGTGAGACACCATGATACAAAATCTATAACTGACCAGCTCATCCCCGGACACCAATACCAAGATCTCGAATCATGGTACATCATTGCATCCCATGGGTTTATAGAAAATCAAGACCGATTTCCCCTATCTAGAAACTCATTTCTCAAGGAAAATCTAACAACAAACCTACTAATGAAGAACAAATCGCTACTAGGAGACCGAGATAACTCACACAAGGTCTCCCCACCATTTAGGATTTCTCCTAAGCATAAGATCGCAAGTATTGTTGTCTTTTCAAGTTAAAATCTCTAATAAATGGATGATACAATCTTTATTGTAAAAAAACACATGTCCACCAACTTCTTCCCCTCCCAAGATCATCTTAAAAAACAAAAGTCGTAGAGGCCACTATTCAACTGATTCCTTCATGGATTGTCTTGATAATTTTTTGTGTAGCACATCATCCACCACATTCCATTTCCTTGGGGTATATATGATATCAAAATCAAATGTCTGAAGATACTCATCCCAGAATATATATCACATGTTCAAATCTCTCTGATTGAAAATGTACTTTAGGCTTTTATGATCAAAATATACCATAAATTTCTCTCTAATGGGATAGTAACAACACGTTTTGAGCACATGCATAACAACTTCAAACTCAATATCATGGGTGGGGTAATTCTTATCATGATGGAGAAACAAGTGTGATCCAGAAGCCACAACATCTTTCCCCTGCATCAAGAAACATCCCAAACCTATACCAAAAGCATTACAAAAAACATCATAACTCAAACCTAGTTTTGAATGAATCAAAACTGGTGTTGAATTCAACATCATCTTAATCTCCTCAAAATACCTCTAACACTTTTCATTTTATTCAAAAAATACAACCTTATGGGTAAAAGTTGTCATCGAATATGTAATTTTAAATAATCTTTAAACAAAACATCACTAGTAACTTACCATACCTAAGAAACAAAATATCTCAAACATCGTTTTGGGTTTATCCCATGACATAAATGCATGAACCTTTTTAGGACCAACTGATATTCCCCTATCATATATCACATTCACCAGAAACTTCACTTCCTAGATCCAAAACCCACACTTTGAAAGCTTACCATACATACAATGTTCCCCCAAGGTTTGAATATTGATATCCAAATGGTCTCTATGCTCCTTCCCTATCTTGGTGTAAACCAAGATAACATCTACAAACACACAAAAAAAGTATCCAAGAACTGATGAATTATTAGGTTCATAAAATTCATGAATACCGTATAAGTTTCAGTGAGTCCTAATAGAATAACCAAAAACATGGAATTCCAATATCGACTCTGAAACATTGTCCTAGGTATATCATATTCTTAGAATTTCAACTGGTGGTACCCCAACTGAAATTTAATCATAGAAAACCAATGATCCCCTCTCACCTTATCAAAGAGATCATCAATTCTAAGTAAATGATACTTGTTCTTAATAGTCACATGATTCAAATTCTGATAGTTAATACAAAGTCTATGAATTATGAATGCCTTCTTAGTAAAGTGTACAAGAAAATCCCATGGTGACACACTATGACAAATAGATCCTTTCACCTATAGGTCATCAAGATGGAATTTCAGTTCCACTAAATCATAAGGTTCCATTCGATAGGATGGAATATTAATGGACATCATTCATGGTAGAATTTTAATAGTGAACTCAAACTCTCTCTAGGGAGACAAGCTAGAAAAATCATCCTGAAATACCTCAGGGTACGCACACAAAATAGAAGGTATCTAACCACCCAAAAACAATTCAACTACATAAATAAACATTTCTAACAACATGAATGATATTGAACCAACATAATGAACAACCAATCCATGTCAATGATTATGTCAATGATGTCAATATCAAGAATTAAGAAGTCCTAAACCACCTCAATGTCTTCTATCACCACCTAACATGTGGTACATTTGAAACCATGTTTGGATCTCTTTCAAAAAGGAATCAAAATATCCAATAGGAATGGTATATTCTCTAATTGAAAACCCAACAGGCCAACAATCTCTGATGATATTAAAGAATGGGTAGCACATATATCAAACAAATATGATACCACATAAGTTGAAATTAATAATATACCTTTGATAGTAGATATCTCAGCTTCATATTCTTATAAAGAACCCTCAATTGCATAAAGTCATTTGGACATATCCACTTGGTTATCCCCCTTGGATAGAGAATGAGACCCACCACCCTTGGTTGTATCAACTTGAACCTACAAACCCTTGGTGAAAGTGGACCCTACCTTAATACCTTGGGTCATCATATCAAAAAAATTCATTATATGGATAGATTGACCACAAAGATGAAAAGTTTTTAGTGCCTCTATACATTGATGTTGGGTATGAGAAAACCTCCCACACTGGTAGAAAATAACCTTTTGTTTCACTTTAGAAGCCCATGAAACTGGTCTGGTAGACAACTAACCACTATTTTTCTTTCTTTTTGACCAGAAGTAGAACCCTAGTTAACTATTACACCCACCAAATCCTTATCCAATCTTGTCCTCCCCTCTATGTCCACCTTAGCTAAATATTCTTTATCCACTACCTACACAATGGTCGGAAGGAAAATGGAATAATAGTTGACCAAACATCTTCCCTCATACCCATATCGAACCATTGACCCCTCAGGTAATCATTGGTTATAAGATCTGGTGCGAGATGCACCAACTCAGCAAAGCGGGTGGAGTACTCATGAATGGTACCCTCCTCTTTAATCAATGTTTTAAACTCCTGTGTCTTTTCCAAACATAAATTATCAGGATAAAACTATTGATTAAATATCATCTAGAAAGAAATCCACATAAACCCGTCATGCAACTTATCTTTCACTATCAAGTCATGCCATATTATTCATAGTCCTTCAGGAATATAGATGGGAAACCCCACCAGATAATCCTTAGCAGACTTCAAATTATTGAATATCCTCTCAATTTTTTCAGAAAACGCCTCTGAATCTTGTTGTACTTTTCATTGTGAAAGTTCAGTGGATGATGTTTTTAAATTATAAACTATGATACACTACCCATCCCAGGTTCACTATTCCCATTTTCCATAGAGTATTTATGGTAAAAATCAATGCTTCAACCACAAAAAGGTCCACTAGAGGATCCGTCTGTGGAACCATCTTTTTGGATTTCCCCCTTATATTTAAGAGATCACTTCTAGGAGGCATTTCCTATTGAACATGGGACAATAAACAATCATCTGGGAGAAAATTCTAAAACTAGAGAACCAAAAAAAACTATCCAAAACAATGCATTAAAACCATAGGAATTTAAATTATTTACAAATTCTAACACAAAATTCCACACCATTTGAATGAAATAGTTCCATCTAAATAAACTCCCTATTCAGTTTATTCAAAAAACCTTACACAAAACAAGTCCTTAGACATTGTAGATAGTTTAATACAAATAATCGTCCCATAAACATTATTCAAATGAACATAAATACTCATTCTTGGACTTAGTATTTATTTTATAACCACCCATGGAATCTAATATTTATTAATGAGAGTGAGTTGGCTAGGCCCCTTTTCCACACCTACTGTCTGAATTTTGATGATCCTACTCTTATCTACCCATGACACGGAAACAACTCGAGTAGTGTTGACACACTTAAAGATTAGTATGGATCTAATTAGAATTTGTGATAGACCAACCCATGTCAACTAGACCATTCAACCAAGTCATCCCATAACAAGGTGGGGTAAAACAAAGATAATAAAACAAGTCTCATATATTAGAAAAACAAGAAATACCCCAAAAGAAAAAAAATAGAAAAAATGGGAGATACCACTGATCAAAACTGAATAAACCATAAAGAAAGAATGTTCTATAGAAAAAAAATATCTATATGACCAATCTTCACCTCCAAACTATCCCAAAACAAACATCAATGTAAAGGGAAGTATGCATGCTACAAAATGCTATTCTCTTTAGATGATTCCTGGAAAAAAGAAGTTCTACATCCTCTCACAAGAATAATTATGGTTTGAGAAACATATTATATTAGGATACCACAAAGATATCAATATAAGTTCTAATAACAAGAATGAAAAAGTCAAATATTTGAAATAAAACAATTTTACATGAATTTTTATAAATAAATCAATTTCAAATCATTTTTCAAACAATCCTTGTGTTCTCAAAAAAAAATTATTCCATATTTTTCAAATCCATAAACTATAAGGTAAAGATACTAAAATATAAATATATATGTGATCCAACATCCATGAAATAAACAAACATTTAATAAATGATCAAAAAAACAATGAACCAACTAGTTAGGAACAAGTGTATGGGACAATATCTACTAGACACTTACATTCCTAACAGGGCATAAGGTTGGATCCAACTAACATAGAGGCTTTCCACAGACCATCGACTTGCAAGGGGTTACCTCCTAGTGGTTTCACACACACTAAGGCAACATGTGTCTATATCTCGATGTACCCAAGGTTCCCACAGTGTAGTGTTTTTCAATTTCTATTTTATAAACTATGCTCACATTTTTATAAAAACATTTCAAATCCCAACTAATCTACTTTAGGGTTTGAAAATCCATTTTCCTTTTTAAATTAATGAAATTCCATTTTAATGGGAAACCCCCATTTAAAATAGTAACCCATGACCTTTTCAATTTTAATACATGAAATTATATTACAAATATCAAGGAATCAATAAGAACTATAACCAATTCAAGAAATTAGAAAAATTGAACAGATCCACCTACCTCAAGAGCATAGAAAACCAAACCACATTTGAAAATGGGGATTAGAAACCATAAGATCTGCCTTTGGAAGATAGGGTATGACTAAATACTGAAAATTATTGATAGAAAATAAAATTCTATTACCAATCCCTAAAAAAATAGTGTCACAACCAAAAACGATAGATAAATTAAGAGGAAGGATTACACGGAGAAATGAGGTTCCCAACCCTTTTGATAAATTGATAAAAAAATTGATACAAATTGAAGGAAGAAACCCAAAATCTCTAAGGGTAAGATATTTGGTAGAGATAAGAAGGCTAAAAATTAAAATAAATCCTCAACCACCCACATGAAACCCTAAAAACTAGAAATCAAGGAATTACATGATGTGTAGTATTTTACATGTTGGTAATCCCTTTTATAGTAAGTTAAAATAAAAAATGCACCGAATTTTTAATTAAAAACTGGATTTTCACATTACATGTAATGTTACCCTTATACAACATGTAAATTCGCATTCCGTGAATTCAACTCATGGGATGATTCTGGTTGGCATTACACATCTTGAAAACCCATTTTAACATCATGTAACTATCGAAAAACTAAGGGAAAAGCTGAAAATATATCAAATCACCGACTTTTCCATTAGATGTATCCTCCCAATTCGGAGTCGAAAAATACTCTCCAATAAAAAATGAAACCAAAAATATATATCAGATCATACATGATAGAATGGTAATGGTGAATTTTAGCACATTACATGTTGTGAAATATTACATGATATGAAATGATTATAGGTAAATCTAATTAGTTTGACCATAACTAATTGGTGACCATCACACCGCTTCATATCCCAAGACACAAGACTATCCCATTCTATATTTAAGATTACCCATTAGCCTAAACCCAAAAATTGACCCTTGTAACTCTCTCTTACTACTTTTCTATCATTATGCCTTTATATAAATTACATAAATTTCATCATTAGTTTAAAAAATAAAACTAAAATTGGGATGACCTGACCATTAGTCAAAATCCATCAATATTTTCCCTGATCACTATAGGATCGACCCCTTGCTTCAACTTTAATACACCTTTGTAGTCAATACAGTTTAAGTTTCAAATAAATTTATAATTTTATCACACCTAGAGTATTGAAAAAATTATTTCAGATGTATCAATATAGTCCATTAGTGATATGTTTGACTGATACCATCCCCATAAAAATTCCCAGGAGGAGAGGAACCACTGATAAGGGGGTTTAATCAGTGGTGATTTTTACAATTGTTCATTTATTTTAAATTAACCGTTATTGACCGGTTAGGATTCAATCCAATCTTATGATAAATTATCCCCTCTCAAAAGTAGTAAAATTAAATGTAACATGAACAAAATAATTTTAAAATATTTATTCTCCAAATAATAATATTCATTATTTTTATTGGTTAGACTCACCACTAATATATTCTCAAATATAATCACAATCGGATACAACATACAATTATTCACTTGTATAGAGCCCCACTATGTTTTCTAATGTCCCACTGGAAAATAGTTCCACACTACCTTGTTATAAATAATGATAATACAAAAACACAGGAAATACTAATTTTGAATGTTGACTAGTTCTGTAAAAACTAATGAAGATATTTATTTTGAGCCTCCTAGATAAATAAAATATCATATGCTCACAAATTTAAGAACTAAATTGAGCATGTTCTTCATCAAATTTTGTGACATTATTTATCAATAAAATAATGAAAATATAGTATTATATGTTATTTTTATTTGTACTAAATAATTAAATAATATTAAATAATTTTTTGGAAAACTGTCTACAAAAAATATACTACTTTGTGAACTTATCTTTGTACTCAGATACATTGGCACATACCGACTTCAAATAATTTTATCTCTTCCTGAGAAATATCTCTACCTAGGAGAGAAAAATGATCTTATCAGAAAATTCTCAGTATTGAAATTTAGAACCACATATCCCTATATTTCTTGAAAATTTTCCATGAAGAAACCCATAAATTATAGTCATCAATTAAACAGTAGTTATACCAGTTATCATAAAAAACATATTTGATTGTACAAAGCTGTTTTAAAATGGTTCATGTATAGTGGTGTATTTTATCCACAAAGGAATTTGTGTTCACATGTAATATCAAGAAATCTTCATGGCATAATTATTTCCCGCATATCATTTAATGTTCTATGAGGCTTCTCAAATTATTATCCAAAAATCATTAATGGGATTCTCCACACATTATCTTCATCCTTAAATCATCTTTAATCACAAAAACAACTACATCCTTTCTAATTTATTATCATCTTCACAAAACATATATGAAAAGAAATAGGTTTTGATGGAATATTCAAACTCCTACTGAAAACCTTATGGATCATTTTTTAACTCATCTGCATCAACTATGAACTCAATTGAATCATCCACATGGTTGTGTGGAAAGGGAATTCGACGTGAAGTATCATAATGAAGCATCACCACCTACAAAGAAACATCCACAAATCATTCCATTTGCGGTCATTCACACGATTATTTTTCATCCAAAAAATAGTGTCATCGCATACCATCTTCCTCTACAAATAATGTTTGAAAATATCTCCTAGTGAAGCATTCATCCCAAAAGATATCATCACAAAGAATTTTTTTCATTATGGAAAATCATTATTTTCCATATTTTTAAACTCTTGATTAACCTAGTTGAACTCGCATGGAGACCAGGAGCGTTGGGATTCATTATTCTATTAAGCCTTTGTTCATGAAGGATTTTTTAAAAAATATATCATATGTGGGGAGCAAGAAGATAACTCTTGTGCAGATCAGACATCTCCTGATCAAATAGAGAAATCAAATAGGAATTTAATTATGGTGAGGTCATTTTATAATAATCAATACACTTCATAGAGTTTCTAGAAATCCTGACCCCTTGTCATCATTCCACCTGACACGATGGTGCCACCTCCTCTTTCATACGTTGTGGGATACTGGATTAAGCCATTCATGCATGTAGGTGCACGCTCTCTGGTTCCTATACATGGGATTTCTCCCATGGGACTTATACATGACTCATACTGCCAACTTACAGGCTAGAACTGTCCTACCTTGGGTGTGTTTATCCTCTAATTCCCACATATGGCTTGGTTAAATTTGTCTTGGGTTGTTAGTGGGTTTTCCCTCTATTTTTATATGAGGTTTCAATAAAAATATACTTAATAAATTCTATGTACAAAGAATAATTACACTATTTAATCCATAAAAACTTATCATAAAATGATATGATTCCTTCTTCAAAATATGAAACAATATTAATTCTTTATATGTAAATATTTAAATCATTACATCATCATGCAATGAAAAATTGGCACCGAATTCACTTGTAGTGTCCAATGAGAAAACTTCTTAGTACATTTATTTAATCATTAAATATCCACACAAAAATCATCAGATCTTAAATTCCAAAAACAATTATCCAAGTGTGACATCCAATGCCATATAAAGAATAATTTTCCAAGCGTTACATCCAATGCTATTATATGAATCCATAATAATTATCTAGGCATCATCACTTCATCCAAAACAATTCTCTTGGAATAACCTTGTCATACATACTCACCATATTCATATTGAAACATTATGACAAAAAAATTCAATAATAAGGTTCAACAATCTCCCCCTTTTTATTATTTTGTCAATAACCCTCACATATATCATTTCACATAAATGTAAATATGTGTGTATCATATTTACTCCCCCTTAATGACAACAAATGAAAATGGTATGCATGGTCTTCTATCTCATCTATGTTCTCAATAACCTCTTCTATTAGTGTCCAAAAAGAAGGAATGAAATCCCATGATACATGGAAAAGATCCTATAGTTAATCACATATAAGTCTTTGTGGGCATACCCATTGTAGAAAAAAAAATATACCAAAGGGGGTCTAAACTACCTTTAAAATATTAATTCATGTGAAATAAATCTAAGAACTTCCCAATGGAAATAACATATATTTCACAAACTTTATCAAACACATCAGAATGTTCATGTTAAAAAGGATAATTTCACATTTTCTCAGCAATTCATCAATGAAGAACTCCTCTTAAATAAATTCAATTTTTAATGATATAAGAGTGTGAATAGTTAACTCAAACTTTATTAAGGCACCACACATGAAATGAATCCAGTTTAACCATTAGGGAATTCAAAGAAATACATTATCAATAAAATGTATCCAAAAATTCCCTAAGTTTTTAGCACAATACACATAATATAATAAAAAATATATAGGTACCAATTTACATTATTCAAGTGATAGAATAAGGACGAACATGAAGTTTAAGCCTTAACTCCACAAACCTCACCATTGTTATTTCTTTGTTTAAAATATATGCAACATGATCTTTTATAGAAATGTATTCTAACTTCATATATCCACCTTCCACCTTTTCTTTCATAAAATGATACATGATACCAATATTCTTGGATCTTGAATGTTTAACTGGGGTTTTAAATATTTCAATAGAAATTTGATTGTCACATGAAATTATATGTAGTCTTTCAGTCTCACTTTTCAAATCATACAACTTTACTTACATCCATATCATCTGTGTGCATGCATGTGCAGATGTAACATATGCATTTTTGGTTATTTATTTGTTTAAAATTATTTATTTTTCTTTCATTAATTATTATTATTCGTTCAACATAGGGATACATTTTAGTGTCTAGAGTTGTAACAATGGTGTTTTGATAACTTTATTCCATGGAAAATTTTATATATATTTCATATATTCTTATTCATGTTTTTTTTTCAAATGTTGGATTTGTGTGACTATATTTTTGTTATGATTCTCTTTATAAATTATTTTGATGTTATACATGGCTAAATAGAGGTTAATGTGATAAATTTATCATAAAACATAATAGGATTCACCTTGTATTTGTTAGGATATAAGGATACCCTTAGTGAATATATATGGAAAGAGAGATATTATTGTCTCTTCCTACCAATGGTTTGAGTATCATGGTAACATTATAATATAAATACCACTATACATTGAAAAGGATTCCTTAGGGATGATAGTTTAGTTAATTAGTATAGGGTATTGATATGATGATTATGGTTTTTATGTATTATGATATACTCTCTTGATATGTTTTAGGAATTGATTTTTTTTCTTTAACCATTTTTTAAAAATAATCACCCATGGTGTAAGGTTCAATGATATGCATCATCATTCAAGTGGAATTACCAATAGATGGACAAAAAATTACTTTTTTCCACTACCACATGCAATTTTTAGGTTTTAAAGGAAATCAGATCATTATGTTATGATATAATAGTTAGTATTAGTTTTTTATAAGGACCTTATTTTTTATGAATTATAACAATTTACATTATATAATTTTTATATATCAATTTTTATTATGCATGCTTGTGGTGAACTATGAGATAACTCAAGCCTTTGGGAATTATACCTTGGGTAAGGGTTATAATTCATGATTTACTTATTGTATAATATTTATGTTTATATTTAAAATTATTTATACACATTAACCAAGTTAATAATATTATTTTGGAGTAATCATACTACATGAAAATATTCATCCTTTCAGGAACATGTGTTCACCTTCATTCATGTGTTCTTATATATATTCATAAACATATTGTAAAAGATGGAATCCATTCATAACCTTGTAATGGGTTTATTAATTACTATATCATAATATATTGTAACTAAATCCATAGATGAATCCAACCAAGGTATTTCCATATAAGTATAATCTTTTATCCAATTCATATTCTTCAAAAAAATTAGGGTTAGTGTCATGTTGGGGAATCAAAGATAATGGAATCTCATAATGGATTTACTAATTTTATATTACCTCTTCAATTGAGGTATGATCATTCCTACATCTATTAAATAAAATAACTAAAGGAAAAACATGAACAATAATCATAAGGATCTAACACATAAGTGGTTAAGGTTAAGATACAAATCACATAAAAAATTCTCATAGTAGAGAGAATTTTCTAATCATTTATCTCTCTTCTACTCATTAAAATAAAATGTGTTGGTCACTCATTAATCAAATTTTTTTAATTAATCATCAAGTGCAACTTATAAAAAAATATCATTATGGTATTGTATATTTTCATGTATTCTCATTTATAATTACTTTTCAAGGGTTATAATTTTTGGAGGTCTATAGTGTTAACAAATATTATATTAAAATTTAATTTTAAAATATTAACTACTTATGTGAATAAACATATTTATTATGTCATTAATTATTTTAGGCTTTAATCCATAAAAATGTGTTATTATAATTTCATATTATTATTTTAAGGTGATATATGATAGATGATGGCTTCTTTTGATTTGTGTGATTTAAACCCTCAGTGCCCATCCTCAACCTCTTGTATATTAGTAGTAGTATTGAAAACCACCAACCTGATAACATAACCAACTCAGGTTGATTATTAATGATGTAAAGTAGTGTTAATTTTGTTTTCGGGTGTGTTTTTTTAGTTGGATTGTTAATTAGTGTTGAGAATACAGTAAAAATGTCTGGAAAAAAATTTCTAGGCCACTCCTATATTTAGGGAATTATATAAACTAAAATTATAAGGAAAAAATATATGAAACTGAATATCATGATCCATCACAAGTAAATTGACCAACTAACTCATTTTAACTAGATATGAATCATATTTAATGTGTTATAGATATATTTTGATGATTGGATCATATAGTTTCACTTAGGGTATGATTATTAAGTTTTAATTCAAAGATAAAAAATCTGTATGGGTAAATGGAGGGATAGATAGATTTTTTTTATTTTCTTTATATAATATAATATGTTTTAATAAAAAAAATATTTTATATTTATATCAATGAAACATAATTGGGATATACCAACAGAAACTACCTCAGTGAATGTTATGCCAACCGAGGTATGTTAGTGTGTTGAGGAAATAGTTCAAGTGATTAAAGAGGCTTGGTATTCTATAATTTTCCCTTTCCATTTCTTGAGTTTACTAATATTTTAACGAGGAAAATAAACCTATAGTTTTCTAAGATTTTATATATTATGTTATTATGGATAATGGGTTGTTAGATCATATATATTAGGAAATTCCATAAATCATATACATATTTTATACATCATTTTCTCATAAAAATAAATAACAACCTAAATTTTAATGAACATCCAAAAAATTGCCTAGTATCTATTGAAATTTATTAAATAATATTAATTTTATATAAAAACTACATATATAAATGATTATTAAATAATATTATTCTACCAAAATATATATATAATAAATTTATAATATTTACACCCACTAAACTCTCATTTCTTCCACAAAATCCTTCGTAGAAGTTATTCTAGGATTTTATCATATAAATATCAGTTAATAAGATATATTGAGTAAGTATAGTAGGAAATGTTCATATAACATCCCAATAATTTGAAAACAAAAGTGATATCAAAAGGATTCATATGAGAGATCAAGGGGGGTATCATAAAGGAATGAGAGTATGAGAAACATTAACATGGAGACACAATCATGAAATCATGGTATAAGAATGTGGAATAAGTATGGAAGGATCATCAATGATGAAAAAATAAACATAAAACATAATATATTAATGTGGAATATACACGGATATATGAAATCATAAGTGTAACTTAAGAATCGCTTCCATAATATTGAACTAGTATTATTGATAGCTCACATTTTTGTATTCTTTTTAATTATTAATTTTATTGATAAATTGGTAATAATGTCAAATTTAATGTTTTATTTATATTTTATGATACTATTTTTCATATGTGGGACTTCGGAAGACTTTGGAGAATTTTTATGAATAAATATTGAAATAAAAATACTACTCGAATCATAACAACATCATTAGTTTAGAAGAATAAATATGGAGATCAAACTTTTTTATATGGATCCACATTGAATCATGATTTAAAATATATTGGAATGGTCATTTGGATTTTAACCACAATAAATGAGAGAATATATGAGATGGAGATGCAATATAGTTCCATAGCACAATGAAGTAATAATTTTGGTGTGATTGGGTTTGAAATATATATAAAATTTTGAATTCATGGATGAAGATTCTGGGGATGTGGAATTATCTATGGGTAATATGAGTGTTATGGCCTAATAAAAACCATTTCACCATGATTAGGGTACATTCTATGAATTTAAGAAATTTTAAATTTCTATCTTTTTCAAATGTGAAGAAATATTTTAGGTAAATACTTGGCACATCCCATTTGGTTTATAACGATTATTTTCGAGTTAGATCGAGATAAAAAAATAATGAAATAGATGTTAGAAATATAACAAGATATTTTAGTTTGAATTTATTTAACAAAATGAGGCCCTGTCATGGGAAGAAATAATTAGTTTTTCTTTGTATCAATGAATCATTGGAGGTGTTGATTCTTCAAGGACATGGTTAGCATTAACATTTAGATTCTTTTGTACTCTATCATCACTAACATGAATTAAATATATGGATTATATGAAAACATTAGAGATAAACACTATGAGTCAAATTTATAATGATGGTTAATTTAATAGTTGATTTACATTATTTTTAATAGTTATTATTTTTGGATTTTTTTCATTTATGCATTATTATATATCCTTTATTGTACCTTCAAGTGAAATCATTGTCATATAGATTGAAGAATTTCCTTTCAATGCATTAACTAGTTTCTTATATTCCATATTGACCATAGATTAAGTTTAATTCACTATTTTTAAATATAGTTTTGGATAACATAATTGATAAATGAATCAAAGTAATTAACCATAAGAAAAAATGATTTTAGCGATTTGAGCGTAAATAATTTCACATGGGTTTAATTTGATTCAATTCTAACAGCAATAGGTTAACTATTTATAAAAATTATAATTTCAATTATCTCATGATCCCTGATTTACATAAACTCAGTACACTCATCATTTAGAGTTCTATGAACTATTTCATATTTACTTTTCAATCATTTCAGTTAGTCATCATGTATTTTTAACTAGTTTCTTCATACCAGGGTTACATATCTCTAGGGTTTTGACCCTAGACTAGGTACATACTAGGTTGTGGTAGTTAGTGATTATAAATGGAAAAAAAATTAAAAACTTGATTCACATAAATAATTTATGACACTTCATGGGCGGTCAATGTTTTTTCTCCCTTTTGGGTACCAGTAAACTTAGTATATTTTTTGTTTTGATCTATTCTTATAAGTATTTTATTTCACTTTTTTTATCTTTAATTTTCATTTTCCTTGTTAATCTTAGTGTTCCCATGTTCTGATTCCCTGGTTATATATAGTGAAAAAATGGGTACTCATCTCAATAGAAGGTTTTAAAATCCATAGATTATATTTTTTAGTATGATCAAGAGTTAGATAGGATCTTTAAGAATAAAAATAAATGAGAGAACTTAGATGGAGTATAACCTGAATAATAGATAGATCAATTTGAAAAAGGAAGAGATCCAATCAAAATAACATTTATATAGTATGGATTACACTAATGTTTAGAGGTATAACTAAGATTCTTAGGGGGTACAATTATAGAAAAAAATCAGATAAATTCAATAATCATCCTAATTGATGTCCTCAATGGACCGTGTAGTCATGTTGAGAGAGGGTGGATCAATATAGAATACTTTTTCTAAATTAATTAAACATAAATTGTTACCACCTTTTTATTATTTGAAATTTTTTCTTGGTTATAATGTATGGATAAGTTTATTCATCCCCAACACATATTCACACCACAAGTAGGAGAGAAATTAAAGAGGGAACATCACATGGTATTTTTACATGTTTCAACAACAATGTGGAAATTTACTCCGTGTTGTGTTTAGATCATGTCTGAGACAAATATTTTCATTATTATCACAAGTAATTAAAATATGGAAGGTATAAACATGAACCCTATTATTACCCACACACATAGGTGGGAATGTATCACCTTATTCTAATGGGGAGGCAACACTAATCATCCAAAACACTCTCTTAATTGCTTCAATATACTAGATCCTACTAGTTATTCAGCCTCATAAATGGCACTACTACAAATATATTCATTATCAGTGTGAGAAAAGATGATTTATAGTGTTAAAAAAGCACTGTAAATCTCAGTGAAGATAAAAGGGTCCCTTTTATGAGTGTTAAAAATGTGCTAATAAAGACCCCTTTTATCATCTCTAAAAAAATTGATGATGAAAGGGGTCTATTATCAGTTGTAAAAAAGTACTGATAAATGGGTCCTTTTTAATCACTTTTTAGCACTAATAGAAGACCACTTCTATTAGGGATTTTTTAATAGATCTAATAAAAGTTAAAAAAATATAAAAAATATAAAAAAAATATATATCTCTACAATTCATGGAGGGCTTTCAATAGCGCTTGACCCCCCCCCCCACCCCACCCCAGCCTGCAAACCACATCCACCACCTCCACCCCCAAGCCTTTAACAGTGCCCCCACTCCTTTAGAAGCTCTATCCATTATTCCACCTGCACGCACGACCAGCCTCCCCTGGATTCAAACTCATGACTTGTTGCATGCACACTTAATCCTTAACCACTACACCATATTTCTTTTCTCTTCATTTATTAATATATCTATTTATTTATATATATATTTAGTTATATTAATATATATATATATATAGTAATATTTGTATGGTAATATTTATATATTTATATATTTATTCGCATGTTAATATATATTTATAAGATCAGTTTTAAATACATTTATAAAATATGCTTTTTGTGTGTGTTTATAAATAAATAAATACATATATACAACACACACACACACACATCTATATATATATATATATTGTATGCGTATCTGTAAGTATAATTATACATATTTATATATATTTACAAATATTATATATTAATATGTATATACATGTGTTTATAATATATAGATAATATATATTAGTTTCTCAATACAGACGCACACACAAACATATATATAAAAGTAGAAATTATATAGGTATATAAATATTCATAAATTTTTATTTTAAATAAAATGGATATTAGTTTTTTTATATAAGGCTTATATATTGAGAAATATATTTTATATGTGATTTATTTATAAAATTAAATTCTCATTTGTGAATATATAAAAAATATGTATATATTTTAATATATTTGATTATAAATAATATTATATTATGAAAAATGATAACAAGTCCTGAAAATATGAAAAAAAAATAAAAATTGAGAAACCCTCCAAACCCGTAAATACAGACAAAAAGTAAAATAAACCCTAAACTCGGGGTAATGATGAAAACATCTGACATGAGATTCTGTTCCTGCTCTGTGACTAGTCAAATAAAATAACATCAAACGTGATTTGATATGATAGGTGGTGGAGGAAGAATTCACAGATGGATCATAAGTAATAGCAATTTGAAAAAACAGCAGATAGGACAAAAGTGCTAGAAATGGGGGCTTGAAAAACTTAACAAACCACAGAGTCGCTAAAACGAGCATAACTTCTGATTGGTGTGTTTTTATCAACTCCGTTATTATTCAATCCAACATTCATGTAATGAAATATGATATAACAGGTGGAGGAGTCCAAACAGACACACTGATTGGGAGTTATTATTGTTTTAAGAAAAATTTGACAGGGCAATAGACACAAAAATGGAGTTTTGGAGGCCTTATGATGGTTTGGGGTGATTTAGGGTTCATTGTATGATAGGAACTTTGTTCCAGTCAACCATATCCATATATCTCTTTGCTTCCTTCAATTTGATATGTGTTAGATCCCAAACGGACAATCGAATCGAAAGTTATGGTCGGTTGAAGTTGGAGTTTTTTAGAGTGGTATAACGGATATATATTCAGTAACATTGATCTTATCATAGTTTATATTGGACTTGGTTCTCACTAGTCTCAAGAGATTCAATTTGACTAGTCGTGGTGCTCATGCCGACACTTGGAGCAGATGTTATGACCTTTTTAATGAGTTACATGTTTCATAGGTTTTTAGGTGCTAGGAGGGTTTCCCAATTTCAAACAATCATAACTTCTGCTTTGGGTTTCCATTTTCACTCTACCACATATCAAATCTAATATTGAAAAAATATATACACTCTGGTGACCGTTGTAACCCCCTTATAAAATTATTTAATGCCAAAAAGGGCCCATAATTCCTCTCAAGGGTCATAAGTTCTACTTCGGGTGTACATTTTTCCATAACATCTACTCCAAGTATCTATTTTACCTATACCATATAACAAATAAAATATTGAGAATAAACCTACACTCTAGTGACCACTGGAACACCTTCACATATTCTTCATGGCCAGAAATGGTTTGTAATCCCTCTAAACATCCATGACTTCTGCTCCGGGTGTCCGTTTTGCGTCTACCACATATCAAATTGATCTAAAACATATTTAAAATATATATAATATTTATATCAATATGAATATACTTATATATAAATTTATTATTTTTTATGGAATATTTTTTTGAAATATACACATTATCAGTGCTAGGAAAAAAAGAACTGATAAAGGGGGACCCCTTAATAGCACTAAAAAATTGCTGATAAAGGGTGTGCCTTTATCAGTGCTAAAAAAGTGCTAATGAAGGGTTACTTTTAGTAGTTATTTTTTATCATTGTTAAAATTATCCTTTATAAGTGCTCTTATTAGTGCTGATAATGGCCTCCCCTTTATCAGTGCTTTTTTAGCGTTATTAAAGGGAGGAGTTGTAGAAACCTAGTTTTGTGGTGTTGTAGTTGGGATTTGATTATATTGGTATCATATAGTCTTCAATATCCCCCCTAAAAGAACTATAGAATAATATATTTTTTCATCTATGGGTTGTATATACATCAACTATAGGATATTCATCCTCAAAATATGGCTTCAAGTTATTGTGAATAATGATCTCCAACTGCATGCATGTCAACCTTGTATTATATCTTATAGAAACTAAACTTCTTGAATATCCTCTTCTTAATGTACTTAATAATTTGGAACATACACTAGTTTCTACTAAAAGTTTTCATTACTCAATATCATCTAGTTTCCTAACATCCAGAAACCCTTCACTAATTATTTATAACTTTGAGTTCTGAATCCTTAAAATCTTATACCTTAATAACATTCCAAACTTTCATGTTGGACACTCCTTATGTTCAATATTTTCAAACATTCGTCTTTATAAACTCTTTATTAATTATCTCTCCTCATTTTTATAACAATTAAATAATATTAAAATTTTCATGAAATACAATGATTCCTTATCTCTATAGTATTCCTTATGATAATTATAGTTTGTCCAAGACTTATTCACATAGAATTACATGTTCAAAATTCTTCTATTCTTTCTGAAATAATGGTGTCAATCATGGTTTTTTTCCTATGATATTTGTATGATGAAGTCGATATCACCCATATCAATTCAACATTTACTTAACATAAATTCGTTTTGAGATATTTTTGTTATATTATGGTTCATAAACATTCAAGAGCTTCACTGTGCTTACCCTCCCGGTTATACCTCCACATTTGAGTTACTTAGTCTGTAATATTTGAATATTTGAACTAACTTATAATTAACTCGTGATAATCAGAATTTTTTATTAAATTTATCCAACAAATCATTATATTCATTCATATGGCATCTCATCTTCTAGTTTATCTTCTAATATCATAAAATTATGATCATCTGAGCTTATAACTAACCAAATTTCCCATTAAATCAAATTCTACACTTATCAAATTCACCAACTTCCACTTTCCATAAATTTTTATCTACACCAGCTTCTACTAATTTAGTTTTCTTAATTATAATTTGGATAAATAAATTTCACTTGCATTTCCCTAGAACATTTTATTTTTCATTAACCAAACTTATCAGAATTATTTAATGATTTCAATTTTGGTCATTATATTTAAAAAACACTCAAGTTCAGTCTTATAATACTTATACAATTATCAATTCCCCAATCCACTTCAAAAAAATTAACTTTCATAAGGTGTTTTTATTCTTATATATCTTAGTGTGAAATCTTATAAACCTTTATAATTCCTCATTTATTTTAACTTTTGTATTGTCCACCTTTTGTCTCAACAACACTCCATCTTCCAAACATAGCATAAATCATGAAGTATTGTCAATCAATGGTTATGTTTGTCACATTGAAATATTAGTGTATCATTTTCTAACTTAACTTTGGTACTATATTTTATAATTTTTTTCAGCTTAAAAAAATTAGATTATTGGATGATATTTTACCTAAAATTATATTTACTTTTACATTTCATAGTGTTTCCCTAATAATTTTTCAATTTTCCAATGAGCCTGACCTTTTTGTATCATATAATATTTTTATATTTTTCTCATATTTAGTATCCAAAAAAATTATTCACTTATTTATTGCGTAAATTTTATTCTTTTTTCAAATCATCAGATAAAGTAAATTATAAAGTCGAAATATCTTATATACCAACATATGATTATTTCCTTCATAACATTATTTATTTATTCTTCTATTTGTAGTACTCAACATTTTATACTTCTTCAGTGTTTGGCTATTTTTTTATAAGATTCATAGGGATTCATCTTCCATATTTTCATATTCTAAATCCATAACTAATCTTCCATTATTGTGTCATCATAACTTCTGAATGTTTGTATACCTTATTAATTATATTTCATATTCACTTTAGAATAGAATCTTCTACTCAAATTATAACTACTAAACACTCATTGTTCTCATTTATATTTCATATTTCATGAGTTTACTATCTAACAAACATATCTTAAAGGTCCTTAACATGTAACTTTTAGATATATGGGATCATATAAATTATCTCATTCAACCTCATCCAAGTTTACATCATCTTCCAACATCATTTATTATACTTTATAAAAACAAGGATGGATTATCACAAACTCTAGCAAGACCATGTGGAGTATAGTTCATTCATCAACCTTCAGAATTTTCCATAGATCATGTTATGTTTGAAAAATCAATAATTGGATATATTGTTTCCTAAAATATTTATCTTCACTAGGTAGTAGAATTAATTTTGAAACATATTGTCCTTCAATATCTAAATTAATCATTTGGGCTCCCAATATTTTTAATTGTTACTTCAAGAAGTTGATCTGGACACTTATTGTGATCCAGAGTGTTAAATTATGAAATTTCTATGGTTATACATTTATTCTAACTTCATTATCCATCATAACATTTCCTTATATGTTTAAATTAATCAACCATTTAACAATTATCCTCATCTATTGGGTTCCTTAACTTTTAATAACAAATAAAACATTCATCGCCATCCATTGGGTTTTTTAATCTTCCCCATTGCATTTTCAATCAATATAAAATATAAAGTAGATTAAATGATCACACAAATTTTTCCCATATTTATTTATCCTCCATATTGATAATTAATTCTAAGGATTAAAAATAAATCTTGGTCACTCTAATCCCATAATCCAACCATAACAGGAAATTTCATCATCTTCCATTACATTAAAACTAAAACCTAATTTTCATTGAGATAAGGATGGAATCTCATTTATTTAAGAAATTTTCAATAAATTAACTAAATATAAGTCTACAAGAGAAATGACCATTATAGAAAACAAGAGATATCTACATAGAAATCAAAACTGTCCAAAAATAATTCCTCAAGATATACTAACTTAGAAATCTTCTTTTATGAGAGGTTCAAATAATTTTTCAAGTATTCTCTTATATCCATATGAAAAAAAATTAAAAAAAATTCAAACCCAAGCCGGATTATATACTTTTAATTTAATTTTTCTTTTTTATTAAATAATCAATACCTTCCTTTATAGTTTCTGAAATAATCTTTTCACATAAGGATAAGATATTATAATCAATATATGTTATCAATAAAAAACATAAATTTATAGAATATTAACCTCCATAATATCATAATCAGCTGAAACCCATGTTAATGGAATGAAAAAACCTAGAACTAAAATATTCATGACTAAAAAATTTTATTTTTATTTTGTTATTTAGACTTTTTCACCACAACATATTAACTATTTGTAATCACAATTTCCTAGACTTCCATAATTATTTATTTTTATGATATATTTATAATGGGAACTAATTTAATATTAAATCACCCTCAAGGGATAAACTCAATCTATCATCTTCATCATGGATGATACAATATCAAATTTTATGGTTGATGCCGATTGAAATAAAATACTCTATGATGGATAATAAATTTAGATTTAAATTTATCATATATTTTCATTTCTCCTTAGGTTCTACCCTTAATTTCATCACCTTCAATTTATAGAAAATTTAAAATAAACATTATATATATATGAATAAGGTGAAAGATCTATTTATTTTTAATTAGAGAAAAAATATTGAGAGATATTTCTCTACCTAGAAACTCCTTTTAATTTAGCTCAATATCTATAGGAACTCTTCATGCTTCTATAAAAAGATTTCTACACTTAATATTCCTTAGGTATCATCCACTTCTTGTTACCCCCAAATTTTAATTTGTGTAGAAAATTATTTTTCACATCATTTACAATTAAATGTGAATTCTTTTTCATTTAATTTATATTCCTTGTTACTTTTGGTTGATCAGACCAACCAGTCATTAAAACTTTAGCAGCTTATTTAACATTTTCATTATGTGAATATTTATTCTTCAAAATAATCTTTTTAGCACATGAATCCCTTAATTCATGGTCAGGTAGTAATGTCATTCTATTTTTCGGAGTTTAAGTATCATATTTTCGTCAAATACATATTTTATTATCTTCATTTAAGATTCTTACTGTAGGTAACTACCTTTTAATTTCAAATTCTTCTACAAATATATCATTAACCAAATCAGTCCTTTTGTTTATTTCTAAAATTTATTCTAATTATGTTTTTATTTTATTTCATTAATATTAATATTCATGGATTTCTTGAAATTATGGATAAATTTGTCTTTTATTCCTCAATTGAATCATTTTTATATGTTGTATCATCTTACTTTACATTCTTATTGGGTAATTCATGTTTAATAACTACTTTTTTCATACACCCAATGGTAGACTTACAATATTCCTTTGTTTTGTCTTCATCCTTTATCGAATTCTTCATTTAGTTAAAACTGAATCATTCTTGATAGGATTGAACCCGCACTAATCATCAAAATGACATATTTTAGTAACAAATTTATAAAATTTCTCAATATATTCAAATATGTTATATGTAAATAGATCTACCTTCTTTTGTGTAAAATTATTAAACCCAACAGGATTTAAATTAACTTAGTATTTAGTCTCCCATAATATAATAATTCATTAATATTAAATTATATAAATTCTATTATAATAATAAATGGAATTTTATCTAAACCTTTTACAACACCAACAGTAGACAACAAATCTTGATTTCATACTTTTTGAATGATTCTATCCAACTTTTTAACATTGTTACATCTATGTAATGAAGCATTCCATTTCAGATTTTTTTAGGGGACTACAATTAATTCTCTTATTATCATCCACCATTGTTAACGTGGTGGGTTTAAAAACATTATTCTTCACCCACTTTAGTTCAGAATTTAAATTATAACATGCACTATTCAAATAATGAGAATTAGTGCATTCACAATTTTTAGAACATAGGGTTAAATTTTCTTATAAGGTTATGTTTTATTTAATATCTCACATTTTAAATCTCTTATTAATACCAACTTGATTCTTTTTAAGAGTAAGACACATTTTTGTAACTTCTATAAAAGAAGATCATCTCTTAGCTGCTTTTTGATGAATCTTGAGTAACTTCCATGTTGCATAAATTTTATTCTAACTCAAGACACATTAAATTTAGAGTTTTTTTCTAGATTTCAATAAAAATCACTCTATCGTCATATTATATCCTCATACTCATAGATTAATATTCATCTATCTTACCCTTCTATTTCAAGTAATGATCTATCTCTTTTACTTTTTTCCCTTGATATACAATTTAGTATCCTTGACATTAATGATTTCCTTTAGAGATTCTTCTAGTGCATTAATATTTTCCTCAATAACATTCTTAATAAAAAATCTCTAACAACCTTTTATATGAATGTATTCTAAAACCATGGAAAAAATTTCTTTATAAAGTAATACATATTATTCCTTGGATTAAAAAATTTTAGTGAAAGTGTTACACTTGTGCTTCTTTTTTGATAATGCATTTTATATTTCATTTGTTCCTAATTCAATTTGTGTTTTTTCATCATGAAGACACATTAAAAATGAATATATATAAGTGAAAACTTCAATAGGAACTGTATTTAAATAATTCATTAATTTATAGTATAGATCATAAATGTATTTAATAGACTTATACTCTTCATAGCTTGAATAATATTCTTCTAGAGGATCAATCTCAATTGATTTATCAGAAAAATTTTCCCTTTTATTACCTTCAGGTAGTGGTGAATTCTCTTTTTGATACTTTAGATAGGTTAAAATACATAACTACATTGCCCCTCTTTTCTTCCTATTTTTCATAGTTTTAATTAAATCCTCTGTGTTGGTACTAATATGAATAACTTTCTTTTTATCTAACTGAGGAATCTTAAAAACTTTTTAAAATTTAAAATTATGTAAATTAGATAAAAAACCAAGAAAAAAAATATATAGATACAATTATTGGAAAATTATATTATCTCTAATACTGTTTTAAGTGACTTGTGGATAGTTTATCCACATTGGGTGGGGGATGAATCCATGTAGTCCAATTTAACACATTTATTTCAAATTAAAAAATTCCCTCATTTCTATTATTCAAACATTATTCTCAATTAATATGTATCGATAAATTTATTTTTTACAAATATAAATTGAAACTAAATTAAATATTCAATGTAAATAGATTACAACATGAGGTACATTCTATAATCTTTAACCTAAATGTGGTAATCTTATACTTATTGTATTAAGGTTGTGTCTAATATATTGATTTTCACTATTATAATAATTGATTATAATGAGGAAGGTATCCCCCTAAACCCTAGTGTTACCCACACTCACAAGTGGGTAGGTATAACCCTAATCCCTTATGGAGGCATCACACTTCACCCAAAACTATATCTTTATGGGTTTTTTTATACTGGCTCCCACAAATTCTTTAGCCACACAACAGGTTTTTCTTGGATTATACCGGTAGCCTTTAGTCTTCAATTATCCTTGAAGAACAACTCATGGGCATGTTCTTACTTCAAATTTAGGAATAATTTGAATCAATTTTAAATTTTCTTCCTCAATAAAAATCATTAATGTAATACCCATATATTTTTGGAAATATTTTTTATTTTAATTAGTTTATTATTTTGTTTATATTTTTCATTTCACACAACACTAAATATAGATTTTGTTATATGAAATCACTATGTTTGGAATATGTTATAAGCGACACCATGTTAAGATTTATCTACATGAAATACTAAGATTAGGTTTTAGTACACGCAACACTATCTTTGGTTTATATTACACATTATGTTGTGTTCTTTCGATATCCTATTTAACATGAATGGTCGAGTTTTACCAAACTAAAATATAATATTAATATAGTTAGTAAGATATTATTATATTTACCACCTATCCTTTAAAATGGAAGTTACAAATAAGATTAATTAAATCGTGGAAAAATGGTTCACACATAAATATAATAACAATTATTTTGTAGTCAATTAACTATAAATGAATGTAAAATACTTTTGATAATATATAAAAGGGTTTGCTAGAAAACAATATTTATGAAGTCAAATAAGTTATATCATAATTAAATCAATTTTGAAAAATTATTTTAATTCATTTTATATTTTATATTTACTCATCTATTTAATTTTCATCTTATGTGTTTTCATGGAAAGAGATATAAATAAATCTAGTTATTTGAATAAGAAGAGGTATTTTTCTAAATGGTAATTTTATAAACATTTAATGAAGAACCCATTTTAAATATATTTTTTGACACTTTTGTAATTTTAATATTATAAAATAACATTGTTTTTTTAAATAATGTTATCAAAATTTACTTTGGGTGAATTTTTTGTATTTTTCTGAGAAGTTTTATTTTTTGATGAAGAGTGAAGAACATTGAATTTTTGTTCAAAACTTATTTTTCATTTAATTTTTTTATATTGTTAAATTATATTTTAATATGGTTTCAAATTGTATTCAGATAAATTGTACATAAATTAATACAATTTATTCATTCGAATCAATTTTACAATTAAATTGGATATAAAAACATCTCATGCTTTTAAGCATTTATGCTTACAAACCTGTTGTGGTGACACATCTACAGGATTAATTTTAAATTAATTATTCCAAAAATGTAATTTTAATTTTAAAAAAATGATTATTATTTTTAATAATAATAATGTAAAAAAAATTTTGACCAAAAATATTAGAGAATGTAATTAAAATTATTTACAGTGTTAAAGGTCAAAACTAGCTTAATTAGTGACTAAACTTAGAAAATAAGGTGTAAAAATGAACCAATAATTCTCTAAAACTCATTATATAGATATATTTAGAACATCCCAACTATAAGGATTTATAATGAACCATTTTTAACCATTTGGGGACAATTATATCATGGCGAGCTCCCAATTCCTTTCAAGAATACACAATGTGTCATTTTCCCATTTTATAAAAGGCCTCCTCTCCTCCCCCCTCTCTTTACACACCTCAATCACTTTTGGATCATCTAAACCCAACCCAAATCTCCTATAAAAACCCCAAATTAATAATCTAATACTATATTAGTGAATAAATCCAACCAAATATTCCCATTGGTTAAAACCCAAAGGAGTTACCCAAAGAAGAGGTTGTATCCTTCTTCAATCTATTTGGTTCTTTTTTATTCTTCATCTCCTCAACTCTAATTATTAAATGATTATATAGTAAAATAATTGTACTAAATATAATAATATTTTTTATAAGGGTTAAATCAACACCTATACAGACTTTCTTAAAATGGGTAATAAACTAATGGTTCTTCTTTGCGACGAACTACAGCCTCACGAAATGTTGTCGTTCGTTTTTCATTTACCACATCTCACAGTTGGTAATTATAATGGAAACAATTTTTTATATTATATATATATGATATTTATTATGTATATATTCTTATATAATTATTATATAACACATAACTTCATGATTTCATTTTTTTAAATGTGATAACCTCGTTTGGGGATGTGTGGACTACCGCCTCTTCAAAGAGATCTTATTTGTTCACAATATATAGGGAATGTATTAAGGATGAGTTTAGTAAAATTATATGATATCTGTGAAATAATAATTAGAATATAATTATAATATATATATATATTTATAATTTACTTTCCTTCTTTGAATATGATAAGAAAATGGAAACATCATTCATGCGTACGTACGGCCTACCGTCTCCATGAACGATGTATTCCATTTCATTTTTCTAAAATTTATATATTATTTAAAATATTTATATACTAAATATATATGATATATGAATCATATTTACACAATTTAAATAATTAAATCGTGATCTATGTTATATAATCATGATTAATAAGTCAAAACAAGTATGATAAACAATGCAATTAGTACCTAAAACATTACTTTAACATAGAATTGTTAATAAAGGGGTAATATAAAGTCATTAATGAATATTATATGGAATTATATATATTAATATGATTCTTTTTTATATTTATAATAAACTTATATTTATTATATATCATGTTTTAATGTGTACAAAGAAATTAAATACTTAATGTTAGGGTTTTCTCATCTCACTTTTTATATCTATGAGATACATATCATGTTCACCACTCATTTATTTTGTGTGGTGTGTATTATTATAATTAAGTTATTATATTATTATAATACTTAAATTTATAGGTAATCACATATCCATTTTATGATCTCTCTTTCATGGGGTTTAGGGTTCAAAAGTTACCAAACTGATAAAGTAATTTTGTCTCAATTTTTCTTTTTTTGAGACACATGCCATGCAGTGAATAACATATTCTTCTAATATGTGTATATACTACCATTTGAAATTTAATTTCATGAATATATTTATTTTCATTATATTTTAAGCTTAATTTAATGTTACTATCTCCTAGGTATTATGATTAAAAGTTACCAATGTTGTAAGAGTTTAATTCAACAATACCATTGTTTATCAGGATTATTTAGGATTACACATCCATTTATGGAATCATTTGATCCATATCTGAAGAAATCGTAGGAATTATCTTCTAATATGGATATTCAAGTTATATCCAAGTAATGGTACCATTTTCACCTCATTTTCTTAAGATAATTGATAAAGTGTTTTTATGAAAATTCAAATATATTTCTCTCTTCGGTCGGAAATCTATTTTATTCACAAAAAATGTTTTCCAAAAATGTTTTTAAAAATCTTTTTAATTAATATCTTAATATAATTTTCATGTAAATGTATTTTAATGAATTTTTTTATTTTTTAAAGTGATTAAAATGGTTTTTAAAAAAACAATATTTCTTTATAAATTTTAAATATATTTCCAAATAAAAAGGTTTTCGAAATTTGTTATGTTTTAAAAAATGTTTTTCAAATATGAAAAGATATTTTCCAAAAGAAATATTTTAAAAAAAATTATAAACATTAATTTATAATAAAATTTTATTTGAAATTGTTTTATGAAAATTATTTTCAAATAAATTCTATTTTCCTTAAGCAATGTTCCATGTGATATTTCAAAATCATTCTCCATCTAAGATGACATACTTTGTTATAGTTTATGCTTTACTAGGGATATGATCCAATAATACCATTCATATTATTACATGAATGGTTTATGTTATTATGGAATGATGTTTATGACACTCATTTCTCTTTCATGGGTTATATTCTTTTGAAACCTGCTTCTTTTCCGTAGTTAAGCTTTGATGAAATGATTAAGAGACCTGTATATTTTCAATAGATTATGATGTGAGGAAATGATAATGATACCAATTTCATTTAATGTTTTATTATGTGACTTTTATGGTAACCATTTATTTTTATCGGTCATTATATGATTATTATTTTTTTATCTGGTGGAACATGCATTTATGATTTTATTATGTTATGGGAGGGACTTATATCTCCCTCTAATGAATCGTTTAATAATAAATTTTTTATGATATTAAAGGCTACACTAGAGGGAATCCTAATCCCAAAAAAGAGGGAATCATAATCCTAAAAAAGATGGTGCACATGAGGGAGTCCCAAGTAGGAAACAAGAGGGTACACAGGAAGGCATCCCAAGCCTAAAACAACAGGATACATGGGATGGAATCCCAAGAACAAAACAAGAGGATACACTAAAGAGAATCCCAAGGCCAAAACAATACAGATTCCTAAGATCGATAAAAGAGGGTACAAGGGAGGGAATACCAATCTTGGAATTAGAGGGTGCACATGAGGTAATCCCAAACCCGAAATAAGAGGGTATACGAGAGGGCATCCAAATCCAGAAGAAGCTATGCGATTTATTTTTCCAAGACTAAAATGTTATGAAATTCTCAATAGGGATCCTCAAAATAAGATTTTATGTCGTTATGTTTATGCCACAATACCATGTCTTATTCCATAGTTATTCTATCATGGATTATTTTCTTGATTGTTGTATGAATCATGTCTTATAAATTTATAATATTTATGCCACGAATCTTGATTATGATCTTTTATATGTAGGGTATGATCTTATAATTTTATGTTCATGTTCTCATACCCTTATACTAATGTTATGCTTACAAATCTACCTTTTTTACCCTTATTGATCATAATATCAAACACATTTCTTATGTTTTCATTCCCTATGTTGTTATGAAATTGTTTATGTAGGAGTTCTAAAAAGGGGAGATCTTAAAGGAAAATATTGAAGATATTTCACCAAGTTCGATGACTATGTTTCCAGGTTTCCAATGTCACTAAACTATTATGGTCCTCAAGAATATATATTTTCAAGGTGCGGAATACTCATATAATGTTATGTAATATCCATGTATATTAAGCCTGGGTCACTATAGTTTGTATCAAATTAATGGTTTAGTAAACCCTTAGAAACTAGGATGGTAAAGCATTAGTGATATCCCTCTGAATATTTTTTAGCATATGATGTCTATGAGGATAATTCTATGGATGATTTAATGTATAAAAAATGCCTTGGAATTTTGGAAAAGGATAGAGTGATTGGTTTCCTAGAAATTCATCCATGTATCAATACTAAAAGTGGATGTGTCTCTTGCATAGATTTACATAGGGTTAATATCCCCAAAACACCATATTGATCTAGACTTCATCAGAAATTTGTACATGACAATAGGCTTTGCTACACACCTAGTTTAACACTCCTAAGTGAAATAATTTGGATATAATTTAGATATATAATGACTTTGAATGATATTTTATGAACCTAATGTTTAATTTCTTAAAAATTATTTTTCATTCTTTATACATCCTACAAGTATTGTTTTCATGAGCATATGGTTTTCCTCTATGATAAGTGTTTCTCACTATATTATTTTTTGTTTTATTCAATGGCTAGAACCATAAGGAACCGTGTTAATGGGGAATGCAATATAGAATACAATGATGGCCCTCATAAGTAACCAAAATTTATGGAAGGTGTATTGAAATACATCATTGTTATGACTACACGACGTAATCATGTCATGAATCGTATTGGGTTTCTAAATGACCAAAGGAGGGAACAACATTTTCCTGAATCCTTTTTAAGGAAGTTTCCACATTATTTTAATGGAAAAAAGAATCCACTAGTTGAGTAGAAATGTATTTTTACCATGAAAAATATATTTTCTATTCTCTATTATTCAGAATGTGAAAAACGTTATGTTGGGAACATATATCTTTGAAGTTGAAGTGAAATAATTGTTGAACATTACCATGAATATGAGGAGGTATGATAAAATTGAATCCATGGATTGGGATGAGTTCAAGAACTTATTTTTCATTAAGTACCTTCCTAGTATACTTCTTACAAAAAGAGATATTGCATCCACCCATCATTTTCATGTTTATGATAAGAAAAGAAGGATAAAATTTAAATGAAACTCAAAAAACTATGCAGAGAATGAGATTATATTTAATTTATGCTCAAATTGTGGAAGGAAACATGGATTAAATTGCCTCATGGAAATTAATAAATGTTTTAAGTGTTGATATAAAGGTTATAAGGCGACTGAATAATAAGGTAATGAGAATAAATAAAAATCTCTAAATAATGAACCTCTCATAATTCACTGTTTCAAATTTAAGGAGTATGGGAATTTTTCTAGAAAGTGTTTAAAACCAATGGTTAAAGATGATGGTCGAAATAAAAAAAATCTTAAACCCAGGGATATAAGTAATTCATATGAAATCACAATGGATGAAGTGAATCATAATAGTTAGGGCAAACTTATCCTCCCCTAATTAGTTTGGAATTTCATGCTTAATTTTGTATGTTTAATCCCTATAATAATATTATTTTTTATCCTTAATTTAAGTTTCATGTGATTATCTCCCTCTTCATAGATCTTTGAATAATAAACTCACATTTTATATTCTATTGATTTAAGGATAGACCCAAATTTATAATGATTTTTTTTATAATATAATATCTTATTTTACGGAATAATGGGTGAATTATATTTTGTAAGGGATATAAGGATGACTATTTTTGGAATGGTTTAAGTTAAAAATCGGATGAGTTTTTTGAGATTAATGTATTATCTCACCATATGAGGATTTATGGATATTGGATAAAGTGTAGTAAACATTATTCAGTTGTGATAACAAAATAAAATTGGAATGAATTATCATTCTATTTAAGTATTTCATAATCTATAAGTTATTCAATAATGAAAAATTAACCTTCATTTCTTGGAGTATGATATTAAGTAGAAATTAATCAAGGAACATCCAACGGGTAAGACTATGCATGTGAAATGGAATGAAATAATGTAATTATATCTTATTATAATGAAATTATTCAAAATTACAGAAAGGATCATGATGTAAAAGGTTGTCCTTCTATAATGCTTTTTAGGATATCAATAACATTTTTTATGCTTCTTTGGTGTATAGATTTATGATCATTAAAATTATCCTAACCAAGTTCTCTACCACTCTCCATCATAACATGACAGTATGATTTATCTTCCATGTCTATGTTTTCAATTGAAACATATTTCCTTATATATGGTAACCTAGTTATGAGTTACTTCGGTAATCGTTGTGGTTCCAAAATTCCATTTTTAAAAGAATTTTTATTATTCATTTTTATGATGTGGGTTCCTATAAAAGGATCTTTCAAGTATTAAACTATTTATAACAAAGATAAATTTATATAGAGAAATTAATTTTAAGGGGGGTATAATGTAACACCCATAGACTTTTTTAAATATATTTTTTGAATTAATTTTATATTTGTTTAATATTTTTCATTTCACACAATAGAAAATGTAGATTTTTTATAGGAAATCACTATGTTTTGATTTCATTATATAAAAAAAATTTGATATTTATCTACACACAACACTTATATTAGATTTTTGTAATATGAAACACTATTTTTTGATTCACTTATATAGAATAATACATTATTTTGATAGCTTTGGTTACACATAAGGTCAATTTTTACTGAACAACAATATACTATTAATATTATTGTTAGGATATTATTATAGTTAACACCTATACTTTGGAATGAAAGATATAAATAAGATTAATTAAATTATGAAAATATGGTTTACACATGTGTATAAAAATAGTTATTTTTCTATAAATTAACTTGAAATTAATGTAAAACCATTTTTAAAATATAGGAAATTGTTTTCTAGAAAACTATATTTATGAAATCAATCGAGTTTTACCTTAATAAAAACACTTTGATAAATTATTTTAATAATATATATATATATATTATTTATTCAACAATTTACCTTTCATATTATGTTTTTTATAGGTAATATATAATAATAAATTCAATTAAATAAATAAAATGAGGTATTTTTTTAAAAGGTAATTTTACCACCTTTTAATGAATAAACCATTTTAAATATAATTTTTTAGACTTTTATATTTTTTTTATTTCATAATATAAACTTCATTTTTTAAATTAGAATATCAAAATTATCTTTGGGTGATTTGTTTTTATATTTTTGAAAAGTTTCATTTTTTTATGAATAGTCAAGAATGCTGAATTTTAGTTCAAAACTCATTTTTCATATAATTTATTTATATAGTTAAATTTTATTTTAAATTTTATTTAAATAGTAATTATAAAAATTTAACATCCATCTATCCAATTTAGTTCATTGTAACCAATTATACAATGAAATTGGATATATAAAAAATAACAAACTTTTAAACATTTATGCCTAAAAACCCACTGTCATGACATGTCTATGGGATTAATTTTAAATTAATTTTAGAAACTTATATAATTTGAATTTTGACAAATGGATTCAATATATGTATTCAGACAAAATTTATATTATCTAATTATTTCAACATAGTTTCTGACAAAAAATATTAGTGAAAGTAATTAAAATTAATTATTGTGATTAAGGTAAAAACAAGATTAATTAATGCATAATCTAAGAAAAACGGTGGAAAATGACCCTACACTTGTCCAAAAAATATTTTATAGACATATTTCAAAAAACAAAAATCCAATAATTATTTATAATTATCCATTTTTAACTCTTGGTGGAAAAGTAAAACATGAAGAACACACAATTATTTTCAATAATACCTAATATGTCCTTTTCCACTCTTAAAAAATGACTCATATACTTCATATCTCTTTACACCTCTCAATCCCTTTTGGATCATAAATAAACTAAAAAAATATCCTACCAACAACCTTAAATTAATCATAAGTTCCTATCGTTGGGAATAAATCCAACCAAGGATTCCATTTAGTGAAACCAAAAGGAGTTACCTAAAGAATAGGTAACATCCTCCTCAAGATCATTTGTTTTTTTTCATTCTCCATCTCATAAAATATTTTTATTCTAGGAATATATACTCACCTCAATATCATAAATATACTTATATTATGTTATTATAAGGGTTATACCTACACCTACATACACTTCCATCAAATGTTTAACAAACTAACTGTTCTTACGTATGGCGAACTACCGCCTCACGAAATGATGTTGTTCGTTCTTCCTTTACAACCTCTAATGGTTGGTAATTATGATGTAAGATGTATTTTAATATGATATATAGGATATATATATATATATGATTTATTTATTCTTATTTAATTATAATATAACACATATCTTCATTCTTTCCATTTTTTGTAAATAGGATAACTTCATTTGGAGGCGTGGGGACTACCGCCTCCTCAAAGTGATGTGATTCTTTTAAACTTTACATGTAATTTATTAAGGATGGTATTACTGAACATATATGATATATATGAAATAATAATTATACTATAATATAATTTTATAAGTGAATATTATATGGTATTATATATATGAATATGTATTTATTATTTATGTATAATAAACTTATATTTGTTATATATTAGGTGTGAACGTGTACGAAAAAATAGAGTCTTATGGTAAGGGTTTTCTCATCCCATTTTTTATATCCATGAGATACATGCCATGTTCACCACTCATTTATTTTGTGTGGTGTATATACTAAAAATTAATGTATTATATTATTATTATCCTCAAATTTATGGGTATTTACATATCCATTTCATTATATCTCTTTCATGGGGTTTATGGTTCAAAAGTTACCAAATTAGTAATGTAATTTTGTCTCAATTTGCCTTCTTTGAGACACATGCCTTGTTATTCACTTCTATTCTTATAAGAGGTGTATATAGTAACTATTGAAATTTCATATTGTTAATGTATTTATTTTCATTATTTTTTTAGCTTAATTTATTGTCATTATCTCTTGGGGATTATGAATTAAATTCACCAATGTGGTAAGGGTTTATTTCTATAATCTCATAATTTATGAGGATTGTTTATGATTATGCATCCATTGATTGAATATTATTGTCCATATCTAGATATCTCTCATGAATTATATTTTACTATGTATATACATGTTATATCCAAGTAATGGTACCATTATTACATTTTTTTTAACTTATTATCATTAAGATAGAGTTTTAATAAAAATCCAGCTTTATTTCTCTCTTCGGTCTGGAATCTATTTTATTCACAAACCATGTTTGATAAAAATGTTTTTTAAAAATATTTTTAAATGGTATCTTAAGATAATTTTCAAGGAAAATATTGTTAACGAAATTTTTTATGTTTCATTTTGTCTAGAAGGGTTTTTTAATGCTTACCTTATATGTTTCCAATTCTTTTTTTGAGGGAAAAGCTTTCAAAATGTATTCAAGATTTATTTATATGTTTTCAAAGTATTTTCCAAAAAAAAATTTGAATATAATTTAAAATGAGTTTTTCAAAGAAGAGAATATATTTTTCTCAATATAAGTTTCAAATTAAATAATAAATCTTTCTTTATAAAAAATATTTTTAATATGGTTTTATGAAAAGGATTTTCAATGGAAAGTTATTATCTTTAAGAAATGTTCCATGGGATATTTCAAAATCCTTCTTCATATGAAATGAAATAATTTTTTATAGTTTTTTCTTTACAATGGATATTATAGATGAATACTGTTTATATTCTTTCTTTAATGGTTTATGATGTAATGGAATGATGTTTATGATACCCATTTATCTTACATGGTTTATGTGCTTTTGAAACCCTCTTCTTTTCATGGGTTATGCTTTGATGAAATGATTATGAAACCTATCTATTTTCCATGTGCTATGATGTGAGTAAATTTTAATAATTCCCATTTCATTTCATGGGTTGTGATATGATTTCTATTATAACCACGTCTTTTTTTGGGTCATGATATGAACAATGTTTTGTTATCTTATGACACATGCATGTATGATTTCATTATGAGATGGGTGGGACCTATATCTCCCTCTAATACATTAGGTAACAACAATTGTTTTATGAGATCAAAGGTTAAACAAGAGGTCATCGTATAATTGAAACAAGAGGTAATCCTAAGCACTAAAAAAGATGGTACATGGTAGGGAATCCCAAGATTGAAACAATAGGGTACATGGGAAGGAATCCCAAGACTGAAAAAAGAGGGTACACTGGTGGGAATCCCAAGCCCAAAACAAGAGGGTACACAGGAGGTAATACCAAGCCCAAAAAAATATAGCATTCTAAGCCCAAAAAAATATGGTACACAGGAGTGCATCCCAATCCTAAAACAAGAGGGTACACATGAGGTAATCACAGGCCTAGAAGATGATGGTATATTGGAGGGAATAGCATGCCTAAATTAGGTATATAGGTTAATACCCCCATTAAAACATGTGATCAAGGTCTTGGTAGGTAGCTTTGATATAGGATTTTATATTCTTATGTGTATGCCATGATACCATGTCTTATTACATGGTTTTTCTCTTAATATTATGATCTTGATTACCTTATGATTCATGTTTATGAACATTCAATATTTATCCCATGACTCTTTATTATGATATTTTATATGAAGGTTACGATATTTTAATGTTATGATCATGTTCACATACCCTTATGCTAATTTTATGCTTACATATCTCTATTTTTACCCTTATTGAGAATCAAATCTCACCCCTTTCTTATGTTTCCTTTCCCCAATTTATGAAGAAAGGTTTTTAAGTCAGATTTATAAAATGGGAATATCATTAAGGGGGTGTTAAAGATCCTCTTCCAATTTAGATGACTATGTATCCATGTTTCCAATGACACTAAACAATTACAGTCCTCAAGCATTTATTCTTTTAATATGTTGAATTTTAATCGAAAATGATGTAATATACATGTTTGATAAGCCTGGATTGTTATAACTAACTTATATCGAATAATCAACTCCATCATCATGAACATCGGCCCTATGCTCTATCTTCTGGAACTTCTTCTTCATGCACTTCAATATCAGGAATGTATGTAGTTTTCCACTAAATTTTTATCTTACTCAAAAAAATTATGGTCTCCGAACTTTTAGAAACCCCGTGCTAATTTTAGAAAATTCAGTTGTGAATCCTCAAAAATATTTTACTTGAATGATATTTGAAACTGAAAAGATGGACAGTCCCTCTATTATATATTATCAAACTCACATATTATTCAGCTCATTATTAATGTGCTCTCCTAATTTTTATACCCATTATGGAGTGTTGAAATATCTATGAAATATGATGTTTCTCTATCTTTATGGTCTTTCTTTTGATAAATATGGAATGACCAAGACTTATTTTCATTCATTTCTTGGGTCAAAATTATTCGATATTTCCTCTCATATTAACATGAATGATGCATTATGATTCAAGATATTTGTATATTTAATTCCAACTAATAATCATAAGTTTGAATTATACTTCACATGAAATTTATGTAAAATATTTATGGTACCTTCCAGTTCTTTAAAATATATGACCTTCACTCCATTTCCTTTTCTAGTTTTTTCTCTATATCTAAGTTAATCAGCCACATATATCCTTGTATCTTCAAACTAACACTGACATAACTCTTAATAATTCTGTTTTCTTCTTTAATTTATCCAACTCATTATTTAAACTATATAATAAGTTTTCTCAGATTTAGGTTCATAATAAAATATCCTTATCTTTCAATCATCCCATCTTCCAATTGAAAACATTTACATCAACATGGATTTTATACTCATCATATTTATCAAATTAAAACTTTTATAGAATTTTATCTACACTATTTTGTACTAATTTGATTTTCATTAATGTCATCTTTATCTTTAAATTATAAGAGAATTTCTCAAACACTTTCATATTTATATCATCAAAAGTTATCAGTATTATTTATTACTTAAAATTATGGTCTTTATATTTCAGACATACTCATGATCAATCTTCTAATACTTATATATTTTTAAATTCCCAAATTAACTTTTAAAAAATAACCATTATGAAAAGAAATTTTATTATTACATATATCAGTGTGAACTCTCAGTGAATTTACCAATTCCTCACCCCTTTATAATTTGGATACCTCACCTTTTTTCAAAAAAACATTCCATCTTCTAGACTCAACATGAATAATGAATTGATTGAAAATAATCATGGTATTTATTACATTTATGGATCAGAATATCACTTTTGGACTTAAATATCATACAATATTCTAAATATATTCATCTTATAAAATTTAGGTAACAATTATACCTTAACATGTCATTCTATTTACATTTTCATTACATAGTAGGTCCCTATAACTTTATTAAATTTTCCAATCAGCATAACCTTTATTTATCATGTAAGGTTTTTCTCTATGGAAAATTTCTAGTATCCACAAAAGAAATACTATTATATATTTTGTATGTTTTCTTCATTATTCAAATATTCATAGAAAGTATGTTTTTAATTAAAAATATATTATTTTCAAACATATTATTCTTTAATTTTCCTAATTATTCGGTTCAACTACCTTCGAGACTCCTTAACATGTAGTGTTTCTTCTAGATTTGTCTCAAAGTCTTTTTAAGAATCCTGATGGATTAATTTTCTAGATGTACACACTCTATATCTATAAATTATCTTCTCAAATTATTTTATCATATCTTTTGAATGTATTTATGGCCTCATTCCTTATTTTCTACATGATCTTTAAATCAACATCCTTCAATCATATTATAACTTTTTCACACTCATTGTCATCATTCATAGTTTATCGTTCATGAGTGTATCATATGACTAAAATATATTCTAAAACTCCAACTTGAAACTTTTGTATAGACTTCATCCTACAACATAACCCATTCAACCTCATCCAATCATATTTCAATGTTGAAAATCTATTTTTCATACTTTTTAAACACTAGTATATATTATTATAAAATCTATAAATAAAATATAGAAGATATTGTTTTCATCAACCTATATTATTTTTTATATATCTCATTACGTTCAACTCAAAAAGCACTATATGTATTACTTTATATAATATCCATCTTCACTCAGTATTAGTATTACTTATAGAAACACATTCTATATAAACATTTTGGTTAATCATCCAAACTCAAAATATAATTAGGAGTTAACTTCCAAATTAGATCTAGACTCTCCTTGTGTTCTCAAATGTTAACTTCTAAAATACCCCATATTTTAATTTCATCCCATCTTTATTCTCTATATTCACCTTTCTTTACTTAATGGATTTACTCAATAATTTAAAACTTATAATCATACTTTTGGTTCATCAAATGTTAATAAAATTATAACATTCCTAATTTTTCCTTTGTTTATTTAAAAATAATTTCAAACTCAATCTAAATTTAATGACTACCATATAGAGATTTTAATTTAAACTTTGAAATTTTTCATATAATTTGTGATAATTCCTAATTTAATGGAGTTCCTAGCAATGAAATAAGGATTATTTAATTTAATTTATAACTAAGATAAAAGTACAAATAATGGATTAAAATCATTTTATAACATTCCATCACCAAAAGGGGTGATACAGAATGGTTATTTTTAAAAAGAAACATTCCACCATTTAAAATAATTAATCTCTGATTAAACCTATTAAATTTAGTATTATACAAATAAGAGTCACATTACACTACAAGGGGTTGATTTAAATGTTTTTTTGTATCTTTTCCTAATTATTGTTTTAAAAAAATTAAATAATGAAAATATTTTATAATGGTTCATCATTAGGTGATAGGTCGATCGTTGAAGTTATTGTCACAAGATTGTTGATGATGAAGATACCAAAAGAGAATTTTTATTTGTTAGATGAAATGTCATGAAAACAAATTCAATGAAAATCTATGGTTGTATGAAAACCATATAGATATCATGTGGTTAAATATAATAGATAATTAAATGGTATTCCAGAAATAGTAAATATATTTATTTTTATCATGTAATTTACATTGGGTATATACCCAAAGAAGTCTAATTTTGTTTATTTTAACTATCAAAATAATTATCAAGGTTAGTGGCCATAAAAATCAAGTATTCAAAAAAAGAGTACAATAGTTCCAATTAATAAAATAAGTTTCATCACTTCAAATTCCAAATAGTCTACTGGAAGAAACTTTATCAATATTCAGGAAAGCATTTGGTCATCCATCAAAGTGTAAAAAACATAATTAAGAAATAAATATCTTCCATGAGAACATGAGTTTGATGTAATTTGAATTGTTAATTATCTCAAGGAGAGGCCAAAAGAAGTGATTTTGGGTGACATAATGATCAAAACATGTAGATAACATAATTTGATTTCCTTAAGTAGTGGGAAAACCGTGGTGAAAACTCTTGAAACAAGGAGGATACAATAATAGAATAAATTGGAAAACAATGTAAATAGAAGGAAAAGATGAACGATAAGGAAAAGAATGATGAGAAGTAAGTTATGGAGGATAATACCCCAACTTATAAATCACCAATATCATTTTATAAAGGATGTGGAAATGAGAAATGAATGATTAAAGAGGTATGTTTTTTCAAATTTTTAAGAAACTTTATATTAACATTCCATTTCCAAAATTTTTAGTGAACATGAAAACTTAAGAAAATTACATGAAATATTTAGTCAGAAATAAGAGTAAGATTGAGGATATTGGAACAATAGCACTTATGATATATTTTTTATTTTTGGGGTTGAGGAGTCTACAAATGATGAAATAAGATCTAGTTAGTTTTAGTTATTTTTATTATTTTATCTTATGTGTTTGGAAAAGACTTTTGTGATTTAATTGAGAGTGTGACCATCATGTTATAATCAACATTATAGAGCTTCGGATTAAAGTAGATGATGCCTTCTAAGGTTCTTATTTAATTGAAAGACACAACGATAATAAATCTATGAGGTTTTATTAAGGGTGTTTTAGTTTATATAGATAAATTTTACTATTTGATGGTTTTTTATTCTTAAGATAGATAAAGAGGAAACAAACTTTATTCATAGGGTTTTTTAGTAATGCAATGGACTTTGATATATGTTCAAATTGGGTATTTTTCTTTTATATTTAGTGATGAGAAATTCACTATGGGAAAAATCACTATTTGCGACAGGCTATTTGCGATGGGAATAAATCTCGTCGCAAATAAGAAGTCCATGAAGCTATTTGCGATGGGGAGAAGTGCCCGTCGCTAATAACCAATTATTTGCGACGGGATTTCGTCTCCCATCACAAATAGTATGGCACAGCTTGCGCGCAAAGCCACGCAACTTGCGCGCCAAACCGCGTAGGGTTATTTGCGACAGGTCCCATCGCAAATACCTGGCGACGATAAATAACTTTTTGCGACGGGATGTCGTCCCGTCGCAAAAAGAAATTTGGCAGGTATTAATTGCGACGGGACTCGTTGCCAATAACCTTTTAACCGCCGACTATAATTAATGTGGGTGAGGGTAATAGTGATGAGGCCCGTCGCAAATACCACCATTTGCGACGGGAAGCCCGTCGCTAATAATCCCGTCGCAACTAATCTAACCTATATATACCCCCATCCGTTTTTTCCCAAATCATTCAGATCTTGCTCTCTTTCTCTCTTTATTCTTCAGTTTCAAAAAGAATTGCTTTTTTGTTGAAGTTTTTTATATAAGACCAATCGGAGGGCGTCAATATCTTCAGAATATCAAAGTTTAAAGTATTTATATTTTATGTTTTTTAGATTTGTTTTATTTTTTTATGTTAATTTTAATAGTTTTTTATCAGTTCTAATTTAATTAGATATAATTAGATATAATTTGTAATAATTAGATATAATTAGTAAAAATTATTAGTAATAATTAGTAATAATTAGTAATAATTAGTAACAATTAGTAACAATTAGAAATAATTAGATATAATTAGATATAAGTAGATATAATTAACAATAATTAGATATAATTAGATATAATTAGCAATAATTAGCTATAATTAGGAATAATTAGCTATAATTAGGAATAATTAGCTATAATTAGCAATAATTAGGAATAATTAAGAATAATTTGGATTTATTAGCAATAATTAGGAATAATTAGCAATAATTAGGATTAATTAGCAATAATTTGGAATAATTAGCAACAATTAGGAATAATTAGCAATAATTGGGAATAATTAGTAATAATTAGGAATAATTAGGAATAATTTGCAATAATTGGGAATAATTAGAAATAATTAGGAATAATTAGGAATAATTAGCTATAATTAGGAATAATTAGGAATAATTAGCTATAATTAGGAATAATTAGCTATAATTAGCTATAATTAGCTATAATTTGCACTAATTAGCAATAATTAGCAATAATTAGCTGTAATTAGCAATAATTAGGAATAATTAGCTATAATTAGCAATAATTAAAAATAATTACCTATAATTACCTATAATTAAGAATAATTAGCAATAATTAGAAATAATTAGGAATAATTACAAATAATTAGGAATAATTAGCAATAATTAGGAATAATTACCAAAATTTGGAATAATTTGGAATAATTTGGAATAATTAGGAATAATTAGGAATAATTAGGAATAATTTGTAATAATTAGGGATAATTAGGAATAGTTAAGAAAAATTATGAATAATTAGGAATAATTAGGTATAATTAAGAATAATTAGGAATACTTAGGAATAATTAGGAATAATTAGGAATAATTAGGAACAATTAGGAATAATTAGGTATAATTAGGAATAATTAGGAATAATTAGGAATAATTAGAAATAATTAGCAATAATTAGGAATAATTAGGAATAATTAGGAAGAATTAGGAATAATTAGCAATAATTAGGAATAATTAGCAATAATTAGCAATAATTAGCAATAATTAGGAATAATTAGAAATAATTAGAAATAATTAGTAATAATTAGCAATAATTAGCAATAATTAGCAATAATTAACAATAATTAGCAATAATTAGGAATAATTAGCTATAATTAGCAATAATTACGAATAATTACAAATAATTAGCAATAATTACGAATAATTATCAATAATTAGGAATAATTAGCAGTAATTATGAATAATTAGCAATAATTAGCACTAATTAGGAATAATTAGAAATAATTTAGAATAGTTAGGAATAATTAGTAATAATTACCAATAATTAGGAATAATTAGCAATAATTAACAATAATTGGAAATAATTAGCAATAATTAGCAATAATTAGCAATAATTAACGATAATTAGCAATAATTATCAATAAAAAATTATATTTTCAATATTTACAAAAAAAATATTAATAATCTTAAAATAATAAAATATTTATAAAATATTAAAATTATCAATATTCACAATAGGCTTTGCACTATTCTTATGATTTTCAAATCTCAAAGGGTTGTCAATTGTCAGGTCATGCGCAATAAAAAGTTTGTGTCAGTCATGTCTAATGTAAACTCTATAATTGTCCTTTCATGGTTGATCAACTCACAATTGGTGTTGCAATCAAACAAACCAAGTCATGTCATTCTTATCTATAAGAATTATCTCACGTGAACCTTTTCAAAGATCATTCTTCCTTGAAAATTTAAGGGAAAAATAATGATATTCTCTCAAATTTTTAAGGAATAATGATCTATGTATAGTGTCATGTGAGATGATTCTTAGAGATGAGAATGTCATTACTTTGGTCGTCCTATTGCAACACTACTTGTGAGGTGATCAGCCATGCAAATACAATTATAAATTTTACATTGGATATGACTGACACAAAGTTTTTATTCTGTATGACTTGACAATTAACGACCATCTGAGATTTAAACATGTTAAGAATAAAGTAAAGTGGGTTTTGAATATTGATAATTTTAATATTTTATATTTTTTTATTTTAATAATATTAATATTGTTTTTTTGTAAATATTAATAATATAATTTTTTTATTACTAATTATTGCTAATCGAAATCTACTTGGATAATAAAGGGAAAAATTTTAATCATCTCCACAACGATGATTAAAAAATTTCCTTTCATTATTTAAGCAGTTTTCCTTTTTCTAAGTATTGCTAAGTATTGCTAAATTAGTAATAATTAGTAATAATTAGTAATAATTATGAATAATTAGTAATAATTAGGAATAATTCGGAATAATTAGGAGTAATTCGGAATAATTAACAATAATTAGCAATAATAAGTGTGAGAAAGATGCAATTAAATGAGCTGTTGGACAAAAGAGTAGACGCCAATCCACTAGAAATTGTGTCACCCTTAATTAATGATAATTATTAAGTTGTTGTAATTATTTATCTTCTTTTTCAGATAGTGTTTTTATAATTTCAAACTATTCAAAAATAGTGATGATTTTATAATTTATGTAGAAAAATATGGAACAAGGAATTCACCAATAGTCATTATTAGATGATTGAGCTTGGATAAATTAGTGCGGAAATACAAATGGTTCTGGTTTAAATCCTACATATATTGATGGTGTTGAAGATTTCCTAGAATTTGCATCATCAAAACCAGAATATGTTTCAGAAGGAACAATTAAGTGTCCTTGTAAAAAAAGGAGCTCTGAGAATGTTTGACACATTTGATAACGTTGGGGGAAATCTCTTGCGTTTTGGTTTTCAACCAGATTAATTTTTTTGGTATCAACACGATGAACACAATTCCAGAGAATATTCTAATAACTTGATTCTAGATCCATCACGGTTTTAAAATTTACTACATGATGTTTCAAGTCCATCTGTGCATCAAACGGAAACTCACGATGATATTGATTTAACTCCTGAGTTGGCACCATCCGAATTTTATGAGTTGTTGAGGTCTGCTGAGGATGCATTATATCCTGGTTGCAAGAGAAGCAAATTAGGAGCAGTTGTAAAATTTATGGCTTTTAAATCAGATAATGCAATGACAAACAACTGTTTTTAATCAGATATTTTCTTTGGTTAAAACATTGTTACATGAAGGAAATGTGTTTCCTGCAAATTACTATGAGAGAAAGTGGTTGATTTGTAATTTGGGCCTTAGTTATTAGAAGAATCATGCATGTTCAAATGATTACATCTTATATTCTGGTCAAAATGATTCATTGGATATTTGTCCCACATGTGGACAATCGAGGTATAAAGAAGCTCAATCAGGGAAGTCTATATCGATTCCAGTAAAAACATTTGATATATTTCCTTCTTACACCAAGATTTCAGCATTTATTTATGTCTCAGAACAGAGTGTCAATGATTTCATGGTCCAAAACCAAGATTTCAACTGATAAAAGTTTGAATCATCCATCTGATGGTGATTCCTGGAAACATTTTGACCGTCTGCATCCATCTTTTTCTATTCAATCCTAAAACATGCGACGGGGTCTTTCTACTAACTGCTTTTTCCTGTTTGGTTCTTATGGTAGTCAGTATTCATGTTGGCATGTCTTTATAACTCCGTACGATTTGCCTCCATGGATGTTGATGAAGGAGCCTTATATCTTTTTGACTCTATTTATCCCAGGACATCCGAAAAAGAATAATGATGTTTATTTGAAACCATTGATTGATGAGTTAAATGCATTGTGGAGTGATGGTGTTAATAAATATGATGTTGAGACCTCTCTGACATAGGCTGAGGGTCAGGACGAGATGGCTGAGTATAACAGTACTCATCATTTCAATGAGGTGGGATGGATGCAGGAGACTCAGTATGGCTTTGATAAGGGAACAGTAGTTGGCATCGACTCAAATTTGACTACTAGTACTTATTATGGTACTACTGCGATGTCGGTGTCTAGATCGAGAGGAGCTCGTGGAGAGGCATCATCTTCTGCTTCATAGTATCAGGAGAAGTTGCGAGCTCAGGCTGAGAATATAGAGACTTTGCAGAAGTAGCAAGAAGAGATGTGTATGTGGCAGCAGCAGTAGGAGCAGCATTATGAGGAGTAGAGCCATCAATGGTAGCAGCAACATCAAGAGCAGATGGGGTACATGCGTTGTTTGACTCGTAGTTTAGGGATATAGCTTCCTCCACCAGCTCATTCAGCTCCTCCACCTCCTCCAGACGACCCCCCAGTGATTTTTTTATGTTACAGACATTTGAATTAAAATTTTAATATGAATTATTTACATTTTCTGACTTTTATATTGGTGCAAATATTAAATATTTTAATTTTTAATTTTTTAATATTTTTTTATATTTTTTTGTGAATATTGAGAATTTTAATTTTATTTATTTTTTTATTGTTTTAATAATAATATTATTATTTTTTCATCAATCGTAATATTATTAAATTTAATTTTTTAAAAAAATTAATATATTATTTGCGACAGGGCCTTTTGCGATGGGACCCCGTCACAAATAGCCTAAATAAATATTTTTAGAAACATATTTGCGATGGGTAAGTAATCTCGTCGCAAATAATTTTTTGCGATGGGCCCGTCGCAGAAAGTTATATATATATTGCGCCGGGAAAATATCCCTTTGTAAAGAGTTTTTGCGACGGGCCCATCGCGAAAATGTTTATTTATATATAAAACAAATAATCAGAAGCTTATTTGCGACGAGAAACATTCCCATTGCAAATAATTTTATTTGTGACAGCATTTTCTGCAACGGTATATTTGTGATGGAACCCCGTCGTTAAAGCCTATTTGTGACGGGATCCCATCGCAAATAGTCCATCGTAATTAAGAAGAATTCCAGTAGTGATTAATGTTCTATATTCATCATGAGATAAAAAATTAATTAAGAAGATGTGGTTTCGAGTAAAGCAAGAAAGTTATATGTTGAGAATATTACCACCATTTAAGAGAGAAAATAGGGAGTTGTTGTGATGCAGAAAGAAATGGGGAAAAATGAAAAAAATGAGGATAAAATAGGGTTCGTTGATAGGATAGAGGATGTTGGAAATGATTCTATGTAAAGGAGATGATGGGCGATAATATTTTTGGTTAGTTTATGGATTAAACATTTATTTTTCTGGATTGACTATGGATTAGTGTATTGGTCCTATCAAAGTAGAAAACATAACACCATAAGGAAGATTTAAGCCTATTTTAGGGGAATAAATCAGATCCATCCATGTATATAAATATACAATTAGTCCATTCATTGATCCATATCAACTGACTTATTTCTTTTATTCTATTACACAATTTGGTGAGGTCAAATTTATGTAAAATATATTAAATAAAGAAATCATAAAAGGTAGCCCTATTTTTTTATTTCTTTATTAGGAATTATTTTTCAAGATTTAGTTTAAGAATTCATTCTATGAGTTATAATTAATTCAACATTATCATTTTTACCTTTAATTGAATAGATTAGGTACTTTCTCATGTTTATTTTTTCTCTAAGTCATGGTGATGGAGAAAGTCCCATATAACAAGATAAGAAGAGAGAAAGGGAATTGATTTAATTAATGTGGGATATTTTTTGTAAAATTATTTATATCTTTTAAATCATTAAGATTAAACTTTTAATTTTTATAATTTTTAAATTATATGTCACACAGAGATTTATTTCTATAATTATTTAATCTATAATGCAAAGAATTTCATAGAAATTAAAAGAGATTAATTTTAGGGGCCATAAAGAATACATTTAAATCCACTATGAGTGAAAATATTGTACCAAGCATGAGTTTTTATTCAATGAGGATAAATTTATAATCTATATTTTATTGATTTTTTTATAATTATATCTTTTAATGAATAGAGAGCTTGCTATAAAAGGGGTTGGATGGTGTATGATGAAATGCATTATAGGAAGGAAAAATGAATATACATAATTGAATGTAGAATAAATAAAGAAGAATGATAGTTCTATTCAAGAGGTTATCAAATGGGATTCTATATTGTATCATTAGTTATCCTTGATTATACAAAATTATAACCCTCAACAGTGTTTTTTTATCATATTATAATACCTGTATTTGTGAATGTCCCATGTACTTAACAATCACCAAATGAATTGTGTGTTCACCTACTCATGGTTTGGTGAACTAATGTTCTTATTATTTGAGTGAACTCCCTAACTCATCTATATAGTCTTTTATTTTACATATTAATCCTTTAATCACAATGGATCAATCATATTTTATAATGGCTAAGTGAATGGAGGGATAAGATTTTATAGATGAAAAGATCATCCAAGAATGGTTTTACAAAGGAAAATGTCACCAACCTCACCCCACATACTATCATTAACAACATTTTGAGTGGTAATAAAATAATTTCAAACTACAAAAGATCATTGTGAGTACACTTGGGTTAGTTATCTATTATCATTAATTTTGGAGATTATAGTAATAAAATTAGAAAATATAGAAGTTGAAAGCATGGACAAGAATGTAAGTGAAAAAAATTAATTTATAATCAATAAAAAATGATGCTAAGTAAGAAAAAAAATATGAAATCTAAAATATTGAATAAGTTTTAAAAAATCCTCGACAATTATTTAAAAGAATCATATAAATTTCTAGAATTATCCTCCATCTTCTATTCGTCTTTTGATCAACTTGGATGGTCTCAAAATATAATTAGATTGGATTTTTCCTTACACAATTGGAATCTTGTAACAATACATTTCAACCCTTATGTTCCCATATATTATACCATTTTGGGTTATTTTCATTTATAACATCAAAAATGAACATCCTAATTTGGATGGATAATGAAAGTCAAGGTGCATTTCTTATTCACGGATGAAACATGGAATTTGAATACAATAAATGACCTCAATACACCACTAAGAGTGGATTTAGGTGAATGAATTATATTGATAATAAATTGAGGTTAACTAAAATTATTTTGGGAACTCAAGAGTATGTTAGATACAGAACGGATATTTCATTATTTATTGGGGTGTATTGCAATCAATAAAGGTTGTGTTGGGACGTTTGAGATTTTATTTCACTTGAAGGATTATCTATCAGGGATTGGGGTGCATTGTATGGTTGAAAATAACTATATTGGAAGGTAAAATTATATTGTTTGGGTAAAAAAAATCCATTGATTCTTTGTTGAGTACGAACACATAGTCCTTCATTGTGATGTTCATAGTTCCCAAAATTTTGATAATCACAACCTAGAGAATAATAAAGGGACTTGAGGTAGTTTTTATTAGGATCCAAGACTAATTGGGATAATAATGTAGTCCCAATTAGTCATCATATCTACTGTTGGTGTTGGAATAGGGTCAAGTGCTTCTATAGGACTCTATTTCCATGAGGATTCCTTCTAATGGAATATTAAAAGGATATTTTGGTGCAACAACACCTTCTTATAGTTATTATCCGAGATGAATTGGTTTTAGTAAATATTATAGGGGTTGGGGAAGACTCTATTGGAATTCAAATGGATCATCGGGTTACAAATATGGGATTACATTTGTGAGGTGATGCCTTATCATGAGCCAACATGGGATTTTTTGTCTTATGAACATATCTTGTATTACTATGAATTTCTTACACTAACCAATATGATCTCAATATCTCAATGGATTCCTTGAATTATTTCCTTAAAAAAATAATAAACACACTTTAATTAAAGTATGACCATGAAATTTAAATACAAAATATTGATTAATTCATTAAAAATACTAGATTATTTTAAATTACCATTAGGCTCCAAAGTTCACACTTTTCATAAATATGGATTATAAGCCTAAGATTTATTCAATAAATAAGGATATAAAAAGTGTGTTGAAGTTAAAAATTAATGTATTAGATTATATTATCTGTATTGGGTGGGCACTCGATTTTCATTTTTTCATCAAAATAAATGGATAAATTTGAAGAACTATAAAAAATCACCGTAAAATTATACATATAGGATCATGCACAATAAAATTATAAATAATTTAAATATAGAATTACCTTAACTTTAGTATTCTCCTTGATTAATTTTATATCACTGCACTTATTAGGTTTTCGTTGTATTAGAGAATCAAAATGAGGATCCCTTTAAAAGTATCCACATGTGCTCCTTGAAACATTGAGTCAGGATCTTGGTCTCTTAGGTTCTAGAGTGATATTATAAAGTGCTTTGCAGTATTCACCATGATCATATAAATGAATCTATTATTTTCTATCTCTAATACTGAGATACAAAGGAAGGATTATCTCTATTTATCACCCTAGAACTTGAGAAGTCAATTCTAAAGAGAATTCCCGTTCCAGGGAAACAAATTTCAATGTAATCACACACTAGGTTTTATGAAATTAGGTTAAAATTAGAAGAAATAGAAATACATTATATTTTTTAATTTAATACTAATTTAATATGTCATGTCAACATTCTTTTAAGTAATAATTTTTGTTATTTTAATTAACATCAAAATTAACCCCTTTTTTCTTTTTTAGAAAAATACTAAAATAACTCTAATTATTTTTAGGTAAAAAATAATACTTAAATACCATTTCATAAATTAACATATTTATTTAAATGAAAAAATAAATTACATATTTCATCATACTAAAATAATTAAAAAAATAGGTGACTAGTAATGATCAAATATCATTTATTAAATTAATTTTTCTTTAATCGATATTAAAATATGTTTATTGAATATTCAATTTGATCTAAATTCTTCCATAAACATTTGCAAACTTTAAATAAATAAATATTCATTTGATAAAATAAATATTATATTCACTTTACCTATAAATAATTATTTGTTCAAATATTATCATAACATGAACAAATATTTATTTTAATATATTTATTAAACATTTTAATATGTAATTATCATATTAATTAACTTGTGAATAAATTAATAAGATATTAAATTCAACTCAAAAATTATAAAATTAAATATCTCTTAATTTAATTTTATGGTCAATTTATCTTGAATAAATATTATTCCACTATTTGGGAATAAATTTATTCATAAAAATAAATGTAATAAAATTTAATTAGTTTCAGGATACACTTAGTGTGCGACCCTCTAGGCCCCTTTTTTAATAGTAACAGTTTAAACATACATAAATTCCATGATTAGCCACTAGAAACACATCGTAAGGATTATAGAGAATAAAATTAGAGTTAAAATTAAAAAACATCATATTAATACTATAATATAAAAAACATTTTGTGTAATGATATATTATCAATCTGGTTTCATGCTTGTGTCATCACCCAATATGCTTGATTTATATTTCTTTAACTTTTGGAAATGAACTAGTCACTAAACTACCATTGAAATTAATTATATTAGATAGTTCATTTTAAATCAAAGGATTAGGGGAATATTCTTTTATTAATTTTGAATGTAAAAAATTATTGATTATTTAATTAATTCCATATCACTTAGGACACACTCAGTGTATACTAGCTCACCATGAGCATATGTCATCACAGTTTTTATCCATATAGAAAAGTATATTATTCATGATAAAAGATAACAATAATATCATGTCTAATAAAAAATAAACATTCTTATAGATAGGAATATCCAATGACATATAAAAGATGTGTCATGTTATAATCTCTTGGACCCAAGAGCCACTAAATTAGCTCCCCGAGCCTGGTCGCCACATAACCTTAAGCGCATCTCCCTATACGCTAGAGGTTTTAGGACTAGCAGTGAGGTTTAAATAGATCACAAGGGTAGACTATACCACATTTATTAGAGAAATACATAGAATAAAACATATTAAATAATGGAAATATTAAGAGATAAACTAGAAACAGGAATTACCAAATCATTTCCTTAACGGGGTACAAAACATAACAAAATAATAAGTAAGCCATGTCATGTTAACTCTTCCAAAATGGACGAAAACCCAAAATAAAGAAAATAAAAAAAATCCAAAAACAGGTCCCAAAACCAAGTTACTATCCTCATCTATGCACATCCCATTTCCAACTCAACTCCCTATCATTGGGATCTTTCCCTTTCCCTGACATGCTACCATGAAATCTGTTCGGGTACCAAAAGGCATCCTGAGCTGGGTGTGAGTACAAATCAGTAGTACACCACCAATGGTGTCTAAAAAATCTAGTATAAATAGATATTCCATGAATGTATTAAATAAATGAAAATTCAAACAAAAGACATATCAGGTTTCATTCGTTAAAAATATTCACTTTAACCATTTTAACTAATTATTCCATCTCTTTCACTTATTCTAGGTGTTATAAATTTACATCATTACATCATGGATTAAGCTAGTATGTTACTGTGCTTAAGTAGAAAAGTCAATCTTCCTATCTCACTATGGTAAACATCACATTAACTGACTATAAATCATTTTTTTTAATTATAAAAATCCGGTTTAAGGGAACCGGTGCCCAAACATACAACCACAATCCCAAACAAGGAAAACACAAACTCGACCACCCAACCAACATAGAATTACACAACAGAAAAACAATAGTCATATCTGCATCCCCTGTCGGATTCTTCTTCACTAGTAGCCATAGCTGATTCCCATTCTGGCGACCTCCAGTAGCTTGCACTTTGGACCCAACACCTGAGTTGTTCCAGTGCTGGCTAGTCTGGAGAAGTCCCCTTGATCAAGCTGCCCTTCCTAACAGCCACGGTCACCTGACTATTCCCCTTTGAGGTGGACCTAGTGCCCCGGTCTAACCCGACCAATGAATTATGGGGTGGGGTTTAGAGCCTCAGTCTAACCCGACCAATGGGTGTATATTCTCAAGTAAAATACCCCACTACTACCAAGCCATGTTCACATGATTATTTATCCATTAACCACATATACCATATCCAATACCATTCATAGTAAATACACATAACATTTACAATTCACATTTTAATCAACATATAATTCATAATCAAGCCTTAACTCATTAGCACATTTACAATTTACTTAGCATAGCCCATTTAACCCATTTATCATATTCAATAATTCACATACATTAACTTATTTCACATAATTCATCAATTCGCATGTATTATCCCATTTATGTTATTCCATTACAAAATCATAAGTCATTTGACATATTCAATTTATTCCATTTAACCCTTTTTCACATTTTTCCAAAAAAATATCTTATTCCACTACCAACATATAGAAACAACTACCATTAGTCCCTCTTTATAATTTGAGCCAACATCTAAACACATTTACCTTGGACACTGTTTTTGTACAAGTTAACTTTAGACTTAACACTACAATTTTCCATGTTCAGAAATATTGGTACACTCCATAAATATCCCTAAACCAGTGTAATAAATATCAATGCATCCCACAAGGATCATGGGGGGTCTAAATAATCATTTATCCAACTATTTTTCCAAATCATACTAAAGGCATTAAATGAAAATCAAGAGGGAAAAAATATTCCAACCACACATGCACAAATAGAAAATAGCACTATGGTATATAAGTTGTATACCACCTACCTCAAATCTCGAGATGAATGAATTATTAACATTATCCTTTAATACTTATTCAAAAACCCTTTGATTCCCCAACCTAAGATCCACTAGAAAATATGGTTTTTGGAATTCATAAGAAGAAGAACGAAACCATAGGTTCTAATCCAGAAAAGAGATGCAGGTGGAGTGTTATACATACCATCATCTTCGATCTGCACCCAAAAATACTCCAAATATCCTAGAATCAATGGATAATGGTTCTTGGGATGATTTGGGAGTTTTGGTTTACACTAGTGTTACTGGAGAAGAAATTGGTGAATAAATCGGGTGAGGTTCTTAAAATCCCAAGTGTTAATTTGGTAATTTTTATTTTTTTAATTGGGTACAGAGTTTACCAAATCCTGTTCCAATATTGAATTATCCTCTATCCAATAGGGGTCCAAGACACTTGGTTATATGGGGATATCGCATGGTTTGACAAATTGTACGACAACTGTGTGGAATGCCTCTGTCCAATTCTGTATAGTTTGGCTTCCCCCTTGCTTAGTCTTTCTTAATTGTGAACCCCCCATCATGGAAAGAATGGTTTGGTAGCACAGTTTCATCTAACAATGTTCCAACAATGCAACCTACACTATAAGGTCGTTTTATTTTTTTTCTTTTATTCCCCAAACCCTCAGAACACCCCGGAACCTCCTCATGCACTCAATAAACAATCCATAAACCAAATTGTGGGATTTAAGCCAAAATTTAAAAAAAAATCATACATCCATGATGTATGGGATATTAAAACCTCCCCCTTCTTATAACAGGGTGTCCTCAATCCATGCTTCTATTCATCACTAAGTTTCTAATGAAAATAGATCAGACCACTACGCCCACACATCTGACACACTTTCCCAATTTTCATCCTAAACATTACCATACAACCATAAAACAAAAACCAAGGGCACAGGCTTGTCCCACAAGAATTTCTCACTACAATCCACAATACGAACTGGAAGCTCCTCAATGGACTCATCAACCTCAAGATCAACATCCAAAAAAACAATTTATGGTAGATGGTATGGGGTGATACTGACGAAGATCTGAAACATGAAAGACAAAATGCATGCCAATATATCCTTGTTGAAGAGACAATTGATATGTCCCCAGTCCAATCATATCTACAGTTTCAAATATCCCCATGTACCTAGGTACCAACATTCTCTATTTCTAAATCCAATGTTAACCCAACATCAGGGACACCGGAATAATCACATGATCACCCACATCAAACACAAGAGGTCTATGATGTTGATCCACATAAAACCTCTACCTACTCTGACTGCCAGTCCGTCTTTGGGTCAAAGTTCGTACTCAAAGACACCTGGGTACAATGTGCCATTTTTCATCCCTATAAGAAGTGTGATGTTAAATGCGGATCTCGATATGGAATTATCTTTTGTGGTACCCCACGAAACTACACTACCTCTGAAACGTACAACTAACCCAACATATCCATGGTGAATATCTGGTGAATTGGTAAGAAATGAACCACCTCGTCCAGCTGATCAACAACTACCAAGATTGCATCACTCTTTTTAGGAATACTTGGAATAAAAACCACCAAATCCATCAGAACATCACCCCATTTCCATTACATAATTTTAAATGGTTGTAACAAACCACTCGGTCACTGATGCTTAGCCTTCACTTGCTGGCTGGTAAGGCATCATGCCATGAAACCTACAACCACATTCATAATCCCTAGCCACAATAATGCCTATGAAAATCATGATTTTTTTCAAACCAGGATGCACTTCTCACTTTCGCACATGAAACTCATGCATCAAATATTCTCAAATACAAACTGAAACAACGACATGGCCATGAAAAAATTGATTTCAACATCACCAATGGTCCAACAAGAAGGTGAATCCCCAACATTAAGAAACTCTCTTAAAACTAAAAATTTTGAATCCTCATACTGCCTCTCCTTCATCCAGCTCAAAATCATGGGCTCAACTTCCAAGGTTGAAAGGTTAATCTTATATTGACCATCCTATACCTCAAGATGCATCTAAAAAAACAACACCATCATCTTCCACTCCAACATGATTCCTAAACAATCTACTTTTGAGTCTTCTAACTCAAAACATCTGCAACACCTTTACCGATGTTTAAACCATATCAAATTAAATGGATTGAATGTATCCAAAAAATCTTCACTATGAAATATAAAAATCCTATTGATATAAGATTTACGCAAGTCTTTTATGATCAGTATACAATGTAAACCATTCCCCTAATGAGTAATGTCCCCCTGAATTTATGGAATGAACCGTTGCGGCCAATTCAAAATCATGTGTAGGGTAATTTATTTCATGAGGTCTCAACTATCATGACCCATACATAACAACTAATTCATACTTCATCAAAACCTCCCCAATCCCCACACCAGATGAATCACAATGCAAGGTATATTTCTTACCAGGCTTTAGTAAGATCAGAATTGGCATGGTTGTAAACAATGTAATTAATTCCAAAAATGCATTCTCACATTTCCCATAACACTAAAACATCATGCCCTTCTTGTTCAACACTAATAGTGGTACTTCCAAACACTAATGTTAGTTAATGAACCTTCACTAATAGCTGTCTAAACCCAGAAAAATCCATACATAAGAAACATTATTTGGATACTCCCAATACATAATCACATACACTTTCTCTGGACCCATTAACACACCTTCCTTATAGATAACGTAACCCATTAAATGAACGCAATCAATCCATAAATTAAATTTGGATATATTAGAATATAGTCTATGCTCTCTTTATATACTCAAAACGATATCAAAATGTTTGGCATGATTGTCATGGGTTTTGTTGTACACCAAGATTTCATAAACAAAAACAACTGTTAACTGATTCAGTAAAGGATGAAATATGTTGTTCATTTGGTCCATAAACATTATTGTTGCATTAGTTACCCCAAAAAACATAACAATAAACTCATATAACACACGCCTTCTCTTAAGGGTAGTTTGTGGTATATGAGAAGGTATCACCCTCAACTGATGATACCCTTATCTTAGATAAATTTCTAAAAACACTAAAGCACCTCTCATCCAGTCAAAAATATCATCTATTCATGGTAGAGGTTATCAGTTCTTAACCATCATCAGATTCATCTTTTCATAATTAATATATAGTTGTAAGGATCTATATTCTTTCCTAGAAAGTAGTAATGGAGATACCCAAGGAGATTTACTTACAAGAATAAATCCCTTATCCTCTAGTCCCTCCAACTGGGTTTTTAGTTCATGGAGCACTATCAGTGTCATTCTATATTATGGAATGGAAACTAGTTCTACCACTTATACAAACTCTTTCCTTATATCAACATCCATCTTAGATGGAATCCTCGAGAAATCATCATGAAACATATAGTGGAACTGATCCACCATAGGAGGGAAGAAAATCTTCTCTTCTCCCCCATCACCTAGAAAACACTCACCACTTAGGCTATGAGTTCTCCCAAATTATAAAAAAATGGCTCTGCATAGCCTTCCCAAAGATCTCATTCCCCACAATGTATATAGATATTCCCTTCTGGGTACATGAATCTCACCATGGGATAACAACAATCAATATGGGAATGGTTCGACACTAGCTAATTCATGCCCAAAATTTGATCAAATCCTAAAATCTATAAAACAAAATAATCCTATCGATAATGGTACCCACCAACCTTAAGATCACACCCTTTACTCTACCGAATATTTTATTCTCACACTCCCATGGTGTATTGATCAGCATAACCCCACACACATGTTCCATCACTAGGACCAAAATACACACAAACTAAGAATATAAGAAAGAATATAAATCACCTATATCAAAAAAACAAGAAATTGTAGAAGCTACAAGGATCATACCTCAAACAGTCAATGGTACAGGCTCACCACCCCTAGGTTTAGACTAAAATGTTTGAAGAGGACCTAACCATCTACCCTAGGCTTCAGTCTGAGTTCTTGGTGCTACACTACCATACTGATATGGATTCTCTCACCCCAGAGTACCATGTCTACCTCCTCCACCAATATGACTAGTAGATCTCCAATTGCCTCTCTGATTTGGGGTAACCAACCCCCTACCTGAACTCTTTATCATCTTAGGTCATCCATATGTGCCTAGATATTGAGGGATCCTACAAAAACATTGTACATGCCCCACTCTTCCTCGTTCTCAACATTCAATCAATGATCTGGGAAACTTCCCATGAATGTGCCCCGACCTTCCACACTGATAGAAAAATACATGGTCAACAACCCAAGAGGTTTACCCTCTCTTCTGACTACTCTGTACACTTCCACCCTTATGATTATTTCTACAGGGATGCTTCCTACCTTCATAAGTCTCACCACTAGTCCACCGAACTGCAACAAAAAAACCCACTACCGATAGATTCTTTTAAGTGCCCTTCTGAAATAAGGGCCTAGTCCACCACCTACATAAAACTATTTAAATGAAATATATTCACCTTGGACTTGATCTCATGTATAATCCCATCCTGGAAACATCTTTTCATAGCGGCCTTGTCCCCTACCGAAGATGGAACAATGTGTTGCAAGTCTATGAAACTACCTACGTACTCTATCACTGACATAGTTCCTTATGTCAACCTCATAAATTATTTATCCCAATCTTGTCACAAAGTATCATGATTGAAGTGTTCTAGAATAATTTCTTGGAATTCCTTCTATAGAAAGCCATCATTCTACTACCTCCAAACCAGGATATCCCAGCAGTACTTCATCATTCAAAGCAAATTATATGCTTCCAAATTGACTCTATTCTATTCAGAAGTCTCCTAGTGATCCAAAATCATTTGGATGTAATCTATCCAGAACTCTACAGCCTCAGGTATACCCTCTCTGAAACAATTTCAAGGGTGTTGTAGTTGGAACTATCTGGTAAGATCAATCATACTAGGCACGACCTGCCATGGGTCTCATTCCTTCATCTGTATAAAATAAGAAATGTTATCACAGAACTGTTCCTCTCCTTTATTAACCTGATCTACTGGAATTTCTTACCCCACTTCTACGGGATAATTATCAGCGACATACTCTTGTCTCCCAACTAACACACATCATCATGGTGGAATTTTCCTACAATACCAAGCACGAGTCTTAGAACACATAACATAAATCTTCCACAATTTATATAAAAGAATGTTCTCTTCTAGACATAAACATCCCATTTTGTATATATTATCCCAGAAGACATCATCACAGCTAGAACACCACACTTGTTCATCCATAAAACAGGTCATGGATTACATGGGGTAGACAAATAAATATTGTTACAAGTCTTTCATTTAGACACCTTTTTAAAACACTTTCCACACTCAAAATGAAAATCTTTAATATTAGGCACATTTTCTGATTCACAACTTGTTACAGCCAATAAGTGAACTCATTTACAACCCTTTATTATGTAGAATATATTAACTATTCTTTAGCATTCTTTCCATTTACCCCTTTCCATCATATTTATTAGACACCATTTTCTTTAAATGTTTTAAAAAGTAAATTGTATTTTACCCTCCATGTTCCACACACCCATGACGTGTGTTCATATCATGATGCATGCCACCTATATCCCTAGGTGCCTATAAAGATTTATGAATGAAAAATTTCATGTCATTCCTTCCATGAGTAAAATATCATAAAATGGTCACATCACATAACAAGTGCATCACCCAATGGTGAAATGTCATTCAATAATAACTACAGACACCAAGAACCACAATCCCACTCTGGGCACTTGGGTTATACCTTGTACATTGGTTTTCTACTCCCAATCTCCAGCTCATTAAGAAGACCCAAAACATACTAATCTTATATATAACATATAAAAATAATAAGACCATATAAAAGAACCACTCTTATACCACATTGTAACATCCCTGACCAGGGATCCACTAAACTGGTGCCCCAAGCCAGGTCTCCACATGACATCAAGTGCACCTCCCTATATGCCAGAGGTTGTCGACTAGTGACGTGGTTCTAATAGATCATGTGGGGAGACTATACATTATTTATCATAGTAATGCACAGTATAAAACTTATGAAATAAAGTAAATAGTATGAAATAAACTAGAAACATGTATTACAAAATAATTTTCCAAAGGGGGTGAAATACATAACCAAATGATAAGTATGTCATGTCATGCTTGTTGTACCAAAAGTGAATAAAAAAAAATATAACCATCCAAACTCCCAAAATTGTACCCAAATCCATGTTTGGATCCTTATCCATGCACATACCAAGCCCAACTATACTCCTCCACATACGGCCCTTTCCCTTGTCCTGATGTGTAACCATGTAATCTGATTGGATACCCAATGGAGGCTTAAATAGGGTGTGAGTACATCTCCATAGGCCACCACCAATGGTGTATACAAATTCTGAAAAATAAACAGATAGTTCATTCAATTATTTAATAGATGAAAAGGTAAAAATACAACATGGGTGTCATTAGTTGGAAATATTCAATTTAAAAATTTTAACCACTTAATCCATATTCCTCTCTTGTTCCAAGGGTTAGGAATTTATATCATTTACACCATGGCCTAATATAGTCAATTACTATGAATAGGGGATTAACTCAAGTTCACTATATCACTAAGGTAAAAATAAAATTAACAATCACAATACACTTACCTTGGAGACTCAGTCTAGTAGTTTCATTAAATGCAACCATTATGGGAATAGAGCCTCAGTCCCCTTACTTAACCCATGAATTGTGGGGTGGGGTTTAAAGCCTCATTTTAACCTGACCTATTGGTATAGATCCTCAAGTATGATACTCCACAACTTCTAATCCATGTCTTCATGCTTATTTATCCATTAACCACATGTACCATATCACAAACCATTTAGAATAAATATACACAACACTTATAATTTTCATTTCAATCAACTTATAATTCATCATCAAGACTTAATGCATTAGCACATTTACCATTTACTTATCATAGAACATTTAACCCATATCCATTTTTATACCTTAACCCATTTACCATATTTATACATTCCCATAAATTAACCCATTTCACATAATTCATCAATTTTCAAGCATTATTCCATATACGCTATTCCATTATGAACTCATAAGTCATTTGACACATTCACATTATTCCATTTAACCTCTTTCACATTTTTACAAAAAATACCTTATGATATTTCCAATATCTAGAATAAACTACAAATAGTGCCTCTATATAATTTGAACCAACATGTGAACACATTTATCTTGGTATCTATTTCAATATAAGTATAATTTAGGCATAACATTAAAATTTTCCATGTTCGGAAATATTGGCACAATCCATAGGTGGCCGCAAACTAGTATAATAAATCTCATTACATCCCATGGGGAACATGAGGGGTCTAAATAATAATTTATCTCACTATTAGCACAATATTACTAAAGGAATAAAATTCACATCAAGGTGGAAGCAACATCACAACCATACATGGAAAAATCAACAATAAAACAATGGGATATAACATATAGAACACCTACCTAAAATATGATGATGAACACATGCTTAACATTTTCCTTAAATCTGGATGCAAGAACCCTTTGAATCCCCAACCTCATATCCATTAGAATAGTGGGGTTTTAGGGATTTAGAAGAAGAATAACAAAACTAGAATCCCTAATATTGAAAAGAGAAGTAGGAGGAGTGTTAGACTTACCCTGAGATTCAATTAAAACCCAACTGCACTCCAAACAGCCTAGAATCCAATGATAATGATCCTTGGAAATCTTTGGAAGCTTTGGTACATCATGTGGCTTACATGAGTAGAAATGGTGGAAGAAATCAGGTGAGGATCATTAAATCATGAGGAAGAAATTTGGTAATTTTCACATTTTAATGGGGAACATGGTTTGACATCATGGTTTTCTAAACTGTGGTCCAACCGTGTGATAGGATCTATTAAAGAGGGGTTCATATCGCACGATTACTTGGGGATATCACACAATTTGAAAAAACCATTCACCGATCATGTGGAATTACTTTGTCTAAGTCTTCATGGTATGGATTTCCCCCTTGCACATTTTTGCTTAACCATGCACCCCTCTTCCAAGATAGCACAGTTTGGGCACATGGTTTCCTCTAACCTTGAACCAACCATGCAACTTGTTGTATAAGGCCATTTTCCATTTTTCTTCTATGTCATAAACCCCTGGAACACCCCTGAACCTCCTCATACACCCATTAAACATTACATTATCCAAAATTAATATGTTTATGACAAAATTTAAACAATAACATAACTCCATGAAGTCTGGGATTATATATATTTTTAATGGAAAGGTTTTCCTCATGACCTCTCTTCTTATAAATCACCAATTGTGAACTTCATGATAAGAAGTCTCAATGCCTTTGATCCCCCAACACATGATAGTTTAAAAAAATATATATATCATCATATATATGTATCTAAACCATAAAACATACTTATTTAAGGATGTTTCCGTAGAATCTCTTGGTTCTCATTATAGTGGGGAAATTTTATAACATATTGATGTAGAAAATGTTACATGGAAATTTTCACATTTATGTTATCTAGAATTACTATCACTATGTGATAAGAAAAAACATATTCTGGTAATCAGATGTATATAGATAATTGGTTTTAAGGATCCAACTTCAAAAGACTCCCACTGTCACTATATCCAACTATTAATATTTTTCAACCCATTAGCACTTACTTTACTGAGAATTAATTATTTATTTGAAAATCACTTTTGAGGAGAATGTGGGAAACCAAGATGACATCAGAGACATAAAACACAACCAGGCCTCCACTGCAGAAATCATCAAGGCCAAATACATTCCAATTCAAAAGTAAGGAAAAGTCCCACCCTAGCAAAAAAACAATATAATCAGTGTCAACCTTCTCTACCCTGCTTGGCTAGCTGTCTCGTGCAATGATACATGGGCCCGGTACCAATGGAAAACGCCATACCCTCTCCAAACTTCCAATTCTAAATAGTAATGAAAAGAAGAACGCACTCTGCTCTGAACATCTTCTAGAACATAACCATGAAAATAAACTAGATGAAATGTCTCATGAACCATGCTCGTGGTGCGATAAGAGAACACATAGAATTCAAGACCACAAAGCGTCATCCAAGAAAAGAAAAATCATCCCCTCCTACAAATTGAATCGCAGAAGGCAAGATATCATTAAGAAAAACATATCCAAAAATAGTAAACAAAAAATTGATTCACCCCAAACTGTAATCATCCTAAATCAAATAGATACTTCAACAGAATCATGCATTTCACTTATGAAAAGAGGGGGTCCACCCTGTATCCCCCGAATCACCACCACCGAATCGAATCCCACGAATTGCCATCCCAAATCCATCCAAAACATAATAGCATCTGTAGAAACTAAGAACAAATAAAACCTTCACAGAACACTGTAAGAGAACCTAAAGTAAAACCAGATCAAGATCCCGCTGCTGCCATCTAGAACTCCCATAGAGGCCACTACCAACCACCAAACGCATGAATCCGAGGATGAATCAGCTCCCTCATACTGCGGAAGTGGAGCTCAGCATCTAGACTGACATCATTCCATCGAGGGACCCTATCCCTAAAATAAAGAGTCGAGTAAGAAAGATGGCCAATGATGCGTATTATCAAGACAGCCGAGCCAAAAAGCACCACTGCGATAGAGGTTCCACCACCATGAATAGCTGAACATGGGGAGAGAAGGTAAGCCAGTCTGGGATGATGGAAAGAGGTGGTGGAAGAAGGAAACCCTAGAACGTATTTCCCCTTATGGGCTCATCCACTAAGGGTATATTTGCACTCACTTAATGTTTATGTTTCTAATAAGGTACGGATTTAGTCAATGGATATACCACATTTTCCACTATAGCTAATATTCTCACTATGACTTAATCCTTTTATGTAAAATATCTCAAGAGGTGTTATCCCAAAGGATATACCAATTATCTTCTTCTATAAACTTGATACCTTGGCTAGTTCCGTGAACATAATATTATCATAATATATATTATCAAAAAATTCACTTTATTAATAAAATTCAAATATCAATAACAAATCTTTGTTTAATTCATAATTCTAATCTAACTACATTAGAAGCTACAAAATACTCGGTACATGTAGATATCGCTACCAATGACTTCAATAAGATTTTACTTCTCGTATCCTTATCCTAACAGGGATATTAAATAAAATTATCCATTGAAAAGACTCATTTTGTGTCCCCTTGATAACCAGTGTTCCTTATTCTCCATGTACATGGAACTGGTCCTTTGTACTTTATGAAGTACTGTTGGATCATTCTAACTATTGGCTTGTGTTATTTGTTTGGATTTATTTTATTATTTCCCACCCTGACATATGAATAAACACTATAAAATTATACAAAATATCATTGAATATGTAACATATCCCATATTATAATAATATAGATTTTTAATTATCATATTAATCTTTTCATATATCAAAACACACCATCTTAGATAGATTTTATGCCATATTTCATAGGCAAAAATTCTATCTTGAATTGCACCATCTTATATTTTTCAATATTTTCTCAATTTATGAAGTATTAATTAGTATAAGAAACCCCATAGATCAACCATAGTTGATATTTATTCATGTAACATAGGTGTCTACTCTATGTCTTAGATAAATACTCTTATATTTAGTCTTAATTAACTATATGATTAATATTTTCTTTCTATATGTTATCAACATATTTTACTTAGAGAGCCATGGAACTCCCACTAACCTTTTAAATAAACATTGAAAAATAATCATACTATGATTTAATTCATACATTAACCAATATATGGATCCATTCTATATTTATATAATAATAGTGGTACTTATTATGTAAACTTGAATTCAAAATGGATTTTAACATAGGTATTGGAGAAAAGGTTCCCATGATTTTAATTTCATGAATGTTCTTTAATGTTTAACAAACAATATTTCTTTATTTGTAATCTCTTTTATTATCCATTCCCATATCCAATTTTAATTCCAATTTGTACTAAGTTTTATTTACACGAGCTGGAGATACTACCAATATACTGACTTGATTTTGATACATGGAATCCATTTTCATGTTCATTAAAACATTCCAACATTATCTTATTTCTATTCACTGTATCCTTATTGAATAAGTATTACTTATTATAAATGGTAATATATATCACCAAAATAAGTTATTATAAAGTTATCACTTTAATTTTATCTCTCATAAATAGTATGTGTCACTAGAACAACACCTCCCCTTAATTATCATGCAGTATATATTCATATGCCAATTCATGTGCATCTAGATCCTTAAATTCATTGATGTTTATTTTTCATTCACTATCTCAAATAGAGATGAGCTTCCCTCAAATACTTTTTATATCATATATATTGTAATATCATTAGTGAATTATGAAAATTAGCTAACATTCACATTTTTTTAATGAAAGTTTATTGTTAAAATAATATTTAACAAATATTTTGCATAAAAATACATGATTTTTTGAACTTATGGATTTATTTCATATTTTAACTTATATGAAATAAATTCATCATTATAATTTCCATATGGTTAAGTGTTAACACTTCTATTTTAAAATCATAACTCAAAAGGAATAGTTAAAGACTTGTAATATTTATAATACTCCTCATTGATCTTCCATTTACTAACATAATCACTTTGAAGTTTGTAGGTTAATGTGAGTTTATGTATAAAACATGCTATATTTTAATGATTGGATAATTATTTGGTTAACATATTCTTTGGATCACCATTTTAAATAATTCTTATATTTTTTTAGCATATTATCTACTTCAATTTTAAATTTCTTAAATCTCGTAAATAAAAATCATGATGTAAATGAATTTACCTCAGGTATAAACTGAGAGTAGTTCACATATATATTTATAAATTAATTCTAGAATATTTTTGGGATTATCAGCATTTAATTTCAAAAGGATTCTTTGTATTAAAACTTAATAAGTAAGCATGTCAAATACTAAATATTTTTATCTCCAAGAGTCAAAACACCATTCTAGCTATATTTATGACATTTACATCAAGTTTTTATTGAAGAAGAACTATCTTTCCACAACTGAATTTTATTAAAATATTATATTTTATATTCATAATTAATTACTAATATTAGAAATATAAAATTAAATTATGATTAAAATATTAATTGATTATAGTATACCATACAAATATTCATTTAAATCTTAAAATAAAGTATCATAATCTCAAAACAGGACACTAAGATAATGCTTTGGTAACACCCAATAAAAAACAGTCTTTCAATACAATAGTATTTTCACTTGGTAATGTGAAGTAGTGATATTATTAGTTAATGTATTAATCATGCACCCTTAGAAACTTAAATATCTACATCATTCTTATAATTTTTATAAACTTTCATGGTTCTTATTTTTGGATAAAAATATATGGGTCACATATATTATTTAATACCCAAGAAGTGATACCAAAATATTACATACAATAATGAATATAAATGGAGTTTAATGTTTTCCTTTATTCATATTCAATTCATTATAGTTCTTCTTCTAGTGCCCTATCTTTCCAAATGCAAAGTAAAAACGCTTTTTGTTCATTGCTCTCCCTGTTTATCTTTCATTTTCTTGATGTACAATGTAATGGAACTAATGAATTCAACTTTTTCATTGTCTTTTCAAATATTTCCATCATTTCATTCACTATAAGGATTGAATAACCAAATTCCCACATATCCATATCATCTCAGAGAACCGTAGTCAAATTACTCTTGAGTGACTTCTCCATACTATTCATTTCAAAATTCTTAGTGAACTTGAAGAATTTGGATGTTTAGAATGAAATACTGAGATTTATAGATAATTTATTATCTATATAGAAACAAAAATTCATTAATTGATATATTTACTTCATCATATTGAGTAACTGATCACTATACTTATATCTATCATTCATTTTACACATGTACAGTTTAGTGAAAATTGTATTTATCGATTTACTCTCTTTCTATATGTAACATTATTTAAGATGATTCAACAAGGTGAATCAATCCATATCCTAATGTTTTAAAATCCATCCACTACACATAGTTAATAACAATATTCACTAAAAATTGGATGAATCATCTATGTGACTCATGTGGTCATCCTTTTAACCCTCTCTCTCTCCCTAATGTGGTGAATCATGTATAGGGGATTCCAACAGATATATATTTTTTCCTTTATTAGTGCTATATATTAGCTCTCGTACCACTCTTAAAAAAAATTTCCATGTAGAAAATATATTTATCTAAAACTAATCAAATTCACTATGTGGTTTTATTTTCAATTTACAATAATAAATAAAATAAATTTTTTTTTACTTTATCATGATTACCAATTTTGACATAATTAATGATTTAATGAAGTCTCTTAAAATTTATCAAATCCCAAAATACCATATCATTTAATTTGTAATATATAGTACCTTAGGTATTTTAGTAAAAAAATCTATATTTCCCTTATCATAACCAAAATAAAGGCCTTATCAAATTACACAATGGTATTTATGTCAACTTTATTGATTCTAACTCCATTAAGTCACAATTCCTTTATCTTTTGAGTAGATTCCCCAATCCTAAAATCCTATACTTGGATTTCCTTATCACATGCATCAAAATTACATCAAGAATACTAGGGAAACATTTATTTTCTATAACTTAGTTAATTATACACAAAACATTCATTTAAAATCATTGATAATTTAAAAAAGCCTAGTTAGGTCCATACTAGTACTTTGAACAATGGTTATATTCTAACCCAAGTGATGGAATCCCTTTGATGAATTAATTTTCACATGAGGGATTTCATTAATTTATGGGTAAATTTTATATATTTTATTGTTCACATCAGTGTTAATTTTATTTAAAACATATATAAAAAAATAATAATTTCTAAAAAATTATTTATTTATTAATTATTCTTGAATAAGATATTATATTTTATCCTTTACACCCTTATAAATTACATTATCTAAGAATCTAGATAAATAATTAACTATAAATAATAAAATATAACTTAAATATTTTATTTTATTTTATAAAATCATGATTTTTAGTTTATTTATAATATGTAATCACAATTATTTAAGAAAATAAATAAGCTAATAGTCACAAAAATATATAAACATCCATGTATTGATAAGAAAATAAAATTTTAAAATGGTTATGGGTTTTATCTATAGGTTTGTTTATTGAGAAGTGATAAACCAACCTTGACCCTAGTGGAAATAACTCCTTGTGAGGTAACTTTTCTCATGTTATATTATCCGTAATTATTTTTTGGACCTCCTTGATTATATTCAACTCAGATCAAGTCCTAAAATGTCTCCTATAGTTGGGAAATCTATCATTTACAAGTGTATACTCTCATAGAAGAAAGTTCTGTTAAGGGTTCATGATTATATAAAATAATCCTTTGAAACATAGGCCCATATTGACTAAAAATTGAATAATTTATTTTCTAGATAATTCCACTTTTAACCAGTTGAGAGATATCCCTTACACATAATGAACACCCATAGATTGATGGAATGAAGTCTCAGTGGTAGAGAGTTCGTTACTTACTATAAGGCCCAAGCCCAAGACCCCGCTCCAGCACATCACCTTATCATATTCTTATATTTTTTATCCATATTTTATGTCCTTACATTCACATAGGGAGATTATAATCTCCTCCACCCTAGTATTCATCATTAATAATTACATTTTAGAACCTCTATGAAAGACCTTGATGTGTCTAACTAATCACCAGAGACTTCCTTTTCATCTTTATTCTCTCCACCAGATTGGAACTATATAACATGCATCCATGAGGCCTACATTTCTGGATTTAAATACCTAGGGATTATAGGCCTCACCTATATATCTTTAAATCATGTTATGTCCTATAGGACCTATGGCCCAAATTCCTATTGGTGGCCTAAAGGCCATGTGTCCCGAAGACCCAAATATATGGATTTTAGGCTTATTTTAGGTGACTAGTTATACTAGTACAATAAATACTATATAAAATAATATAATAGATTGTATAGTATCATAGAAAATCTACCTCCATCTATATTTTAGCATGGATATTTTGGATGCCAAGAAGGGGGATGTACCACTCAACTAAAGTATCTTTGGAAAAATGTTTGTATGGTTAATGTTGGACTCCCAATGAGGGCCCCAACTAAGCCCAGAGAATACAGTGCATTCCTATGCTAAGTAAATAGTTTTGAATCACCTTTCTCATAATATGATTACTTTTTGAGTATAGGGGGAATCAATCCTAAACAAGTTCCCTCAAGAAGATAGATAAAACCACCTTATGTACCACTCAACTAAAACCCTAGTGGAAGCATGTTGGACCAAACATAATAAAGGTTTGAGGGATGATTTATAGAAAATAATATTTAATTTAATATTATTTATCACATGATAAACCATGAAATAAATAAATATAAAACAGATATAGGTCAATAAAATCTCATGATCATTGACAATATGTAATAAAAACCACATTTAATATTTCTATAATTCATTACAAATCCCTTTTTTAAGATAAATTATCTTGAATAATAAAATAATTAATAAATTCATTCATTATCTTAAATTTCTTCTAACTTATAGTCATTGAGACATGTTAAGAACCCAATTATTTATTAGGGAATAAACTTATAAAATATATTTTTAAATGAAATATGTAAGTATGTGGTATGTTCTTTGGAGGAAACACATCATGCAATTCCTATGTAATAATAAATATCAATTCATGAATTTATTGGTTACATGGTACATAATTATACATGAAATGTTGTATGATGTACAATTTATACTATTTGTTCCATTTAATCTACACTATATGGCATGTAACTCCATAAGACTTGTCACTAAATACAATGTGTGTGGTTCATCATGGTCAAACTACATAGTATTTGTGGCATGTATGACCACACGATACGTCATTAATGTGTGTGGCGTGTACCACTAGAAAACCATGAGTAATTCAAAATGTGAATCCAACCATTGAACATCATATTTTGGAAGTTAATATGCAGTTTCTAATTACACCACATGCTGAGTCACTTGGAATGAGGATTATTACGTGGCATGTACTTTGTTTGGATAGATATGTGTCACACGGTATGTACTCTAGCTACAAAAAAATTAGACGGTGTCTGGTCACATTTTTTGTTGGTATTCAATTTGGGGTATGTGGTGATGTTATGTATTAAAAACAATTATGCGATTCAAAATAAACATTATATACCTTATTTTGTTTTACATGGAGTGCTTTAAACCAGTACATGACTTATAATTCCTACCAACCATTGAAACATATCGGTGGTCATTACGAAGTGTGTAATGAAATCACATAATGACGTTCATGAAAAGATTTAATTTATATGGTGTGTTCCTAGTTTATAGAAAACTGATCACATGGTAAATACTTTCCCACTACATTCCATAAAATTGTATTATTTAGCAGGAAACCTTCCCACCTTTAGATGTGTTTTTGGAGCATTCCCTCCATGTTTTTCCTGTTCTTGGGCAAACGATGTCATATTAATGTTTCCTATTAACCAATATAGTTAGAATGAAATTTTAAACATAAATACATTCAATAAAATTCATAAAATTGATCAAATGTTTTATAAATAATTATAAATAATAATGTGACCCCTAATGCCACTTTAAGGTTCTAGGGAATAGTAAGAGCATTGGTTGGGAACCCAACTTGGGGTTTTAATTAAAATAAAATTATAAATATAAATAAATATGTAAAAACACCTTATAATTCATCACATAGAATCACATGAATTTAATTTATATTTAATTTTAATATATAATTCGCCCGACTATGGTATTCTCCTCGGTCAATATTCTATCGCCACTCTTTTCATGTTGTTGTTGAGTAGGAGAATCCAACTAAGGATCCATCTAAAAATATCTACACATGCTCCATGAATGATGGAATTATTATCTGGATCTTTTAGTTTATAGTGTGTGGTAATCAAATTCTTTGCGTCATTCATTTTTACTATATAAATGGAGATCTTGTTTCTCTATAATATTAAAAGGAGGAGGGATGATTCTCTTTAATTATCTAGGGGGAACATGAAAAGAGAATTACCTATATAATTCTCTCACAGTAGGATATAATTAAAATTTCATTACATGCTAGGTTTCATAAAATTAAGTAAACATTAAAAGGAATAAAAAATTATATTATTTTAATTTATTCCTAATTAATCATTTCATTTCGGCATTCCCTTATGAAATAATTGTTAATTTTATTTTAAATTATATCAAAAATAAAACCTTGTATCCTTTTTTCATAAAAAGTAATAAAATTAATATTATATTTTTAAGGTGAGAGATAATATTTAAATATCATTTTTATAAAAATATATTTATTGAAATGGTCAAATACATTACAAATGTCAACACACTTGAATAATAATCATTATTTTTTTAGGTTACAATTAAAGATCTATTATCAATTCTTGAATAAAAATTTATTTAAATGATATTATCATATATTTATTAAATAACTACCCTGATATAAATGCTCCCATAAACATTATAAAACCTTGAATATTAAAATATTTGTTTGATAAAACACATATCATTTTATCTTTAACTATGAATAAATATTTATTTAAACACTAAAATAACTTGAATAAATATTAATTTTACTATATTCAATAAAATTATGAATAAATAAATATAATATTTTTTACCTTGTGAGTAAATAAACAAGTTATTAAATTCAGCTCACATATTCTAAACTAAAATATCTCATAATTTAATTTTATAATCAATTTATTTTGAATAAAAATTATTCCACTATTAAATAATAAATAAATTCTTAAACATAAACACAATAGAATTTAATGTGATTCTAGATACACTTTTTGTTTGTCCCTCAGGACCCTATCTTGACAAAAAATGGCGAAACTTATCTAAAGCCCAAGATTGGAATCCATCAGCATGTTAAGGAACCCATAGAGAAAGAAGATAGAATAGAAATCACAACAGACTTCCCATGATTTATAATATGTAATATAACCCATTTTTCAACTAATATATCATCAATAAGTATTCATAAGTGTGTCATCACCCTATATTATCAATTTATCTTTCTTTTAATATTCAGAAGAAACTTTTTTATAAACTGTAGTGGCCATGGATTTTGTCAGACAGTTCCATTTCAATCAATGGACCAGAGATATCTCATTATATTAATGATAAAGTGAAAATTCCTTTATTGATTCTTCAATTACAACCATATCACTTGTGATGCACCTAATGCATATTACCTCACCAAGATAAGATGTCATCATGGTTTTCATTCATGTATCAAAGTGTGTGATTCATGATAGATGTTAACAATAATACCAAGTCTAAGGACTAATACACATGCTTATATATTGGAATATCCAATGACATATAAAATATATGGGATTCCTATTGGTGGGTCTATCCTCATGACCAACCTTCTTAGAGATCACCATGTGTGAACATCATGAGAATAATTCTCAATGATTATAAGTTCCAAAAACCTTATATTCAAACATTAGTTGTTTCCCCTTATACATATGTGTCTAGAACATAGGAAATATTTATTTATTAATATTATCATAGTATCACTAGGTTTTCATTATAAGAAAGAACTTTTATAATAATTTAATGAAACAAATATTATAAGCAAATTATCACATTATTGTTATGTAGAAGAACAACCACTATGTGATATGAATAAATAATTTTTGGTAATTGAAAGTAAAACAATTAGTCGGTCCTGGGGAACCAAATTCAATTGAAAAATGCATAAACACTTTTCCCAATCACTCCCCAAAACTTATCTCATTTTTATCCTGAAAAATTTCAATGAATTAGAAGAAAAAATACTATCATTCCAAGTTGAAAATATAATCCATAAAAAAAGAGTGAACCTACTAATTCATCCATCATTGATTTTTGTTTTACTTATTCTGTGTTTTGTGTCCCCTGCCTCACTTCTTTTCAATAATATTTTTGACCTTATAATCCTTCTCATTCCATTTGTGACCTACCTTGCCTATAAATTTTATCTCATCACTCAAAGAAAAATTTATATATAGTTATACTCAGTCTTTGAGTATATTTATTAAACTATAAGATTTCAAAGATCCTACATTATAACCTTATAAAATATAGTATACCACTTATAAATGTGCCTCACTCTTCTTCATCAAAATTTGACACTCATAATTCCCTTTCCCACTTGTAATTTGGAGAATCACAAGCTATCATGATAAGAATAAATATTTAATCCATACTCTTACCTCTATTTTCATGATTTTTTTATTCATTCTTATTTTCTCAAACATGTAAACCTTTCTCATATATGTATTTTTTTTCTTATTGAGTGATAGGGTAAAAAGTATAATAATATAAATATAGTATTTTAAATGTATGTGTCATTACCAATGAATGATCCCCCATAATGTTCCCAAATCATGTGACTTCCTCCTAATTGATACCATGAAACAAATCATCTCCCCCACACTTATCTAAAAATATATCAACAAATATAATAATATATGGGTTGGAAAGGATATTATTTCTTGTAATATAGCTTCCAAAATAGGTAGTCCATGGTCACTGAGGCATAAAGATGTTAAAATGTAAAAGTATACATTTAATAGATTTTACAGGTTCCTTTCATTTAGGTATGGACACATTCATACTTAGTACGCTTTAATATTATAATTTTAAACAAAAATCAAGGCACATTATAGTTTCACACATGCCCCAAGACTTGGAATAATTAGGGTAGAAGGATGAATACATTAGAAAAGTTATATATTTACTCTCATGAATGGAATAAATAATATATAATAGTGAGTTCGTGATATATAAATTATTATCTAAGTAACTCATTCAATTTCAAATAAAAAAAAGGAAACTCACATCAACAATAATTTCAATTCAATGATTTCAAAATCACCAAGACCACTAAAAATAGAAATGTATTTTCCTAAGAAAATATGGTTTTGATGTAAAAATTTATTTTCTTATTTACATATAAGAATACATCCAAAACTAAAAAAAATAGAAATGAATCATGAATAAACTAAAACAAGTTGACATCCCCCCACCCTCCCACACTTATCAAATACTTTCCCATTTATTCCCAATATTGATTCACACAATATTATAGAATTAATCAAAAAAGTATTAAGGAAGAATAAAACTTGTTGTTCTTTCCATTGGCATTTTTCCCTAGTTCATAAATAACATATAACTAAAATAAATGCAAAATGAGAATTTTTTATTAGAAAGTAAAAAAATAAATAGAAATAAAGAAAGACAAAGAATACTCGGTTTCACCCCCAAGTGGGCACTGGATTTATACCACCTCCAAAAATGAATTTTTTTCTATTAACCATAGTTTGAAGGATGGTTGGTTTTCTTTGATAGAAAACATTGTATATGGTGTGTTTTAATTATCCTCCTAAAAAAATAATTCAGACTCCACTGTACTAGGTAGTTTGTATTATTTCCATGAAAAATAAAAAATAGATTGTGTGTTGGTGGTGGAAAGATGATACAGGGAACCTCATCTTACACCAATTCCACTTTACTTATGGATTCTTCACTACATGTTTTTAGTTTTAGATTTATGGTTGTTGAGTATACATTCATAGAATTGGGAGAGTTGGAAAATAATTATATTTGATTGAATTAAAAACAAGATGAATTCTAATTGAAATTATCCCCCTTAATGTTATCATATTGAATATATATATCACTTTTCAATGACACTATGAACACTTCATGAAAAGAATATTTATAAAATTATTTTTATAACCTATGGTATGATATATTATTTCCTAGATCTTGACATGAATTTGGATAAAGGATTGTATCTATTATTTTGGTCATATAATATTTATGATATGAAAATATCATATGAAGGTTGTATAGATCTTTCATATTATAGAACAAAGTTGATTCAAAATTTTATGAATCAAATGGTTAGATAAATTTTGAATTTTAATGATTCATTCATCCTCCTAAATGTTAAAGAGTTAATTTTCAAACGTCCTATACATTTTAAATCAGTAATAAATCATTCAATAAGATGAAATAGTTTGATATTTATTCATTGAGAGTTATATGATTTGTAACTAAAGTAATTACTAATATGTTTTTGAAACATATGAGTAAATTCATGGATTGGGGGTTTCTATATAACCTATATGAATTAGACCATACCATGGGACTGATTTTATAAAATTCTTAAATAACCTCTTTATTGAATAATTTTCCTACCAAACCAATCCTCTTTTATTCTTCTTTACTCCTAAGATACAAGCATATCGTAAAGGATGTGAAGGATCATCCCAAAGAATTTGGGTTATTTGAAGAAACACATGGATGAACCTCTAAATTAATAACAATTTGTTTGCTACTTAGTGATCTTCATCAGATATAGAATGAAGGAATTTGAAGTAGAATTCTATGATGTAAGGTTTGTGTACTTAATTTCTAGTTTCTTTATAATTTTAGTTACAAAGGCTTTGTGATATTTATTATTAAGGTTTATATTTTATTATATCATCTTGATTAATTTTTAATCACTCCTTGGAATCAATTTAGCAATATCAGATCCTTACTATGAAATTAGACTCATGAAATCATTTGATAAATGATGGATTTTTGAAATAATAATTTATTTCTTATTCCATATTGAAACCAATAATTACGAACATTCTTCTATGAAAATAAATCATGGATTGTGATATGTGATATCATAACCCAAGACCCAGATCTAGTTTTGTATAAGTTTTAGCATATGAGTTTGGAATATCATATTATACAGTAGTGGATTGTCGTGTTTACCAAAACAAATAATCATATTTTTTTATGATATCACTATGAGTCATAAAATTGGACTAATATGTAAGGATATTTCCATTAATATATAAGGTTTTTCATGGATATATATTTTTTCATTTTACACAAAACTAGAAAAAAAATGTTAAGTTAATCATATTCAGGATTTTAGAAATATGATTCATGAATGAAACGGAAGAGATGAATGTGAATCGAATATTTGGTGCAAATAGGTACTAGATAAGATGAACATCCTTATATGGTGAATGATGAATCATGTGATTATTTTGGATGAGAATTTTAATAATAACGGTGTGGTTCTAGATTCGTGATTTCATTGTTGTTCAATGCCATGATAAGAAACAACATGGAGCTTATTTTTTTGGATTGACAAGGTGAAGGGAATCTGGATTTTTATAGGACAACGTTTTAATATATACGGTAGTGGGAAGTATACATAAGTGATATTTGAGGCACGTTTTTAGGGAGAATGTCATCATGAGAGGGGGTAATGGTCTATGATATGGCATTCATGATTGTTAGTTAGATTCTATGGGACTCTAGTAATAAAGAAACTAAAGGAGAGAGGTACTCCACCATATTCCTTCATGTACGGGTGAAGGTTCTTGTGGTGAGGCTTATTGTTCTTGTCAAGGGAGGGATATCCTTGGATGTGTTAAGAAGTATTTCTCATAGGACCTCCATTATTATGGAAGTAGGCCCAGTTAACTTGGGTAGATGGGTTAAATGGAATCCTCCCAATGTGGGGATGAAACCAAATGTAGATGGATCATGCATTTCTAAGGAGATGAGAGGGGTGGTCTGGTGAGATACAATAGGGTTTTGGTGATTCCTAAATTCGGTTCCTTTTATAGACCAGGTAATTATATTAGATAATAGGTAGGATCCATAATCATTGGTCATATAATATATAGGATTTAAAATATTTAGATTGAGAATGTATAATTAGTCTATTTTGTTGGTTGGGATCCATCAAGGGAAGGATAATTCGTTATAAGAATTGGAATACTTTTTTTGGAACTGTATAATTTGTGTTAACTGAGGTATTAATTTTGGTCATACCTAGACGGATGAGAATTTTGTGGTAGATACTTTAGCCAACAAAGGAAGATAGGGAAGGAATATGATTTTATACACCATTTTGGGGTCTTTACTTAAAGATTGTAAGCTCACTATTAGGGATGATGTTCTTGGTCTTCATTATTTCCACACCCTATGAGTTGGTGCAACTATTGTATACATGTATACTTTCCTATTTTTCTATTAATAAAAAAGTTAATTTTCATTCCCTTATCAACTATTTATGACTAATAGTGTATAAAGGATTTATTTTCTTCACACTATCAGTCATACATTAATATTTAGACTATATCAGTAAATATGATTTAAAATAAAAAAAAATCTTTATTTTCAATTTTTAATTGAATTATATTGTTTATAAATTATTTATAAATTGATATAAATTTTCTTTTGGTATTTTTATTAAATTATAAAATTGTTTATAAATTATATGTGTTTATAATTAATTAATTAAACATTTTTTAAACCCTAATAAAAAAATATTCTATAATATAAAGTGTTAATATTAAAATTCATTTTATAATTATATGGTATGCCTTATTATTTAAATATAAAATTTTTATATTAAAATTTATAAGTGAATTTGTAATGTTTTTATAAAATAATAAATAATCCAAAATATAAATTGTTTATATTTAAAAATTATGAATTGTACAAAAATATTTAATTTGAATTGTTCAAATTAATTGGGTATTATTTGTAAATTATTTAAACTATATCAAAAAAAATTATTGTATTATTTGATAAAATGTTTATATAATATTAATATTTGATATTTTGATTACGAAAAATACTTATATATTATAAATTGAAATATAAAATGTTTATATTTCAGGAAATATCAAGTAAATTTGAAATAAGGAATAATATTTAGGTTTTCATATTGACAATAACTATAAAAAAATTATTTATCTAGTTATGGATTGTTCATGTACAATTATAATGTGTTTATAATTGTTAATTTATTAATTAATCATAAATTTTTATCACGGCTTTCAAATTAGTGACAAAGTGCAAGGAATACTAATAAGGGGTTGATGTAGCATACTACTGGTAACACGTCGTGATGAAGACTACTCATTTAGATCGTAGGGCCATCTCCTTCAAGGTAATTTTTTCCATATCTGGTCAAATGATCTGGCTATCAAAATCCTAGTCCTTCTGGTAAAAAATATGTAATAAAATATATCCATTTGGTTATTTTTATTCCTTGTGGGGAGGGATGAGGCTTGACCCATTAGATTGTCTTAGTGTATGAGTTATTTATGGTTTTTAATCACATCTACCACATATATATATATATATTCCAAATTTAATTCATATATATAACTATTATATTTTTTATGTTTTATGTTTTATGTTTTAATTTGGCTAAATGTTAAAGAAATTATATAATTTATATATCATGCTTGGTTCGAAAACAAAATATTTAGTTTTCATCTATCTTGACATTGATTCCTAATTTATTCTATAATATTTAATTTGTTTTTTGAAAATATTTTATACATATTTTGTATTATATTTATGGTGAATTGGATTCTCTTTTGAGTAAAGTATCCCTGGGTAGAGGGCCTTTTGTTCATGCTTCCCACTATCCTGGAGGCTTATTTATTATTCTAGAAAGGTCGGGGATGACTATCAATGGATTTAAGATTAATCATGTGAAGACTAATAAATTCATAAAATTCAAAACTTTTTTAATAAAATTTTATTTACCTTATCCATAAGATGCATTTAGATATGTGTAAATATATTTGGATTTTATTTTTTGGTGTGTAACACAAAATGTGAGCTGTGTAAAGAGTTTCACATTAATATGGTGTAAATATATTAATTGGGTGTATGTAATATGGATTCTAAACTAGATAATTACAATAATTCATACAGAAAGGGAATAACATGAGATAATATGGTGAGATTAAATATCCTTAAAAATATTATGTTTTATATTCCTTCCAAAGTAGTAATCATTAAGAAATCGATCATTTAGTACAAGTGACCATAACTATTAGGTGCCCATGAATTTCCTTTTGTAAGGAAAGAAAGTGATGACATGGACCTAAATGATCGGTGACTTAATCTTGGTGTTGTGTTTACTTCACACTTATCTAGGAAATAATAATATATAGGTTACCATTGGAATCGAGTTGGGTGAATCCATTTGATTCATTTGGATAAAGAGTTATCCACTAACCAATACAATAGTAATATATGATATAATTGAAAATATTCATGTAATAGATATATTCATTGATTATTTACATGATACTTGGTGTAAGTCGCGATTTAATATAGATCTTGGGCCAATAATGGATGTAGTTTATTTTTAAAGGGGTCATCATTTTAGTGGGATTATAATTAACAAAATTCCTTATTAAATGAATATAAAACATGATACTGATCTAATAAAATATTTTTTATAGATAATGGAATCATCATCATCAGTCTTGACATTAAGATCAATATTTGATAAGTAAAAAAACTAAATAGAAGTAATTTTTAAATTTGTACTAGAAAATAAGAATATTTATTAAGTAGGAGGTAAAATTATATGTTTTGAAGGAACCCTTCTTAGGTAATTGACTAGTTAATACATTAAGTAAATGTATATATATTACTATGGTAGGAATTAAAATGGATTCACTAGAAGTCAATATTCTCATGCATATGGCTATGGAATTTAAGCTTGAAAATAAACATGAGACCATGTCTATTTACAATATGATAAAAAAACTAAAAAGTATTTTTCTAGGAGAATGTTAGGCATGATAGGTATTAGGAGTAGAAGGCACTCTTTCAGTGCATAATAGTGGAAGGAACTTCAGTCTCAAATCATATACTCAAAATTATTGGGAATATTAAAAGATTAGAGAGGTTGGCTTTACATCTTAGACTCAATGTGTCTATAAAATTGATTCCACAATCACTACCAAGAAGGATCTGATGGTTTAATGTCAACTAAAATATGAATGAGTTCAATAAAATTTTTCTTGATCTCCCTAATATTTTGAGGATAGATTAGAGGGACATGTATGTTCCATGATAAAGAACCATCATGATGGTTTAGAAGGATAAGGGTAAAATTTTTGGTTTGAGAGAGAATAAAATAGGTTGTGGGGAGTCTATAACACCATAAAAAACTAATGAAAATGAAGTATAGAGATTTCATTATTGAAAAACTGGCCTTTAGATAAGTAACTGTTCAGAATAATTGAAGGGTTATAAGAAACGATGTGGATATTACACCTCAGTTAATAAAGTTGTAGAATTTAATTCCTTTATTTTTAGCGTTATATGATACGAATTTTACAAGTTTTGTGAATATATAATATTATAAAAGTCAAGAAATAGTTGGAGATGTGACCTTTATGTTTTCTTTCTTGTAATAGAGCAAGGGTTTTTTTCATTGAGGACTTGGATGAAACAAGTCATCCAATATTGGACGAATTTGAATAAAATAATTGTATTTTTTGTATCCTTTTTTCACTCTTAAGGGGGGATTTAAAATATTGTTTTATTAATAAATGATATATATGTTTTTTATATGCATGGTTGATGATTCATCTAAATCAATTAAATAATTCAAAAAGATATGAGGTTAAAATAATTGTTTCTAGTATAAATTGTTTGTCGTATAATATAAAGGAATGTGATTCCATCACGAATAAATGAATATTTGATAAAGTATTATCTTTTAGAAATATTAAATATGCATATAATAACATATTTGATTTGAAATAAATAGTTTATATGTTAGGTATTCTCGCTAAAAATAAATATTTTTTATTCTCCGATATAAAGGAATATTTGTTTCTTGAAATGATATTTCTAGAGCAATATGATGTTTGAGAGGATCATGGGCGTATTTTTTGACTTAGAGAAGTCAACTGTTTACAAATAAAATATCATACCAGTCAAATTTCAATTTGAATGTCACTTTATATCCTAAATGTTTTAGGATATGATAGTGATGAAATAATGTAAATATATACATTTAATCACTGAAAAAAAAATTAAATATCACTTTATATCCAATAAGATTGTAGTATATCTTTGTAATGAAATATTGTAAAAAGGTTACATTAGTTAAAGGTAGATTTAAAGGGTAAATGTTGATGGAAAATGGGTTCCAATAATGAAAAATATATACATATAAAGTGCTTAAGTAGACAATAGATGTTATTAACCTATTAATATTGTATGTTGTGGATACAAGGATTTTGAAAATATTCAAGGAGTTGAAAATTATGAATGTGATTCCTAATTCTATCCATCATTAAAATTGTATTTCTCCATATATGTTTCTCATTAATGAGTTTTTTGGGAGGATGTCATGACCTGTCCCCCGGGGTCTATGTCGTGACTACCCCAAGCTCGTCTTCCATATTTTAGGGGATGGTGACAAGCACTGGAAAGGCGTATCCCTAAAATGGGAAGGAATTGACTTTAGACCTATACAAACCCATAGAGCAAGAACACATCAAGATACAACCACAATGTAAAACTGAATTAGTAAAAAAAATTACTAAAAGTAAAGGGGTTGGAATACAAGCCCATCTAAAAGATACAACTACAACAGAAAATAGTAAACAGCTCTAGAAATCGTCCACCAAGGATCCTACCTAAAGGGTAGGTATAGATCGTATCAAAAACTCTACACATCAACCATCATTGTCTTCCACCATCAGGTCCTAGCTCCTTGAGTCTCAGTCAAGGCTGCCTGTCATCTGCATAAGACACAACAAGGTGCGGGCGAAGCCAGTGTAGTAGTGAGTATAACAATCCCTAGTAGGGACCCCGAGACCCTCGAAGGTCTCCTAGAATTCCACAAATGAAAACCAAAACTCATGATATCAATCACAAATCACAAAGAAAAATACTCATCTCAAAAACAGGTATAAATAATGTACATAAGTACATATTATTACTCATAAAGCTTGATCATATTATTCTATCAAGAGGCACTACTGTTGACCATACGGAGTCTTACCCACACAGGATAGATAGGTACTAACTCCCGCTGACCCACACAGGATCCGAACCTCCCAGGATATATATGTACTAACCCCCATAAGACTGAAACAACATCGATAGGTGTTTATCCATAGAGGATCGATAGGTGTTGATCAACACAGGATCGATAGGTGTTGATCCACATAGGGTTTCTTTCTACTAATCCACACAGGGTCTCTAGGTGCTAATCCACACAGGATCGCTGGGTGTTGATCCACACAGGATCTCGCGGTACTGATCCACACAGGATCGTTAGGTGTTGATCCCCACAGGATCGCTAGGTGCTGACCCACAAAGGATCACTCGGTACTAACCTCTTTATGATCTATCTCCAACCTCCATCTCAGTCATTGGATTCCTGCTGATAGCACACTTGATTCCAGGAATACTCCTCCTCAAGACATTGGTCATTTTTTAACCAGCCCGAAGTCCCATGAATAAGTAACCCAATAATCTATCATGTTATAAGGGTTCCAACGCAATAGACGACGCGTCAACTGGACGCCTGGTCTTCAAGTTATTGGTAGTTCAGTGCCAAGGTCCCGGTTGGATTCGGGGTTGATCTAACCCGAGCGTACACCAAATTTCTCCAAAACTCTTGTGGAGTATCTCAAAAGGAATCTCTCTCTCCAAGGATCCTAGCGTTGTTGATTGTTCATGATGTGGCCTTAAAAACACATGTTTTACCACATATTTTTAATTAATTTTTATCAATTTATTTATTCATTTTAACACTTTTAGATAAATAATAGCACTTTTGTATTTTTATAAATAAATTTATCAATTAATCAATTATTTTTAATTAATTTTTTATTTTAAGCCTTAAAATAAATAATTTATTTCTTACTTATATTTTATAGTTACATAATTTTTTATTTAGTTTGGTGTCTTTGTCTGAATATTTAATGATTTAATATTTATTATTTAATTAATTAGTTTTCTTTTGCACATAAATTATCTATTATTATTATAACACTAGATTTATTAAAAATTAAACAATATAACTGTATTAACAGATGTCTTTTAATAATTCATTAATTACTAATTTATGTTTTGAAACAAACCATATTTATTCAAAATTTATAATTTAATGTATTAATCCAATTCAATTATTCCAAAAAAATGATAATTAATTGTCTAATTTAATTAATTTAGTTTTTTATAGCAGTAATAATTTAACTTCATTATTTAAATGTTAACATTTTATATTACCTATTAATAATTTAATTGCTTATTAATTTAGTTTTAGTTTAGTAACAATTTATGATTTATAAATTAAAGTTAATAATATTATAATATAAGTTTTTAAATGTTTTTATAAGTTTATTAAAGTTTGTGATGTACTTAAATTTTCATTAATTTTAATTAATAATTAGTTTTAATTTATTATTGTTTTTTGGTATTTTATTTAAATGTCATTTTTTTCTCTATTTATTTTGCAGGTATACGGTGGCACTATATCCTCCTGACACGGTTTCGGTTCTAAATGGTGTCTCCTCACACTGTTTCTCTCACGGTGTTTCCTAACATGGGTCCCAACCCCCTGCCACCATCACCTCCTTTGACAGTCTCACCATATTTCTTCCACCAATTCCTTATGCACTGTATCCTTATGGTTTCACCCAAACCAGTGCCTCAACCCCCTACCTCCCTCCTTTCTTCTTCCAATTGGAATTGCTTCTCTTTCTCAAGAAAAAAAATTCATAGCAGGAATAAAATCAACATTATCCTAACTCTTTTTCATATTAGAGAAGGCTGAGCTATGCCATCATATCTCACCGTCATTGGGTTAAGGAGAAGGCCAAACAGAGCCATGTTGTCTGCCATTGTTGTGTTGCAGTGAATAAATAGATTTTCTGGCCATATTCATAGGGAAGAGGGGTTTTACTGTGGATTTGGAATTGGAACAATGAACCTCGTCGCCTGGTTGTGCATACAACATGGAATCCATCATCGAAAAAAATGAGAGGAGAAGTGTGCAACTCATATAGGAGTCGAACAAGAAGAAAGTGATGTCAAAGGGCTGAGTCTCCAGTCATCATCAGGGGAAAACTACGCCACCTCCACTGTGAACCCGGATCCCACTCAATCTGATGTCACATCGCAAAAGTCCGGGATATAGCGCTGCATCGTCGTTGAAGCTAGATTTGCACCACCTGCTGGAGCTGAGGTTGTGTCGCTACGGCAGGAGGAGTCCACACTAGAGCTAATTTTTTTTATGAAGCCCAGATGTCACCGGACAGAGGGAGGAGTTCGACACCTGAGCTTTGCTGTTAATGTATGCTATAGCCTTTGTGGGTGTCGCAACATGAGGATGAGGGTGAGCAGGAAACGGCCGCAGCCATCAGGAGGAAGAAAAAAACATCTTCTTTTCTTGCAGTGTGGATTGGGGGAGGGTTAAATGAAATTTAAAAATAAATAACTTAAAAATAAATTAATAATAAATAACTATAAATATATTAATATAAATAATATAAATAAATTAATAATAATAGAATAGAATACAAAATTAATTAAATAAATAAACTCTAATGTTTAATCTACTAATTAAAACAAAATAAGTAAATTTTATACTTTAATGAATATAATATTTATAAATTAACTTCTTCTTGAATAAAATAAAAATAAATTATAATAAAAATATACAAATTTTATAATTTGTAATAATAAAACTATTTATTAGGATAAACTTAAATTAATAATATTAAGAACTTAAATCTTCAAAAAAACTAAATACTAATATTATTAATTTAATGATTTAATAAATACTTAACTTTTAATTTAATATAATTACTAATTAATCACCTTTATAATTAAATAAATTAATAAATGATAACATATAACTCAGATGATTAATTAAAAATAACAATTAAAATAAAAACTAATAAATATTTAATTTAACATTTAACATTTGTCTGTAAAAGTAAAATTTTTAACGTTGAAGTATTTAGTTATTTTTCTATTCTATTTCTATAGGTTCATTCAATGGATAGAAATAAATAAATATTCACTTAACTAACTCACCCGGAGTTAGTTATATGAGAAAAAATAGCGCGATGTTCCAGTCGCGAAAAACCACATGTGTGTGGTGCTTAAGTGAAGGACTTTTTTGGAGTCGGTAGAAGCGATCAGTGCCATGCAACAAATGATAGAGGATATAAAAACAGAGTTGCAACAGAATTTGGGGGGGAGTTTCATTCTGATTCCATGACTCACAATTCGAGAGAGAAACTCCTGAGAGACACCAAGAGTGGTACCGGAGACATGGTGTTGCAAAATCAGGGCAGGAAATCATGAACATCATTCAGAGAGGGATGATTCTTCTTCCTCGGATCTATTTTATTTACGTTGTGTTTGATGATTTTGAATTGAAAATGATTTTCTATTAATTAATTGTTAATGAAATTGGAATTTCTATTGGTTTATATTTTCATCTTCATCATTCAATTTATTCTAATGAGATTTGGATTCTTTTTGTGAGATTAGATCTGATTCTCAAATCCAAAATTGAGACTTCAAATTCTTACAATAAAAATTCAACCCTTTATATTCAGGTGAGATTGACCTTGGATTATTTTTATCAACTCTTTGATGTTTAAACTATAGAAACTTTCAGCGAGATATCTTTCTGTTGACATAGTTAAAAAAACTTTTTGTATGTGGTTTTTGATGTCGTGAACTTTGAGAATTGTAATATAGAGTGTTATTTCTTCTGGTGAGGAATAATTAACCACTAATTTTCAAGGTGAGAATTCAATCTAATGAAGAATCATTTTTATAACCATAAGATTTCAATTCAACCGATCTTACCATTTGATCAACACTCAACACTTCTGTTTACTTTTTCTCTTATCTCGAGTTAGTACTATTGCTTCATGTTGTTTCATTTTCCAGTTACGTAAATAAGAGATTTATAGAATAAGTTTCATTTGTTTTCACTTAATCATAAATAAAATATTAAAAATATATATAAAAATTTTTGAGAAGTATGTAATTGTTTCCCCACTGCTGACAACAGTGGGGGCTGTAAAAAACCTTAGATAACTCACCTACCTTCACTGTGGATCGACCATGCACCATTGTGCTAGTGTAGGTTTATAAATAACATTTTGTGGGTTGTGACGACCTCCAGACTTATCAAAATTTGGCATCGTTGCTGGGAAAGAAATGCGTTGAGTGTTATATGTTTTTGAAAATTTAAATAAAACAAAAAAAATCATATAAAAAATATGTTTACAAAAAAAACTGTGAACATTTGCTACTTGAGTTTTCTGTTTGGATTCTGCTTGACTTTGAATGTGTTGTTTAATATAATTTTTTTTAAAAATGAATGAATTAGGTTTAAATTGTGTTTTTTGTGGAGATTATGGACATACTGCCAAGCATTGTGTTTATAACCAGCCACAACAGTTCAATCACTTTGAAGAGAATGATCAGAAATTTGAATCTAATCCAAGATTACTTGCTAAAATTGAATTAATTTATTCTAAATTGGATGCTAGGGTGGAACTAATTAACACTTGGTTAACTAAAACCCATGAAATTCAACATAGAAATTTTTAGTAGCAAGATAAAAAATTGGAAAGATTGGAAAACATGCTTTTAGATTTACAATAATGGGTTAAAGAAAAAGAATAATTTAAAGAAAATGAAAAATAAAGTGATTATAAAATATTTGAAAATGAAATTGAAGAAGAGAGTGACTGTGAAACTGGGAAAAAAACTTTCATTTTGATAAATATGATTTTGTTGAACTAAATCTAGAATTAACCAGCTCACTGAATCAAGAGAATAACATTGAATATTCCAAGATTAATTTTAATGATGTTGAGTTGGACAATTTTGAAAATTAATTAAAATATATTGAAAAATATTTCCTAGTTCTTTACAACATTTTTTCTTTTGATAAAAAATAATTGTTTTTGGAGTTTCGAGAATGAAGTCTCTCAGGTTGAAGTTATACTAGAAAATGAAATTTTGAATGTTAAAATATCTTCACCCAACATTTCTATTGTTATAAACAATGAGTATGAACCTAGTATTGGGTATAATCTGGATGAGTACATTAAACGAGATAACATGGAATCTGAAATCTTTGAACATGAACTGAACACTTCTCTTCTATGTTTTGAAACTCCAAACCAATCTATATCTGAAATGATGTTGTATGATTTAGAGGATGAGGTAATGATTTTTGAAGAAATATTAAATGATGATATTTCATCTCCCTGTTCTCAGATTGATTGTTTTATTGAAACTGAGTGTACTAAAATTGAAAACAGTGATGTTATACATGGGGGTAAATGTTTAAATTTGAGCTATCTGGAAATTGAATTTATAGAAGATGAATTAAACATTACTCACCCTGATTTGAATTTTTTGGAACACACTATAGACCTTGTTTTTGGAATTGATCCTTTTGAATGTGAAAATGAAAAAGAGGTTGAGAAAACACTTGAATTAGGCAGAATTGATTTCTTTGAAGTAGTAGTTGTTGAGTGTTCATTCAGTGATGAGGAACTTTTGGAAGAGATTTACAACATAGTTAAACCTAAATCTGCTACTAGTCAAATAAAATTTCTTACATGTCTTCCACTTTCATCCTCAACTGTGAAGGGTGTTGAGCATTATCATGAGATTGATAGTAGTCTAGAGGGGGAATCACACATTAGTTCTATTGTACATGATTCTGTTCAGCATGTTATTTAATTCCCTTTTGAAACTACTAATCAGAACTCACCCATTAGAACCCTTTAATTTGAATATAATTATGTTGATGTCACACCCTTTGTAGCACCTACTTTGACATCCCTTCCTAAAAAAGTTAAATGTGTCAAATCTAAAACAAGTCTATAAGTGGACAAAATTATTCTCACAACTGTTAAACGGTGTTTCTTAAGGATTTTACTAAGCTATGAGAGTTTGGTTGTGTTTATCATGGGATCCCACAAATATCATCTTTTGTTAAAAATAAATGGGCCAAACATATGTGGTGGTTCCTATTAAGGAGACCACATCCACCCGGTGACTACGGTTAGTTTCTAAGTGTTTCTGGCTGGGGACTATACACCTAGAACTACATGGGAGGCAACCCATGGCTTGTTTGTTTTCAATAAAACACAAAAAAATTGTGATTAAATAAAGTCTAACTAAAGAATTTAAATTCAGAGCTTCCTGGGAGTCAACCCATGTTCATTCTTTTGTTTTTTACTTTTGTTTTTGTTCTTGTTTTAATTTGGATAAGGTTCTTTTTTACTACTTTTTCTACTATCTCTACTGGATATTTGTTCTTTCTTTACATGCTCTATTTTTTTAGGATACTACTATAGTCATCTAAGGAGTGGAATTACCATACTGAAGGAGTAATGAAAAAACTAGTTAGTGAAGTATTTTACTATTAAATTTTGTTTCATGTTTCTCCTCCTATTGACTTTAAGGATAAAATCTACTGCATGTTTTGTATCATAATTTCTGCTATTTGTTTGTTGAAAAATACTGTTGTATGACATGATATATTGAAAAATATGGTGCATGTGACTTTTCTGAATTTTTTTTACTATTTTGTTATTATGTTGTACAAAAATTCTTCTTGTTCCTCCTTGCTGAAAAAATAGAATTTCACCGTTGTTAAATCCATTCATATCTTGAAAGTATGTCTGGGGGGTACATGTTGTTGGTCTTTTGAATCTGCTTTGGGTTGGGTTTTTAGCTTGCACTTTGTGTACTATGTTGAATACCCAACTGATTTGATTCTGTTATACTTGTTTTCACCCCAATTAAAAGTGCACTTACACGTCACATGTTACTTTTGAACTATATTAAAAAATATTCATTGGATATAAATATAAATTAATTTACATTCTTTTGAACCTACTGTAAGTTAAATTTTGTGGCAAAAAATTTTTTTGAACTTCAAAGAGACCCTTTTAAACATTTCATCTATCTGATCTATTGAAAATATGTTTTGAGCTTAAACAGTTAAATTGTTCTTCTCCACTTTAGAAGTCAACTTTGGGGAAAAAGTTGGGTTTTAAGTATGGGGGAGGGGATCAATTCTTGACTGTGCTTAAATGTAAGCTCCTAAATTCCCACATCACTTCAAACTTTTTGTCAAAAATGGTTTAAATTTTTCAAAATTCATTCATAATTATAGGTTTTACACTGTATACAATTGGGTCTTTCCTTAGTACAAGTACCATACTGGTAGTTAAGATTTTTTTTGTATATGAAATTAATATGGTGCGATGATTGATGAGTGGTCTTGTTTAGTTATTTAATGGAAATATGGTTTAGAGTCTATTTTTTAGAGTAATATGTGTACCCTTTTAATGTAATTATGATCATAACCCTTGGAACTGGAAGTTTGAATTGATCTTAAGGGATTCATTTTTCTTTAATTTATTAAATTAATTACCTTAATGAGCCAATGTAAATGTTTTTCAATAAAATATTTTGAAACATGATTAATCTGGGAATTTGGGATCCCACGGTGATTCTCTGAGACCCAAGATGTTGGGTGTGTTCCTGTTTACTATAAGCCCTCTATACACTTTGAATAGGTGAGTTGCATAGTTCTTAACACACGATACATGACTTGGGAAAAATAAAATAAAGTGTCTAGAGTAAAAAATGATTTCATTAAGGTTAGGGGAATGATTAATGCTGGATGAAGAAGGGTTCAATTAGTTTATATGGGAGTCATTTAGGTTTTATCATTAGGATGATTGACAAAAAATATATATTTTTAGAACCTAAGTGAAGATTCATAATGAAAAGTTCTTTTGGTTATGTTTTTAATTCCACTATTTTTTATCTCTTGTCACTCTTGAAATTATAACTTAAGCCTGGATTGAAGTTAGTCACCTTGAAGTATCACATATGAGGCATGACATCTTCATTTATCAATGATTAATACTTATTTTGATTACCCTCTGAGTATTTGTTCTGGGCAAGTCATGTTCTGAAAATTTCATTTTTAAAAGCCTATTGACATGTTTCTATCCTTTGTTTCAATTTGTTGGACATGTTACATTTTGAGAAAAATCATGAATATCATACTTTTGTTTTCAAAGATAACAAAACATGGGATTGTTTGAGGAAAAACCATGATTAAGGGTTGGGGAATTTGATGTGGCTATAAAAACACATATTTTGCCACATCTTTTTAATTAATTTTTATCAATTTTATTTATTCATTTGAACACTTTTAGATAAATAATGGCACTTTTGTATTTTTATAAATAAATATATCAATAAATCATTTTTTATAATTAATTGTCTATTTTAAGCCTTAAAATAATTAATTTATTTCTTACTTATATTTTATATTTAAATAACTATTTATTTAGTTTGGTATCTTTGTCTAAATATTTAATTATTTAACATTTATTATTTAATTAATTAGTTTTCTTTTACATATAAATTATTTATTCTTAATCTAACATTGCATGTATTAAAAATTAAATAACATAACCATATTAATAGATGTCTTTTAATAATTCATTAATTACTTATTTAAGTTTTGAAACAAACCAAATTTATTCAAACATTATAATTTAAAGTCTTAATTCAATTCAATTATTCAAAAAAATGATAATTAATTGTCTAATTTAAATAATTTAGGTTGTTATAGCAGCAATAATTTATCATTTTTATTTAAATGTTTAAATTTTATATTAACTATTAAAAATTAAATTTCTTATTAATTTAGGTTTATTTTAGTAACAATTTATGTTTTATAAATTAAAGTTAATAATATTATAATATAAGTTTTAAATGTTTTTATAATTTTATTAAAGTTTGTTATGTACTTAAATTTTCATTTGTATTAATTAATAATTATTTTTACCTTTTTATTTTTTTTCGGTTTCTATTTAAATTTCAATTTGTTTTTCTCTATTTATTTTTCAGGTTTATGGTGGCACCATAACCTCTTGACACGGTCTCACCATTTTGGTTCTAAATGGTGTCTCCTTACACTGTTTCACTCACGGTGTTTCCTCACACTGGTCCCAACACCCTGCCACTGTCACCTCCTTTCACGGTCTCACCTTATTTCTTCCACTGATTCCTTATGCACCGTATCCTTATGGTTTCACCCAAACTAGTGCCTTAACCCCCTTCCTCCCTCTTTTCTTCTTCCAATTGGCATCTCTTCTCTTTCTCAAGAACACAAATTCACAGCAGGACTAAAATCAACCCTATTACAACTCTTTTTTAGATTGGAGAAGGAGGAGTTGTGCTGCGATCTCTCAGCACCATTGGGTTAAGGAGGAGGACAAATTGATCCTTGTTGTCCAACATTTTTGTGTTGCGATGAATAAATGGAGTCATCAAACATATTCACAGGGAAGAGGATTTTTTACTGTGGATATGAAATTGAAACAATAAGCATTGTCACCTGGTTGTGCATACAACCTGGAAGCCATCATTGAAAAAAATTAGAGGAGAAGTGTGAAATATATATTTAGTGTTCCTACACAATAAAAATGAATCTATTAATTCTTATAAAATAATTACACCACTTTTAGTGAAGTTATTTTATGTTTCAAAAATGCATTTTATTCAAAAATGATTTTATTGCATTTTATGCATGAAAAAAAATTAATTTAAGGTAATTTTATAAATATTATTTTAGAAAATTAACATATTTTTTTAAATTATCATATCACAATTAACATACGGTGATATTTTGGGATTTTTCTAAAATGATTTCTTTTTTAGTGAATTGTGAAAAATACTAAATTTTCAAATACTCTCATTTATTTCCATTAAAAAAATTAATTTAAAAAAATATATATTTTTTTTATTTGGTATTAAATGAAATATTATCTATTTTATTATTAATAATCTAATTAATTCCATTTTAGTCATAAATATTCATGATTTTGATATATGTTGATTTTTATGCTTAAAAATGCATTTGTTTTTTTTTTAAATTGTTTTTCGTTACGTTTTATGCATTTATATTAAAATTGATTTCAACTAATTATTGAGATTAAAACATACAATTTTTATATCATATTTTTAATTATTATTTTTTAATTTGGTAAATAATTCCCATTTATTTTTTATCATTATGAATAGTAATTGTGGTTAATGTTTGACACCTTGGTAAGGGTAAAATAGGTAAAACTGGGTTAATACTATGATATAAGATCTCAAACTCAATCCAACACTTTAAATTATTTCATTTTATTGTATAACCATAGAAATACCAAATTCAAATATATGGTATTTTGGTCCCATTTGACCTTGATAATGATATTTATATTATATTAAAAACAAAAAATTACAAAATCTCACTCTCTTGATTTTAATTTCTTTTTTTATATTCAAATATAGAAAATAATATGTTATAAATAAATATAAAAGTTTATTTTAAAAAATATTATTTGGTTTTTATGTCTTTAATTTATTTTTAATTTTTAGAAATGGGGTAATTGCGTAAAAAGTTTATAAGACTCTCACACAGTGCTTGTGCAAGGAGAAAAATAAAAGTAAATGACGTTAAAAACATAGAAAGTAATATTGGTTCAGATTAATTATTGTTTCAAATGAATTTTATAGTTAATAATAATTTATAATTTATGTTTAAGGATTTTATATTCGATTTCATTTGTTATCTTGAGGTCTTTAAAGACAAATTATATGAATTGTGTCAAAAAATGCATTAATGATATGTTATGGAAAATAATATTTTATTAAATTATTTGAAGACCATAAATATATTTAAAGAGGTTAATTATGAAGATAAATGGTATCAAATATCATCATTGGTACACTTATGATCAAATTTTTACCTTATAAGTATAATTTTAATCCTTTAATATGGAAGAAGTTGTTACCATGGTTGAGGTTAATAATGGTTAACAAAGTGGTTAAACCAAAATATTTGGATAAATGACCTAAAACTATTCTTAATCCTTTTTAGTTGGTTTTATTTGTACCTTTACCATATCACCTTAAAATATGAGTCATTTTGGATCCATTTCTCCAAGAAAGTCACTTAATAATAATTTAAAACTTTGAAAAATTACAAGTGTGCCACTCACATCAATTATAAAAGGGCACCTCATACACTCACTTGTTCACACCTATTAATCCATTTAGCTCAACCAAACCCTTATAAAGTATCTAAAAAAATCCTTATTTACATTATATAAGTTATTTAATTCCAAAAATACCAACCCTTTGGTCCTTAATAATAGATCCAACATTTGTTTCTAAAAGAGTAGTTAATCATCTTAATCAAAAACATTATTTTTTTTCTTCTTATTTTACCATGTACAATTATGTCCAGACATTCCCAATATACTAACAATATTATATTACATATATAAAGATATTATTATGTTTATTTACAATATTTATCCATATCCATAACCATAAAATGGGAAACAAATCCATCACTCGTATGTATAGCAGACTACCGCCTTGAGAATCTATTTAATTTGTTTTCCATCACCATCTCACATAGATAGTCATGATGATGGAAAAAATGAATATATATATATATATATATATATATTATACTTATGAAATAATATTTATATTTTTAATATAATATATCATCTACTTCCTTACCCTTTCACCCATTAAAAAATTATAGCGTTTCTTGTGCATATGTATATAATACCATCTCTGGTAGCAATTTAATTGATTTTCCAAGACCACCGTTCAATAATTATTATAAAAAATATATCTAATGAATAAATGTAATATTATAAACATTAATATAATTTTTTATACAATTAATCTACAAAATTTTCATAATAATTATAACATCCATGATAAAACATACATTAGAAAAAAAAGTAGTTAATAACTGAAACAATGATAATAATGAAATATTATTGAAGAACATGTGATAAGATGTTATAAGTGGATCATATATGATATTAAAATTTTGAAAATGGTTTAGTTATAAATTAATTACAAGCTTAAAAACAGTAAATATTAGGTTAAATCATGTTCAACAAAGTGATAGTGTGAGGTAAGGGGTTTCATAACTCAATCCCATTTCATTTGGTTATATCACTTATTCTTAGATTTTATTGTATAAAGATTATGTATAAGATGAAATTTAATTATTTTATATTTTATTTCCACCTATATTTTTTGTATTCACATTTATTATACAAAATATCTTCATAGACTAATTCTCATTTCAATTGTATGATCTTTCTACGGGATTCCGCTTCAATTTACACTTCATTTAGACATATTTGGTAGTATAAAACTATATAATTTCTATTTTTTATATACTATCCATTTAAATTATTTAACATGAATATATATTTATTCATTATTATTAATGTTTCAATTCATGTTTATGCTTTCAATGGGTTCCAATTTAAAAGTTTCCAAAGAGGTATTAATATATTTTACAATCTCGTTTTTTTGGGATTTCATATATTTTTCATTGAAGGAATCATATAATTTGTCTTTTATAAACGTCTCATATTTTATTATCCATTTAATATTTAAGTATTTTTCTTATTTTATTCCAAATATTTCTATCTTTTTCACATGAATCAAGCAATAAAATGTTTGTAATAAAATTCAATATTATTTCTCTTTTTGATCGGGTATATTTTTCTTCCATGTCCATATTGTTGAAAATTATTATACAAAAGTCATTTTTATTAACTCAAATAATTTTTTAAGGTTATTTTATGTTATCCTTGAATTTTTAAAATGTTTTAAGATAATATTTCTAAATTTTTTCAAAAGGTTCATTTTCAAATTTCACATCAAAAAGTCAAAATTAATTTTATTTTTAACATATATAGTGTTAATAGAAATTCCCACTACCATAACCATTTAATTATATTTATATTATTCTATAAGTTTTAAATGGTTTTATAAAAAAATTAATAAAAATCTATCTTCATGTTTTTAATCCATTTTTTTATTCTCTAAAAGACCTAAATTTATTATAGAACCTATATTTATGATTAATTGATGGTTATCTATTATCTCAAATGAATTTTTGGTCATTAATTTTATCTTCTAACATTAAATTTCTTGTGATCATATTTCATTATAAATTACATTTCTCTTCAATATCCATATTTTTTGTATCATGGATATACTTATTGACTAAATTTTATTACATTTCTATATACAGTGTTTTACTATTAAATTTATTTGATTGACATGGGAAATATTGATATTTTGTATCATTTACTTAGAGTGGCTATTTTTTATAAGGAATATTTTTATGAATTAAATTTATTATTAAATGTATAAGGAATTCATTGGACATGAAATTATTGGTGCGGGCTATAATTATATATCCTCTCGATGCATCAGATGGTCTAACGAGACAAACTAGTTAGATAGCCTTATTAAATTGGTTATTAGTATATACCTACTCATATATTAAACTATCTTTTCAAATTTACTTGGCGGTACAAATATCATGATGTTTGAGGTCATGAAATCAAAAATTATTTATTTACTTTATTGAGAATCCATTTATTATTTTCTATGAAATTAGTTCATTGATATTATCAATGGATTCTTTTCATTCTAGAGTTATTGATTAAATGGAATTTTTTTCAATTATTTACCTTTCCATATTGATTATGACTTATTTATTCATTATATATTCAAATTCATGTTACCCTTATTGATAATTTTATATCACCATTATTTTTTTATGTCCCCCAATAGATAATGAAGTAATATTCAAATGGGTTTAAGGATTCATAATATTTACATTCACTGTGCTTTTATATTTTATTATAAGTATAAAATGGGAAGAATATTTGTATTTAGTAATTAAAGACTACGAAACTTATTGATATCTTGGGATGTGGCCCCATATATCATATGAAATTTTTATAAATTATACATTGACTCTAAATTATTATAGTTGAAGGTGTCAAAAGGCTTTGATTGTCGAGTGAAGTATTCATGAGTAGTTAATACAACCACTTTTGGAATTGGTATAGTATTAAGTTCTTGTATGGGACTATATTTGTGTTGGAGAATATTCTAAGGGAACATTTAAAGGCTACATTGGAACATAAGTGACTTTATGAGGTCATATTATAGGATATGTGATGTAGAACCTTTCATGGGGATCGTCTCAAACAAATTATGTGAAACCAAGTTTAATTTAAAAGAGTGGTACGTGAGTTTTCTTGAATGAGGATTGTGTTTTGAATGTATTTTTCACTTAAATTTTAGGTTTAGTGGTATTAGAGAAGCAAGTTTTCTTATGTTATTGAAGAAGAAAATAGCAATATGAAATCATTGTTTAAATCTAGTGTTCTTAATTTGAATATCCCTATACATTTCTATTAAATCCTTATTCTATTTTACTCCCATGTGCTCTATGTAATCTAATGAAACCTCAACTAAATATACAAACCTTGTTGTTCTATCTTGAATAAAAATGAAATAATCATTTTATCCCTTTGTCTTTCTTATTCTAGTGGTTGGATATCTCTAATCATCCTTAGATCACATAATTTCTTACCATCATGTGTAGTATAGAGAATCTATGTAACCTGTTTTTGAAAACCATGAGTGGGAGAAGAACAAATTGAATGTAAAGAAAAACTAAAAAATAACATATTGTATAAATAAATCCAGAATACCCAGATATATGAAGAAAAGAAAATAAGGAATTAAAATATTAATTCATCAATAGAGGTGAGGGGAATCTCTTTAGATCAACCACTAATAACTTATTGTTCCTTTATTGGAGACATTATAGAAACATTAAAGAAAAATAGTTTAGCAACAACATAGATTGATCGAATTTTCAGGGCCTCCTTCAGTCAATATTTCTAATTCTTATAGAAATTATCCAAGGTTATTATCTTGTACTTTAGTATATCCACACCCCCTTGAGAGTAATAAACTTCCTATTCCTCCTCTAATGATCTCAATACCTTTGAAATAATCCTCAAATTTAGTTCCCAGATTCTTCTTATCTATTTTCCTCTATATGTAAGGCTTGAGGGTCTAGATCCCTTTAGAATATAAACAATTGCATATTATCAGCTTGAATTAGCTCCATTTTCTTCTCCTGATTTTGGATTAGTTCCTTGTGGAAGCTTGAGAGTGATCATACCTAGTTTTATTAGACCAAGGAAACAAATATTTATTTTGGTTTAACCTTTTACAATTTGGAAATCCATGTTTTTTATCTATCCATTGGAAACAAATTATGAATTACTGATATGGGATTCACTGAAGCCATATGATCTAGGGAAGTCATGTGATAGAACTTGTGAAGTCTTATAATAATATGATGCCTTACGATCTAGACTCTATAAAGTCATATAATTAGTGGTCAGGACAAATTCCAATGATTAAAATATTACGATGTCCAATAAAGGCATACATCTACTCATTCCATTGTCAATTTGTAGCCAACATCCATGAAAAAGACATCTTAATTTAGGATTGTAGTATATTGATTCAAAATTTGATTTAAATACTTAAAATAAAATAAATACATATTTCAACTATTAAAAACCCAAAAATGAATAATTTTATGGATTTTCATTAAAATTAAAAGATGAATAAAACCACTAAAATGATAATTTAATCCATTTAAGAATGAATTCAAAATTTCAAAAAATTATTAAAGTCAATTAATTATCTACACTCTACATTAATTGGTGAGTTTATTATCACTGAAATAATGTTAAAAAATATCAAAATATTGACTCTTATCTCTCTCCCACACACTATTTTTCTACCAATAAATACAATGAATTCTATTTTTTTTAAGAATATTTCTCCTTTCTAAACATAATTATAAAAATCAAGGATGAATAATATCATAATTTCATTAATTAGTTGAAACGTCATTCCCCCATTATAAATTTTACTCATTTATTCACTTAAATTCATGCATATGTTAAATTCTAGGTTTGTAAATAGATAGAACGTAGTGGAACCAAGATTTTATCAAGTGTCTCCATCCTATATCCCTCTACCCTAAGCATATTTTTATACAATTCATTTTTACATTTCTATAATACTTCCTAAAAGAAACTTAGATATATCCTTTGCCCCTTCTCCATCCAAGATTATAATTCCACAAATATTTTCCTTCCACTTATCAATTATATCTTATTTAATTTTTTTTATTCCTGATTTGGGAAAAGGACATATTATGAGAGTGAAGAAAAATCTGAAACTAAAGTATCACAATACAGATGATATACCCTAAGTATTATTTTAATATTCAATGTATAGAAATAATGATTAGGAAGTCAGCTCCTAGGTTTCTCAAACTCTTATTTGAGGGCTAACACACAAATATATGATCTTCTGTTGACATAGAAATATATCTAGACTAGTTCCCATCAAATTTTTTACTCTATTTCGTATAAGCTATCCAAATTATTTTTAAGGAGGATCTAAAAAATTTTTAATTAATCATAATGGTCAGGTTACCTAGGTTTATGTTAAAATTTATAGTCTTATCATTCTATGATATTGATTCCACTATCATATTCTCTATGGAAAATTCTTTTCCCAATTATAAAGAAAATACATCCACGAAAAGAGTGGTGTAATTTACTCATTAATCATCAAATTTCAAAATTTTCTTAATCAATGAAATCCTTTCATACTATCATGGTAAATTTTTATAAGAAAAATGAAACTAAAGCCCAAGTTTTTCTATCTTTGAAAAGCATAAAATAACATGTATAAATATATAAAAATTATGAAAATAATTTTGAGAACACGTTGATTCATTTAATATTCAGTCAAAATCACTTAGAAACAGCCAAAAAATGTATTTACATCCTAATGTACTTTTCATCTCCACTACACATATCTTATGAATTACCTACCATTAATTTTAGATTTATTTTAAATGAATAATAATTTAAAAAATAAGTATATAGATAAAGTGTAAAGGAAAGAGACAATCTAGGGATTCTTTATTCAAAATAAGTACAGGGAGTTTGGAATCATCTATTGATTCTTTCAAAAATTATTTGATAAATAACTTTAAATGTTATCCATTCACCTTGAATGGTTTTTTATTCTTCTCCTTTACTTTCAAATACACCAAATATAAATTCTATAGTTACTATAAATGGTCTAGTATACTTGGAACAAATATTACCAGGCATTAGCTTCATTCAGGAAGTGAATTTTAGTACATTTTCCCTCACTTAAAAGCTTCCTTTCTAAATGATTTTGTCATTGACAGATATATATTTATATTTTTATAGTAGGGAGTTCTCATAATATTCTCTTTTAAGCTCTTCAAATTCCATCATTTGGGACAACCTTTTCCCTCAAACCTTTATAAACTTCATGTTCACTCTCTTCATAGGCCAGTAGGCCTTATGTTGTAGCTTAATAGGAAAGTGAAAATACTTTCCATAAAAATTATATAGGGGACATAGTGAATTAGTTTTTATAATTAGTAATTTAATCCCACAATTAATCCTAAATTCTCTTACTCTAACACTTTTAGGTGGGTTGAAATGTCTTTTCAAAAAAAAATTATATCTTTATTAGAGACCTCAGCCTACCCATTTGTTTGTGGTTGGTATGTAGTTGAGGCCTTTTGGTGCACTAAATATCTCTTCATGGGGGATTACATGTTCCTGTTATATAATTTTGTTCCTTGTTCACTAATTATGTCTCGAGGAACTCAAAACATACAAAAAATATTTGATCATAGAAACTCAAACAAAAATTTTGTATCATCGGTTCAAGTTTCTTTTTATTAAATATATTTAGAAACGTAATATAATAAAGATATGATATAGGTAAATATAAAAGGAAGAGTGAATGACCCATGAAATCTAGACACAAAAAATAAATTTTTTCACAAAAAATTAATATCTTTTTGGGTAATTTCCTACCTTTTTGATACATCACTACTGAATTTATAGTTTATAAATGCATTAAAAAAATCATGTGATTTTTTAAAAATTGGTGTCGAACACAAATTGGACTCTTAAACATTTATACATATTCCATGTGGTCTAAAATGGCCTCTACATATAAGTATATTAAGAAATCAAAGCATGTACTTAATATCTCATATAGGGATACATCTCTTAATTACTTGCTCACAACATAACTTCCATAAATAAGGATCCTCTGATACAAAAAATTAACACTCATATTTTAGTTCAAGAATTTGATACTTTGGTAATAAAAAGGGTATCTTTGATTTTAACCAATAATTCACTATATTATTTTTCCAGGATTCTTGGGTGACTTCATAAAAAATATCACAAATGAAGTAATCATCTAGGGTTGTCTCAGGTGGTTTTCTTCGTCGCTATTATGGGGAAACATGCTCATGTGGTCCACCACCAAATTTTCACAAACCATATTATCCTTGATCTCCAATTAAAATTCTCATAGTAGTAACATCCATAACACTAATCTTGTATTTTTTTATATTTCTTGATTAAATACCAATTTGAATCCTGGGTAAAAGAAATATTTTTCTAGATTTATAATAAGAGTGACCTCAATTTCACTAAACCAGAAAAAAAATGTTAAAAATCCCTTATAGTTTGTTGTGTAATAGATTTGAGATATGTCTACATTCTCTAAAGTTTATTATATAACTTTTTAATTACCATTAAACTTATGGTACAACATTTTTATCATGTCCTTTTTTGAGGCATCACACAGTAATTCAAAAAGGGTGCTTCATTCAAGTGGATATATTATTGGGGTTATAGTAAATATCTATTTATGTTATTCAAAATTTATCCTACATGAATCATAAAACACAATGTTTGTTTCTTTCATGAGTAGGTTATTCAAAGGAAGTCTAATTTTACTAAAATATTTATTAAACCTCTTATAAAATCCAACATGGCCCAAAAAATATCTAATGTGTATAATAGTGGTGGGGTAAGTTAGTTTAGAAATAATGAAAACTATGGACTTATCTAATTTAACCCCATATTTATAGAACTTTTTTTAACACACTCAATTTTCTACACCATTAAATAAAATTTTTAAAATTTAAAAACTATTTTTTTGAATGAATTTCTATAAAATTTCTTCAACATATTCAACATTGGTGGAGAAACTTATCCAATAAATAGTATAATCTATAATAAATACATTAAAGAATATCTCAATCAGTTGTGAAAATATAATTACTATTCGTAGTTAAAAATCATTTGGGGAATTTCATATCCCAAAGAGAATCCTTCAGTAAGAAAACATACCCAATGGTTTTGTGAATGTTTTTTATATTGGTCTTCCAGTGCTATTGAAAACTTAAAATCCCAGAGAAACCATTATGAAAATAGTAATAGACCATCATAACTAAACTTTATAATATTTTTTATAAAAAGGGGGTGGTTAAATGTTTCTTTTGGGTCACACGGTTTAGTTTTATGTTGTAAATAAATTTTCTCTAACTATTCTGAATTCTAGTGGGCACTAACTCTCTATTTTTAAGTTATACAATTTTGAATCATGTTTTCTGGTTAACAATCTAAATCTGACTCACACATTGAGATTTTTAGATGAGGTATATGATTATATATTTTAAAATTATCTCAAATTATTTCTTAAAAACCTATATCAAAGGTGGGTTAAGCATCCTTCGGTTTTTTCTTATTGGTTTATAATTAATTTCTAATAAAAGCTAGTGTACAGAAGTAATGGGACTAATGCCTAGAATGTATCATAATTAAAAACATATAGCTGTATAATTTTTTTTAGTTTCCAAAAATTTATTCAAATAATCATGTTCTAAATTATTTAAAATTATAACAAATATTTTTCCTTTTAATAAAGAAAATCATATATCATTCTAGAGGTAAAAGGTTTAAATTCTAGTTCTATAGGTGTTATAAAGATTATTTAGACTAGATATTTTCCATGCTTACTCCACCCATATATAAGGAATAATTTTTTTGGAGATTTTGATTAAATATTATAAAATAAAATTCATCAAAATAACATTCATCAAACATAGAACTGTTTTCAAATTTAACTCATTTTCAAAAATAGAATCATAAGAAAAAGTTACTGATTCCAAGGATTATCCTAGTAATATTATATTATCAAATAAATCAATATCTTTATTAGAATAAAAAATAATTTTATAATGTTTTATTTTAAATATACATTTTATATCGTGGGGGTATTTAATTGATTCTAAAATGAAAAATTTTATTTTATCCTCAACAAATTATATTCAAATTGTTACTTCAATAGTATTTATTTTGGTCTTGTAAGATTTAGGAAATATCATACCTATAAAAATATGTGAGTGAAATTTACCACTATTTTCTTCCATGTTTAAAATAAAAAGATAGTAAGGAACTAAAATCCATTCACACTTACTAGAAAATCTTCTAGAACTCCAACTTGGTAGGATTTTTTTTGGTTAGTATGTTTTATAACCACTAATATTAGCTTGAGTTCTCCAATATTCAAAAAAGAAAACACATAGAGTAAATAATGGCATTAATTGATGATCCCAAATCATAGAATGAATTTTTAAAACTGATTTAAATTATAAAAAAATGGATAGTGAATGTTCCGAGATCTTGAAATTTACTTAGTAATCACATAGTCTCAAAGCTAAATACAATTATACCTAAACATCCCTTTTGATATTATTTCAATTTCCTCTTCTTGATGAACATATTTTTGAGATGATTTAAATACCATTGGATTTTTTGGATGGGCTCTAGTAAAGGTATGTCAATATCTACTATTTGGAATGTATCTAAGTCCTCGGGTTATAATTTTTCTTCATTATCACTCTTTAGAATTTTTATTATTATAGGGAAGAGAGGTTTGGGTTGTTGTAGGTCCCCCAATTTGTACTTTCCTTTTCCCTTATTTACTATTTGTTATTCTACAGTGTCTCCCTCTTAAATTTTCATACCATGTTAAGCTTATTTATTATATTTGGAATGTCTACTTCCAGTTCTAATATTTATGGTTTCTTATTTATTACCATTGACCTTACTTCCACTCCTCAATTAAATGGATATAACATTTCATTTAATGTTAGTAATTAACTAGGTAAGGATTTTTTCTAAATCATTATTTTCTAAATTAATGTGGGTGGACAGGATTGATCATAACTTTCCTTTCATATCCTTCAATTATAATTCATTAATGATGAAGGTAGTTTTTTGGTTCGCTTAAGACTCTATCAATTGTTTTAGTAGATCCTTTATAGATACCTATTGGTTTTTTCCTTTATGGTACCCTATAGAACGATAAAAACTACTTCTTGGGAAAAGTGGTGGTTGGAATGTTTGTTAAACCCCTACTAGAAGGGTGAAATTTTATTCTTCTAGTTTCCATCAATATACTAAATGTTTTAATAATATTTAAATCCTTGGTTTCTAGTATGATGTTATTGGTACTTCATTTGTTACATAGCTTCAAAATTTTCAATTCCTTGAAATTGAGGATGACCATTTTTGTTGTGTTCTAGAGAGTGGAAAAGCTAGCACACTCTTCTAGGTGTGGTAGATGATACAAAATTTACTTTTGTAAATTCTAACAATATAACAAGAGATTTTGGTTCATCAATTTTATTCTCAAATAATGGGTAGTTAAAACAATTTACCTCATGTACTTCTCTTGTTGTGTGTCTTTTGAATAACTATAAGAAATTTCAAAAAATACTATCTTTCAATTCACTAAATTTTTCTAGTGACATTTCAAACAATGATCTTCTAAAGGAAGCCTCTATTAAGTTTTGATCATTTTCCACAGCCCTTAATAAAATAATTCCAAGAAGTGGGGTTCCTTAAAGTGATGTTGTGTGCATGATATAATTAGTAACATAAATATCTCCCAAAACATATATATAGTCTCAAAATATTCTTATTTGGTTCCATATATCTCCTTCCTCAGTTGGGTGCTTCTCAATACAAGGATTTTTTTAGGGAAATATCCCCTAATGTTAATCATAGTTGGTGGCTTCTATAAGATGAATATTACATAATTTGTATTTTTATGATGATTTAAGGGAAAATAGGAACACCTTACAACAGATATGGCCTTCCAACACTCCTCTAGGATTTAAATTACATTAGACATTTCCAAACTCTCTTAATTGTTGATTAGGATCCTCTCCTACCAAGACATGAAATTTTTGTATGAGTTGGATCATTATGATTATAAGCTCTAAGTCCTGTTGGTTACTAAGCTATAAAAGACTGTTATTATTTTTGAAATTATGTTCAAATAATTATTTCAATTTCTTATTCAATTTATCTATATTCTATTCCATGTATTCACAACCTGAAGTAACTCTAGTGGATAAATAATATGGTGATGGGGAATTTTCCAGTGGGACAATAGAAAAATATATTTCCTATGGTTTAGTAATCTTTAGAAGCCTAATTAATTCCATTAATGTTCTTTAAACCTTTGTATCAAACCCAATTAGGTGATTTAAACTATATCTATCCATGAGTTGAAATCATTTAAGATGAAAAAAATAAATCAAAATAAAAACACCACATTGGCCTCCTGGTAATGGTTCCAGGTTAATAAGGAACCTATAGAGGTGATCCCCTAAAAAATCAGGTTAACATAATATTTATATAATAGAGTGGGGACGAGGTGGTCTATGAAGAGGGGGGGTTTAATGTGTTTTTCACTTGAATTATAGGTTCATTGGTTTCAGACCAACAAGTCTGTCTTTGTGATAAGATAAAAATAATAAGTATTTGAAATTAGTGTTTAAAGATATGGGTCTAACCTTGGATATCCCCTACATTCAAGTTAAATAATTATTTCATTTTAATCTCATTATCTCTCTCTAATCAGATAAATCCTCAAGAAACTATCCTCGCCTTTTTCATTTTATCTTAAATAAGGAAATACAATTATCAAATAATTATTTTATATTTCTTATACACGTTATTGGATATCTCTAATAACCCTTAGATAACCTCATTTCTTCCCATCATGGACAGTGAATGGAAACTAAATGGCATGTGTGTTTCAACTTAGAGTGAGACAAAAATAAGTTGAATACATTGAATAATGAAAATTTAATGTCATATAAATTAATAAAGAACATCTAGAGAGGTTAATTGAATAAAATAATAAACTAAAAATAAAATTATTCAATAGGGGTGAGGGGAACAAACGTCCAAATCTTCCTCTAAAAATCTATGTACCATTAAATTATTCCGAAAATTCAAGGACCATATCCTACTTATTTGATTTCCACCATGTGTACAGATGAATTATTTGAATCCCTTTATGTTATTAGCTCCCAAATATTCTCAACTCAAATCGGATCCAAGTTATTCTACTTATATTGTATGTTTTTTTGGAATCCCCTGATTTCTCTTCCCTAATTTAGGCAGGCCAAATGAATAAATAATGATTTTAAATAATCCTTTGAAAATTTGGTAATATAAGTGGTTTGAGGTCTACGTTTTTATCCTTACACATCTCTAAAATTTTATTCTCATATAGTTTCATTGTTTACTCTTTTATAACATGTTCATTGTATTAATAACCTTTATGTAGAGGAAAAAATACCAATAAATAACTCTAGAGTACCTTTTGGTAGCAGTTTAGAATCACAACTAGCCTTTAAGTAACATCAAGTAATTCCCTTACATTGCCTATGGATATTTACCTTTACCTTTATATATAAAATGGATAGTTCATGTTACCCTCACACAAATCTAATGACTACCCTTACATATCTATTATTACCCTCACATGGGTGAACTATGTGTCTACATGGTACCTTTTCACCATAGAGATGAGGTCCCTTAGTTGAAGTTGCATGATTTTCTGGTGTCACTGAAGTCTTATGGCTTAGATTCTCCAAATTCATACAGTGATAAAGTCATATGATTCGATCACTCTGAATTCATATGATCGAGTTTCATTAAAATTCATAAGATGATGGTATGGAAGTCTTATGATCACTAGTGAACTCAAACGAAACTCACGTAGTTCATACTATCATTGAGTCACTAAAGTCCTACATTATAATGAATTCATACAATCCAACTGTTGAAGTATTATGATATGCTAAAGTCTTATGATCTAGCTTCTCCAAATTCATATGATTAGTGATCAGGATAAATTCATATGATGAAATTCATACAATGCTGCTTGAGAAAAGTCATGTGTTTGGAAATTCATACAATGGAAAAACATATCCATATGATCTTCTCAAGCCTTTTTCAATTTCTATATGGTGACCATGAAAATCTCATATTAATGAAAAATTGTTCTAGATTAATTTAGAATTTATTTAAATGATTAGAAATAAAAAATTCCATTTCAACTATTAAAACTTGAAACTAAATCAATGTATCGATTCTCAATAAAACTCAACAATGAATAAGAAAACTAAAAATCATGAATTAATATATTTAAAAAATAATTCCATATTTCTCATAACTATAAATAATAATTTAATTACCAAGGCTATATATTAATTAAGAAGTTAATTATCCTAGAATTATAGTTAAAATATTTGAAAATATTGGCTTTCATCACTATATCGGGTGATAAAATGCTCTTAGGGAGAAGTGGAGGTTCATATAGTGCTTGTACTCCTCCTTAGGTCATGGTAACAGGAATACATTGGTTTGGTGGAACCTTATCAAGAGAAAATATAGGATCTATTATCCTACAAACATATCCTATATTTCTCATAATTTCTTCAAATATCCAATGTGATCATAAATTTCTCTACTCATTCCATAGATTCATCCTTTTCAAAATCATCTAAACAATCCAATTAAAGTGCAGTTATGGGAATTATATATAGATTATTTAGTAAGTTATTTGAAATCCAATATTTGGCTATATATATATTAGGCTAAAAAATTCACACTTTTCGTAAATATAAATTATATTCTTGTGTTCTATTGTATAAATGAGGACATAAACAATGTATTACATCTAAAAAATGTATGAACACTATTATCAATTAGGAATTCCATCATAACATTTTTTAAATTTCATTTTGATGAATTTGAATGATTAATATGATGTGCATATGTGTAAAGATAAACATGAGAAAATTTAATTGATGAATCGTGATTTTTAAATATCGGTTAATTTATATAGACATAAATTCTCAAACGTTTTTGTGATTTTAGTTTATATCAATTGACTAATTATTATTATTGATTTCATAAATGATTTTCCAATGATTAAAATTTTCATTACAAATAATTATCCTAAAAAAAATTCATAGCCTTTCTAATACCATATTTCTTGAGATATACTTGATATGTGAATCACTACTAGAACTTTAACTATGATCTTTTAAGGCATGAATATTTTTCATTCTAAATTAAGAGTATTGAGCCCATAGATTAAACAATATTCATTTCCTTTAATCTGGTGACTCACACTATGTTTGAAATTTTTTAAACCCGTAATGACCATAAATTCTCTTGTAGGAATCCACATTACATGATCATTTATCATTCATACATTAATTATTAAATATCATTGAATTATATTAATTGATCATAATGAAGTATTTTTCCATGATTTATGGTTCTATCATATGGTAATTCCATGAAAATGATAAAATGGTGTTGGTATATTCTCTTGGATATTGCAAGAAATGTTAAAAATATATCTTTCATTGTGCTTACATGGTTACTCAATCATTTTAAAAAAAAATTACAGATTAGAGGAACATATTTATGATGGTAGTCAATGTACCAGTTTTTGAACCAATTAAGAACATATAGGAATAAAGAAGAGATGGTGTATTTTTTTAAGAAAGAAGTGGGGGGTATTATTCATTGAGATTTATTGAAATTCATGTGATGTGTTTCAAAGTAGATATGGAAAGAGATATTTGTTAAATCATTTGCACATGTGGTGTGTTTTGTACTATATCATGGTGTATAATATAAACAAGTCTTACTATATGGTGTGTAGAAACCAAATATGTTTTTTAATATCATCATTTATAACATAGTTGTATTTTAAATCATGGTTACATGATAATATATCCTCAATCATAATGTATGGTTGGTTTGTATTGTATAAAGTGTTATATGTTGAGTTTTATTGTAAAATTATCTAAAAAAGTATGATTAATTTCAACATGAATGATAACCATTATCTTTTGAGTATTCTTATATGTTTTCTATCATAAATAGTTACTACATAAGATGTAATTAATGTGAGGTGAATTCATATAACAAGTTTAATAAAAAGGATGAGAGTATTAACTAGTGAATATATTAAATCTTTATGTATGATCTAATGCATTATCACTCAAGGCGCATCCTAGAGGGATTTATAAAACTCATATCCATAAAATTCCATCATATAGGTCATCTCATTAATTGTTGGATAGAACTCATTCCTACACATAGATCTCCTCTTATTTAATATTTATCTAGTGAGGTGTTGGCATGTCGTATTGAGAAGGAGGATACCTCTCATACAATGATTGATTTAATATCCATTTATATCTTATTAGGAGGAACATATTTTGGCTAACTCTTGGGGATATTGATCAAACTATTTTATAGTGATTGAAGATATTTCAATGGATCGATATTGTTAGGTACACATTCATAAATATCTTCATTTCTAGTTTACATGTGAATTCATTTATCTAACATAGATATATTGGTTTAGGTTATAAATTAACTCATAATATATTAGGTAATTCATGACCTCTCTAGGAGTATCCTTGTGGTATTTATAATTCCACTTTAAGGTGATTTAAGAATATGGGTTGGATCAATAATTCTTAGATGAACTCCCTTATATCCATAGATCTATACTTCTTCTATATTTACCTGGTGAGGTACTATAATGCAATGGTCAGAAGTGAGATCCCATAAAAATGATACGTTATTCAGCAATATTTGGATGCCTATTAAGGATAAACATATTTGGGATACCACTTGGTGATCTTCATCAAACCATACGATGGTAATTGAATATGTTATAGTGAATCAATGTTACAAGGTACATAGTCACATCATTATTAATTTTCATTTTACATGTTATTTTGTTTATATTTCATGGAGATCTTGGTTTGGGTTTCTTTATTACTTATATAGCATCTAACAATTATTGTTATCTCCATTAAAAACCTAGCAGTGGTATCTAAGATTACCATGTCATTCTATGATGGAAATAATGTTTTGAAAAAAAAATGTTTTTTAAAATCATATAGCATGTCATATTCTAGTTGTAGAATATGATTCATGGTTTTGTTCTATAGGTCTGAGCCTTAGCTTATGATATGGGATATCATAATAAATGACTTAGTTTAAATCCATTGAATTTTTACAAATCATAGCATATGATATCATGTTATCTTATTCGATGATATTATTATACTGAGTTTACAAAACAAAGTATTATATCACCAATGTGATATCTCTTGAAATAGTAAAATATTATATATTCTATTATAAGGTATTATAGGGAGATCATTTGTAAAATATAATGCATAAATGGTCTATTAATCATACCCAAGTAATTTATTTTAAAAAAAATCAGTATTACCCTATTATCTAATTTTGATTTTCTAATTACATATTTGGGATCTATTTTATTTAATTATATATCTAAATATAAAAATTATGATTTTAAAATTAAATTTTTTTATATATAAAAAAATTAAAATAAATATGTTTTTTACCAATCAATTATTATATTATTATTCCATATCATTCCATAATAATAATATAGAAGTTAATTGTTTATTTATACATATAATATATATTATTTACACTGATCAGTATAATACTAGTAAATTTTATATAATTATTTCATTCCAATTACAAAAATTACAAAACCCTCGTTGATTATATATATAGAAAATAACTATATGTACCCAACAACAATATAATGATAAATTTACTCAATTTTGTTCCTATAAATTTCCTCACATAGTTTTATCAAAATAAGTCATCTTATTTGTGTATTTATTTCTCAAATATTATATCATCTTACTATCATTTTCTTTCTATATAAAGTGATTCAAACAGGTATGATAAATCTATGGAGATTATTAAACACTTTATTTCAACCCTTTATCCATAATCATTATTTAATTTATTGTCCATTATAATTTTTTAACATGGTGAATATATACATTTGATTTATATTGTTCTTCTAATGAAATATTTTCCTGATTCTATATTATTTTGTATTTTACCTTAGACAGTGTGTCACTAATTGTAATAGTGCATTATTTAATGAAAAACATATCGGTTCATTGCATGAATAATAATCTTATTTTTGGAAAAAGGTTCATTTTAAATTATCCAACTCATGATGGGATTAATATCTCGAATCATTTTGCTCATTTCAGTATAATCCTTGATCATGGGTAAAATTTGTAATTATAGTTATATGTATTAAGAACTTGGAGTTTTCTTACATTTTGAAGGTTGGTAGGGATTCATATATTATTTTTATAGAACTTTTATACACATTGAAATCATCTATATTTCCTTTTAATGTGTCCAAAAAAGAAAACCTATGCAGATCAAGATGGGGATGGACTTCCATATTGGATTCAAAAGCCTCAAAAAACAATATTAAAAATATTGAAACCTTAAGAGGTTGCTGGTGTAAGATAGAGAATTATGAGGTAAAAATTTGACATGGTATTATCAAGGACCATGAGTTGAGTATAATCAAGGATATTTTATGTAGTAAAACCCCTAGAGTAGTAAAACATATTTTTTATAACTTCAAGTGATTGAGGAAAGAAATTTTTTCATCCTGGAGGTTTTGTTACGTTTTATTATTGTTTATAAAACCTTATATTTAGTGATAGTAAACACATGGGTGACATATTACTTTATTACCCAACCCTTTTTCTAGAGTTAATCCATTTGATTTTGAGGCTTAACTAAACATTGCAGTTACTAAATTTTTTTGGAATGAGTGCAAGGTTTCTTAGGGTTGTTTTGGGTTATTTGATGATGATAAGAAAATATCATTAATCTTGATAATTTATCCTTCATGATATGAAACCCAGTTATTTAATTTTTTTATGGAGTGTTCATCATTAATTTAGTATTATATATTTTTATTTCAATGTAGAATTTACTATGTGAGTCCTTATAGAGATAAATCTATGATTGTGGGTGGTTTAGATCACTAAAAAAATCATCATTTAGAAATTTAGATAATTAACTCTAAATTAGAATGTTTTTCATGTTCTGAGGAAGATTGAAAGATAAAGGATCCTCCTTTAGTGGTTCAATCATGACCAAATTTTCCCATGGATCCTCGTAGGCCAAAAGAAAAACCAAGTGTATCTATCAAAGTATACCTCTAATAAGTCATTGGTATGTGACTAGCATTATGAGTATAAATTTCACAAAGGGAGGAATTAACCTCAAGATTACATATCATAAGACTCAATAAAATGAAAACCAATAAATGAGAAAAATATTGTTTTTTTAAAAAATTAGTATCATAATAATTAATAATGCATGAATGATATACAAAAGAACCAAAGTGTAAAGAAATTATTTTTGTGAAACTCCTACTAAATCCAAGAAACTAGTATAATCTATGGGTACCTGAAATAATTCCAAAAACAAGACATATTTTATCTAAATCAATTATTTAGCTAGAACCACCTGATAAATCCACCAACATGATCATGTAAACATGTATATAAAATTAGGTTTTAATATATATACATAATCGGTAAGTCAAAAATTAAGGATGAACATCCATTTCAATATTATACATGTATAATAATCAGAGTAGCAAAATCACAATACATCAACTAGTTAATTATCTCAACCTCAAAGCATCATATGGTACTATACTTTAATTTAGTCGACTTAAAAAAATATACATCCTTATTCAAAAGTCTAACATGATTAAGAATTTTATTCCAAATATAACCATAAGAAACACTCACCAAATAAAAAATTATATATCATAAAATTTATACCATCAAAATTTATAAGGGATATTGTAAACCAAAACCCATAAGCTAGTCCTATATATTCCCCCAATTCCTAACATTGTGTGACAAACCCACTAATATAATCTCACCACATCTAGTTTCCATGTGTAAACATGATCCATAAACACATCATATTAGGCTTACATGTCCAAATTAAATGGTTATCCAATCTAAACCAAAAAAAAGAGGTAAGGGAGGGTCAACTAAGCTATAGCAGCCTAGAATTTTTATGATAGTGACATATCTCAGTTATGAGTTTTAGAGTTGAAATAAATCTTCATGGTTGAAAGGGTAAATTAAACCTAGAAAGAAACCTTTGAATAAAAATTAATGAATCTTTTGATCATAGGGTTTGTATTTTACCCCTGAGTTGTGTTATAGTGAATTTTGAGAACTGTGAGTTTTATGGGATTTAAAATATATTTTATTTAAATAAATAATTATCCAATGAAAATGGATGTCAAAATCTTATAAATGGGGTGTATTATAGGAATTGTACCACCACCATTAATCCCATAGTGTATGGTTTACCCAAGTATTGATATAGCCTATGTTTATATTTTAGGCCCCCAGGATATCCATTTATGGGTTTATCAGTAAATGAATAATATAATTATTAAAAAATTAATTAATTTCTTGTTTGACCTAGTCCATACCTATAAATATTTATCTTTTGGTTTAGTAACATATTTCATTGACTCAAAGCGTAGATCAAGATAGATAGAGGAGAGGAGAGGGACCAGATCTTAGTGAAACCAACATCATATTGATAGAATGGAGTCAGATCCATAAGGGCAGTGATTACTAGATCTCATGGTTATGAAAAAATAGGCTGGGGAATCAACAATAATATTAAATCTATGTAATTTCACCATATTTTTATGTCTTATTATTTTCTATTTTCTCTATTATTCCTGATTTATCGGGCATAAATTCTATTCTTGATTTGAGATTCTCAATTGGATATCCCTATAGATTTATAAAAAAAATTAAATATTTTCATATTTATGATTGTCTAGGTTTTCTTAATTCTTGTTGGATCCACTATTGATGATCAATTTTTAGTTCTTTACACAATCCACCAGAAATTCTATCTATGATTGATCTTCTTCATTCTCTCCTTTTTCTTCACACTTCTCTGCTACAATTCACCCTTCTTCATTGTGCTTTCACTGACATCCTTTATCACGGTTTTCATTTTGATTGATCTTGGATCATATAAATTAATGACTAGTATCCCACTTGTGACTAGCATATTGGGTTATGGAAGTGAATATTGAGGCATGAAATATCATTAACAGGTGATGGAGTATCTTTGGGATGAGTGGTGGGATAGTATCTTCAAGGGATGTAGCATGTGAAGGAACTCTACGATTGTGAAAATTCATTTATGAGAATATTTTTATAAAATATATACTAAAAGAGGGTCTTATGTGTTTTAGAGGGTTTATGTGGGTTAAGAACCATGATTTTGGAATAACCAAATGGGGCGGTGTGATTTTGGGTGGGTTGGGGAGTTTAGGTTAAAGGTGTGATCACATGGTGTGTACTTCTAACCTACACACCATGTATCATCTAGGAAGTGGCAGTTAGGTTTTTTATGGAGTTTGGTATCACATGGAATATACTCTTAGTCTATAAACCATGCATACCTAAGCCAACCAACTTAGTGTGTATATGGACTACATGCCCAGATGGTCGTTTATCAATACATGACATGTGGTTTGGGGCCACTTGTCATGTACCACTTAGTAATACATTACTAAAATTTACTAGTATCATATGTCAAGTGGAATAGATTTATCTACACATCGTGTACCCTTGATGGGACATGTTTTGTCGATTTTCCCCTACATTATATGATCTGTATAAGTACATTCCAATTATAGATTAGTCTCATATATCTAATACCCTTGTACACGTGTTGTGTAGAAAGATATATGAATGGAATGTATTGGGTAGTAGATAACTAGTCCTCCCCTAGAGGTATACACATTGTGTACCCATATAATTCATGTCATGTACTTGTCCGACCATATTGTATTTTCATTTCTCCATAACTAAAACTCATATTTACGAAAAAGAGTAGTCAATCCTGAAATTTATTTCATATAGAACTTGATAGTATTGTCCTCTCCAATATCAATGGTAATACTTGAGGTGATTTGGGAGTTTAGTTTTTTTAGCTCCATAACCCTGGTGATGGGGATCTAGTGTGATGATTGAAGTGTTCGATATGTTAAGAAATCCCTTAGTAATTTCTTTACAGTAGGTCATGGGTCCCCCAAATTATTGATAAATTTATAAACTAACCCACTCATGGGGAGTGGGCCCTCTATTTATATAGTGGGTACTCCATCATATAATAATTACCAATTGAATTTGTATGGTTCCTCCACTAGGGATGGTTACTCCGTCAATTATATCTACATATTGGAATGTCAAAAGTCCTCCACTACAATTTTTGAGATGTTATGTGGGTTACAGATGTCGAGGAAGTTATGATTGTTGGGGTTAAAAATCCACTAACTGAAAACTAATATTAAAAAAGATTTGGGTTCCTTAGTATGTTTCTAGAAAAAATTATTTGGTAATTAAACAAATAAAGGTGGGGAACTCCCTCAACTGACGTGCATACCACAGTGAGTAGTGGGTTCCCTTTTTAATTTTTCTAATGGAAATATAAAAGTTAGAAAGACTAAAATCCTTGAATACTTTGATTATTATGAATATTTAATAACCTTTTAGTTTCCTCAAAGATGTGACTTGTAACTAGGTTATTAACATTAAACAAAATGATCCTTTTAGTACATTGATAATTCCATGTTTCATATGAGATCTGATCTATCATGGTTTGAGGATGAGATAATTGGGTCTTCCCTATACCCCTAAGGTTTCTAGTGGTAAGGAATATAGGGATTTTATCGTATTCTTTTCTATTATCATCTTTTTATATATTTTGTATTGTATTTTTTCCTTGTCATTCCTTTATGGATTCAATGTGTACTAATGAATAAGTTTATACTCATCCTTGTATAATCTTTATACCTACACAAGTTGTGTCTATATAGATGATACATAATTCAGAGGGGTCTTGGGTGGACATGTATCTGGTGCGTCATATTTTGACCTAACATTGGATAGTGATCGATGGATCTTGGTGGTGGTGAACATTTTAGTTTTTATTTGATCCCTGAGTCATTATAAAAAAAGAGGATTTATCTCTTGTTCCATGTTTATTAGGTTTAGGAAACCATTTTATATGTATATATACTATGATATTTTTCCAACTTAGTGATGAAAATACCATGTAATGTCTCATGCATTCATTTTATATAGTTTAGTTCTAATTTACAAATATTTTTGGTGGTGATAGTTATTTTATGTATTTTATACATGAAAATATTATAGGTTGATATAGTATAAATTCCCCCTTATTGTGAGATATGTTTATTTAGTTCTAATCATTTTAATCTCACCTATTGGAGGTGGGATTGGGGTGACACACTCGAATTATTAAGACACTAGGTGGGGCCCTAGTATCTTGGACCACGTCATAGTGGTATCATGTTGGTCGAGTTATAGGGATGTAGTTTGGAGTTGGTAGTTATGTGAGGACTATTTTTGGAATATACAGTAGTGATGTAAAGGGAGTATTGAGTTCCATTATCAAAACAAGGAGACTAAATAAAATTTGGTAGCCAATGTATCCTTTTTCCTAGACTCTAAAAACCTATTAGTCCGGATAGAGCTCTAAGATATTTATTTTAGGGTGCAATAAATTTGGTACATGCATCATGTGGTGTTCAATTATTATCTTTTGTGTATTTATTATGTAACATCACCAAGATATGTTCAAATACTTATTGTATTACCCTATCAAATGAAGTTTGATACCCATTGATAAGTATATTGTGTGAAGAGGTAGGGTTGTAATTATTTTTCCCTAGATTTGGGACTCTCGCCACTAATTTTTGAGTGATAAGGTTTTGTTTCTGAGATTTGGTTGAGAGATATTATTTCGCTTTCATATGAGGTAGATTATATCCCCTTTATTAATAGCATATACTCTTACTATAAAGGGGATAATATCTCCTATAGAGTTGGATGAGACTACCCATAGGATGAATGTATTGTATGTGTACCGATAGCAGAGTCCACATGGGCTTAAAATGTGAAAATTATCCTTTAGTGAAAGTGGATTTGGTGGATTTTAATACTTATATTCTCAACTATTTTGGACTATGGAGTTACCTAATGGAAATTTTTATGTTGATATTTCTATATATCATAGTGGTCCATTAGTGGATGATGTTTATTTAACTCAAGACGACACTACTCTATCTTGGTTAGATTTTGAGCTCTTGTTTGGGATATATTTTTATCCAATGATGTTAGACCCACCACATGGTGTAATGATCATGTATGAGTATGTATTGTGGATTTAAACCCATGTTAGGTTATCCTTGGACATTTTTAATAATGGGATTTTTTTGTCTTAGTGGTTCCTGTGGAACCTATAGATAGATAGATTTTGAGATTTGGTTATTCTTCCATGAAATAGGATGGCACATGTATAGGTTGTTTTTTGTGTACTATATGTTCAGGTGTTGAATATTTAGATTCAATCCCTATGCAAACACATTTCATGTAGGGAATTTTTATTGATGTCGATCATCGTTTGACTCAACCCTTTTTATATAGGTGATTATATCCTTAGTGAAGAACTAAGGTGTTTCATGGGATATCTCTCATGGAAGAGATGAGATCTAGTGGTACCTACCTCATTATGGATTGGTTACCAATTTCTAGTTTCATTAGGTATTATTGATTAAGTAAATGAGTTGAGATATACCATTTGTGGTGAGTTATGTCCCCTTAGGGGTGATGAGAAGATCTAACCCTTGAGAAGTTATAATCATCTATACATTAGATGGTAAGTGTGACTTTATACAATATGTATACAGATGAGAATTTAATTATTGTGAATATAGGAGATTAATTAAAAGATTATGAGTGGTGACCCATGGTTTTTCATTGATGGGAGAATTATTCAAACATTGGATTACATTCTAAAGGTGGCATTCAAGTGTTTTAGAGTGGAATAATGAATCCCCTTGTTTCATTTTTTTGAGTATACAGACGAAACATTTATTTTTGATTAATCCTAGAGGATCATATCAGATAATCGGGAATTTCCTTAATCTTACCTCAAGAGTTATAGCTATGAAATAAACTCTCATAGTTTAATTTTTGGATTTATGGAATAATGGTTGGCCTTTGGGAAGTTGAAATCAGGATGGTTGATGAAATCAGAGTGGGAAAACTGTGTCTTGGTGGCTAACTCTCTTAGTAAAGGATTATGTGTATTAATGATGGAGGTGGTTCTTGAGAATATATCATTAAAGAATAGGATTCTTATTTATAGAGGGATATTTTTTTCACCCTCAATCAATAGTGGTGGTCCCATACTCTACTTTATAGGAGAGTGGTTTGTGATGGTGATGTTGATTTTGTGGTATCGCCTAACTAAATGTTTCCATATAGTGTGCTGGAAGAGTTTACCTAAATATGGGGAGTACATCCTCCACTTCCTCAAGTAGATAGTGGTTTTTCCATGGTGTCCATGTAAAATTTCATGATGGACATCCTAAGAAAAGACCACCCTGGTGGAGTATGGACCTCGGTATGGAAGGTATATCATACCTTTGTGGATGTTACCACTACATGGAAACTATATCTATAAAGTGGAGGATGTGGTTTTCCCAGGTGGGTTTTGGTTTTTTTTGTCTCTAGTATTAGTGGCTATTATACTAAGGTCAAGAGAAAATAGATTCGGGTTATCTTAATGGTCGAGATCATTCTCTTTAGAATTATGATGGATTTGTCCACCTAATGGGGAATGGTGTGATGGTGAGTAGTTTAAGAATGTTAGTGTTGTTTCCTAATGTTTTTATAGAGACCCAATCCTTTTACACATATTATTACATGATTTTTAAAACAAATATACAATAAATAGGAAAAAAAGATCGAGAGGCCTAGCACCTTTGGGAGACTAGGTACATAAAACAACAACTTGAAACTAAAATAAAATGTCTTTATTTTAATCTCCATAATGGTCTCTAAAATAATTTTGAGTTACTAAAACATCATGTGATAACTTAAGTAATATTTAAACAATATGGGTGAGCTATAATTCTAATCAAGGTAATAAACATGGTAATGAAGCATAGAATATTAGTAAAAAAGTCATATAAAGATATCATGAAATATAAGGCTCGTGAATAATCATATGTTAGAATAACATAAATAAAATAGAATCAGAAAATCAAGTAAACATAGTAATTTGGAAACAAAAAAAATATGATATAAACATAAGTCAATACTAACTTCCAAGATGAAATCACATATTAAAGAGTGTCCCATCATGGATTCGGATTACTCCCTAATCCCATGCATATCATCTCATGAAACAAAAACATTACCTAATGAATTACATATCTATCTGGTTGAACCTGACATAACATGTACATGAATATTTATTCTTCATGAGGAATCTAACATAAGGCATAAACATAATGATTTCACATGTAAATAAATGGGTTGCATAATCATATCTTATAGCGTAACCAGATGTCATATCATAATGGTTTCTATGAAATTGGTAATAAAAACATTATTGGGTGTTTATAGATAAAAAACAACCATTTTTTATGAAAAATTATGTATAATTGAAGTGGATATTTGAAAAATAGTGGATAGGTAACTTTGGAAATGTACCTCATATGTGGGGTTTTATAGAAAATTTGTATAGAGACATTAAAAAGGGAATGAGTTTATTAATTATACAAAAAAACCATAAATTAATTTAAAATTACATTCTATAATAAAATGGTTAATTTTAGAAACCATCTATGGTTTAAAAAAATATGTAGTGATACTAGAAATGGGATAAGAGACAGAGAAGTTCAATTTAATCGGGTTTTCTTGACGAATGAAGTTGATAGATGAAACTTTAAAACATGTAAATCCATATAAAAGAAGATGAATTTATGTAGGTGTATATATGGGGGGATATATATATATCACCTAATAATTAAATAAGAAATTAGATATATAAAGTGAGGTAATGATGGAGAAAGTGTTACCTAAAGAAAATAGGGTGTTTCAGATGGATCACTTAACCTATGTTCCGGAATTGTTCTGCACTTGCACTTAACATCATAAATAATCAAATTAACTTCATTAATTAATTAACTAAGAACATTTTACGTCTATATTTGATTCAATATAATTATATTTTTTCTATTTATAACCATTTTAATGAGATATAAATTTTAATTTAATTGTTTATAGGGACATCGTTTCATGGTTCCAGGGTTGGATCACTTGAGAATAATAATGAAGATTCTTGTTAAATGGTACTAAAAATATCTAATGTGAAGTTAAATTATATTAATGTCTTTATATTAATGTAAATGGTCCCAAATACCCTTTTTTCAACATAAGAACAATTCAATGTACAAAAATGTTAATGTAAGGTGGTTAGTTAATTTTTTCGGTTATACTAACCAACACGAACTAGTTTCATTATATTTAATATTATGGAAATATATTAATTTAATAATGTTTACATAATATAATAAACATATTTAGTTCATTTTAAACCATTATGATTAAAATTAAACATGTAATGAAGGTGTTCATGGAAAATGAAAACCCATCATCCGTAGGGGCAATAAACCAATAGAATATGGACAATGGTTTCGTTCTTAGGATAAGAGATAAATAAAATAGGATGGATAGTAGATATTATATTATCACTATAATATTATAGTATATATATGATACTAGAGTTATTATTACAAGTAATAATTGGTTGGTTAGGGGAAGGTAGAATAAGAAAATAATTTAAAAAAACAGTTTGACAGTATTACCTTTTGAATGGTGTCTCCTTGAAAAACTTATTAACACACTTGGAATGGTGAGGCTAGAATAACTAGGACATGGGGGAGGATTGGGAAGATAATTTTTTAGAAATTTGGAACTCTAAAAGGATTATAAGATCTGAGGTGAATGGAAGGTGAGGGTCATATTTATAATGGGATGGGAGATATTTTTTAAATATTATATTCATTAGTTTATTATTTTTGGTTCAAGACTACCAAAAGTGTTAATTATTACGACTATACATATTAAATGCTGCATGTGATTTCAAAATAATGGATTCATACATAATCCATGACTCAAAAAATCAATTATTTAACTTATAATGTAAAATATCTTATTTTACCATATTTCACTATTTGCCAAAAAGTTAACTATTTTAGGAAAATAACAAAAATCACAATTACAAATTTTTAACATTTATATTAAAAAAATTAAATCCTTATTATGAAAATGATTTTTTAAATATGAGAAAATTAATTTTTAAATTAAATCCTTGTTTATTTGAAAAAAACACTAATTTTAATATGATGATCAATTTTCAGAACCTTTGAAAATTATTTATAGCCTCAAGAATTATATATTCATTTTAATACATCTTAATATTATTTTATATACTCGTTTTATAAAAATAAAAAAAAATAAACTATTATATTTTTTGTAAAAAATAAAAATAAAAATATATGGTTTTCAAAAATACAAACACTTATTGTATAAAATTTTAAACAATTATTTACTAGTATCATTATATAAATATATCATATTTTCATTTTGTAGGATACCCAAATATTATTTTACACTTCCATAAGTTAGTATACTATTCTAATGTTCATTTTATTATTTCTAACAGTCATATTCCAATATTCATATTACCATTACAACGGTTATATTTCTAACAATTATATTGTCTCCCTACATTCTACAAATACCTCATATTTATTTCATCATTAAATAAATCATGTTTTCAAATGGTCAGATTCCAATGGTGATATTACCATTATAATGGTTATATTTGTAATAGTTATATGGGTTCCCTACTTTCTATAAATACCTCATTTTTCATTCATTTTTCATTCACTTAGATTTTCTATCTAGGTTATATATATTTTCATTTTAATGATTAATATTTATTTACTAATATTTTTATTAATTTCTATAGAATTTTTCCTGAGTGTGTTAATTTTGGTGGAATGTGCATATCCAAATTTTCATATTTAGTTAAATTATTTTCTATTTTCTATCCCATTGTAATATTTTTAATTCTTATGGACATGTTTATTCTCTAAATTTAATGTTTAAATTAGTATAATAAAATTTTGTTGGTTATATCATGAGTTTCATGTTGTTTATATAATTCTATATTACTATGTGTGACACAATTATTTAATCCAAGGAGAAATTACATTGAAAAAATTCTTGGTCATTACATTCTTCCCCTGTTAATAAAATTTACCCATGAAATTTCATTTTACATACTATAGTGAAAATAGTTGAGGGTACTTAATCTTCATAGAATCCTCCAGTTCCAATGTCTCATCCTCATAATTATGGTTTTTCCATAGTACTTTGACTATGTCAGTTTTCTTATTCCATATAAATTTATATAAATGATCCAAGATCTTCAAAGGATTATCCTCATTACAGAGATCATTTTCCATCTATACCACATATGAATTCAGTGCATATGAGGGATCTGGTATGTACTTACTCAATAGGAATATGTGGAATATGTCATGTACTTGAGACAAGGTTAGTGGGTGTTGCTAAGAATCCAATGCAATCAAGAATCTGAAAGGGGCCAATATACCTCAAACTTAGCTTTCATTTTCTCCCAAATCTCACAAACCACTTGAATTTAAATATATGGAGGAATAATTTGTATCCAACCATGAACAGTAGGTTTCATCAATGATTTTTATCATAACTCTTCTATTGATGTTTCACTCAGAGAATGGGTTGTGTCCCGAGTTTTGGAGACAAGGTGCATGACATCTATAATGATTTGGTTATTCTATCATTACATTCCTTCACACTAGGTCTACCATTTTTGTTTCCATTTGAGGTTTGGTTGTGGGGTTTATAGGATGGTTTCACTAGAAATAGATCCTGGTTTGCCATGTTAATTTCATAGAAACAGACAATGAATCCCACATGAATAACAAGGTACAAACCTGCTTTCCAAAGGCAAGTGCTGAATTAGGGTTTCAGACCCAATTGCGCTTAGAAACTCATATTGGTCGAGAGGATGGGTGGGGAGGCTCATCACAACATTTTCTGTGGAATTTTATACAACTCTACGGATATCTTATATATTTATGATATGTTTGAGAATATATTCATAATCTTGATATGGGATTATTAACCTAAAAACATTATCAAGTGTTGAATTCTTCCATGTGAAGATGGGGGTTATTAGTGAGTCCATATGTATATGTCCTAGGTTATTCATATTCTTCTCGTTATTAGATTACATCTTATTATTTTAATCCATAACTAGTAAATCTATAATTTACTTCCATCTAGGGAGTCCATTAATATTTTGAGGATGGGATTGAACCTTTATGAGGCATCCTACATATCCTATTTATAATAGGAATTAAATCACACATATTTCATTGAAACCATGTAGTTTAGCATCACTTGCAAAGAAAATATATGAGGGAGATTAATCACTGGGTATCGATCTAGGTAACTCCCAAAAATTATAAAGAAATAACATTGTATTCAATAGCATGTATGACATTAACACCAAGCACGTAAGGGAATATAATATCCCAAAACATTACAATATAATTACTACATTAAATAAATTTAATATATTCAATATATTTAAATGCATGAAATACTGAGTTATCATTCATCACACACAACAACAACCTTCTTCAATGACTTGAGTTACAAGCAAGATAGAGTTTTACTGTACAACAATATATTTTCAAAATATTATTATTTAATATAATAAGATATAACCTGGACATTAAATTAGTAGTTATGAAAAGGATTAATTAACTTATGAAATTATGTAGTTTATAAAAATATTAAATGAATTAATTGGTTAATAATTAATTATAAATGAATATAATGACCAATTGAATATAAACGGAATTTTTTATAGAAAACTATTTCTATTCTCACAAAGTTGTTTTATCTTAATAAAATAAATTAATAAAAATTAGTAAATTATATTAATTTAATATATATATATATATATATATATTATATTAAATAAAATATTTTTGATATTTATCCAATATATTTGATAGGAATAATATATGAACAAACCCAGTTTTATGCGTAAAAACCTATATTTTTCTAAAGGTAATTTTACCGCATTTTAATAGTGATCCTATTTTAAATCCATTTTTTGGAAATTTTATTGATTTTATATTTAAAAATACATTTAATATTTTAAATTTTAACATAAAAATTATCTTAGAGTGAATTTCTGGTATTTTTCTATGAAGCTTCACTTTTTGATGAATAGTGAAAAATACTGAATTTTAATTCAAAACTTCTTTTTCATCTAATTATTTTATAAGGTTAAATTATATTTTTTTTATTGGTTTTAAATATAAATTAGATTAAATTTATCTCATTTAAAATAATTTTGGTTATTGGAGTCATTTTCACATTGAAACTGTATATAAAAATTTATTAAACTTTTGAACATTTTTACTTTAAAACCATGCTTTTCATCCCATCTGCATGATTAAATTTAAATTAATCTATACCACTAATGTTATTGTAATTTGGAAAAATAGATTCCATGTTTGTAATAAACATAATTTATCATTTTAATAGGGTAAACATAATTTTTTAAAAAAATATTAGTGAAAGTTATTAAAATTAATTACAATGATTAAGAGGAAAATTAGCTTCACAAGGGACTAAACCAAAAACATAAGAGCCAAAATGACTTATAAACTTGTCCAAAATCCATTTTATGGAAATAGTTTTACCTTATAATACCTTTTATTGATTTTTTTCATTATTCCATCCACTTATCATAGTAAATGCATGGGTGGAATTCCCTTTCCAAAAAATTACAAAAATGTCACTATACCTCCACTATAAAACAAACTCAACCCTCTCACTTACCCACACCTCTCAAGTCACTTTTTATCGAAAAAGATATGCAAAAATATGTCCTAAACATCCCTCCCCTCATATTATAATCCTCAAATTGGTTATAAATTGATCTATGGAATCCCATTTGTGCAAACCCAAAGGAGTTACCCGAATAAGAGGTAACATCCTTCCTCAAGCTCTGTTATTTTATTTTCATTATCCATCCCATAAAATCATCTTATTAAATGATTATATAATAAACTAATTATAATAAATATAATTATATTTTTTATTCTTTTGGTTTAACCTAAACATACACAGACTTCCATCTAATGGGTAATGAACATATTGTTCATGTACGGAGAACTACCGCTTTGCGAAATGATGATTGTTCGTTTTTTCCATTACCACCTATCATGGTTGGAAAATTTGATGTAAAATATATTTATATATGATATATATAATATTTATAATTTATTTATACTTATTTAATTCTTATATAACACTTACCAATATGATTTCCATTTTGTGTGAATATGATAACATCATTTGTGGAAGTGTGGACAACCGCCTCCTCAAAGCGATGTGATTCAATCTCACAAAACATGGAATGTATAAAATGATGGTTTGAATAAACCTATGTAACATATATGACATAGATATGATAATTATTTTATAATATAAATATACAAATATATCATTTACTTTTCACTCTAATAAAATATGACAATAAAATGAAAGTAGAATTCATGTGTACGTACGACCTACTATCTTTATGATCGGTGCATTTAATTTCCTATATCCAAACATTATGAAATATTATAAATTCATATATAATTATTATATATGATATTTATGTCATGTTTTACAATATTTATATGTTTAAATAATGATCTATGAAATAGGAACAACAAGTAAAAATTTAAAACATACTCGACAAGCTAGCCAATTAACACCTAACATAACGAGAATAATGAAAGATTGTTAACAAATGAGTTATAAGATATTATAAGAAGATAATATATAATATTATAAATATAATTATGGATATATAATAATTTAGAGACATGATTGAAAACATTATACATGAGGCTAAAGGATGTTCACTTGAAAGGAAAAGAAAGTTAAGGGATTCTTGCCTCACTTTTCATTATGTTAGGAATATACCATTAACCCCACTAACTTCTTTGTGTTGTGTATCTACTACATCTATTAATATATTTTATCATGAATTGTTTTATATTCATGGTATTTAAATATTTCATTTAATTTTATTCCTTTATTAGTTTTACGATTCAAATGTTTCAAAGTGGTGTTGGACACTTTGTAATATTTAAAGATTATTTTCCTCAAGAATAATTTTAATGTCCTTTCAATGGTATTTCCATTCATTGAGGCATGCATTATTTTTCGAAACCTAATTTTATATATATGGTTCACATACTTCCAATTTTACATGTAATATAATTATTCATTCATTCATCAAGATATTTTGAGTTTAAACTTGAATTATTTCATCTAAGGGGATTTACACTTAAACTTACCCAAGTGGAAAATAATTTCATAACCCAATTTATTTTCACCAGGTTATATTACTTCCTCATTGTCGTTAATATTCTAAGATTATCTGTGTAATAACTTTTTTCTGTCAATTGATGTATTTACACTTATTTTATTTTTATTTATATTTGATAAGCATAATCAATTAATTGACAGATTATCACCTCAATGTTATGGTCTTTTCAAGGATTTACTTCACAATATCATTTTTTCGTCATTTTTTACATGTGAATTTCAATCAAAGGAAGTTATTGGATAATTATTTAATAAATAATTTCATTTTATTCTACTCTGGTTATTCACGACTTTTTTCAATTAATAGTACCATTTTTTACTCTTTGGAACTCAAAATTTTTTGTAAAACGTTTTCAATAAAACCTGACTTCATTTCTATCTTTAGTTTTAGAACCTATTTTCTTCTAAAAACACTATATTCTAAAAATTCGTTCAAAAATATTTTTAAGCATTCAAAATTGATTTATAAAGTAAATATTTACCATTTTTTAAAAAAAAATCAATTTAATATTCTTATCACTTTCTACACAAGGCACTTTTCTAAGCATTTTTTTTACAAAAAGAATGGTCTTTTTACCTCATATGGAATGTATAGATTTACCTAATGTCATTTCTTTAAAGCTTCCTTTGTAATTCTAAAAGGTTTATTTTTAAGGAAAACTTTTTCAATAGTAATTTTCAAATAAAAGGATTTTTAAAATAAAAATGATATTTTCCTCAAGAATGTTTTTAAAAGATAATTTTATAGTATCGTTATTCATCAATGAAAACAACCCTTTGTCATTACTCTAATTGAGATATTTTGTATTGATACCATCCTTGTTCTTCCTATCAATGGTTTATGATTGATTTGTCCAAAGAAAATACTGAAATTCACATTTGTGATTCCTTTGTTAGTCACCTTGAATTATTAAATCTTCTATGAAAATTGAACATTGAATTACCCCAAAATATCCATATCATTTATCATGGATATGATTACTGCCTAAATTGTGTACCATTTTTAGATATGGTGTTTTACTTTGAAATTTATTTGATATATATGGAAATATTGATAATCCGTATTCTTTACTCCATATAGATATTTGATAAGGCGCATTGTTAAATCAGTTATTCAATATTTGAGGAATGTTTCGAACAGGTACAACATTAGTGGGGCTCAGATATAGATTTCCCCTCAATTCATCAGTAGTATCATGGGACAATTCAGTTGGCTAGCTATATATGGGTTTTTACCCTACATGCTAAATTTTCTTGTAAAGGGTCTTGACAGTAAAGGTACCATGTACCTAGGAAACATGGTGTCAAATAATTAATCATTTCCCTCATCTGGATTTTGTTATTAGTTATCCATGATATTTTTCATTGACATATATATGGATACATTTCATTCTCATTTTATTGATTGAATAGCTTGTGTTTTTAGTTTGTTACCTTACCCCATTGATTTTCTGTTATCTAGTTATTTAAAAAAAAGTTGTTTTCAGTTAAACCCTTCCTTATTTTTTATGAACTTCCTTCTCAGTCTATTAATTACATGGCATGTTTGTTATATTATTCACCATACCATAATGGATATTCTCATTGATTCGTTGTTTCTTCTGATTTACTTTACTTTTACAAATCATTTGAGCTCACCCTTATTATGTTTCATCTCCCCATGATTCTGTAAAGTGTGCTGAGAAAGATATTCAAGGATACGCTTGATGAAATAAAGTTATTATCCTCAACATAAAAAAAATGTCATAATTAGTGTATTAATTTATAATAAAAGACTAGTGTATATATCTAGTTAACCAATTATAATAACTATTTAGTCCTTTGGTACAATATTTACTTGTATCTTATAATATGTAATGGTATCACAAAACTAGCTCTGGGCATGCTGGGGTTGGGTCTCTATAGTTGGTATCAGAGTAAGTTTAGTAGAAACCTTGGGAACTACATTTAGAAAAGTATATATTAGAAAACAGAACTCTATGATAGGACATGATGATAAGTATAGAAGAACAACCTATAATTTTGGTAAGGTAGATATTATATGGGTATTCCAAGAAATACATCCATGTCTTGGTACTACAACTAGATATGGTTCTAAAATAGATATACCTAGGTGTAACAACTCTGACCAGGTGTGTTAGGCTAGACTCAAGCATATCCTGGTACACAACAATGGGGCTTATTGAACACCTGTTTTGACACTCTCATATGATATGCTTAATATAGTTTTCATTTACATTGCAAACCATTATAAAGTATTTGAATAGATAATTATAATGATTGACCAAGGTTAAAACTTAGAACATGGAATGAACTATGTTAAAATAAAACATATAAAGTATTTATTTATTAGGGTTGTATTGAAAACTATAGTTAAAAGTATATTTAGTGATTAACATTATTTATAGGATTTAAATAATATTTATTTTGTAAATTATATTAATGTCGTTTTTGAAAAGGACAACTTGTATGTCGGGTGACCACCTCTCATGTCGGACAAGGATGTGGGACTTGAACCCATGATTTAAGGATGATAATAATTTTTTTTCTACCACTGTCCTATACAATGACTTGGTAAATTATTAATTTTTTTAGTTTAACAATTTGAAAATTAAATTTTAATGATGAACCTATAGTGTTTATTTTTAGGTTTAGAGATTAATTTATTAACCAAATTGAATTTATAGAATTATTATAGATAAATAGATATACTTTTCACTCTTTTATGGGCCTTAAGATCCATTGATAGTTTATTTTAGTTATTCATTCATCAAATTTAGTTTTTTAATTTCCATTTCATGAAGTAATAGATGAATTGGAAATTGATCAAATCACAACCAAAGGATGAAATTTTTCTTATAAAAAAATTTCAGGTAAGTATATTCTCATATACTCTTGGTCAATGAAAGAATTCCTCAACATTAGAAAAATGATCAAAAAAATATATTCCTAATACCTTAATTTTTTGAATCGATGGTCTTTTAAATCATAATATATTTATGGATTTGAGGCCCTCAACTTTCCATTGATCATTCACATGTTTTTGATTGATGACATAAACCACCCCTATAAATATTTATACTTTCTTATATGTACACATCTCTAATTTCAACTAATTTTATCCTACTTATAGGCATTGTTATATATTAGTCCATGTGAACATTGTACTTACCATTCTCTCTTTTCTAGTGGATGTTATACAAACCCTTCTCATGATGTGGGGTTTCAACATATGAAATATCAAACAATTTACATCTATAGTTAAATGAGGAGATGTCACATTGAATCTTATACCTAACAAGACTAAAATAGTTTGAAGATCCTATAGGAGAAAGATATATGTGAATAAAAAAGAGGGGTTCCAACCCCAAGTTCATGTTTATAAGAACATATTATTTTTGGAATTACCAGGGCATTGATAACTTTAACATTATTACTACTTTAAAAAGATTTTTTCATACTCATAAACCCAAAATTTTAGCTGTTTATGAGCCTAAAACTAACTTTTCACCATCATTTTCTCAATTGAAACAGAGATCATATTTTTATCTTGGTGATAGAAAAGGAAATTCTCTTATTTAAAATCTCTCGATATTTTCTCATACTTCTTTATAGAATGATTGAGTTTATAATATGTATGTCCAAATATTCACTTATGAACTAAGTTACATTAACTCCCACAATTTTTCTCCTTTTTCTATTCTAAGAATAGGTATCAAGATATAAGACCTCATTGGTGGGATATTTCCTTTTTATAAAACAACGTTCATGAATTGTGGATTATGGTTGGGGTGTTTAACACCATTCTTAGTCCAAGTTAAAAAATAGTCCTTACACAATCAATTATCTCCTATATACAATTAAAAACCTCCATCATAGATAACAACCTTACTGAAATAAACCTTGTATAGTCCAAATGCACTTAGTATAGAAGGAATTTTAATATATTGGTTTCTAGTAAACTGAAAAGGTCTTTCATTAATGAAAAATCCCTAGAAAAATGGGATACTATATATAGCATCACTCTCCCCGTACTTAAATTTGACCAACATCTAATCTTGTTCACTCTCCCTGTTAGAAACTCTAAGCCTTTTATTCCTTTTAGATTCAATAATTCTAGGATTTCTAAACCAGATTATTATAGCGCAATTAAAAATTATTGGAATTCTATGAACTATAGAAAAGATGTTTTTTATTCCACGACAAATTTAAAATTCAGTAAAAATATAAAAGGATGGTGTAAATCCATATCCAACCAAATTGATAATGATATTTCTTATTTGGAAGGAAATATCTACCAAATTCAAATTTACACCTTGAGATCTAATTTTACTATTGATCCTTAACAAGAAATAAATCTTACAACAAAACTCAATGTTCTCCTCTTCATTAAGGATAACATTCAAAAGAATATATTTAGAGATAAATGGATAATGGATTGAGATAGGAATAATGAGTCTTATAATTCTCTCAAAATATTTTGAAAATTTTATATGCCCATCTCTTTTCTTAAAGATGGGGACAACATCATTGAAACTAAATATGGTATTGTTAATCATATTGTTTCCTACATTACCAATATTTTCAATGGACTTGACATCAATAAAACCCTTCTTACGGATGTTATTTTTAACACCCCATGGTTTTGAAAATAAATTCATTTTCTAATTTATACATTAAACACAACTTTCCCTCTTCTATGTTTTGAATTTTTAAAAATAGTCATCTAGAGTTGTGATCAATATGTCATTTGGAGTCTGATAAAACAAACATGATTTTTGGTGAATAGTAATATACCCTTATGAATAGTAATATCACCCTTATGAATACTAAATAATGAAAATATTTTTTTTTCATAAGATAATAAGATAATGAGATTTTAATTAATTTTTCAATGTGATATAAAAATAATTATACCTTTAAAATTATAATTTTTTGAATTAACTTAGAATTTATTTAAAAATTAAATTAACAATATTTATAAAATTATTTTTGAAAAATGAATTACATTTTTGAATTCTAAAAATCAAAAAATGGTTGGGGTGAATTTTTGGTATTTTTCTGAAATTCTTGAATTTTTTATGAATAGTGAAATGCGGTAAAATACCATATATACAAATTATCAGTTACACTATTTATGACATAATATTTTATGTAATTCCACTTGGTTTGAACTTACATGAACTTATTACTATTAGGGTCACATTAAAAAACACTATTGGTTGTCTTGAGGGAAATAATAAAATAATGAATTAAATGTTCAAAATTCACTCCTCTCCTCCCCTGTAACCCCCCCCCCCCACCCCACCCACCCACCCACCATTCCCTCTTCTATTCACTCTTCTAATACTTGGATCTCCCCAACTTTCTGACCAAATAGCCATCCCTAGTCACTCCCCAAGTCCAGGAAGCTCTTGGTCTTTCCAAAATACCAAAACCCCTTCCTTAAGGAGGTTCCCAAGGAGGTTATATCAAGAGGTAAAGCACCTTTCTTTTTCGTTTGGTTTCATTTCAAGTTTCTTTCTTTTGTAATCATCTCCTAACCTCTTCTGTATAAATAGAAATTATATATCTGAGATCATCTATACACTAGAATTATATCACGTGAACAGAATAACCATCATCAATATCCTATCTCTCTTTCTTTAATTTTATAAACGAAATCAACGTCCATGAGGTTCCAATTTATATCCTTTGTGGAGGATGAAGATTCATTCTTAAAATTATACTTCATTACTAGTCCTAAAACCATTTTTATGGTTTAACCAGACTTTAATATATTTATAATAACCTAATTAAGATTCAGTAACCAATATATGTACATATTATTAAATCGTATGACCAAACTAGTTCCTAATAATCAAAATACAGCTAAATAATCTAAGTGAATGTCATAAATATTTTATCTAATAATTCATCCTCTTACCATGTAACCAAATGATTTAAATTACCATTAAAACATATTTATGTTCATAAATAATATTTAATTTCAATTCTGGATATTTAAATCCATTCCACTCCATTACTTAAGAACAGGTGGACCGATTATGAAAATAAAAAAACAAACACTCTGGAATGATGAAATTAAATATAATAACTTATCACTGAGGGAATAAATGAACTAAACAAAATAATGATAAACTAATTAAATTTATAATATGTTCTGGAATAAGTTATTAATAATTCTAATTTCATATTCGAGGAGCTTATGTTCAAGAGCAGAACACGTTCGGACTTAAGGTAAGGGTTTTTCACCCGAACTTCCATTTTCATTTGGGTTACTTTCACTGTCTAATTACCTCAATGAAATTCTTATATATCATTATTTAATCTTCATAAATTATGTTTTAGTTTTAAATATATGTACACTAACCATAATCATTAATTTTTTTATGGATAGTTACACGTTTTAAAAGGAACTTTCAAAATTGTTTAAGAGATACTAGCCTGATTCAAGGGAATTTCTCAAATTCTTAACTATTTTCATGGGCACCCTATAATATATTTTTGGAAACCATTATATTTATAAAATCACTATTTTCATTATTAAAATACTATCTTACATCACTTCTGGTTTATATATATGTTTTTCAAAAAAACTCTTCTTTTAATAGTAAAAGAGTATTTATCTCAAGAACTACTCGAAGATTTTATAAGACTATCTTCATCTATTTCAACACTCTTGTTCATTATTATGTATTTTTGGGATTAATATTTCATGGTATCATATACCATATTTAATTTAATGGTTTATCATTATTTTGGTTGTGAATGTTCTATCTTGAAACCATTCACCAATTTACTCTCAATGGTTAGAGTTTATGCTTAATGTTTATGAAAAGTTATTTACATTTCATATATTAGTTTAAATATGAATGTATATGTTGTTTATGTTTATCCCTATTCATATGAGGAATGCATTGGACATAGTAAGTGTCGGGTGGGGCCCTCTATAGCCCCTCGGTGCATCGGTAGGTCTCATGAGACAAACTACACTCTTGGCACAAGGCCTTGACAAAATGATTATTTATGGTCTTGGCACGAGGCCTTGACAGTATGGTTATGTTGTCCTGCATTATGAATTCCCTCATTTTGAAAATATTATTGATGGTTGATGTGGTTATTTTACTAGTAGAATACCCATGATTATGTTATATTATGGCAATATTTACTCAGCTCATATTTCTTCCATATTATGTTCAAGGTCTTTTTTAAAGGCATGTGTTTTCAATTATACACCATGTCTAATGTTTATGTTATCTACCACTATATTGATTATTCTTACTGAGTGTTTGAGATCACCCATTTCATATTTTTCATTTTCTCAGGACATGGATAATTTTATTATGAATGACCTGCTGAAATAACCTAGGAGTTATGTAAGTTTCCTAAGGAGTTTCTATGTTGTTTTTCATTTCTTGGTGTAAAGTTGAACTTATGTATGTATATTATTTCCAATAATACTAAACTAATCAGTACATCAGTATGCTTATCTCTTTTTTATATTGCAATGTAATAAAATAAAGCACCGACTCCAGGCAACTAGGGTTGGGTCCTTACAGTTGGAATCAGATGAAGTTTAGTAGAAAACATGAAAACTAGATTTAGAAAATATAGATTTGGGAACAAATCCCTAAGGTAGTATTTGAGGACAAACATACAAGAACGTCCTGGTATTTTTGTAAGGAATAGATTATGTAGATCTGTCTAACAAATGCATCCCTGTTTGGATACAAATAGGTAGAGGTGGTTCCGGCACAGATGTACCTAGGTGTGAAAGCTCCGACAACGAGTTTCGAGCTTGACCCAAGGTATCCTGGCACACGACAATGGTCCTTACTACACTCTTGGTATTGATACTCTGGGGGGATATGCTGAGGATAATTCACATTTTCTTTACAATCTATTTTGAAGGATATAAATGTAAATTTTTTCATAAAGAAACCATTTTTTCCATTATGCGATTAGTCATGCATAGGTTATCAATTTATGATAAGTATTTTCGTAAGTTAGGATTATACATTATGATTCAAACCCTAATCTAGTGTATGCCATTATTGAAAAATGGAACCTAGTGGAAGGAATGGAAACTACACGAATGTGTGTGTCCCCTATAGAGATTTTCCCCCAATTCAAGATATTGATGTTGGATCTGGTGTTGTGACTGGTGTTGAGCAACTTATAACTATACTGGGATAAATTACTCAGGTTATGAGTAATAACCATACTTGTATGGAGTATCTAGATCCACCACATATATGAGCTATATTAGATCTCTTTATGCGACAACAACCTCCATCATTCAATGGGATTACAAACCCATTTCTTACTGAACAGAGGATAAGTTCCCTAGAGAAGATGTTTCTCGCTTTGAGATGTAACGAAAGAGAGAAGGTATCCATAGAATATTATCATCTATTGGGAGATGTGGATCAATGGTGTTTGTTAATCCAATACACAAAGGAGGAAGAGGAGATATAAGAGATAGAATGAAGGGACTTTAAGGAAATATTCCTTGTGAAATACTTCCCTCATGAATAGTGAGAAGATATGGAAAGGCAGTTTCTGAATTTGATGGGAAAGGAAGATGATAATGTTTCAAAGTATGAAGCTAACTTCACAAGGTTATCAAGGCATGTTTTGTACTACATAAAAAATTCGAGGATAAATATTGAACGATTTTTTGATGGACTAAAGCCATTCTTCTGGCAGGATCTGGTCTCCCAGAGTATCTAATCATATGAAGATATAGTTTTATGTTCTATAAAGATGTAAATGGAATTTTCCAAGTCTTATTACTATAAGGGAAAGAAAGAGAAGAAGAGGGATTCTGAAAACTCTAGAAAAGGAAATAAGGAAATATGGAAGAAGGAAAGAGTTGAATTTCTATCCTGTGGTAATTGTGGAAAGAAACACCCTGGTGCCTGCTTAAAGGGAAAAGGATCATGCTATAAATGTGGACAGAATGTCCATATTGCTAGTGATTGTAAGGGAAATATGGAAGATAATAATTTTTAGTGCTACAATTTCATAGAGAGTGGACATTATGCACATGGATGTCCTAAGCATCAAGTAAACATTCCCCAGAAAATGCCAAGTGAGCAGGGACAAGCTTATGTGATCACAACTTCTTATATTGAAGTTCCTAATGATGTGGTGGTAGGTACTTTAATGATTTCATCAAACTTAGCCAATTCTTTATTTGATTCTATATCATTTCATTCAATTATATCTTCCCATTTTACCAAGAAAATTAGATATGTTAAATTTGATTTAGTAAAGGAATTATCAGTCAAAAATCCTAGTGGGTGTATCATTTCAATAAAGGCATGTCAATTAGTCCCTCTCCTGAAACATAAATGTTCTTTAGTTGCTAACATTATTATCATACCAATGATTGACTTTGATATAATTCTCAATATTAATTGGATGTCAAATTATGATGTGAAGATCTATTACAAGAAGAAGTTACAATTTTTGTGAATGGTGTGGAATCCCTTATCTTTAGGGCAGAAACATCACCATCTGATTCTCATCTAGATACACCCCCAGTAGCTTTAATAAATTCAATTATTGGAGAAGAATATAACCCAAAACATATGGGCAATGAAATAAATATTCAAATTGAATATGTGCTTGTAGTTCCAGAATATGTTTATGTAATTCCAGAGGATTTACCTAGACATCCTCCAGAGCGGGAAATTGAGTTTTCCATTAACTTGATTCTTTGTTCAAGGCCCATATCAATGACCCCTTATATAATGACCATTGTGGAGTTACTGGAGCTAATGAAATAACTAGACTGACTGAAAATTAATTTTTATTAAGATAGACCTCCTTTTGATGGCTAAGGGAAACCCAACAGACTTCACAGACATAAAAACAATCAATCCCCACAGTCCAAAGTTCCAGAGACAAACAAACCAATTCAAGGCTGCAAAGAAGTACCCCTCCCCAGCATCAAAATCATTAAGACGAGATTCCAACTTCCCATCGCTAGTCAGCTAGTAGTCCCATGCAACGATGCACGGGCATAGTACCGATGGAAAAAGTCATACCCTCTCAAACATTCAAATTCGGATATCCATGATCTCTAGAAGATCCTTGATCTAAACCTCTGCTGGAACCATTCCTCTAAGTTAACTGGATGCATTGTCCCATCAACCGCAAACCGTATCACCACCACTCAAACAGAACAACACTGAAACTATTCGACCAAATCACAATTTCAACCAACACAAATCCTTACCATGAAATCACATAATCAACACCACAAAAATTTTACAACAACCAAAATTCTCCTCCATCATCAAGACAACATGAGTCACTGAAGCTAGAGTGACCCCAACCAAAACCCATCCAAGAGTCCGAGTGGTGGAATCCAAAGTATCTAAATCCAGCCAACCGAATACCGCAAACATCAACAAATCAAATACATAAAATAGAACTCGCAAAATCAACGATACCAATGCACCCCCCCCCCCTATGGCCACTCTAGATCTACTTCCAAGCTAAAAAGGAAAGGAATCACAAATGGAACCTGGCTGTTCCGGACCGAACTGGGAAGCCGGGACCACTGCAACTATGAGGTCGTTGAACTGATCTGAGCGGCATGTTGAGCCACATCGTCACCGAAATAGCAGTCCCGCTGAGCCGAGAGACAGATTCCCATCGATCCATGACCAGTGAAAGGCAGAAAATAGACGTTGAAGATCCACCTTGCTAGGCCGATGCCAGGCCACACCAACATTGAGTCGAACCAGATGTAGTTGCCTTTAGGACCGAGTCAGGCCAGAGGGGGAAGAGAAGAGAAACTGGTGGAAACCCCTATGTGCCACAACAGTAGAGGAGATGCCACTCTGAGGCCCTATGAAATACTTTTAATGAAACAACTGGAGGAATTGAGTAATAGAGTATTTATTTGCCCTAGTGTTTCTCCATGGGGAGCCCCTATTCTTTTCATTAATAAGAAAGATGGGTATATGAGGTTGTGCATTGATTATAAGGAAATAAATGCTATTACAATAAATAATAAGTATCCTCTACCATGAATTGATGATTTATTTGATCAACATTATGGAGCCCAATATTTTTCGAATATTTATCTTCGATATGGATATCATCAGTTGATTGTGAGGAAGGAAGACATTCTAAAAACATCATTTCAAACCAGGTACGGGCATTACGAGTTTACAGTAATGCCTTTTGGACTAACTAATGCACCATCTGTTTTCATGGATCTAATAAACAAAGTTTTCAAGGAATATCTTGATGACTTTTTAGTGGTGTTTATTGATGATATCCTAGTATAATCTAAACGATATAAAGATAATGAAAATCATGTGAGAACTATTCTAAAGGCTCTTAGAAGAAATGAATTATATGGGAAGTCTAGAATGTGTAATTTTTTACTCTAATCAGTTTCCTTTCTAGGACACATTTTCTCTAAGGATGGAATATCTATAGATCCTGTGAAGATAAAGGTTATGCAATAATTCCCTACTACAAAAAACATAAATGAGGTATATAGTTATATTGGTTTAGCAGGTTATTATTGGAAGATCTTTCAAAACATCCTCCCTTTAGCAAACCCAATATCCAAGAACACATGAAAATGGGTTAAGTTCGTGTGGAAAAAAGGAATGTGAAGAATGTTTTTAATAATTAAAGTGGAGGTTAGTGAATACTCTGATCCTGACCCTACCATTGGGGAATGATGGGTTTGTTATCTATAGTTATGTGTAAATGAAAGGACTTGGTTGTGTCCTTATATAGAATGATCAAGTGATTTCTTATGCATCTAGGAAGCTAAAAATTCACGAACAAAACTATCCAACACATGATCTTGAGTTAGTAGTGGTAATCTGTGATTTGATGATTGGGAGACATTACCTCTATGGAAAAAATGTGAGATATATATATATATATATTATAAGAGTTTGAAATATATATTCTCACAAAAATATCTCAATATGAGACAAAAGAGATGGATTGAGCTACTCAAACATTATGATTGCACAATACACTACCACCCGGGGAAGGAAAAAAGGTGGCAGATGCTTTGAGTAGAAACGACCATGGTATTATGAACAAGATGAGAGTTAAAAGGGATCCTATGTTCATGGCTCTAGTAAAGATGGATATTGGAATTATCAAGGAAGGTAACACATCACTAATTTTTCAAATGGTTTCCAAACCTTATTTACTGGAAAGTATAAAAAGTTCTCAGGTTGATGATGAGGAGTTTCAAAAGAAAATTAAAGCTACAAATGATGGGAAGTTGATTGAATTCGTATATGAAAGTGGAATTTTGAAATTTGGGAAGTGTCTTTGTGTTCCCGCTATTCCTGAGCTAAATAGGGAACTATTAGATGATGTTCATAACATTAATTTCTCTATAAACCCTAGTGGAACAAAGATGTATAGATATCTAAAGGAACATTTTTTATTGGAAAACATGAAGAGGGAGATTGCTGATTACGTGTCAAGATGTTTAGTTTATCAACAGGTGGAGGCTGTAAGACAACATCTTAGTAGATTAATGCAACCCCTTCTTATTCCTATGTGGAAATGGGATGATATTATGAAAGACTTTTCCATGGGACTACCAAAGACTCCTAGAAAGAATGATATGATATGGGTCATTGTTGACCATCTTACAAAATCATCATATTTTCATCCTATAAGAGAATATTTACCACTTGAACGTTTATAAATACTATATATTAATGAAGTTATAAGACTTTATGGTGTACCTTTATCAATTTTTTCTAATTGTGATCCCTTTTTACATCACAATTCTGTAAAAGTCTTTAGATGGTCCTAGATATTGATCTTTGTTTGAGCACAGCCTACCAACCACAACCTGATGGACAATCAAAATAGACTATTCAAACTTTGGAAGACATGTTGAGGTCTTGTTCACTTGACATTCAAGGTATGTGGGATCTGTATTTACCTCTCGTATAATTTTCCTATAACAGTAGCTTCCATTAATGTATTCAGATGGAACCATATGAAGCATTTTATGGAAATAGATTTCGTAAACAAACTTTTTGGGATGATGCTGGTGAAATAAATCTTGTAGGCCCAAAAAATATTGAGGAAACAACAGAAAAGGTGAAGATTATCCAAGCCTATATCAAAACAGCTCAAAGTAGGCAAAAGATCTATGCTGACAACTGAAGGATTTATAATTTCAAGAAGGGGGTCATGTTTTATTAAAGGTATCTCCTTGTAAGGGTATTATATGATTCGGTAAGAAGGAAAAATTAAGTCCTAGGTATATCAGACCATTTGAAATTCTGGAGTGAATCGGAGTTATAGATTACTGTTTGACAATGCCGCCAAGTCTCTCCAAATTTCACAATGTGTTCTACATATAAATGTTAAAGAAATACATGCCAGACCCAAAACATGTACTCACCTATGAAGAAATAGAACATGAGCCCGATATGTCTTATTGTGAAAATCCTTTCAAGATTCTTGATACTAGAGAACAAGTATTAAGGAATTGGATGACTTGTCTGGTAATGGTTCTTTGGAGGAACCATAAGATAGAGGAAGCAACATGGGAGCATGAGGATCTTATGTTGAAGACATACCTGAATCTTTTTAGGTAACATTTTGTGAATTTCGAGGAATAAAATTTTGTAAGGAGGGTAGAATGTAACACCCCAAGCTTTGGAAAATAAATTCATTTTATAATCTATACATTAAACACAACTTTTCCTCTTCTATGTTTTGAATTTCGAAAAAACGGTCATCAAGAGTTGTGATCAGTAAGTCATTTGTAGTCTAATAGAACAAACTTGATTTTTGGTGAATAGTAACATACTCTTATAAATATTAATATGACCCTAATGAATATTAAATAATGATAATATTTTATTTTCTTAAGGTAATAAGATAATGAGATCTTAATTAATTTTTCAATGTGATATAAAACTAATTATACCGTAAAATTTGTTATTTTTTTAATTAACTTTTAATTTATTTAAAAATTAAATTAATAATATTTAGAAATTGTTTTTTGGAAAATGGAGTTCATTTTTTAATTATAAACGTCAAAAAATGGTAAAATTTAATTTTTTGGATTTTTCTAAAATTCTTGAATTTTTCATGAACAATGAAATATAGTAAAATACTATATATACAAATTATCAGTTAAATACACTATTTATGACATCATCAGTGGTGTAAGGACACTTGGTTAGAACTCAAATGAACTTATTACTATTAGGGGTCACATGAAACCACACTATTGGTTGTCTTGAGGGAAATAATAAAATAATGAATTAAATATTCAAAATTCACTCCTCTCATCCACAATAAAACCCCCCACCACTGCCTCTTCTCTTCACTCCTCTAAGACTTTAATCTCCTCAATTTTCTACCAAAATATCCTTCCCTAGTCACTCCCCACGTCTAGGAATCTCTTGGTATTTCCAAAATACCAAAACCCCTTCCCTTAAAGAGGTTGCCAAGGAGGTTATATCAAGAGGTAAAGCACCTTTCTTTTTCGTTTAATTTCATTTCAAGTTCCTTTATTTTTTAATCCTATCCTCACATACTATCTTCAAATGACCATGATAGATCCAGTATCATACATATAATAAAATTATATCATGTTAATGTATGAACCATAATCAATACCCTCCCGCTCTCTCTTTTATTTTATAAACGAAATCAACGTCCATGAAGTTCCAATTTATAACCTTTGTAGACAACGAATATTCGTTCTTCAAATTCTACTTCATTACTGGTCATGAAACCATTTTTATGTTTGAAAAAGAATTTAATATATGTATTAGAACCTAATTAAGATTCAGTAACCAGTATACCTAATTATTATAAAATCGTATGACCAAACTATTTCCTAATAATCAAAATACCGCCAAATAATCTAAGTGAATGTCATAAATATTTCATTTAATCATTCAACCTATTTCCATGTAACAAAATGATAGAAATTACCATTAACACTTCTGAATTTTCATAAATAATATGTAATTTCAATTCTGTATATTTACATCCATTCCACTCCATTACTTAAAAACAAGTGAACCGATTATGAAAATAAAGAAAATGAACACTCTCAAACGATGAAATTCAATATAATAACTTATCACTAAGGGCATAAATGAACTAAACAGAATTATGATAAACTAAATAAATGTATAATAAGTTCTTAAATAATTTATTAATAATTATAATTTCATATTCTTGGAACTTAAGTTCAAGTGCAGAACACGTTCGGACTTAAGGTAAGGATTTTTCACCCGAACATCCATTTTCATTTGGGTTACTTTTATTGTCTAATTACCTGAATTAAATTCTTATATATCATTATTTACTCATCATAAATTATGTTTGAGTTTTAAATATTATTTACACCAACCATAATCCATCCTTGTTTTATGGATTCTTACACTTTTTAAAAGGAAATTTCAAATTCTTTTCTGAAATACAAGCCTGATTCAAGGGAATTTCTCAAATTCTTACCTATTTTCATAGGCAATCTATAATATGTTTTTGGAAAACATTATCTTTATAAAATCACTCATTTTATTATAAAAATAATATCTTACTTCACTTCTAGTTTATACAAATATTTTTATAAAATAAATTTTCTTTTAAAAGTAAAAGAGTATTTCTCTCAAGGATTACTCAAAGATTTTATAAGAGTATATTCATCTATTTCAACAATATTATTGATTATTATGTATTATTGAGATTAATATTTCATGGTATCATATACTATATTTAATTTAATGGTTTTTTATTATTTTGGTTGTGGATTGTCTATCCTAAAACCATTCACTAATTTGATCTGAATGGTTATTTTTTATGATTAATGTTCAGGGAAAGTTATTTACATTTCATATATTAGTTTCAATATGAATGTATATATTATTTATATTTATACCTGTTCATATGAGGAATTCATTGAACATAGTAAGTGATAGGTGGGGATGGCTATAGCCCCTCGGTGCATCGGTAGGTCTCATGAGACAAACTACGGTCATAGCATAAGGCCTTTACAAAATGATTATCTATGGTCTTGGAACGAGGCCTTGAAATTATGGTCATATTGTCCAGCATTATGAATTACATCATTATGAAAATAGTATTGATGGTTTATGTGGTTATTCAACTAGTATAATATCTATTATTTTTTTATATTATGACAATATTTACTCAAATCATATTTCTTCCATATTATGTTCATGTTTTTTAAGGAATGTGTTTTCAATTTTTCACCATGTCTAATGTTTATGTTATCTTCCACTATATTGATTACTCTTACTGAGCATTTAAGCTCACCCCTTTCTTATGTTTCATTTTCTTAGGACACGAAAAATTTTATAATGAATGACTTGCTGAAATAACCTTGGAGTTATGGAAGTTGACTAAGGATTTTCTATGTTGTTTTTCATTTCAATTTCTAAAGTTCAACTTATGAATGTATATTGTTTCCAATGACACTAAATAACTCGGTCCTTCAGGATTATTATCCATTGTTTATATGAAAATGTAATAAAATAAGGCACCAACTTTGGGCAACTGGGTTCGGTTCCTTATATTATTCCTGTTATTTTTAATAATGACGATAACTATTTCCTCACTAGGACTTCATTTGATCATGAGATCAAGAATACTTTCTTTAGTATAAATTCAAATAGTGGCCTCGGGCCTGATGAATTCAATAAAAAAAAATTTCAACACAACTAGGATGTTATACTGTTGGATGTTTGTAGGTTATTTAAAAATTTCTTTATAAAGGGTATGCTTCTTCATGGTATTAATTCCCAATTTCTTACTTCGATAACTAAAGTTTATAATTACTCTGAGATCCATATCTTCATACCTATTGTTCTTATCAATAATCTCTATAAAATCATTACTAAGATTCTTTCCAATAGACTTTCCACTATCATGAGAAGAATTTCCTCTTGGAACTAATTTTGTTTTTTCAAGGGTAGAACCATTCATGACTATATCTATGTTGCCTCTAAATTCACTAATATATTAAAAACATAATAGGGGCAGTATTTCCATAAAACATTTCATCAGAAAGTCTTTTGATACCATTTATTAGAGCTTTATTTACAAGGTCCTCCAAGGCTTTGGTTTTAATGATATCTTCATTAGAAGAATTAGAAATATTTTTAAATGGGAACGCATATACATTATGATTAGTGGCACTCTGAAAGGATACTTTAAATATATCAAAGGTGTTAGAAAATTTGATCACCTCCCTTCTATTATTTTCTCTATTGATGAATACTACTTAAGAATACTGCTCACTCTCCTAGTCAAGCGAGGGTAAATTATACATATCCAATCTTCTAGGAATCTAACTACGCCCACACACCTCCTTTATACAGATGATATCATTATTTTTATAGAAGGAGAAAAAATAAATATTCAAAAACTTAAGGCTTCTCTATTAAATTATCAAGAGATCTCTGGTCAAGCCATAAGTTAGGATGAATACTTTATTTTATTAGGAAAAAGGTTCCCATCCAAGAGAAAAGACAATGTTATTAACAATCTAGGTCTAATGGAAGTATATTTCCCTTTCACATACCTTGGTGTTCCAATATTTTGGGTTATAACTAAAGGTAGTTACTTCTCTAACACTGTTGACCAAATTCAAAATCAACATTCCTCTTGGAAGGTAAAATCCCTATCTATCGCTGGTAGAATTTTCCATGTCCAATCTACAATTGTCTCAAAAATGTTTTACTCATTAATGGTCTATAAATTTACCATTATCCTTATCAACAAAATTAATATTACCATAAAAAAATTTGTGTGGAATGTGAGCACTCTTGAAATAAAATTAGTGATTTTCCCTTGGTCCAACTATTGTAAACCTATAAATAAGGGTGGTCTGAGAAATAATATTAAACTTTTCAATGATTTATTATAATCTAGATCACTTTTAATTTCTGTCATAGTGACTCTATTTCTCTTAAATTCCTTAAAAATAGATTCCTTAACAAGATGGAGAAAGTTAACCTGAATTACATGGACTCCTCTATCTAGTCATCCATTAAACAAGCCTTCTCCATTATTATTTTAAATTCTAGAAGGATGGTTTCAAGGACTCTTCTATGAAATTTTGGTTAGATAACTAGTCTGGTGCTCCTCTTATTTTTATGGTTGATCCTAATCATTTACCTGATCGCACTAATGTCTCTATGAAATATTTATTGAATTCTCCCAGAATTTGTAACGAATCATACTTTTACTAACGAAAATTCCTCTTGATCTGATTTAATTTTTTATTATGTAAAATGGTTATATAAAACGTATCCACTTATTTGGTTTTATGTTTTTTGGATTTTAAAATACAGTTAAGAATTGTAACTATTGCTTATATGTTTTTTGAAAAGTGATCACAGGATTTGTATAAATATAGGGCTTTAACAAATCCAATTTACTAAGACAGAGGAAGTGAAGGCCTCATCCAGTAGAATTGCTCGGTATGAATCCCATTTGATAGAGTTCAGAAATTAGGTGGTGTCACTGGGATTTGCTCTTCACAAATCACAATTTGAGCTTCAACATGTTAAGCGTAAACGGAAACACCTACGGAAGAAGTGAAATTTGATAGAAGTTACCACACGAGTGATGTTATCTAAGCCACCCCAAGAGTCTTTCACCATCGCACACCTTACCCTTAGGTCATATACAGGTGTCATAAGGGTTTATATAACACAACCCAATCACTATGATTATGTGAATTGTTTTTATACATAATAAATAATATAAATTAATTTTATTATTACTTTTTAAATGGTTTTTAAATCACAAATAGTATTTTTAGTTAATATTTAAATTCAAGTAAGAAATCTATTTTGATGAATTAATGTATTTTTTAATTAAATAATATTTCAATAACATATTATTACTAAATTAATTTTTATTAAATATAAATGATTGTATAATTTTTAGGAATACAATTGTAATTTTTATTAAGGTTTGAAAACTGTTTTTGTCAAAACTCAGGAATTTTCAATAAATGTCAATTTTTATTTTAAAGTTGAAAAATGACATATTTAAAAAAAATAGATAAAATTAATATTATTTTTGGATTCATGCTATAAAAATTATCTAATGGTGAATTTTTTTAATTTTCTGAGATAGTCAAATTTTTGGGTAAAAATTAAATATCGTTTAAATATATAATGTGTTTTATGACATTATAATGACCTAATAGTGATGTAATAAAATACTATAAAATTTATGATCCGCCAATATATTTTTTAACCTTAAAATAATGTGATTTTATATTTGTTTTATTAATTTTATGATGCCTTAGTGGACCCTCTAATGCTTATAAAATATTTTAACCTTTTATAATGTTTTCCTAGAGAGTGTGACTCACCTCCACATAAGCAAGCCTAATATTTTAATAAGTTCGGAAATTGGAATAATAAAATAATTTTTTCCACTCCCCTTTATAAAAAACCATGGTAAAAACCCATGGTATGTTTTATGGTTTTGATTAGTTTAATATGTAGTGGCCAAAACCTAAATAATAAAGAATTCTCTCTCCTTTCCTATATAAACCCACTCAATCTCCCATTCCACTTCATTCAGAACATTTTTATCTCGACCAACCTCTGAAATTCTCTCTATATAATCCTACCAAGGCTCCCCAATCTCCCAAGAAGCCTCTCTCAAGCCTCTCCCAAGCCTTTGGGGTCACACTTCCAAGTAAGTGATTTCTTCCTTTCTCATTTTTGTCCAAATTTCTTTATATTGTTATACCCATTTATTTTCAATTAAAAATGTTGTGGTATGATTCTTCACATCCCCCATACTACCCTCCTTATTTTTGAATTATGAGAGACCACTTTCTCTCTCATTAATGCCTCCCATGTACACCTATTACCATGTTTTAATTCCATAAGGAATTTCTCTCTTCTTATTTACATTCAAACAATTATTTTATATTATGCATATAAATTCCATTAAATATGTTTTGATATTATGTTACATGACCCCCTTATTGTCCATTTTATTTATAAATGATGAAAGACCCCTTTCTCTCTCATCATCCCATTTTACGATTTCTATTTGATGTCATTATGCTGCCGAAGTTACACCAAAATTTCCATGCCAAAATAATCATGTAAGTGAATACCATACCCAATTCTATATCTAGGGTATTCACCATTATGAAAATATTCTTGTTGATTTTAGGAATTACATTTATTTATTCAACATTTATTTTTTGGGGAATAAATTATGATGTTTAATGAATCAATGTTTTATGATCTATGTGGCACAATTATGCATGAAATGAAAAGATTAAGAAGGGTGCACCCTGATAGCACTCCAATGCATTGGGTGAATATTAGTATCCTGATACGTCAAGTGTAATGAGGTTTTAATCATGATAATTCAATTGAAATGAGTGTTTACTCATTCTAATTCAAGAGAAATGAGGGTTTACTCATGATCCATGTGCAATGATCCTTGGCTCGTGCTATTATCATTTTAAATGTTGTTTCCACATTTCCATGTTATGATAATCATGCTATATCATGACTTTATGTACATTTTTATATTATTCTCTATTGATATTCCTATTGTCTAAGATGTACTATATTCTTCATTTTATTCCTTATTTACTCCCTTACTGAGATTTATAGCTCACCATTTTCTTATGCATGTCCTCAAGTTATCACATGCAATGCTATGTATGAAGGAATTTTGTCATGTAAAATAAGTTTTCAATAAAGATGTTGGTTTTTATGCTCTAAGTTGTTATGTAATGTTCCAAATTTTCCAAGACACTAGACCTATAAATCCTCAGAGTTTTCTTAAGTGCAAGTTTAGGTAATAAATAATGTTTATGTTTGTAATAAAGAGATGGATTGTTATATAATTGATATTCTTGATGATGTTAATCATGTCATTGATAATTATCCCCTCTCTAACACTAATAATTTTTTAATTTGGGATCCTTCTCACAACATCATGATTAACTCCAAATCTTTTTGTAACCACTATTTTAGAAATAATTATATTAATTTTTCTTGGTTAAATTTTATTGATAAACCTTGGATAAAACCTTCAATACTCACTCTTTTTGGGAAAATTTCTCACAACTGGGTCCCCACTGGAACTTTTCTCCAATATTTTAGGGTCTAGATTTTCTCTAAATGAAGTCTATGCAATCATCATAGAGAATACACTAACCATATTTTTCTTTCATGTGAAACTACTTCTACTCTTTGGAGATATGTACTTGATATTTTTTATTATAGATGGTTACTTTTTGATTCAATCATCTCTCAACTTTAGTGTTGTGAAGCTTCCAACACCTCTCATCAGATCAATTACCATTTTCTAGATGCAGTTACTGAGCATCTTCATGTGATTTTGTATGAAATAAATACTTATTCACATCATAATAGATCATTCAGTCTTCATGTAGGTTGTGTGAGGATTCTTGATTCCATACATGAAGCTGCCATAATTCTACAAGGGAACTACAACAATTTTGTTTCTTATTTCGGAATCATATAGCTCCTCAGGTTTTAAGGGACTTTTTAGAGACCCGAAGCTTAACATACATGGACATTACATTACCTTTGCGGGATACTTAGTAGATAACAAAAACACACACACAAGGATCGTAATAGTTTAGTGTCTTTGGAAACTCGGAATATAATCTTCTAATCGTGGTGAAAGATCTTCAACATCTCCCATAAAGATATTCCTTTTTTTACCTAAAAACTTTCTTTATATCCTGGGGAAAAGAAAACATAAAAGGCTGAGCTCAAATTCTTAGTAAGGGTAAACAAAAGAAATATCAATCACATCATAAGAACATAACATTTTGGAAATCTTAACCTGCAAAAGAGAGCATAATTTCATAACATGGGATAAATCATAGTAGTGAAATGAAATCCCAATAATCATAACTTAAATCATGAAACTTTTTGGCATACACACATAATCATAGAGAATCATTTCTTATTATTCAAGACTCATTGCCAAGACTATCGTAGTGGACAAAGTCCATTTCTGAACCGAGTTCACTCCTCGTTTCAGTCCTATTTCACTGAACCTGTATAACCTACCGTTCCAGCCATGTCTATCTAATGAGATATAAAATCTTTACCCAATGCATTGGAAGGAGATATAGGTCCCACCCATCTCATAATGTTACCATTCTTATGTGTGCCACAAAATCATAAATCATACATCATTGCATAACCCATGTAATAAAAATGGGAATCTTAAACATCGTGACATCATAAAACAATTCATATAAGATAAAGGAATTCATAAATATAATTCCATCACAACATAATCAAATAAATATAATAATAGGGATAGAAACCGAACCCTTTATTATCTTACATGGAAAATAATTTTGATAAAACACTTGAACTCCATTCTTGAGGAAAATATCCTTTCTACTTCCAAAACACTTTTCCCTTCTTAACATGTCATACAATTCCAAACTAAAAGAAGTTTATTAAAAATAAAAATTAAAACTTGTAAAGGAAGCTTCTTGGAAATAATGTTTTAAAAATCCATTCATGCCGAACAAGTTAAAAAAAACATTCCTTTTACTTTTGTCGGAAAAGTCAAAAAGTACCTCGTACGAAAAACTACAGAAGATTCCTTGCATATCCTTTACTAAAAACTCACTGAAGGGTAAAATTGGATTTAAAAAATTGTAGGTGGATGGAAATAATATTACATATTGAGGAAACATGGATGTGGATGATAAAATACACCCCAGTAAATACCAAAGTATAAACAATCTCATATAAAAATGAGATTGTGATATTTCCCCTTACCTTAGGTCTGATTTGCTTCGTAAGTGTCCAAACCTCCTGTATAATGATTTAAATAACGTTATTTACTTATTCCAGATTCATACTTATTGTTATGATATCATATATGGTCATATTCTTAGCTTATTATTAGTAATATTTCATTACTACTTGTTATTCGGGTGTTTATTACTTTTTTGTTCTTATGTGTGTTTGCCGAATAAATTCTTATTATTATCTTTAGGTTATAGATACCTCATTTACAGAATGGTATTATTGTAATATATATCATATTCATTCATTCAATTCATTTATATAATCATTATGCAATGAAGATCATGTAGAACAAATCGCATCTCATCATGGAGACGATATTCCGTACGTACGCACGAGCGATGATATCGTTCCCATGATCGTGGAATTGTATTGTAGTGTATGTATACTATTTCAGAATAAATATCACTTTAAAATAATCATATATAGTTATTATTTACACCATTATACCCATCCAAATAAGGTGGTGGTGGAAAATAGATTTCATCATGGCGTGGAGACGGTATTCTGTACGTATGCACGCGCGGTGATTTCATTATCCGTAGGATGGATAGATGGTGAAATAGGGTTGTTTCATACTTATAATAACATATAAGTATATTATTTATACTTATGTTATTACTTCATAATGAAACAACATAATAAGAATAAGTGGAAGAAGAAATAAAGGTGAAAGAATCGGTAACGGAAATTACCTCTTCTTTGAAGCGCCTCTTTGAGATCTCCTTTTAGGGCAATAAAATTGGTCTTGGAGGAAGACCAGAACCTCTAGGATGTTTCTAGGGAAGTTTAGAAGATAATTTTTCAGGGTTTGGACGATCTTGAAGGCTCAAAGTGGTGTGAGGAAGAGAGGGAGGGGGTGCCCTTTTATAAGGGAGGAGAGGGGCACCTTTGGAATAACTAAAAGTATTATTTTATTATAAAGCCAAATTCGGTTTTAAATAGCTCCAAATTGATTTATTTAGAAGCTAAGGTGGGGATGGGTCGAAATCCTCTCATCCAATAGAATTTACACAAGTTTAGGTTCCTATTTTAACCTTATCATTTATATTTAACTTTATGTTAGATAATTTTACTTTTACCGTGTCTTCTTGTTTTCTTACACTATAAGGTTAATAAACATACTATATCAAGCGAAAAGAACCCCAAGTTGTTTATTATTAATATATATAACCTTATCTAAGTCATTTGGCCTAACCTTAGATTTTTAGGAATAAAATAACAATTAATAATATAATATTTGTTTTAAAAACTATTTTATGTCAATTTTGACACTATTTAGTAATTGATTTTTGTAAAAATAATAACAGAATGATTAGTTCTAAAAAAGTTAATTAAATATATACTAACATGTCATATTAACCTATAAAATTAGTTTAATTCATAAAAAGTCTCAAATTACATTTATTTTGGTATTTATAACATCAATTATGTCAATATTTCATTAATAAGATAATTACTGCATCATCTTTGTGTCATAAATAAATTAAATTATTTAATGTCCAAAAGTTACAAATAAAATACCATTATGTGGGAAATATTTTTAGATTTCTAATGAGTATTTATAGTCAAATATATCTTATGTATAACCCTGTATTAAAAATGATTTACTTATTAAACGTTGATTTTAACTATTTTAACCCTTCTTTAAATAAATTAATAATAAATGTCCTAATCTAATCCAAGTGGGCCTAAATGATCATATTTTATTCCTAAGATTTTTTTTGGTCGAATTACACTTTTCCAATAGAATTAGGACATGTGTTAGGGTAATAATAATAACATTTTTACCCTTAATTACCCTATTTACTTTTAACCGTGGTAAAAAAAAGTAAAAAGTTACTATTCACCAAAAATTATTTTCATCCCATTGAACCAAATTTTACTTACTAACATCAACTGTGTCTCTAGGATTTTTGAAATTCCACTCACAGAAGTGGTAAAATTAAGTTTTATGAAAAATTCATTTTTCTTAACTACCACTTAGTGGTTTCACTATTCATCAAAAAATGAAAGTTTCCAAAAAATACCAAAATTTAGGCCTAAGATATATTTGATATTATGAACTCAAAAATGATATATATTTTACCAAATTAAAAACATATCAGTTGCATTAATTAATTTAAAAATTAATTCTCATCGTCAAAACAAATAGCATGTTCTTAAGAGATAATAACTATCAAAAGATTGACATTTGTTTATGTCTGGTTTAAATGTAGAATTACATCTAATGACCAAAATTGTGTTAAATTGTAATAATATATTCTAAATATAATTTAAAACCACTCAAATTAATAATTTATCACTATTAATTATTTCGATTAAAATTTTTGTTTTTAATTAAAATTTAGTAATTTTCACTATTCATCAGAAAATGAAAGTTATCCGAAATGTACCAAAATTTCACCCTAAGATAATTTCGATATTACGAATCCAAAAATGAAGTCCATTTTGAAAAATAAAATTTACAAAATTTCAAAAAGTGGTTATTACTATTCATAACGGCTAGTTTTAATAATATTTTAATAGCATATCGTCGTTTAGTGAAACTCGGTATTGCGTACTACACACGCTATCGAGGAAGGTCGTGATTGAGTTTAATTCAAGGCAAGTAAAAGATGCATGTTGTGAAATCTCTTTTCGGTGTAGCGTACAACACAAGACATTAATGAAATTAAAAAGAATATTTTTCATAAAATCTCAGGGTGTTACATTCTACCCCGCTTAAAATGAATTTCGCCCTTGAAATTCGTCGGGGTTATAAATGGTTTACTATTCGAAAGTTTCTTTTATAGAAACCCACATCATAAAAAGGAATACCAAAACCAATGTTTAAAAACAAAAGTATGAAACGTAATGGTTACCCAAATAAACTAATCACTGGGTTTCCACATAGGTGAAAATATGGATTTGGAAGAGAAATCTAACCATCATGTTTTGATGGAGAGTGGTAGAGAACATGGCTATGAAAAAGACAACAATCACAAAGCCATAAACTTGTGAAGATCTAAGGTACCATCTGATTGATCATATATAAGAGCACTAGGACAACATTTTTGGTTTTCAAGATCATTTCCCTAAAGTTGATGAAATTGGAATTAGAAGAAATACTTTTGTGATTTTGGTATAGTCTCACCGTTGGTCGTTCTTTGGACAATTTCCACTTCATCTATTAAAGAAATGAAGTTGAATTTTTCATTCGTGATGTGTTAGCAGATCATGTGATAGAATGATGGGTCATTCCATCTGTCTCAAACAAAAGGTTAGAAAAGTTATCAAAAAAATACATAAGTCCATCTATAGTGAGATTAATCATATATGGTTCCTAAAATGGACTTATACTTCATATATCATACTGCTTAATATAATAAAACTAGTTTCTACTAAACAAGGAGTTCATGTAGGCCAGTGGTAGGCGATAAAGGTCAGTCGCACTTCGGTTGTGGATTCGATTCCCACAGCTTTGTCCGACGCAATGGGCTATCGCTCGTCCTGCAGGTTGTCCTTTTTTCTAAAGCTATATTACTATAACATACCATCAATAATATTGAAAAAAAACTTCTATCCTTAAGAAATACTAACTTATGTCCAACATAATCCATTCCAATCTTTAGGCTTATCCATAATACTACAGTCCACTCTCAGAATATTGTGAAAATGATTACCAGAGATTTAATACCATCGTTGATCCCCATATATCATAAGATATGTCTTTTTGGTCACATTCCAAACATTAAAAGGCCTTAATCATGTATTCTCCATTTAACCTTAGTGAAAACATGAATGCAGTTACAAGTTAACACTTTCCACATACCAAAATCCTCAAAATTCTATATACTCAAACCATGATACCACTTAGTCCTTATATCAATCATGAGCTCGTGAATACTGTCAAATATTTCATTTTCTCGTTTTCCCTTCATTATGTGCATATCATCTTTTTTCCAAAAATATCTCAATCACTTTCCATGGTTACCGGTACCATAAAATAATTGAAAACCACAATAGACCAATACATAAATATTCCAATATTCCACGATACTATATACAACATTATTTTGGAATCCCATTACATAAACACTTAATCATTCCACCACATCGTTATCATATTCAGCATCGCCAATGGTGATCGCATGTGACTTCCCTTTGTCCTTTGCCTTAAGTGGTTTCTCATGTCGATCATCACTTACCCTTGGATTAGGGCATTTATTAGCAAAATACCCCATTTCCTTGCACTTGAAGCATTGAAGTATAGTAGGTTCATTCTATGTATCCCTTCCTTTGTTTTCATCATTAGACATCTTCTTCCCATCATTGCGGCATTCAAATGCCCGATGACCTTCCTTTCCACATTTGAAACATTTACTTGTCCCTTTAAGACAATCTCCACCATGATTCTTTCCACACTTTGAGAATAAGGAAACATTCATCTTATTTTCACCATTATTCTGAGATTTCTCCTTGAACTCCATCTTTCGTTTCCTGTCAGAACTATGAGATGGATAAGTAACACCAACTTCCATTTCTACCTTAATAGCACAACGCACAATTTCTTCATAGCTACTGAAGTCTCTTATAGCTAATGCCCTTCGAAGATTTGGTTTTAAGCCACTGAAGAATCGATCAACTTTACTTTCAGGTTGGATGATAAATCCAGATGCATACCTTGAAAGCCCTGTAAAATTCGCTTCCTATATACCAACAGATTCATCATCCTTTTTCTTTATTTCAAGAAACTATTTCTCCATCTTTTTTCGAAGAATACGAGGCAAGTACTTATTGAAAAATAAGTTCTTGAACTCGTCCCATTCCATGAAATCAATTTCATCTCTTTGCCTCGTATTCTTGATAAGATTCCACCATTGATCAGATTAACCTTCCAAACGATATACTGCTAAGATGAATTTATCATGTTCAGAACATTGAAGAACTGGAAATATCTTTTCAGTGGTACTGATCCATTGTTCAGCAACAAGTGGATCAGAAGACCCACTGAAAGAAGGTGGACGTTGCCTCATGAAGGACTTAATAGAATATTGTTCCCTTCTCTGCTCATTTGGAAGTCCAGAATGATTCATATCTTGTGTAAGTATAGCAATAATATTTTTCACTCCATCTCCCATAACATTTGTTTGTTCAGGAGGACAATCATTGCATTGTCCATTTCATTGATCAACACATTTCCTTCGGGTTCCAGCCATCATCTAAAACCCAAAAAGAATAGTGTGAGATGAAAAAATCATGCTAGGGAAAACAATATAATAGAGGGGGAGTACCTTCAATATCTAACATCTTAGGTTTAATTCTAAGATCGTTAGCACAATTCTAGGAATATAACATATAATTATACTTAACCTTAGGTAAATCCCTATACATACCTTAGAAATATCTATAGGGATCTCACTAAAGTTCTCGCATCCTAGTTTCCAAAGGTTGACTAAACCTTTCCTCTGATACCAACTGTAGAGACCCGAAGCTTAACATACATGGACATTACATTACTTTTGCGGAATACTTAGTACATAACAAAAACACACACACAAGGATCGTAATAGTTTAGTGTATTTGTAAACTCAGAAGATAATCTTCTAATCGTGGTGAAAGATCTTCAACATCTCCCATAAAGATCTTCCTGTTTTTTTACCTAAAACATTTCTTTATATCCTATGGAAAAGAAAACATAAAAGGGTGAGCTCAGATGCTCATTAAGTGTAAACAAAAGAAATATCAATCACATCATAAGAACATAACATTTTGGAAATCTTAACCTGCAAAAGAGATCATAATTTCATAACATGGGATAAATCATAGTAGTGAAATGAAATATCCATAATCATAAATTAAATCATTAAACTTTGTGGCATACACACATAATCATAGAGAATCATTTCTTATTAGTCAAGACTCATTGACAAGACTATCTTAGTGGACAAAGTCCATTTCTGAACCGAGTTCACTCCTCGTTTCAGTCCTGTTTCACTGAACCGGTATAACCTACCATTCCAGCCATGTCTATCTCATGAGATATAAACTCTTTACCCAATGCATTGTAGGGAGATATAGGTCCCACCAATCTCATAATGATACCATTCTTATGTGTACCACAAAATCATAAGTCATTCATCGTTGCATAACCCATGTAATAAAAATGGGAATCTTAAACATCGTGACATCATAAAACAATTCATATAAGATAAAGGAGTTCATAAATATAATTCCATCACAACAAAATCAAATAATTGTAATAATAGGGATAGAAACAGAACCCTTTATTATCTTAGATGGAAAATAATTTTGATAAAACACTTGAACTCCATTCTTGAGGAAAATATCCTTTATACTTAAAAAACACTTTTCCTTTCTTAACATGTCATACAATTCTAAACTAAGGGAAGTTGATTAAAAATAAACTTGAAAATTTTTAAAGGAAGATTCTTGGAAATAATGTTTTAAAAAAACATTCATTTCATATAAGTTAAAAAACATTCTTCGTACTTTTGTCGGAAAAGTCAAAAAGTACCTCGTACAAAAAACGACAAAATATTCCTTTCATATCCTTTACTAAAAACTCGCCGAAGGGTGAAATTGGATTTAAACAATTGTAGGTGGATGGAAATAATATTACATATTGAGGAACCATGGATGTGGATGATAAAATACACCCCATTAAATACCAAAGTATAAACAATCTCGGATAAAAATGAGATTGTGATATTTCCCCTTACCTTATGTCCGATTTGATTCGTAAGTGTCCAAACCTCCTGTATAATGATTTAAATAATGTTATTGACTTATTCGAGAATCATACTTATTGTTATAATATCATATATGGTCATATTCTTTGCTTATTATTAGTAATATTTCATTACTACTTTATTATTCGAGTGTTTATTACTTTTTTGTTCTTATGCGTGTTTGTCGAATAAATTCTTATTCTTCTCTTTAGGTTATAGATACCTCATTTACAGAATGGTATTATTGTAATATATATCATATTCATTAATTCAATTCATTTATATAATCATTATGCAATGAAGATCATGTAGAACGAATCGCATCACATCATGGAGACGGTATTCCGTACGTACGCACGAGCGATGATATCGTTCCCATGATCATGGAATTGTATTGGAGTGTATGTATAATATTTCAGAATAAATATTACTTTAAAATAATCATATATATTTATTATTTACACCATTATACCCATCCAAGTAAGGTGGTGGTGGAAAATAGATTTCATCACGGCGTGGAGACGGTATTCCGTACGTACGCAGGCACGGTGATTTCATTTTCCATAGGATGGATAGATGGTGAAATAGGGTTGTTTCATACTTATAATAACATATCAGTATATGATTGATACAGATTTTATTACTTCATAATGAAAAAACATAAGAAGAAGAAGTGGAAGAATAAATAAAGGTGAAAGAATCGGTAACGGAAATTACCTCTTCTTTGAAGCGCCTCTTTGAGATCTCCTTTTAGGGCACTAAAATTGGTCTTGGAGGAATACCAGAACCTCTATGATGTTTCTAGGGAAGTGGAGAAGATAATTTGGTAGGGTTTGGCCTATCTTGAAGGCTCAAAGTGGTGTGAGGAAGAGAGGGAGGGGGTGCCCTTTTATAAGGGAGGAGAGGGGCACCTTTGGAATAACTAACAATATTATTTTATTATAAAGCCAAATTCGGTTTTAAATAGCTCAAAATTGATTTATTTAGAAGCTAAGGTGGGTATGGGTCGAAATAATCTCATCCAATAGAATTTAGACAAGTTTAGGTTCCTATTTTAACCTTATCATTTATATTTAACTTTAAGTAAGATAATTTTACTTTTACTGTGTCTTCTTGTTTTCTTACACTATAAGGTTAATAAACTTACTATATAAAGAAACACTAACCCCAATTTCATTATTATTAATATATATAACCTTATATAAGTCATTTGGCCGAACCTTAGATTTTTAGGAATAAAATAACAATTAATAATAAAATATTTGTTTTAAAAACTATTTTATGTCAATTTTGACAATATTTAGTAATTGATTTTTGTGAAAATCATAACAGAATGATTAGTTCGAAAAAAGTTAATTATATATATAATAACATGACATATTAACCTAGAAAATTAGTGGAATTCATAAAAAGTCTCAAATTACATTTATTTTGGTATTTATAACATCAATTATGTCAATATTTTATTAATAAGATAATTACTACATCATCTTTGTGTCATAAATAAGATAAATTATTTAATGTCTAAAAATAACAAATAAAATACCATTATATAGGAAATATTTTTAGCTTTATAATGAGTATTTATATTCAAATATATCTTATGTATAACCCTATATTAAAAATTATTTACTTATTAAACTTTGATTTTCACTATTTTAACCCTTCTTTAAATAAATTAATAATAAATGTCCTAATCTAATCCAAGTGGGCCTAAATGATCATATTTTATTCCTAAGTTTGTTTTTGGTCGAATTACACTTATCCAATAGAATTATTACATGTGTTACGGTAATAATAATAACATTTTTACCCTTAATTACCCTATTTACTTTTAACCGTGGTAAAAAAAAAGTAAAAAGTTACTATTCACCAAAAATTATTTTCATCTCATTGAACAAGATTTTACTTACTAACATCAACCGTGTCTCTCGGATTTTTGAAATCCCACTCAAAGAAGTGGTAAAACTAAGTTTTATGAAAAAATCATTTTTCTTAACTACCACTTAGTGGTTTCACTATTCATCAAAAAATGAAAGTTTCCAGAAAAATACCAAAAATTAGGCCTAAGATATGTTTGATATTATGAACTCAAAAATTATGTCTATTTTACCAAATTAAAAACATATCAGTTTCATTAATTAATTTAAAAATTAATTCCCGTCGTCAAAACAAATAGCGTGTTCTTAAGAGATAATAAATATCAAAAGATTGACATTTGTTTATATCTGGTTTAAATGTAGAATTACATCTAATGACCAACATTGTATTAAATTGTAAAAATATATTATAAATATACTTTAAAACCACTCAAATTAATAATTTATCACTATTAATGATTTCGATTAAAAAGGTTGTTTTTAATTAAAATTTAGTAATTTTCATTATTCATCAGAAAATGAAAGTTATCCGAAATGTACCAAAATTTCACCCTAAGCTAATTTCGATATTCCGAATCCAAAAATGAAGTCCATTTTGAAAAAAAAAATTACAAAATTTTAAAAAGTAGTTATTACTATTCATAACGGCTAGTTTTAATAATATTTTAATAGCATATCGTTGTTTAGTGAAACTCAGTATTGCGTACTACACACGCTATCGAGGAAGGTCGTGATTGCGTTTAATTCAAGGAAATTCAAGGATGCATATTTTGCAAGATCCTTTTGGTGTAGCGTACAACACAAGACATTAATGAAATTAAAAAGCATATTTTTCATAAAATCTCAGGGTGTTATAGACTTACAGTCAACCTCGATGCATGTTTGAAGTCTTTTGGTAGTTTTTTCTCCTGGAGTGGATTAAATGTAATTTTTTTGGGGCCTCTAAAGGTAACTTAGGGCCCTTAGGATATGAAGTGGTGTATAGGGACTACATTGGGTAGCTTCTTTGTTGCTTCTATGGAACCTGTGGCTTTACCTCATTTTTTGTGGTCAAAATGTTAAGATTTGTTCATTCTATAATATTCGCAAGAAAAAAAGGTTGGAACAATATCTGTATTTAAAGTGATTAAACCACTATCATGAAAGCTTTACATAATGGCATGGTGTATTGGGCATGGCCACTCACAACTAGATAGATTGACTTATTTCACTCTCTCATAGAGATTAATCAAAATAATACACATCGTTTTGTTAAGCAAACAAAGTTGCATATGGGCTTGCCAATAAGGGGGTCAGTAATGAAATCACTTTTTCAGATGACCTCATTATGTAGTTGAATCTCCTACATGAAATAGATAGTAAAATAATACTATATTTTTATACTTTTTAAACATATTTTTTTATTTAATAAATATTCCTTGGTCTTTTGACAAAGGCTCTAACTTTAAAAAAATATAATTATTATTTTAAATAAATTTAATATATTCTATATATTTAGATGATTGAAATACTAAGTTAGCATGTATTTCCCCAAACAATGACCTTCTTGGGTGACTTTTTCTTCATGCAAGGCCATGTTTTACCAAACAACAATATATTATTAAAATATTATTATTTAATATAATATGATACAACCTAGCAATTAAATTAATAGTTATGAAAATTATTAACTAAATTATGAAAATGTATGTTTTACACAAATATAAAATGAATTCATTACTTACGAATTAATTATAAATGAATATAATAACTAATTCAATAAAAAGGGAATATTTTTATAGAAAACTATTTTTTGTGCTCATGATGCTATTTTTTCTTAATAAATTAAATTAATTTAAATTAGTGAATAATATTAATTTAATATATATATATATTTTATTCAATCAAATATTTTTTATATTCATCCAATATAATCGATAATCATGTGATAATAAGAAATCCAATTTAACAAATGAAAACATATATTTTTATAAAGGAAATTTTACCACTTTTTAATAGGGAACCTATATTAAATAAATTTTTGGGAACTTTTATTAATTTTATATGTCCAAATAAAAATTCATCTTTGAAATTGGAACATAAAAATTAGTTTATGGTGAATTTTTGTAATTTCTCTATGAAGTTTCATTTTTTAATGAATAGTGCAAAATACTAAATTTTAATTCAATGAATATTTTTTATCTAATTTTTTTACTAGGATAAATTATATTTTTATTTATTTTAAATAATAATTAAGATTAATTTTATATCATTTAATCCAATATATGCTTTTTTAATCAATTTCATTTTGAAATTGGAAATAAAAACGTAGAAAAATTTAAAACATTTTTACTTTAAAAATTATTTTGTCATCCTATATTTGAGGTTGAATTTAAATTAATATTTTTAATTTATGTGATTGGAATTTTGAAAATATATTAAATATTTTTAATCATAATAATTTATAATATATAATAATGTCAAATTTTTTTCACAAGAAAATAGTGAAAGTGATTAAAATTAATTACAATAATTAAGAGAAAAAATAGCTTAACAAGGGAATAAACCTTAAACTTAAGAGAAATAATTACCTATAAACTTTTCCAAAATCCATTGTATTCACATATTTCTAATCTATCCTCCCCTTTTTCTAATTTTTTTCATTATTGGATCCACTTTTCATAGTAAAAACGTGGTTTGAATTCCCTTCCAAAATACTTACAAGAATTCCACTCCCCCTCCACTATAAAAAGGACTCACCCCTCCCACTTCCTCACACGTATCAAGCCACTTTTTCTTGAAAAATATCAGAAAAATAACTCAAAAAAATACCTCCCCTAATACTAGAATCCTCACCTTGGGTATAAATCCATCCATGGAATCCCTTTGGTGAAAACCAAAAGGAGTTATCCGAATAAGAGGTAACATCCTTCCTCAAGATCTTTTGTATTATTTATATACTCAACCACCTAAAATATTCTTATTTCATGATTATATAGTAACCTATGTATCCTCAATATAATTATATTTTTTTATATGTTTTATACCTACATTTACACACACTTCCATCTAATTAGTAATGAACTTATCAATCGTGTACGATGAACTTCCATCGCGCGAAAAGATGGTTGTTTTTTTCCTTTACCACATTTCGTGGTTGGGAATTATAAAGGAAACTATATTTATATATGATATATTTTTTTGTAATATATTTATTCTTATTTCATTATGATATAACCCATACCTTTATGCTTTCTATTTTGTGGGAATATGATAACATCGTTTGTGGAAGTGTAGACTACCACCTCCTCAAAACGATGTGATTCATTGACACTATACATGGAATGTATAAAGTATGGTTTTGATAAACCTATGTAACATATATTAAATAGATATGATTCAAGATGTATAATATAAATATACATATATATATATTTTACTTTTCCTTCTTTTGAAATATGACAAGTAGATGAAAGTAGTGTTCATGCGTACATACAGCCTACCGTCTCCATGAAAGGTGCATTCTATTTCCTATCTCCATAAATTATGGATTATTATAATTACATATATACTAATTATATATTATAATTAATAAATTGTTTACATTTTGTATATGATGAAATCATGATCTATGTACTAGGAACAACAAGTAACAAGTTAAAACATACTTAACAAACTAGGCAGTTAACACCCAAAATAGTGATAATAATGAAAGATTATTAACAAATGAGTAATATGATACTATAAGAAGATTTTATGTGATATAATAAATATGATTATTATTATATTATAAGTCATTTACATTCATAAAGTAATTATACAAGATATTAATGGATGTTCACCCTAAAGGAAATGTAAGGCAAGGGATTCTTGTCTCGCTTTTCTTTCTGTAAGACATATGCCATTAACACCACTTACTTATTTTTTGTGGTGTATCTATTGTGATTTTGGATATATTATATCAAGAATTTTTTATATTAATGTTATTGAAAAGTTTATTTTAATTTTCTTCCTTCATGTGTATTATTGTTCAAATGTTTCAAAGTTGTATGGGACACTATGGAATGTTTAAAAATTATTTTACTCAAGAATAAATTTAATGATATTTCAATTGTATTTCCATTATATGAGTCATACTTCATTTGTTCGCACCCAATTTCTAATATATGGTTTAACTACATCCACTTTGACATGTAATATCATGATTAATTCATTCTTCATGATATTTTGAGTATTAATTTGAATTATTTCATCTAAGGGGATTTATACTTAAAGTTACCCAAGTGGAAAATAATTTCATAACCCAATTTATTTTCATCAGGTTATATTACTTCCTCAATATACCTATATATTCTAATATTATGTGTCTAATAAATTTTTTATATCTATTGATGTATTCCCACTTATTATTTTTTGATTTATATCTGATGCACATAATCAATTCATTGATTTATTCTCACATCAACATTATGGTCTTTTCAAGGGTTTACTTCACAATTTATTTTTTTTCAGGATTATTTACACTTAAATTTTAAAAAGAAGAAATTAATGTATCATTATTTAATAAATCCTTTAGTTTTATTCTCCTTAGGTTATTCATGACCCTTTTCATGTAATTGTGCCACTTTTTCACTCTTTGGTTCTCAAAATGTTTTTGAAAATGTTTTCATAAAAACCCAAATTCATTTATCTCTTTAGTTGGAGAACTTATTTTATTATGAAAACCTTGTTTTCTAAAAAAATTAAATTTTTTACCCTTTCTAAAATGATTTATTGAAGAAATTGTTTCTCTTTTTTTCTTATAATTTTTTTTTCAAAATAATATTATTTTAGATTTCTGAACAAGGAACTTTTTTAATCTTTTACATTACAAATGGAATGTTATTTTTACCTCATATAGCATGTATTAATTTACCCACTTTCATTTATTTGAAGCTTCCTTTGTAAGTTTAAAAGGTTTATTTTTAAATAAAAAAATTTCAAAAGATATTTTCAAAGAAAAGGATTTTCAAAATGTTTTTCCAAATAAGAAGGATATTTTCCTCAAGAATGTTTTTAAAAGTTCTTTTTATAGTATTTATATTTATTAAATAAAAAACCCATATATCCTTACTCCACTTGGGTTATTTTGTATTGATACCATCCTTATTCTTCTTATGGATGTTTTATGGTTTATTTAACAAAAGTATAGTATTGATATTCCCTTCATTGATTCTTTTTTTAGTCCCCTTAAAATATTAAATCTCCTATGATCATTGAACCTTGAATTTACCCCAAATATCTGCATCATATATCATGGATATGATTATTTCCTAAACCATATACCATTTTTACATACAGTGTTTTACTTTGAATGTTATTTTATATCTGGGGAAATATTGATAAACATATATGAATTATTCCATATGTATATTTGGTAAGGCGCATTGTTAAATCAATTATTCGATATATATATATATATAATGAATGCTATGATAGGTACGACATGGGTAGGTCTCATTTATAGAAAGTCCCTCAATGCATGGGTAGTCCCATGGGATGAGTTAGTTGGCAAGCCTTAGATGGGTTTTTACCTAATATGATAAACCTTCTTATGAAAGGTCTTGATGGTAAAGGTACCATAAACCTAGGAAACATGGCATCCAATAATTAGGAATTTACATTTAGATTCAGATATTATTTATACCATTAACCTATGATACATGGCATCTAATAATTAATAATTTCCCTCATTTAGATTCAATTATTATTTATCAATGAGATTTTTCATCGACGTATCTAGGGATTTATTTCATACTTAGTTTATTAATTAAATGGTATTTGTTTTGTATTTATTACCTTTCCATATTTATTTTTTCCTTATCAAGTTATTTAAATGGAATGTGTTTCTAGTTATTTACCTTGATATATTGTTTATGTACTTCCTTCTTAGTTTATTGATTACATGGCATGTGTATTCAGTTATTTACTATTTTATAATGGTTATTATCATTAATTAAGTATTTATTCTATTGTAATCTACCCTTAAGAATAATTTAAACTAACCCTTATTATGTTTCCTCTCCCCATTATTCCCAGAATTGTTATAATAAAGATATTCAAGGTTACACAATATCTAATAAAGTTATTATCCTAAAAATAAAAAAAATGTTTGGTAAGTAGTGTATTCATTTGTAATACCAGACTCATTTATGTATATTTTTTACCAAGACTACTAAACTATTCGGTCATTTAGGACTCAATTAACTTATATCTTATGGAAATGTAATGGTAGCATGACGTCGGCTCCAGGATTGATGGGGTTAGGTTGCTACAAGATCGATCCTTATGAAGTTTTCCTATGTATCCTATTTATAGTAGAGATCATTTCCATCATAGTTAGATCATTCCCTTAAGACTTACCCAAGGTGGATTACCTTAAATAGTGGAAACCATATCATGTTTTTGAATGGTGCTTACATATTTAGGTTTACCTGGATGAAGGATAATTAATTATGTGAATGATTTGATTATATTAAATCTTTAAGCCCACATGAGTCATCATCGGTGTGAGAAAAAAGGGATATAATGTAATCAGTCACACTACATACGTAGGTGGGACTTATGAAATGGGGAGGCCCTTATAGAGTGTTTGATATTAAGCTCGAGCCATAGTAAGGAATCCTACATATCCTACTTATATCAGGGATCATAGTTATCATAGTTTGGTGAGCTTCTAAATCCACTGATTGATGAGGTAGGGATATGAACCCATACGAGATTTTGGGTCACATGTGTTTGATTTTTGTATATATGGAGGAACTTTCATCAAAGTAGATTTCCATTGGAGCTTGGGCCTTGGGAAGGTGTCATACATGTCTTGTTTGGAAAGGAATCAAATTTACCATAGTCTGGTTGGTGGGTATGCCCAAATATGTCCACTAGATGCGGTTATCACATCTCGGAAAATTTGCATGACATGTCCTTATTGTCTTCTAACATGTCCTAATTATCTTCATGACATGTCTGAGGATGTCTGTACATGTCCAATGATGTCTATAAATGTTCTGGTTTCCTTGCAAACATGTCCAAAAATAATCATGTGATCCAGTTGACTTGTACATAGGACATCGTGTGATCTAGATGGCATGTTTGGGAGGCTTTCTGTAATCAACATTGACATGTCTGGAGGACGTCGCACGATCTAGACAGCATGTTTGGAGGACGTCTCATAACTTTATTGTCATGTCTAAAGTGTGTTTCATGACTTATATAACATGTCCGAAGGGAATACCATGAATTTATTGACATATTTGGAGGGTGTTTCATGACTTTATCAATATGTATGGAGGGAGTCAGATAACTTTCTTGACATGTCATATGGGCTTCGCATGACTTGGTTGACGAGTCTGGTGAAATTTGAAGACTAGGGTGACATGTAGAAAGTACCACCACTAAAAAATTGGTATTCAAAATTTATAGTAAAAGGCCTTTAACAACACTTATAAAGAGATTTCTACACAAGAGATGTTAATGTTCTGGCTTATACAGTACTTTCAAACATCACTATTAATGGGGGCCTTTAATAGTTCTTTTTAGCTTTGATAAAGGTCCCCTTTATCAACAGTGTTAAATGAGGTAAAATTATAATTTTTTAAGCTCTATGAGCCCAACCCCTTTATTAGCACTTTCAAAACCCCTTTAATAGCACCACCCCCACCCCCCCCCCCCCATCAGTAATTTCCACCCCATGACCCCTTCAAGGGTCCTTACGAATATTCAGCCTCCTACGCACGCCTAGATTTAAACCATGCACCTCCCCTTTGAAGGTGGAACACCTGTAACACTACACCATGTTGTTTTGTTGTCTGTTTAAAGATATTTATATATATTTATTTATTTATTTAATTCATATATTTATATAATTATTTTGAAATAAATTTATAAAATATATGTGTGTGTGATATATATATACTTAAATTTATTTAATTATATTATATGTTATATTCATTCAAATATAACAGAAAATAATACAAATTTATATAGTTTTATTATCACACACATATATGTTTATAAAAACATTATATATTTATTTGTATAATGTAAAAAATGATTAGATATTGTTTTAAATACATTTTTATAATATGTATTTATTTATATATATTAGAATATACATATACATATATATTTTGTTATTAGCACAAACATTTTTATATATAAACATTACTTATATGGGTATATATATATACATATTCCTGCATTTTTATAAGGTAAATAAAATGGAAAATTTTTTACTTTAAACAAAATGAATATTAAATATTTAGTTTATATATTTAAAAATGCATTTCTAGGTCAATATGTTGATATATGTATTTATACAACTGATTTATTATAATTAAATATAATAAAATATGAATATATTTAATTATAAATAATACTATATACTGAAAAATTATAAAACATTAAAACCATAATATCAATATGAGTGTAATCCTTGAGAATAAATTCAATCCCCACCGAAAAAAGATAATAATACCCACTTAAATGAGGCTGAAATTCTATTATATATTAAAAAAATTGGATACCCTGACTAAAAACACATCTTTGGAGGCCTTATGGGCCTTTTTGGCCTCATGAAATGTGACAATGGGATTCCCTTGGGTCACTAGGGTGTAGAGCTCATCGTAGGCTTTGATTTGATGTGCGGTTGATCCCATAAAAACACTCAAATCAAAAGTTAGGGTCATTTGAAGTTCAAGTCATGGTTTCAACTTATCCTAAACCATTTATTAATTCATTTAATTTTCATATAATAAAAATGTTATTAAATCATTATTAATCAATAACAATTAGAAAATTATTAATTAATAATATTATTAAATTATTTTATAATCCATTTTCACTAAATATCTTTTATATTAATGGTAAATGTATATTTATCCTTATCTAAAACATATTTAAAATATATATATATATATATATATATTGTATTTATATGTTAATATATTATTTTAATTATATATATTTTTATAAAATATTCCCTTTTTCAGTGCTAGAAAAAAATGGGTTGATAAATGGTGGGCCTTTATCAGCGCCTTTTTCCTAGAGTTGATAAATTCCCACCCTTTATTAGTAATTTTTTTCTAGAACTGATAAAGGGGGACCTTTATTAGTGATTTTTTACCAGTACTGATGAAGGACCCCATTTAACTACACTTTTTCTAATCCTTCCAAAGGGGGTCTTTAACAGTGCTTTTAGATAGCACTGTTAAATTCCTAGAGCGGGATAAACAACATTCTATTGTATTAATCCCTACAGGACTTGGATGATATGCTTTGATGATGTTTAATGACTTTGGAGACATGTTCTTAAGACCTCAAAATACATGGTATAAATTTCCAAAAGACGTCTCATGATCTAGATGGAAGGTCCAGGGGGTATCACAAGACATTGGTGACATGTCCAGGTGCTATCGCATAATCTATGTAGGTCATGTGAATAGCATAAAGATTAGTGTATCTATCTTCTCATAAGTCTTCCATCTTTGTTAGTATTTTTCAGTTTTTTATTTCATATGTCCATCAAGGTTTATCAAGCATTAGATTATTTAGGTTCGGTGTGACCCATAAAACATGCGGGACCCTTCTCATGATATGGTTGGCCTTCTAGAAGTCCTTCTCATGATCTATATGAAGATCACATGAGGAACATATTCATTCCTCGTGATCTCTTAGATCATTCCTAGGGTTTTACCCTGTGTAAGACCCTTGCGATCAAGTGAAATTTCACTCCAAGAAGTCTGTTAATGCACTCCCATGAATAATTTTTCAGCGTCTTTATGTGTTTTTAGTCCTAAGGGGTAGGTACTTATAGGCCTCACTACACTAGTTATATGACACATTTAATGGAACATATCTAACAAATATGAGCTAGAGTCGGTGGAGGGATTTTTGTATCACTTTCTTCACATGATCCTGTCAGTGGTTATCCAAGGTGTCACATGATATTCAGTGACCATGGGGATATACTATCATCTTCATACTCACTGGACCCTAGCCTATCAAACGTATTGTTCCTAATAATTTTTACATGACAAAGAGCCTTCACAAAGTCATTTTGATATGTCTATAAGTATTTGTCGGATCAGGACACCCATGGAAAGGATTTAAGTTGATCGAAGATGACTTGTCTGGGGGCCCTTTTGAGATTAATTTGGCTCATCAAAGGGCCTTCACCTGACTGATAGATATCACATGTGTCACATAACTCCTCATAAAGATCAATTTATCCCCCCTTCATGAGATACTTCCACATTTTCCCATTTTATTTCTTTTCTTATCTTACAAGAAAAAGTGATCTCACGATGTCAAGCGAGGACTATCATGGTCAATCACTCTTCTTGTCTATGATGTTTCACATAACCAACGATGTATCTCGTGAGGACGTTCAAGAATTACTGTGGAAAGTCCTTCTAATTTTTTGTGGATTCACAGGGGAATCACTTGTTTTAATGGACATGTCTGAGGTCCTTCGCATGATGAAGGTGACATACCAACATGATCTTGTGCGATATGGTGGAAATGTTACCATGGGATCCATAGGGACTTATGAATAACATAATCTCTTCATATGAAGTTCAAATTAACTATTCTTTTCATGATTCTTATCCCTTTATCTTCCATTATTTTATAAGTTGTTTTGAATGATTGTTAGGCGTCTATCATTTGAAAATTCGTATAATTGGAGGAACTCTTTTGGAATCCTCCACGGGATCATTAATGTTTTTCAGGATGCCTTTTCAAAAATAGGAGGGATTTTCAAAGGGGATTCTCATGATCATAAGAAGTTCATGTGTAGTTCATGATCCATTCACATGACCTTTTGAAGTTCATGTGATCATATATCCTTCTAAATGTTATGTGATCTTTATTATTCATTCACTATCCCTTCCTTTTTTGGAAAAAATAATACTAATGATTCTAGTATTTATTTAGTTTTAAAAATTTTGGTCCTCATTTGGTGGGTTTCAACAAATTACACCCCTCATGAGGGATGTATTCAGGGACAATGACGTTGTTCTAGGGAAACTAAATGCATGTATGACTCCTTGGGACTTCCACTGATCAATCTCTTGGGAAATATTTGATCTTCCGTGTGACCTTTTTTATTCCAAGGTTCATCCTATAAATATGGAGGCAAGGGCCGGATCATTTCACTAATGACTCCAAACTTCATATCTATTGCAATTATTCTCATTGCATGACTCCTTTGCAATACCTCACTATAAGTTCCCTATTTCAATACTGCTCCATAACAACTGATCACATTAATATTTCTTGAGACTAATTCATGCGATATGATCATATGTTAATGCCATGTGAATACCTTGTATCGGAATTTTCTCAAACAAATCATTAACTAATCTTTAGTAATTTCTTGAAACATAACCCAGTTCCTTGACCATATGGATATCTTTTAAGATTTTCCAGATCTTTGGGTTCATTAACATGAAAACTCTATCATTATTCATTTTTTCTGACCATATCAACATTATGTGATCGTGAGTCACCTAACAGATCATTCAGCTATGAGGTTCTTTATGGGTTCGATGATTTATGAGACCTCTCTTGGTCATGTGATTCGTGAGGGGTTTCATGGGTCATGTGATTCATGAGACCCATATCAGGTCATGTGATCACAAATCAATTCATGGATCATGTGATTCACAAGATGTTTTCCAAGTCATGAACCTCTTCTTATCGGATCTCTTCACTTATCTAATATGTTTTTCTTTATTTTATATAGATGGATTCTAGTACTTGTACATCTTCCACCATGGACAACTAGAGGGAAATGATTATTGGGAATCAAAATGTTGAGCCTCAGTAACATGTTCACTATAACAATAAGGATTTAAAGAGGCTTATCTCATCTAAACTTTAGATATACCCCTTATCAAACTAGCTTCCTTTGTACAAATTCGGTCTATTGGATGATGCTTAAATTCCCTCTCCTGGTTACAATTTTAAATATTGATGAATTTCATCATCCCTAAATTATGTTCAAATGATGATTTACAAAAGTAGTAAATTGGTGTTGGTATAGTCCCAGGGGTTTTCATAAATCTTAGAGAACTCCCCTCTATGTCGAGATGGTTGTGAATTTTCCCACCAGCCAATTTCTCAAAGTTATTTGATCATATTTGTATCCTACCAAAAATAATCTGAGTTGTGAATGGATCTCAAAATTGGACTAGCAGCCTATTAAATTTTTTTTGATGGATGTCCATGGTGGTTCTAGGTTAGATAGAGCTACCCTGAATTTTCTAACCAGTTACATGCTATTTATCATAACAATGTAGTGTGGATGTCTAAGTTCATCATCTATCATCAATATGACATTATTAGGGAGATGGTTATTTATTGGTGCTACAGAACTTCTTCATTTCATCTATACCATGTTGAGTTATGGATCATCCTATGGTAAGGGACATGATTACCATTTTTAAGGAGAATCTAATGGAGTAACTGAATATACGATCGCTTGTTTCCTTTAAGGAATAGAACGGAATATTTTTCTTCCATAGTAGGACTCATACAATGGTTATACACCCTCACTAATTCCCTTCCAGAAAGGTTCGTGAAAGCATGGGATTATATTGGTAAATCCTTTAGGCTGAATATTATACCACATGGGGTTACCGGGTGAGACCATATGTATCCTTGAGTCTTCTTATAGAAGGGGCTTTTTCCATGTTTCTAAATGGATGGATTTTTCCAATCGAGGATGCTCCCTAGGGAATTCAAGACAGCACACTGGTAATAGAAACTTGATTGGAAGATGGGTGTCCTCTTAATCTATATTCACCAACTCTTTCTAACCTCTACCAACTCCTAGGCCATATCCAATATGGAAACATCCACTACAGGATTAGTGGCCCTTTCCAGTTCTTATTTGGATAGATAGGGAAGAATTTACACTATTACAAATACCATAACACTACTAGGATCCATGATACCACATTTATTCTCCAGATGTTAAATATTTATAGGGTTGGTGTGTTGCTTCTAGGCCCTAATGAGGTCATTAACATACTGATTTGTCCTAATCATTTCACCTTATTTCCTTATCACGTCCTGACTGGGCCAATTATGGATAATGGCAGTATCTCCCTTAATGAGAATTCATATAAAATATCCCTTTAGGATGGGGTTCTCACAACCCATGTGGATGGGTTTTTTATTTTTGAACCATATAGACCTTATTGGTCCGACCTCCAAATCAGTTTCATTCAAAGGGTTTCTCCTATCCCTTTAGTTGACGTGCGGGGAGAATGAAATCCCAGGATTATCCACTAATTTTTTATTATGTCTGCACATTAAGACACAATAATTGAGATCATTATTCCACCTATTGAAGACCTTATCTTCCTATATTATGATTGACTAGTCTTGGGTGAAATTATACTAGGGTGGGGTACTGAATAGATTGGTGCATCAGGTGGACAGAACATGTTCTTCGGTGAACACCTTATCTGTAGAAACAGTGGAGTTAATTCAAGACATGGATGAGCCTCTGAAGAATATTTCTTATTATAATGAAAAATTAATGTTATCATGATAAAATTTGGTTAGTAATCTATTCCATTGACATCAGTGATGAGTGATACATCATTTAGTAGAAAACATATGAGACTTATTCTCTTGCCTTATAGTCAGTTTATTAAATTATTTTTATTTCTAACATGCCTACCAAAATAGTTGTAGAGGACCAATAATTGCATAAGATAATCTATCATTATATTCATAACTTGGCCATTGAGACTCCCTTAGATACATTTTATGACCAACAAAATCACCTTCTCCATCTCTTATGTAATTTAGGGGCAGGAATATTTAACTATCGTCCATTATATGATATCATATTAAAAATCATCCAGAACTAACAATAAATATTTAATAGTGAGAAGGACCTATGAACTTTTATGATGAAGTTTCTCTGGACAAATTAATGAGGGATGTTCCAAAGGTTCTTGAACAGAGATTCCACACAACCTCTCAGATATGTGATCAGATTGACCTCTTGACTAATGAAATAAAAACAAATATAAATTTCCTAAAATTGTTTCCAAATACCATTCTTAATGTCATCATATTTATCAAATACTATTCATAAATTATCTATGATTTATCTTATTTTGTCAGGACTCTTCATCCTAAGGTGTTGGTGGAGGATTCAGAGTGAATGTCACTTCAACATTATATTGAAAGTTATTGCTAGACACTAGTTGATTTGGAAAATTCAGTTGATCTATTTTTACAATAGTTTTATCAACAATTTTTTTATTTTAATGGAATCCTTGTAGAAGTTTTTAAATTTAGATATTACTTTTTTTTGTTAAAATTATCAATTATTAAAACTCCTTAACTTTACATATATTTTTCTAGCTTTATTTCATTCATGATTCTCATGGAATTTCATTGATCTAATGTCACATGAATCATCAGTGATACCCATGCTCTGAATAATATCAAGTAAACCTAAATTTTTGGATTTTAATTCTTAGATCACAATATATTTTTCTTTATAAATTATCATGAATTCCCACTGGAATGAGGTTCCTTATTGATGTACCTACTCTTGTTTTCTTGAGATATCTTAATTTAAAAATATAATTTGGGTCAAATATATGTCATGAAGGGAGAATGATCTATATTTTTCCAAAGTTAGTTAACTTGGTGAGTTTATCTTGACTTTTTCTAGGAAAAAATGATGATCCCCACAACATTTATATCTTTTTATGTTATATTTACCAAAATTTTACCAAATCATCATATAGGGGAAAACTTAGTGGTCGTGGACTTGAATTTTTCTCATTTCTCCCTCATGTGGGTTTTCAACTTGATAAGTTTTATGCATTTTTAATTTTATGAGTGCTCAATATTTCTTGGATGAAAATTTCATTCCTAGTGAGTAGAGAGTAAACATTTTCCAAGGATTCCCTTTTTTGGTTTTTAACCAACAATGCATTGTGTCTCTTTTGATTAGTTATTATAAGATTTTACAAACTATAAAATTGTTGTAGTTTGGGGTGTTTTATATCAGAACATATATTGATTTAGTTTATGGTATTTTATCTGATACCTTATACTAATGGTAATAGATCTTTTTTTAAGTAATTTTATCCATGCATTATAATTTCATGTAGTATGTTTTTTAATGTAGTTGAATGTCAAGTAGTAAGTGTATCTTTTGTGTAGTTTAATTTCATGAAATGAGGATTTATTATTTTCAATTTAAAATTATGTGTTAAGGATGTGAATATGATATTCAATTTAATTTATTTTTGTTAGGAAATAATTGATTAATACAAAATGGGGAAGACATGTAGCGGATGGCCGAAAACACCTATTTACTAAGTTGTTCCACGATGTTTCTAGATCTCTTGAGTATTGGAGTTCTTTTCCTAAAAGGAGTAAATTCATCTATTTTGTAGGTAAAATCCTTTACGAACATCTATAATTCAAAAACAGAGGTGTCTCCATGATTTTTGTGAGCTATGAATGATTTGAGAAGACTTTTTCTACAGATGATGAAATATTAGGAAAGCTGAGTCTAACTGGATAGTTGGAATATGGATGTTTTAACTCATAACCCAAAAGTTTTAATTGATTAATATGGAATGGGGAAGACATAATAGGGATAACCCAAAACACAGTAAGGTGTTGAGTTCTTCTACAGTGTTATTGGGTCTCCTTGGGATCAGAGTTCCTTATGTACAAGGAGGAGATGTCTCTAATTGGTAGGTTATAAACCCTTATGTTTCAGCACATGGGCCTTACATGCTTGGTCAGGTAATGGGGATCCCCGCCCTATTACTAGGGCCATAAAATATTTTGGAAGACTCAAATTTTTGGATGATGAAGTGGGAAGTGGATAAAAATCTATCCAATGAAGGGTTCTAGAACACTAGGGTAGTTTATCTCTTAGTTAAGAAGTTTGATCCCTATTCCATGTGGTTTTGAATCACATAGTGTCAGTCACCAAAAGGTTCAGAAATAGAGTTTATCATTCCAACATTGATAAATGGTAAAAAACACGGTGATGTAACATCTAGGATGTTTAATCCTCTTGAATAGTCTAGATATGGGGATTTTAAATCATGGTCCAAAGTAATTGGATCATGAGTAATTATATGGGTAATTCCTGTCAAGGATGGCCTGAAACCCTGTAAGGTGTTGGGTTCTTTCATGGTGATATCAAGGATCTAATGGATCAGAAATCCCTTTTTACAATGTATGATGCATTTGGTTGATGACCAGGAGATCATATGAAGGAACCAGTAGAAAACATGCATAGTCAAAAAAATGGTCCCTTGATGTCGTGTGTTATTTTATAAGGGCTGATAAAGGTTTTTGGAAACCTAAGGTTCTCAAGACATGAAGTTTTATTTATGGAAGATGTAATATTCAAGAAGGGTTTGAGCACCCTAAAAAGTTGTGTTGTTGCCTAGTGAATACATTATCATAAAGCGGATACGTGAAATCTCATTACTCTAACTTTTTATTAGACCAAGGGACTAGTGATCATGGCTCAACTTTTACTAGGGCCACAAAGTGGGCCCTATGAGATTTATTCCTTGTTCATTTATTCTCTAATGTTTTCCTAAACTCTTGATATTAAGAGTTTAGTTAGAGGAGACTTAACTTTTTATTGGTCCATCCTTTGCGGGTTTTTAAACATAATCTTTTTGTGTCTCTTTCATTATTAATTCAAGGTATTGTGATTCGGATCACCAAAGTCTAAATTTTAAGGTTATAAAGCTTTGTCCAAAGTGAACATTGTATAAGTTCATGAAGCACATGGACCTTGTATGAGAAGAATGTTACACAATAGCCTAATTAGGATACCAAGGGCCAAGAGTAACCCAAATTCCTTCCGAGTGTGAGATGAAAATTTTGTAAATCATCACTCAAAGTTCTCATGCCAAGAGTAATGATATATGAAAATCATGTAAGGGATTTATTAGAATACCTTCAGGTGTTGAATTCCTCTATAGTGAGGTTAGGCTCACAGGGATCAGAAATCCCTTCCTACAGGGCCAAGACATCTCTAGTTGGTACATCAGATCCCTTATGCATCATTAACATTGTCAAACTATGAGATATATTTTAGGTTATAAAGTATATGAATGGTTTTTGGTAACCTGAGGTGCTCAATACATGAAGTGTGATTTATGAGCTGAGGGGCTAAAAAGATAATGGAATCATACCTTACTCTAGTTGACCATGGTCATGAACTTTTATCCCTATAATAAGGAATGATGATGGATGATGGCCAATAAATTTTGATATCTTATAGTGGGATGTATTTGTCATGCGGTTTTAATGTTATGCGACATGGAAGTTTTCCTTGCTGTTTAAATTCATGTGGTGAGGACGTTTTATTTCCTTATAGTTTAACATCATGTAGTAAGGATGTGGTCCTAGATCTGAGATATGTCTCAAACATGTTATCTAGAGTAGTTTTTCAGTTTCTCGAAGCTCACATAAGCAATGTTCAGCATGAAAAGTAAGGGACAACTAGGCAGTCGATTAAGCTATGTAAGAGTGAGATTAAGATGGTTCGCTGCATATTTCTATCCCATAAGTAGTTAGGAGTGAATTTTGACCCTTTCTTATATTATAGATGAAATCATGATTTAAAATCTTGGTGTCACTATGTATAATTTGATAATATGAATCAAGTCACACATAGTTATTGAATAAGACTACATATGTATGTCTGACTCATATGAAGTGAGGGGGACATATTTTTATATATTGTCTGGACCCAAGATCCAAGATCTAGAAATCACTATTTATCCTCCAATGATAGGAATCAAGCCACACGTAGTTCTAAGATGGGAAACTCTCCATACATGTCTGAACCATACGTAGAGGTGGGAATTGTTCCCATTGACTATTACAGATGGACCTGGGATAAGAGACCTGAGTGTCACTATGTATATTATGATGACCGGGATAAAGGAACACATATTTCTTGAATGGGAAACTCTCCATGAAGGTCTAACCAATACGCAGAGGGGGGTTTTTGTTCCCATTGAATATTGTGGATGGATCGGGGCTCGGGTGTCAGTACATATCATGTGATGATAGGAATCAAGCCATATGTAGTTCTTAAATGGGAAACTCTCTATGTAGGTTTTTCACATATGCAAAGGCATAATTTTTATCATTTATTATTTTGACTAGACCTAGGATTACAGATTTAAGCATCCCTATGTATCCTAGGATGATAGGAATCAATCCACATTTATTTCTTGAATGGGATACTCTCCACGTAGGTTAGAACCATACACATAGGTGGTGTTGTTCCCATTGATTATTGAAAGTAGACCCAAGTTTGGATATATATGCATCACTATATATCATGTGATGAAAGGAATCAGGCCGCATGTAGTTCTTCAACGGAGGTATCTTGCGAGACCAACCCCAAGGATAGTGGTATTCTTGAGTGAGGTCCATAATAATTCAAAGTTTTATTTCAAGAAAGAGACTTCAACAATGCATTTTAACGTCATGCAGTGAAGACTTATGGTATTATTTTTGGGTATTTCATCCCATAAGATGTTAACTATATCTTGACTAGATATTTATTAATCATTTAGGGAAGCCTTTACCGGAGTTTTTAACCCTATGTGAGCTATGGTCTATGTGGGAAACAAGGAATGGAAAAGGATTATTTCACCACACAGAAGTGATTAAAAGGAAGGATAAAGATGTTTTTTACTATTTGTTTGCTGGTCCAAGATATAGGATCAAGAAATCTCTACATATCTCATTGAAATGAGAATCAATACATATATAGTTTTGGAAAACCATGTAGTTTAGTGTCATATGGTGGGGACATCAGTTATTCATTTTAATGCCATGCGGTAACAAAAAAGGTGACTCGATGTAAAAAAATAAATATTGTGTTTGGACAAAATACTAGAGATCTAGGTATCATTATATATCATGTAATGTCATGAATCAATCCACATGTAGTTCTCGAATTGGGGGATTATATATATGGAGTTTACTCACACATAAGGATATGAAACTACATTTCACTTCTACATAGATCTACATCATGTGCAGTGGTTCATATGTGAAGAAAATTTTACATTTTAGTTTAAAATCATGTGGTAAGGACAAATAGAATCTTTTATTTTTATTTCATATGAATAAGACCACTTGTGTAGTTTAACATCATGTGACTAGGATGACTTCCAATTTAACTTCATGTGACTAGGATGAAATACGTTGTGTAGTTTAAAGTCGTACTGCCAATACTTCTTCTGTATAGTTTAACATCATGTATTTAGGATGTGGGAGGATTTTATGGTGGCTATAAAGAGTATTTATTGAGAAACCTTACATTTCTGGGGGCATTACATGTTCAGCATCCATTGTATCTAGTGAGTAATCTCTATTAGGATAGAACTTTTGTATGATATAAGGTCCTTCCCATATGGGTTCCAGCTTTGGAGGTTTCATTTCTGGTATCATGGGGCTTATGATAAAAAATACGTGTTCTCTTTAAAGTAATGAATAGATGTGAACCTTTCTATTGATGGATCATGCAATCCAATTCTAGTGAACTTCAAGGTTGTTTAGTATATGAAACATTTTCTCATAAAGTTGTTCCAACTCATCCAATATCCTTTTCCATTTCTCACCATCTGAGATTTGTCCAATTATATATATTTGATGCATGGTGAATTTGACTTATATGGTAAATATTTCCTTGATTCCATACACCAATAAATGAAGAGTTTTTTGTTGATCAGAGTGTTTGGTGGTATGGTTGGACCATAAACCACAAAAAATCTTGTCAGGCTAGGACTTCTTGTACTTATTCACCAACATATGGATTATATTTGATATACACTTATTAAAGACTTCAATTATTTTATTTCACACTGCATGATAGAGGGATGAATAGTTGGACTCAATTTTGTACTCCTGGAACAATTTCTTTAACTCGATAGAACAGATGTTTGCATCATTGTCCATCAATATCGTGTGAGGGAATCCAAATCTAGTAATGATGGTGGACTTTATGAAGTGGAAAATATTCTTAATCTCTACTTCATTGATGGATATTTCATTATCTCATTTGGAAAATAATTCAATAGTTGTAAGGGTATACTTAAACCAATTGGTAGTGGCTGGGGGATATGGCCCCACAACATCCATTCCCTATATGGAAAATGGATAGGGATATTTAGCTGCATGTATAAATTATGGGGGTTGATGGATCAATTTTTCATTAATATGGAATGCATGGTATTTCCCAATGATTTCCACAATCTTGTATCAGGTATTTATAGTAGTAACCAAGCCTCCTGATTTTATGGGAGATCCTAGTCCTAGACTGATGCTCATTGTAAGAGCCTTCAAGGAATTCTTCCATGAAGATGCAAATCTCTCTTTTTATGATTCATCTGAGAAGTATTCCATCTAAGGCTCATTTGTAGAGTGATTTTATCTCATTTGAACCACTCCAAAGGTTAATGTTTTATTATCAACATTTATTATATTCTCTTTCTTATCAGTCTATTGGGAGGGTCCCATTTTGAAGATAATAAAGTATGGGCAATATATGTCCGGGGTAGATATCGGTTAATCAAACTATGGGGTGATCTTGATCAATTTGATTTATTCCATGTTGTAAATAATAATCGATGAGACCATCCTTTGGTGTGTGATGTGGAAGACCACCTCATCCTGATCATGGTTGGCCAGGACTATAGATTTATTTTCCAATGTGTTGGCACGATCATTTTGTGATAGGGGGACATGATAAAACATTGTTTCAAATGGGAAATCTTCCTACAGTACTCTAACACAGTTGAGGAGAGGGTCAAATTAATCCTTTTTAGGGAATATTCACCACTGATTTTCTTTATCACTATATTTGAATCCCCTTTGATGTTTAGGAAGGATATATGTAGTTTTAGGGATAGTTTTGAGCCAATGATGAGGGATTGATATTCTACCTCATTATTAGTGCAGCCTTTGGATACTGATAAAGAGTAGGGAAATTTTTATTTGTTAGGAGAAACAAATACAATCCCTAGAAAACCCCAATTAAACATCAGTTTTTCGAACCTCTTTCCAACATGACTTTAGGAGGCACCATCAAAATACATCTCTCATGTTCAGGGAGTGTCATGGGAATACAAAACCTCCTCATCTAAAAGTTCAGTCTCCAATGGTGTACTTTCTAGGGAACGATGTTCCAGAAGGAAATCATCTAGCCTCTACCCTTTTACTGCCTTATGTAACATGATATGGATGCCAAATTTTTGCAGAATAAATTTCCATCAAGATAAATTCCTAGTCATTATAGTATGACCAAGAATGTACTTGAGTGGGTAAATAAAAGCGACCATGTAGGCTTTTTGGTGTTTCAATTAATTACTCATATTTTTTGCTATAAATATTATTGTGAGGATATTCTTCTGAAAATTGAAATACTGAGTCTCAATAACTAGCATCATCTAACTGTGGTAGTAGAGACTATTACCATTACCCACATCAATTTTTTGTGTGAGGAGAGTACCAAGTGATAATTCTATAGAATCCACACATAAGATGAGTGGATTTTACTCTAGCAATGTTATCAAGACCAGTGGGTGTATCAGGTACTGATTAAGACTCTCAAAGGATTCATAGCATCCCTCATCCCATTAGTAGGTGAATCTCGTCTTCATTATCTTGGTGAAGGGGGCAGTTTGGTAAGCTATGAAATGAAAAATGTAAGTGAGGTTCCATTGTAGCCCCCTCATTTCATTAAGATTATGATGGGTTAAATTTCTCTAATTTCACTAGTATTTTTGGGTTCAACATAAAATCCATGGTTTAATGCAACAAATCAAAGTAATTCCCCTATTTTTACCATAAAATTACAATTCAGTGGATTTAAATTTAAATAGTGCTACTGCAACTTGTTGAAGATTGTTTGAAGGTCTGTGAAGTGATCACATAATTGTTGAGATTTGATCACCAAGTCATGAACATAACACTATGTTATTCATCCTAATAAGAGAATAAAAATATGATGCATCGCGTGTTGATAAGTAAAACTTGTGTTCTTTAATACAAAGTGACTAACCTGTTAGAAAATTATCCCCTCTGGTGCTCTGAAGGTAGTGTCTTTTTCATCTTTAGGGGTCATATTTGTTTGATTGTACCCTAAATACCCATTCATTAAGGAAAGGTCTTATAATCCATAAATTTAATCGATCAAGAGATTTTTTATTGATAATAGGAGATCATTTTTCAGGAAATGTTGATTAAGGTCTCTAAAATTGATGCATACCCTAATCCGCCCATTATTTTTCATGATAGGGATGATATTGGTGAGACACCTTGGGTATTTCACTTACTAAAAAAATTATATTTGATCAATCTATAAACATATGACTATACATTAGTAGCATGAGATGGGATCATCCTATTGTCCTCCTACATGAAACCTCAATGGTCATCAGGTAAGACTATATGGTGTGTGACCACATTGGGGTTCAGCATATAAATTTCTAAAAAATTCCAAGTGAACACATATAAATGTTTCTTTAGAAATGAAATACACATCTCTTGATATTTGATAGGCATATAAGAACAGGTCAACATAGTTCACATGTATTCTTCTATTCCTAGATTCACCTGGTTGAGTTCATCGATGGTGGTGGAGACACCTTCCTAAAATGTGAGAGGGGAATTCCTTAGTTTATCCTCTTCTTATGCCAATTTTGAGTTCATTGAGGAATTTTAAAATATGGTAGGTAATATGAGGGAATAACTCTCATTCTCAATGTGATATAATCCATGGGAAGAGACATAGTCATCCTAAACTACCAAATTCTTGTTAGAGAGATTCTGGAGCTGATAATTTTCTTTTATGTTATCACTAAAAATATAAAGAACATAGATATCTATTATTAAATCTACTACCTCTATTAGTTTTATGGGTAGCACATAGTCACCATCGAGAATACTTCATTGATTCAAAGGGGTAGTCCCCAAGCCATTGGGTGTGTCAACATAAATATTTTCATCCACCATTGGTTGTTCTACTCCCTTTTATAGAAACCATCCTTGGTATATACTCCTTTTCAAGACTCGAAGGTATTTCTTTCACCATGTAGTATTCTGAACATACCATCAATTGAGTATTTAAAACAATGGTTAAATGTTAAAGGTACTTCTTTGTGTAAATGAAGATAACTTCTTTTTATTATGAAATTATATGTGGTTTCTTGCTAGATAAACATGAACTCGTCATTATATGTGAGATCCCTAAACTATTTTTTGAACTTGATTTTCTAGAGAGGTATTTTCTCTCCATTATCATACCTTTAAATGGTTATCTTTGTAGAAGATAAATATCCCTTTCTATATCCCAAACATATTAGGATCTAAATTGGGATTTCGTTTATCTCATAACCATTTTCAATCATATCCCATTAAATTTGGATATTATCAATCTTTTATGAAAAATATAGGGGTCTAATATGTCCTTGGATGACCACTTTATAATCCTAGTTTTTGATTGAGATGGTGACATGGAAGTCTAATGGAATAGTATCCACTTGATAAACCTCATCTACAGACACTTATTTCTAGAATTTCTATTGACTTTTTAGGGATTCAATGAGTTCCTCTCTGTGTCCTTTTAAAAGATGGAGAGAATCTAGGATTGAGATTTTGGCTGGAACAGCTGCCAACTATTTTAGAATGTCATAATTTTGTACCATAGTTATGTACTACCCAAAGTGGAGATTCTTGATATTATGTGGATTAGGATCTAATTTATTTGATATTAATAGGCCTCGTGAATGATCATTGGTTGAGGGAGCTTCTACTTCCAGTGGTTTAGGTTGTACTGGCATTCCCCTTGGTCTAGGCTAATCATACAATCGCACCCCTTCCATATGGCCGTGTATAATGACTGGACTGGGGTGACCACTAGAGGTATATGAGGCTCCTCTATGTTTCTATTAGTCTTACTGGAGTTCTTTACTATGGGTCTTAGCTACATATATTTCCTATGTGTGTATTTTACTGGGATATTGATTCTGCCCACACTCACAGTGTCCCCTGTATCCTCGTCTCTAGGGCCTTCATCCTCTGGCTCCCCAATCAGGTGTAGTAAACTCATTCTAGTAGGCATATTCATCATTGAGTAAGGGTTATTAAAAGTTTACTAGATTAATAGAACCAAATAAGATCTCTTTATCCAATAAGGTTCCCATTTGATTAGGCTCTACCCATTATTTGGATGTTGTAGGAAAGAAGTCTGCAAGAATCAAAGCTTGCGTCAAGGTTGAGTATTACTCTTCCTATTCTATCTATTCCTATGTCCAATGATTAAATCCACCTCTAGAATGAGTATTTGATTTCATATCTATAGTTTATGGGATAATTATGGGTTTTCATGGTTTTTCTCTCAGGGTGGCATGATCTCAGTCATGTTTTTTTCTAGTAATCTAGTTATTGAACTTCTTTCCACACCCTATTCTTTTAACTGGGTGATGATTACACAAGTCTCTTATGTCTTGGAGTTTTCTGACCTCACATATCTAGAATTGACCATGATTCTGATAACATATTTGAAGATGAATAAAATTAGGATTTTTTGAACTAGCCTCCTATAGAAAGGAAGGTAGTGAAGATAATCCATGAGGTCGAACTCATTGGTTTCCTAGGTTGTGGTAGCTTGAGTAGGTCAGTTTCTATAGAATCAAGTAAATTACTAGGGATCAACACATTTTTGAATAAGTATTCTTTATTCATCTATTCCTCTAATCCCGAGAGACCCTGATCTCTTTTGGCCTCTGGGTGAGGTCAATTTTGTTGTTACTACCTCCCAACGGGAGGTGTCAGTTGATTCAGGGCCTAACCAGTTTCATGAATGAGAAATGCTACTAGTTTGAGGGTAATAGTTGTAGTCTCTACCTTACAAATAATTTTTCCTTATGTCGAGGTCATATGTCAAGTCTTATCTTAGGTCCACTAAATAAATCTTCCAAAAGTTGTACCTTCTTCACAAAATCACAGAATCATCTTAGATACTTCATCAAGATCATAGTTGTCTATATCTCATCCTAGATATTTTCATCACAGAGTTCCAGTAATTTATCCTATGAGAGAAGGATTCAGAGTGAATAGTTCAAACCTTTCAATCTGGCTATGAATTAATATACCCTCTCATTTTCATGCTGATTGTAGTTCGTAAGGTCAATGGTTGTTATTTTCATTATCAAGGAGCTACACTGATAAAATAATTAATGATGATTTTATTCTAATCCTACAAAGGATCCTATTGGAAGGCTGTTGTACCAATAGAATGCTAGACCTATTAGAGTATGTACAGAATACTTCATCTTGGTAACCTTTTTTGATATTGAGGTCTCATCATCAGACCGCTTTGGGACACGAAGTGCATGAGATTCTATTCTAGATCTCTAATGTCATCGAAATTTGAGAAGGTAGGATTTCAAAAATTGTTTGGGGGTAAATTTTTACCCACCCATTAATGATATGGATTCCTTTTAGGTTATGCAGGTGCATGCTACCCTTCCATGGATTTTATTAAGGAATCTAGGGATTTAATGACATTAGTAGTTTTGAAGGTACGCCATTATGGGTTGCCTCCCATCTACAAGGAGTGGGTGGGGCATATTGAGTTGGCCCTATTTTTATCTCCCAATAATTCTTTACCTATGATAAGACTAAATGATTACCCTGGTGGGAGAGAGTTTTTCGCCATAATTGAGTAAAGTCATGATCATATTCAACTTCCTATATTATGTAGACTAGAAGCCTAGATCTAGAGTTGGTCTGGCACTTAGATGCAGATCTTTTAGGTAGATTATCTCCTTCCTAGTTTTTAGGAGGTGGGATAATTTTCTATATATTAATACGATACCTAGCAGAAATGTTTCCCATGAGTAGCTCCTCATTGAGTTGTTAGGGATTTTGTATCTCATTCTTATACAATTCCAACTACACCTCTGTGGATGGAATTTTAGCTCTTCTAGTTGATGATTGTAATATAACCACTTATTTCCCTTTTTCCCAAGTAGTGTTCCACCGTAGAGGTGGAAACTCAATATTTTCTGGTGTCGAGTTTTGGATTCTCATTTAGTTATACATGTGTCTAACCTTAGTTGGTGTGTCAAGATCACACTCCTCTCAAGGTATGTTTTTCATATTTTATTCCTATGTATTTGTATCATGATCCAAATTATATGTTGTGTTGATGGTGATGAGATTCACTGAAGTGTTTCTGGAAAGGGTATTTATCCCATTACTATCAAAACAATACGATGATTATGAACTTCTTGCATCATGGTATTTTTTCTGAACATCGACCATATTGGTCCTTTTGTAATTCCATAGAATAACTTGAGAGGGGAAAGGTGAGTCAAGGTGTCACCTTTTTCTATTCAAGAGAAGAATATTGTTCACATATTGGTAGTAACTTGTAAACTTTTTCTGATGGAATAATGTAGTTATGAAACATTCATATGGAAATATACAACACAACAATTTTACATCGTTCACCACTAAGGGAATGTGCATGGAGAATATGAAGACAATGTTTTAATCGTACCTAAGTCCACTATGATTCCCTAGTTATTTTAGAGAACATAAGATCGGGCATAGTCACTGTATACAAATAACACTACCTTTACAAGAATTTTTGGGATAGCACACTACCTTTCTCAAAACACTTCTCTTTACTCTCCCTAGATCACTGGATTGAGTGAAGTCTCACTTGGTTTAATGGAATGAAGGTTACCTTAGTGGATTAGCCATTTAATTATCTTTCCTTGATTAGCATGAGACTCTACTTTCACTATATTCCTAAGCTGATTCAATTGAAAATAATATTTGAATAAACCAGGTGTTCAACACTAAATACAATCTATTTCAATATATGAAAATTGATTGGTTCCAACAATACCCCCCTTTGATTTTTGGGAAATATGTATATAAATTAAATAAAATCACCATCCTTCAAAAAAACCTGATAGGTATGAAATAACTCATTCATAAATCTAATTCTACATGAGAAAAGGTCAGTGTTGAAAAAAATAGAGGAAAAAGATAACTTCATTATACTATAGACCACAGACCAATCCTTCAAACTAATCCATCAAACCAACAATCATTAAATTTCACTTATCTATCCCTATATAAATAAACCCAAAGAACCTATATTTGTAATTAAGGTTCCAATAATAAACTCCCCCTAGATCATATCCCCCCTATAGACCTGCATCACATCAACAAAAAGATTAAAACAGTTAAAAAATATAAAAATGGGACTAAATTTAACCTCCTCAGGCACTTGGATGTGGCTAAACACTAAGTTTCAACCTATTTTTCTGAACATTTCTGTTTCCAAAGGATTAGTCAGAATTTTAGCCACATGGTCATCAATTCTAACATGATCCATTTTAATCACACCTTATTCAACATTAATTTTGATGAAATGATATTTGATCTTAATATGTTTGGTATGATAGTGCTAAACAAGATTTGTTGTAAGATTGATCATGGTCTTATTGTCATAATGTATCACCATTGGTTGTTTCACCTCTTCACTAATATCAGTATTTTTTTTCTTCATCCATAATAGCTGATTTCAATTTTTCATCATAGATATATATCATTCTCTATCCATACTAATAGAAGTGATTTCTTATTTCTTACTCATCTAGACCCCAGTTTTTTTCTATAAATAATGCACAAACACTTTTAGAATTTGGATCCACTATATCTCTAGCACCATCAGTATTAAAAAATGTTGATAAGTCGTTGTTGAAATGTATAATCCAAAATTGAGAGTACCTTGAATATACCTCACGATTCTTTTAATAGCTGTAAAATTATCTTCCTTCAGATTACATTGTAAGAGAGCCGCTAAGAATGTTGTAAATATGATATTAGGCCATGTTGTAGTCAATTATAATAATCTTACAATGATCCTCCTATACAAGGTGGGATCCAAATATTTCCCATCCTCGTGATTTCCAAGTTTTCTTCTAAATTAAATCAGAGTTGACATTGGTTTGGATTCATGAATATTGAATTTATTCAGTAGCTCTATTGTATATTTTTCTTGAGGAATGAAGGTATAATCCTTATTTTGAACCACCTACAGCCCGAAAGAGTATGTGAGTTCACTAATCATAGACACTTTAAATTCTTATTTCATGTGATTATAAAATTCTTCCACTAATCCATGTCTACTTCCTCCGAAAATAATAGCATCCATATATATAAGCACTATAAATTATTCTTGATAATAATTCTTTACATAGGGATTATGGTTGAAAACAATCCTTTTAAATTAAAGATTCCTCATTTAAGCATCTAGTCGAGAATACAAATCTTGTGGTTCCTTTTTTAGACCATATAGATCCTTATTTAATCTACAAACCTTCATCCCATCATTTACAATCAGAAATCCTATTGATCTTTCAGTGTAAAATTCTTCAAGAACACCATTTAAGAATTCCATTTTTACATCTATCTGATAAACTTTGTATCCTCTTTGAATTTCCATGGAAAGGAAGTGCTTGATCAACTCTAGTCTATATACTAGAGAAAAAATTTCTTCAACATCAATGCCTTCAATCTGTTCATATCCATTGCACACAAAACATTCCTTGTTTCTGATCACATTTCCATTCTCATCAAATTTATTTTTAAAGATCCGCTTTGTTCCAATCACGATGATATTTTTCGATCAATTAAAAAAATCCCGTGTTCAATTATTGTCAATCTCATCCAGTTCGTCACTCATGTCCTTAACCCAAGATTCATTCTTTGCATATTTTTAAAATTATTTTTGGTTCCACAATTTATAGGATGTTAGAATGTGCTTCATTACTCATTCTCCTTTTTTGTGTAGGTGTAGTCCAATCCCCAATGATGTTTGGTTTATTAATTTATACTCTTTTATTTCTACAATGAGTTTTTGATGATGTTTATTCAGAAATAGTTTCCTCTTACATTTTTTTCTCGGAATCATCATCATTTTGTGTGCCTTGAATGTTTTTCAACCCTTCCACTATTTCTTCATTTGATGTTATCCCTTGTCTACATTCTTCATCTTCAATCATATCAACATATATCTCATCAAGGTATTTAGGGTTTTATTATCAATGATATTAACATAATTTATTTACACAATCTTTATAATATTATTATTATTATATTTATAGGATTTACTCTTCCTTGAATATCCATGTAATATTCCATCATCAATAGCATCACCATACATGCTTTGATTTCCTTATTTTTTTAGATGAATCGTTCACTTCCCAAAACACAAAAAATAATTCAGAGATGGATTACCTTCATACCATATCTCATATGGTGTTTTGGTTTCACTTATAAAAATCCCTTTTTGATTCTGAGTGTACACCTGCTACTGTTGATGCCAAAATTGGAGGCGGACAAAATATCCTCAAAGAATTAAGGCCTACCTCATGAATCAAGTACGATGGACCGCTTGGAAAAGCCCTCTGATGATCACGATCACTCATGAAGCAAGGAGGTTGGACTGATCCTCAAAGCCTTCTGATGTTCGTGAGCCTTCATGAAGCATGGAGGCAGGACCGCTCGGTGAAGCCCTCTGACGTTTGTGAGCCCTTGTGAAGAAAAGAGGTGGGACCGATCCACGAAGCCCTCTGACGTTCACGAGCCCTCGTGAATCAAGGAGCCAGGACCGCTCCATGAATCCCTCTAACGTTCGTGATCCCTCGTGAAGCAATGAGGCGGGACACTCCATGAAGGCAGGTGACGTACGAAATCCTCTGCAAAGCTCGTTGTGCACCGAGGGCACGCTTCTCACAGCGCCTCGTGCCTATAAATACAGGGCTCTCCTTGAGTCTGTTGGATGGACTTTCAAACCTTTCCTCTTCCTAACTCTCAAATCGCAAAGCACCTATGCTCTGCGAACCATGAGGTTCTCAAGGTACTTCCTGCTCCATGAAGTACCATCCCCATGGTGTTAATTGAGCCCCTCTTCCGAGAGGGATGCCTTTCACGAATCCCATGGGTCTTTGTGAAGGAAGTAGAACCTCAAAAGGACTCAGGTCTTCGCGGACCACTTACGCTTTTAGGAGCACCCCCCATGCGCATGTAACCCAAGTTCCAAGGTTGGGTCACGTTGCATCGCGAAGCACATGGCTTCCTGAGGCCCTGCTTTGTGGGGAATTGCTTCACGAATGTCTTTCCACTTCGTGAAGCACCCCCCATGGGCATGTAACCCAAGTTCCATGGCAGGTTCACTATGCATCGCAAATCACATCACATCCCCATGTTATGCTTTGTAATGCACCCTTGATTCGTGAGGCATTGCTTTGCGAATGTCTTCCTGCTTCGTGAAGCTCCTCCCATATGCACCTATGCCCTATGCCTAGCCTAGGCAACTTCACTTTGCAAAGAACAACCCTTCGCGAAGCCCCTCCATTGCATAGAGCACCAGATATTCACAAGGCTTCAACCTATATCCCCTCTCACTCTGCAAATCCTTTTCCCGTGCAGCCCTTCAGGTTCACAGGAAGCAACTTCAAAGTCCCTTGGACGATACTGCATGTTGCATTTCTTTTCCTCATGTTTCTTTGCATAGGCATGCTAATGGATATTTCTTCATTGCATATCCATTATAACTTGGACCCCCCCAATGGTTCTCTCCATTACACCCCCTTTCCACGGAGTTGCCTATCCCCTCTCTTCACCAAGGTGCAGAGGGTATCGGTTATGTAAGTCTTAGGGGTGCGGAGCAAACCCACCTCGTCTGAGTTGCAAGACGTTGAACTGCCAATAACAATCATCCTTAGAACATGATGTTAAACTGTGACCACGCCTCATACATCACACATGGTGTTACCCCACCTTGAACATTCGGCATGCACACTGGTCTCCACGGGAGTGAGATCATTCCTCGCATGGAATGAGATCCACTTTATAGAAGCGGCGTCTATCCGTGGGGAAAGGGAAACCACCCTAGTGTGAATCCCTATCTTTCTTGTAGGAGGTATCATCCCTGCTCCTAATTTTTTCTTCGGTCCCAAGGACCAGGGGGAATGGACACCGGACCCCTCCTTTCTTTCGTACCAAATCCCTCTCCCACTGGGCTTTGTCGTCGTCAGGCCTCCATCCTGGAGTAAGTCCCAACTTCTCTGGGATACTAACCATGTGTAAGCCCATATTTCTTCTATGGGCTTCTAACCACGCGTAAGCCCCTATTTATTCTCTAGGCTGCTAACCATGTGTAAGCCCTTGATTTCTCTTTGGGCTGATAACTACATGTAATTTCCACTCCACTTCCCACGGACGCACCTTTCACAATGTGATCGTCAAGTCTTTGTTATCTCTTGTTTCTCACACTGATCATGACTCACATGGTCTTAGAGAAAGCACCAACCCTGACACCATCTTTGGGTATCCTAGAGTATAAGCCCCACACCATACGAACTATGAGGACTTGTTCCTTTCCAAGGTAGGGTACGTAATAATCCTCCCTGTGGTTCAAGCCCACCATCGTCCATTAGTCTCGACCATCTTCACGCTGGTGCACCAAGCCCTCATAACATGAACTATGTGGTCTTTGATCCTTGCTAAGTCAGGGTACGTCGGAAGACTCTTTAAGGTTCAATCCCACCCCCCATTGGTCGCTCTTACCCCATTCATGTCTATTCATCAACACTTTGGGATGCCTTAGAGCGTAAGCCCCAAATACCACCTGAACTACATGGACTTTGATCCTTGCAAAGGCAGGGTACATAGGAAGCCTTCATGAGGTTCAAGCCCACCATCCACCTGGACCCCAGGTCCACTCTCACATCGGTTCACCGACTCCTACCCCATACCTAAACTATGAGGTCTTTGATCCTTGCCAAGGAAGGGTGCATTGGAAGCCTCCCTAAGGTTCAAGCCCAAAAACAAATGGTCCCGGCTACTTCACATCGGTCCACCCCCATCCTTCATGATGTTAAACTGTAGTCCACTTTCTGTTCCCTATTCAACGGCAAGCCGTTGTCACTCCATTCAGCGGTAAGATGTGGTCAGCCTCTTTAAGTCATTGTCACTTCATTCAGTGGTAAGTCATTGTCTAGATGAACTATGTGGACTTTGAGACCCTTCCATGGGGATACGGAGGAAGTCTCTTTGAGGCTCAAGCCCAGCTTCATAATCGCCCTTGTGATGGTCCTATTTCATTCCCCCTCTACTTCATTCATCCACCCATCATCCATCCTGGTGCCTACCCGGGCCACCACATCCCAGTGGGATCATGCCACCTCATTCCCCATTCCCATCAATAGTGACTGGGAAGTCAAAAATACATTATCCCGAACATCAGTGTTCTCTCCAGGGGTTGCACCCATCTGATCCACTCTAGTCAGTGTTTTGATCAGTCTGATCTGTCTCTGCTAGACGTTAAACTTGCGACATACCCTGTGTCAAACATGGGAAGATGAGGAAAACATCAGATACATTCCCATGGAATATGATTCCTTACATTTTATGTGGGATGCCTCGAGATTCCGTTCCCTCAAGAAGCCCTATAATAAGGAAGAGAAGACAAACGCGCCAGTGTACCAGTGTCCAGACATGCCAGTGATACCCAAGGTAACTAATCCCATGACCAAAGGTTCTCTCCCTGACCGGACCCCTTGGAATGTCCCGATAGAAGAGTGTAATTAACTGGTGTCCATGAAGATATGGTTCTAGGATGAGTTTCACGAACAAGGTATTAAATCTATAATGGAGACCCAGACTATGTGACGAGTTTCGAGGTGGAATCCAAGGAAGGAAGAACCGACATCCCATCATCCTGTTTCGATCAAGGAGCAAACATCCCTGAAAAATTGATGGATGTTGCCTTCCATTGGAAAGCGGGAATGCGGGGCATCAAAACCGCGCCATTCGTCCTCCATAGACGGATTCGCGTGCCCCGGCGAAAGTGTCAGAAATAGAAATGGTGAACCTCACGTGAATTTCTTCTCCTCAAAAGAGAGATTAGTAGAACTCGATGCATCAATGGATTGACGTGTCACCAGATCCAGTTATCTGGCACCGGGTCCCGCAAAGCAAATAGCGGGCCTAGCATGAAACTCACCAGAAGATGGGGCAGTAGAACGTTGGACATCCCATTCAACGACGTTGTCAATATGGATCCCTCTTACCGTCCATGGAAGATGGGATGGTGTTGGGGAATTGGTCATCGATTCTTTTCTTTCATCACTAATGAATTAATCTCCCTGCTCTTAGGAATCAAGTTGCTGCTTTAGGGACGTGATAATTTCCTTCCCATCGACGCAGGGGCAAGGGCGGCGCCCACATGACCGTTCCATGTGGCTTCACATTTTCCACGACGGCCTATAAATGTACGACCATGGGGCACCCATGGCCCCTCCCCCTGTCCGAGGTCAGTCAATGGAGGGTAATCAACGACCTCGTGCACCATTATGAGGAGGAGGGTATAATCCCGACCCAGGATATGGCCCGCCTGGATCTGGAGGCATCTTCACATCATCGCCAACGCCACCCTTGAGGTCCATACAGGGAGCCACTACTCCCCATACTGACATATAACCATTTTGGGAGACTCTCCCTAGAACGCTATGATGACTCTCTACCTTAGGCTGATGAGGTAGGTGACATCTGAATTAGCTTGGTCAGAGTCCCATTTCAGGGGCTCCCAGCGAGGGCTCCCACTTGGCCGCATCAGCGCTGTCTCCTTGTCTTTCTAGATGAGAAGCAGGTAAGCTATGTACCTACACCACTGGACCTGGTTCATATGACCTGATGCCAGTGTCGGGTGCAAGCTCGGGAGGATGCCCGCCAAGGGGCGTCAACATTGATGGCTACTATGGCTCGAGCCACCACCGTCACATATCCGTAGTTCCTTGTATACACTAAGTAGGGGAGCATATATGCCCGATGAGGATTGATGCCCCAACTTCCCCAAGGGTAGGTTGGGTCGACTCTCTTGGTCATCGGCACGAGTAGTGGTCGCCGCAAACTAACCCACAACAATGTCACCCAGTACAGAGGTCCACCTTCTACCACTACCGTGGAGAATGTGGGCCTCCCCCGCTTCGAGGCTCGGCACGGAGGTCTGCCCTATACCACCCCCAATCTAAATGAAGTTCATCCATGCGGCGGTGATACTCGGCACGGAAGCCTCTCCCGTTCCCATTACACTGGGTATGGAGTCATTCCTCTTGCCCCCGACCATCGGTGTAGGGACATTTCCCATCCGATCTCTCTTCAACATGGGGATCCACCCCATGTCCTCTCAACAGATGGTGAAGGTCATCCTCACCTCATCAACTAGAGGGGTGAAGGCCATCCTCCCTCCACCTTCACCCAACACGGAGGTCCTACCCGTTTTTTGCTAGACTGGTATAAGAACCCTCCTCAAACTAAGGTCACCAGGGAAAACATGCATGCAGGTCCTAGCCATGCTTTTTCTAGTTTTAGCGGAGGTATTTCTTGCTCCAGCATTGTCCATGGAGGTCCTCCCCATGTCCCCTTTGACATTTTTATGGGTGCTCCTCGCATCCCGGCTTTCTCAGGTGGAAACCCTCTCTGCCCCAGCACCAGTGTGGCAAAAGGGCCCCGTGTCAGAAATCTACCACGTCCTAAGGAGCCACCCAGGGGCAGGAAGGTGGGTCGTCGCCGCCAAAAGAATAATTATGGGAAGTTCCAGATAGATATCATACTAGTCCAATTCTCAGACTCTATGTTGGAGTACTACTTAGCACGAGAACCCTCCACTCGCTTATCCGAGTTAAGGGTCGGGGCAGGGACGAGGCGCATCAGCCTGGTGCTCCTGAAATGCGAGGACCATTGGATTCCCACCTCCCTCCATAGTCATATCCAGGAGGATGAAAATCTAGAGACCCCACAGGTTAAGGTCATGCAATCACCATCATCATCACCGGAAGCGCTCTCTACCTCGACAAGAGATCACAGAGAACTATTCTTGGGACAGATGAAAGGCAAGTAGCATCACGGCCTATCACCAGTATCCCTGGCCCCTGAGCCATGATCTGCATGTATCAGCTATTCTTATCACGACATGGTATCCAGGTCGCTACACTCTTCAGAGGACAGCCTGAGATTCGGCGGCCAGTCAGCCCATTTGCCATACTCTCCACTGGCCATCCTGTCGTTCCAGCAGTCTTCCTCAGTACTGCTGCCAGTTCCTCAGCCACCTCCAATTTATGAGTATGGAAATAAAGGTCCAGACCTAGAATCTGATCTGAGGAGCTTATGGAACATCCTCGTAGCAGACCACTTCCCTGATAAGTTCAAGCCCGTGGTAGCACTGAATTTCTGCATACCAAAATCTCTCACCCTGGAGGAAGTTGAGTGTTTCCACCACACCATCTTGGTGACTCCTTTTAGTATTCTTCATCAGCGAGTGGTTTATCCTAGGAGCCAAGTGCATTTCGATGAAATTAGTGTGCAATTTCGTCTAGTCGATTTGGCTGCACTCCTTATGGCCCAGCGCCCTAAGTCCCCAGGTCGCCGTGAGGCCCTCCAGCAGCAATGAATTCAGAGTATCAAGGTACTCCGCAAAATTCTCAAGGATACTACCCCCACATGAAAATCCGTGTTTGGGGGAAGTATGTTTCCTTCCTCTTCATTCCTATCCAGCGGCATCCTGACATGCTAGGTGATATCGAGGACATGCCTCCATGAAGGGTCACGGTCAACATGGCTGATATAGTGAACGATGAGGATAAGCTGGAGCTTCTTGTTGGATACTTACCCCCCAAGAATGTTCCACCACTATTGGACCCATCAGGAATGATTATGCATCAGCAGAGGAACCTAATTGGTCTCCCTACGCCCACCGAGGAATTGGTACTCATCTGAAATTCCGGTAAGGGAAAAGAGCACGTTGGAGCTGCCGAGCACTCTGACTCATCGACCATAGTGCAAAAGATGGAGGAGGACCCTGAGAAGTCCAAATTGCACCAAGAACTTTATGAGGAGAATAATTTGGTCGATGACCTCTTGGATGAATATGTTATAGAGCGATGGCCTGACTACGGAAATCCTAGGTCAGTTCAGTAGGGGCAGGAACAACTTCCCCTTGGGGAGCTGCCCTCAGGCAACCCTGATCATGCTTCTCCCGCGGACAGGGTTGAAACTGGAGCTCACAGCAAGAGAGCATGGTATGCCTCATCAAACCCTCTGAAATAGAACGGTAATCTAATGAACCCATCTCGGGTTTCCCTAACTGCCCCACCGGTCACCCCACGAGCTGCTCCATGAGCCACTAAACCTGTTTACCATGTTAAAGAACTCGCCAATGCACTCATAGTTAGGGATCCTCATAAAGATAGGGACCCCCACCTAGATGATCCAATGGAGGCACTCATTGTTCACCTGGAGGAATTAGAAACCCGATATGTGGCGATCCCATCTGATGGCAAGCCATATCCGGCATGGGTTGACGATATGTCAATACCTCCGAGTTTCGGGAATCCAACCTTCTCCTCCTTTAACAAGATAGGGGACCCGCTGCAGCACCTGGACCACTTCAAATCAAGGTGTGGGCCCATGTTAGGGACTCCAGTGCATCAGTAGGCTATCAAGATCCATTGTTTTATTCAGAAATTGGTGGGGTCAGCATTCATCTAGTACAGCCAGCTCCTCGTCGGATCTGTAACCAGCTGGGAGGACCTTCACAGGCAGTTCCTCTACCAGTTCGGCTCCATCACGTGGAAAACCAGCACCACAGACCTCTTCAATTTCAAATAAATGAATGATGAGTGTGTCGTGGACATTATCGCCTAGTGGAAAGGGCTCACATACTCCCTTGACATGCCACTGACTAAGTAGAAATTACTTACGATGTGCATATGGAATTTCAAGATGGAGCTACTTCCCTCTCTGATCACCCAGAACTACCCTAGAGAGTTTCAAGACTTCTCCGATAAGGCCAAACACCTAGAGGAAGCTCTACAATAGGTCGTCCAGGCACATCTGTTACCTCCCGCAATTCCTGCGAGAAGGGAAGTCAGAGCCGACCACGCCGTGGTGGCCCAAATAGAGGCCCCAGACAGATAGAGATATTACCAGTGGAACCACCTCCATAACCTCACAAAGGACCCCCACCACAAGCACAGCCCCCGGCCCAACAGCTTCCGGCCTAGAATCAGCAGGTGCCCCCGCGTAATGCACCGCCACCACCGATGCGGGACAATCAGGGTTCGCCTCCTCGATAGGCTCCTCTAGCTTCTCATCAGGGTTAGGCCCCAAGGGCCCCCTTCTCAGAAAAAAAAATAGGAACTACTCATTCAACGAGAATCAGGTTCCCAACTATTTCAAAAGTCCCTTTGAATAGAGGATCATGCGTTCTCCTGAGTGCAGAAGGCCAGAGGAGGCGAACCTCACTGATCACCCCAACTACTACCCCTATTATCAGATCCTAGGGCACACCCTTAAGAAAATATATGTGTTTAAAGACTGGCTTCATGACCTGGTCAATAGCAACATAGTCAGGCTGGGCCTGGCCCTGGCAGGAGTGGCGGGTGTCTTTGTAAGGCTGGATAGCGAAAGCAACGATGAAGGTGAGTGGAAGCAGGTTTCCAATCATAGGTCCCAGAAGTATGATAATTGGATGGCTTTAAAAATGGTTTCCCATGCCCATGGTATCATCTATGCGTGCCTGAATTAACTGAAGACTTCAGAATCCACAGCCACCACTTCTGTATCATCATCTCAGTCGGCCTCTTCCCATAAGAACAAGCATCGGTGGCACAAGGGAAAGCAACGTGCCCCGCCAATGCCATCATTGTCCCGAACTCTCAGCGACTTCATGCCCCCTGAGATGGGGATTCCTTCGAGAATCCATCAAATATCGGATGACTCTTCTAGTGATAGTCAAGGGTATGCTTCGGTTAATACCGTGGAGTTGATAAACCCCTACATGATTCTCAACAACGGGGAGCGCCCGGCGATCCTCCCCAACGTCCCCAGCCGATGCCCACGTTGGTAGAGTCATGGTCATATGGGTCATTAGGGAACATCAGTTGGAACCTCTATCCAGTTCATGTATTCCACTGAGACCAGACAGCAGACCCAATGCAGAACTCAGCACGTGCAGCCTTTTCATCTGGTGTCATCAAGCCCACCTCCACCACTGTTTGTGCTAATGGATTAGGTAGAGCTACCTCATCCATGCCGCAACCAGCCCCGCCCTGCTATAGGCCAATCACATTCATCCAGTACTCATTCAGAAGCTACTCTCTGGGCTTCAAATAGTGAAAAGCGGGACATGCCCAGCACCAGCCAGTCACCAGTCCAGCCAGTAGGGCCCGCCATGCCTCCTATCACAGAGCGGCCTCTTGCAAGCAGAATTCCACGCCTGACATAGAAATATGATGTCCTCAAGAACCTTGCCAGCATCCCAGTGATACTTTCCATCATCTATTCCCTTCACCTATCGTCAAATATGCATGAGGCCCTCACTAAGTCTTTAAGATGTCCCCTCCAGTTTTAGACGAAGGTAACAGCTGCAGAATCCTTTTATGTTGAAGTGGTCGAGAATGTTGAATGTCAGGTTGTCATTTCATTCTCTAGAGAAGATGAAGGCTCTCCCATGTAGGGGCACATCATCCCACTGTACATCATTGGCCTGTTTAATGGTGTGGAGGTTTGCTGCTGTCTTGTTGACACCGGCTCCGAGATTAACCCTATCCCGACGCAGACACTATGGAAGCTGGGGTTATCCGAATATGACCTGACTCTCTCTGATTTAAGAATCCAGGGATATGACAGAACAGAGGAGACCCCATTCGGTAAGATCCGTTTGAAGACCCAGTTCAATGGACTAGTTTTGAGCACCCAGTTTATGGTTGTCTCCTAGGACACCGCGTACAATGCATTGATGGGAAGACCATGGATCCACCTGCACGCGATGGTCCCCTCGTCGTATCACCAGTGCCTCAAGTACTCCCTTAATGGTCAAGTAGGTGTACTCCAAGGTGATACATCTCCTTTAGCCTCTTCTGAAGCCCCCTACCTAGATGCTGACTATTACAAGAGAAAAAATAAGCAGATTGAGGCCAGTGAGGTCGAACCTGTCATAGTTGCAACTGACCCCTGGGTAGGTCTAGATGACGCCAATGTATTCTCGATCCATCGATTGGAGGCCATAACCCTTAACATGAGGAAATGTTTTGTTGTCTCTGGTATAAGATGGAAACATATTCCAAAGTCCAAGCGACAGTGGGAAATCACCTTTTACTCCTACACAAATCAGGCTCAAGTGATTCAAGAGCCTCCTACCCCCGTACAGTATCAGGATGTCCGCCTCATGGAAATGGTAGTACATAATACGTACCTGTTTCACTGGGCTGTAATTATCTGGATCAATCTGACGCGCCACTATTGCTTTTATATCATCAAGTGTGGACCCTTAGGCTGAAGACCAGATGGGATCAGATCAACTGCCTTCATTGTTATGGTTTCGGTAGTACCAGAATCTTCAAATGCGGTGACCACTATTTGTCAGGTTGGTCCCAGCATCATGTTGGAATCTTCCAACCTAGAGGAAGCTTCTCCTGTTGGGGATCCCCCCTCCACAAGCAAAGAAGATGATTTGGAGTATGCTTCTCTTTCCATTGAATTGGGCATCTCCGCCATAGTCGATGAACTAGTACAGGTGGACCTTGGTAGAGAGGTAGACCCGAGACCCACATTTATCAGTGCCGCCATGTCCCTCAAGGATCTGCAGCAGTACATATATTTCTTGAAGCATCATCGTGATGTATTCTCCTAGATCTATGACCAGATTCCAGGACTAGATCCCCAGGTATCCGTCCACCACCCTGGTCTCCCTACAAATCATCGCGGGTTCAAGCAGCCTCACAGAATGATGCACCCTTATCACGGTTCCATGGTCTAGGCCAATGTGGACAAGATCATTAGAGCCAAATTCATCAAGGAGGTCCATTACCCCAAGTGGATAGCCAAAATTTTTCCAGTCATAAAGAATAATAGACAGATCAGGGTTTGCATCGACTTCCGAGATCTCAACCGTCACTGCTTGAAAGATGATTTTCCACTTCTAGTGACATAATTATTGATCGATGCTATGGATGGATTCCAAGACCTTTCCTTCATTGATAGTTACTCCTGATACAACCATATCCAAATTTCCCCCCGAGTACGAGGAGTCCATAACTTTCATGTCACCCCATGGTACTTTCTGTTACTAGGTTATTCCCTTCATCTTAAAGAATGCGGGTGCTACCTATCAGCGTTCCATGAATCTCATATTCCAGACAATACTCGGGACATTGGTGGAATGCTATTTGGACAACCTGGTGATCAAATATCACCATTTCCAGGACCATCTCAAGGACCTTGAGAAAGCGTTTGGCTCCCTCCGTTCCTGCCACCTAAAGATGAACCCGTTGAAGTGTGCCTTTGGGGTCACCTCTGGGAAGTTTCTTGGCTTTGTTGTCAGGTACCGGGGCATCAAGATTGGCCCAGAGAAGATCTAGGACATCTGTCAAATGCCTCCCCCGAGAAATATTCAAGAGATTCGAGGTTTCCAAGGCCACTTAGCCAACATACGCCGATACATTATGAATCTAGTCGGCAAGTGTAATCCCTTTTCCCGGCTTATGAAGAAAGGATCTGCCTACTAATGGGATGAAGAGTACCAGACCACATTCAAGGAAATCAAGCAGTACCTACTCCATCCTCCAGTCTTAATGCCAACTATCTCCAGAAAACCACTGATCATGTACGTGATTTCCCTGGAATGATCTCTTGGTGCCCTTCTCGCCCTGAAAAACAATGAGGGAACTAAAAACAACATCTACTACCTCAGTCTTATGCTCATAGATATGGAGACCAGATACTCCCCCATAGAAAAGTGATGACTTGTGCTGGTATTCACAGTATAGAAATTGTGACACTACTTGAAGCACCATGAGGTACAGCAGGTGTCTCGGGTAGACCCGCTGAAGTACATTCTGAACCGCCCACAGTTGACCTGTCGTCTAGCACGGTGGGCAGTAATCCTCCAGAAGTTCGATATCAGGTTTTTTCCTCAGAAGGCTATCAAGGGACAAGCATTGGAATATTTTCAAGCTACACATCCAACCCCCATGGACCAGATCTTGGACATGGATTTTCCCGATGAGGCAATCCTCTCGGAAGATCATGTCATCCCATGTTGGCAGATGCACTTTGATGGTGCTTCCTGGAGCCCCACCGGTAAGAGGCTCAATGATCTCATGCTCAATAGGGTAAACCTAGGTATTGTCCTTATTACCCCAACGCAAGACATTTTCCGTACTCATTCCTATTTTCAGAAGGCTGCACCAACAATGAGGCAAAGTATCAGGCCCTCATTACTGGCCTCGAGCTGGCCCTCGAGATCGATGTGCCTCATTTGAATGTGAAAGGGGATTCCAAACTAGTCATCAAGAAAATCAATGGTGACTACGTCGTCATAAAGACGGAGCTTATACCACTGTTGTAGCGCACCATCCAATTAACGGCCTAGTTCCCATCTCTTCCGAAAGTTACTCATGTACCTCAATCTCGGAATAGTCGAGCGGATGCCCTGGACGGCCTAGATGCATCACTTGCAGAACTCGAGTAGGATGATCTGATTATACACATGGAAAATCGTAGATTCATTGCTCCAATCACCTCAAATGATGATAACTGCCTACGAGTAAGCCATCATACCACTAGATCCACCACATCAGGACCGCCAGGTTCCTCAGATGCAGTGTTTGAAGTGAATCCCAAATGGAGAGGCCCCTTTTTCAAGTATCTCAAAATTGGTTAACTCCCAGATAATCTGGCCGAGCGCGAGTGGATCCAACGTCGCGCACTATAGTTTACCCTCTAGAGTGGTCCTAATCTTGAGCATATCCTCTACAAGCACGAGTTCGATGGTGTTCTACTCTATTTCATCCAAGGATTCAAGATATCGCAGGTCATGCAGGAGGTTAACGTCAGTTCCTGTGGGGTTTACCATACTGGGCCGAAGATGTCTCATCAGATCTGGAGGCTGGGGTACTTCTGGCCCTCCATGATCCATGATTTCATCGAGTTCGTCAAGTGATGTCATGCATGCCAAATTCATGCTAACTTCATTCATCGGCCGCCAGAACCTCTCCACTCCACCAAGTAATCTTGACCTTTTTTAGTGTGGGGACTCGACGTCAGGGGGCCATATCCACCGACAATGGCTCACAAGTGCAGGTTCATCCTGACCGCCACAGATTTATTTTCCAAATGGGCAGAAGTAGTTCCGCTCATGGAAGTCAAGGCCCGTTCTATCATAAACTTCATGAGCTCTAATATCATCTACTGGTTTGGAGTCCCTCATGCCATCCTCACCGATAACTAATCGAACTTCTGAGCAGCCAAGATAAAGAAATTGTATGCCAAGTACAACATCTGTTCGAATCATACCTCCCTCTATCACGCATAGGAAAATGGGAAGATCGAGGCATTCAAAAAACCCTCTCTAACATTTTGCAAAAAATGGCTTGTCAAACGAAGAAGAGTTGGCCAGACAAGCTCCCCAATGCCCTCTGGTCTTATCGAACGACGACTCGTAATTCCACCCAGGTGACCCCATATTCCCTGGTGTATAGAGCTGAGGTCATCCTGCCCATCGAGATCTAGCTGCCTTTGTTACGCACAGTGGTCTATGACCAGCAGGCACCAGATAAGGTAGCCGAAATTCATCTGGATGAATTGGAAGCACTTGTTGAGAATAGGCTTTGTGCCCTACACAATCTGGAAAGTCATCAAAATAAGATAGCTAGAGCCTTCAACAAGAAGGTTCACCTCCTCTCTTTCCTGCAAGGAAACTTGGTATTGGCCCTCCGGACACCAATGATCCCTGGTAGGAAACCACCCAAGTTTGAGCCAAAATGAGAAGGAACTTTCATAATTCACAGGGTTTACCTCAATGAATCATACTCCCTGGTAACCATGAACGGTAGCATATAACTCCTCCCACCAATGCCAAGTTTCTCAAGAAATACTTTTCCTAAGCTAGCTGGTCCAGCATGACCTTAAACTGTTCAGTCCTACAAGACTTTAAATTGTGCATCATCCCACAATACGTTAAACTGTACCCTTATAACTATGTGTGTCCTGATTCCTATCCACATGGGATAAGTAGGAATGCTCAAGAATTTCGTCTTGAGCCCATCCCCCAAACTCTTCTCTTTGACTATCCCCCCTTGGTATAGTTCTCTCGGAGGATCCTTTCATGATATGGTGTTGGCTTCCTTAGCCCCACTCATGCTAGGATAATAATGGTCACACCATGTGCCCACTCCCCATTCTTCTATCATCCCACATCCTCACCGTATGATGTTAAACTTCATGGCCTTCAAGAAAAATGTACGGATTGATTCCCATCCTTATGGGATACGTAGGAACTCCCAGACATTTTGTATGTTGGCCCAGCCAAAATTCCAGAATCTCCCCTCGGGTCAAGACATATGGTGAGGTGCAGGTTTTTTCCCCAATACATGTCGATCTCATCTCGATTCCGCCATACGTCCCACTCCCCAGAGGTGTCTGCCTCTTTCACTGCCCTTCTTGACTTTAATATGTATGGGTACAACAATGGTTCACCCACTCCTTTGATTGGGAATCAATCATCCTTTCCATCAAGAAGGGCCCCCGAACGGCACATATGCTTGGACCAAGGGCTCTCCTACCACTTCGGGCCAACACCCTCAAGGATGTTGAGAAAAAAATTGATACAAGTCCCGCATTGCGAATATGGTCAGTGGTCAATGCTCATTTTTTGTCCTCATTCCAGGTCACTATAAGGAAGTTGTGTTTCAAACTTGGTCAACATCTATCCTTTGTCATCAGGGCCACCCCAAGATGTCCTAAACATCGAGTGTTATGGTTCATTCTTCCCCAATGTATATCCAAGTGACGAAATCCCTTCAGGCGATGCCAGCTATTAAACCCCTACATGGCAGGAAGAGTCGAGTCTGGCTCCTTGTTTCCCACACCGAGCACTACTCACGTGGGCTTAGGAGATGTGATGAGGCGGTAACCACACAAGAGGTCATACGACTACCATCGGATGGGACACCTAGCCTCAGGCCCCTTGGCCGTTTCCAGCCCCTTGGCCCTGTCTAGCCCCTAGAACAAGTACTGATTTAGGTTTGTGTGGTGTGGAGTGGACTTATGTCCTCATTCACATCAGGCTATTTCTCCATGCCACACATTTCCCATTGAGACATCCTTCCCTTCATTTATCATCCATACCGTGAGCACAAGCCCTATCGTGCTTCGTGTTCCTAGTTTAAGGCCCAAATCCCAAGTCTGAACTCTTACATGATTGTATAGTGTGGTATGGGATTATATCCTCACTAACATCAGGTTACTCATTGCATCGTCCACCTCCCTTGTTTGGGGTATCTTACACCTTCCATCATTCTCATTGCAAGACGTTAAACTGTTAATTGACCGGACCTTCCCATCTGAGGCCCAGCCTCAGGCCCCTTGGCCTTTTCAGGCCCTGGCCCAAGTTCCTATTTAGTGTTGTATGGCATGGTATGGGATTATGTCCTCATTCACGTTGGGTTACTCGTCGAACCGTACACCTACCTGGTTTTGGGTACCATACCCCTTTGTGCGTCATTTCCAGAACTACGTGTGGATTGATTCTCATCCTCATGGGATACATAGGAACACCCGAGTATCTTGTCTTCAGGTCAAGCCACATCTTGGCCCCTTGTCCCTCATTCCCCCAGAGAGAGGAATATATGGTGTGGTATGAGATTATGTTCTCACTCACGTTGGGTGTTGTAGTAACCACACCCTGTACCTTCTTCTCTTGAGATTTCTCCATCCCCTTGTTCCATAATCATCCTTTCCGAATCGGAAACCTTGAAGTTGGAACTCCTCGAACCTCTTCGGTGATTCACAAATCTATCTAAGAGTACTCTGGTTTAGCATTTGGAGTGTCGGATTTTACGTGGACATGATTTTTCCCATTTTTCAGGCTTCGTGTTCCCCTTAATTTGGGATTCCATAATCTTCCACATCTAAGGGGACCCCCAAATGGCGTGGATTCTAGGCCTAAGAGCTCTCCTACCATCATGGTCCAATTTCCTCGAGGGTTTCATACAAAAAATTGATACAAGTACCATGTTTAGAAATTTGTTCAGCGAGCGATGCTCATTTTTTAGTCCTCATTATAGGCTAACGCGATATGGGTGTTGTGTTTCGAACATGGTCAATAGTCATCCTCCATCGTCATGCCAGCCCCTTTTAAGACTTGAATTTTGGTTACGTGATTCACATCATTGTCTACCCCATCATGTCCAAGTGGAATTTGGACACTCCTGACACTATCCCTCAATGTGCATTTTCACTTTAGGAGGACAAAGCCGCAGTAAAGGTGTCATTTAGGGCTCCGCACCGACTTCCCTTCTCCATGGTCTGAGCTCTAAGACCATAAACTAAGAACTCTTTTAGAACTACATGTGGCTTGATTCCCATCCTCATGGGATACGTAGGAGCACCCAGACATCTTGTTTTTAGGTCTAGCTCAATTGGGATCTATTTTCCCCTACCCTTTACCCTCTTACCTCTATTTTGGCCCTCTGGCCTGAGGTTTCTTTCACGGAATTGTGTACGGTGTGGTATGGGATTATGTCCTCATTAACGTCGGGTATGTTTTATTGCACCATGCACATTACCCATTTAGCCTCATCTCTACTATGTCTATATTTCATGATGTTAAAATGCATGTCTGGTCCCATCACATGATCCTAAACTGTTACATTATCATCCTGGCTGCACGGTGAAAACGACACTACATTGTGATGTCCTCACTCAAGGGGACACCATGTTTGGTATCAGTCACACGCCATACCATTTGTCAATGACTACATGCGGCTTGATTCTTATGGAGATGCCAGGACATTCTATCCTAGGCCCGGCGCTTCACAAAAAAACCCATTCACCCTAAAGGACAAACAAGACTTATCAAATGCTGCTTCTTTTAGTGTGAGGGCCAGACCCACACACCCTTTTATCCCTGGCACTAGTACCTTACCGTGACACCCCTTAGAACTATGTATGTCTTGATTCCCATTCTCATGAGATACATAGGAATTCCCAGGATCTTCCCCCATGGGCGTAGCATAACTCTTGTTTTTAGTACCTCAACCTAAAACCTTCCCAGGGAAAACATGGTGTTTGGAACACCAGGTTCACATTCACGTTGGGTTTTATAATTACCCCACCATGTGTCTCTCGTATTTCCTGCCATCCATGGTCTGAGCTCTATGACCATAATCTAAGACCACTCTATGTCCTTGCAAAAATACGTTAAACTACACGACACCTCTTAGAACTATGTATGGCTTTATTCCCATCCTCATGGGATACGTAGAGACACCCAGGCATTTCGCCTCGGTTCCAGCCCTAGGAATCATAAATCATGTTCCTCCTCATTTTCGGCCCCCTAGCCTGACCCCTTGTGGGGAACCATGTAACTGCAGCATTTCCCTGAACAAGTTCGGGATGCCCCATGATGACATTGGGAAGCAACATCTCCCTCTCCAGAGAGGTCCTGTATAAAAGTAGTAATGACCCATTATTAGAATGATGTGCCCATCCAATGTGCTTCCGCCATAGTGTCGTAATTTCAAGAGTGTTGGGTTTCGTTCAAAAAAATCATCACTCCACATTCCACGCTTTGAGTGCCCCTTATTCGGACCCTCATCCTCTTTCACGTCTAAGGGATCCCCCTAATAGTATAGATGTTTAGCCTATGGCCCACCTATTGTCCTGGGCCAACATTCTAGAAGACTCATGGGTGACATTTTGAGTCAGGCCCCGTGTTTCGAACATGGTCAGTGGTCGTCCCTCATTTTCTATCCCCATTCCAGGCTAACACAATAAGGATATTGTGTTTTCAATGAGGTCATCAGTTATCCTTCATTGTCACACCACCCCCACAGTGTTCTAAATCCTGAGTATCATGATTGAAACCTTCCATTCTCATCTGTTCGGATTGATTCCAATGCCCATGATGTTACCATGTTTGTGCACAAGAGCACACTGGGAAAATGTTAATTCAGCTATTCTAAGAGCATCACTCTCCAGTCAAGGCTCTCCCTTCTCTTCATGGGAATCCAGGTCGGGTGTTCATACCTTGAATACCAGAAACTTGGTCAACACTCTTATGTTTAGGAGAAATGACATAGCGGTCATCCTTTGTTTCTCACTTTAGCCTCAGCCTGTGTGAGCTTAGGGATTGATCACTGGTTGTTTTGTGAATATAACAGATGCGTGTAAAACCAATACAAATAACGGAACTCATGCGGGCTATGACATCAAATGATCAAAGAATGAAAGTAAGTTTGAGGGGTTCTAATCATTACAGTACCTAAGGGTTGTCCCCCCCCCCCCATGGACGGGTTAACCTCTTTAAAAGAGCGTAACAGCTCTGCCACCCTATGGCTGGTGGCATCCAAGAGTTGTTGTTGCTTGTTCATCTCCCGCTCTTCCTCGGCAGAAATGGGGCGCAATTCATTGGTCACAATCTGAGCCTGGTCCATGTCGGTCTGGATGGCGGTCATCTCTTTATAGGCTCGCTTCATGCCCTCATCAGCCTTTACCAGTTGGGCCTTCAATCACAATATTAGCTCAAATTGCACATTGAGGGAGGTCGAGTGCTCTTTCACCTGAATCTGTAGCCACTGGACCTCATCTTCAGCCTCCCAAAGCCTCTTGATGTCTACCTCTTTCCTCTACTAACATCCAACACCAAGGCCACGGTCATACTCTTGAATCTTGTCTGCCATAAGATTTCAGATGAGCCTGTGAGGATTCTTGGCATCCACTCTCCAATCACACAGTTCATGCTTTCGCGAGTGAAGTATGTCCATCCCATCCAACCATAGTGCTTGGGGGTGTCATCGATGAAGTGCTTGATCAGATTCCTTGATCGGCGACAGACTATCTTGTTATCCTCTTCGTCAGAGGCCATCTCGTCCCAGTCAGCGCGATTGACAGGCTCATGCGCAGGGAATGCCCTCAGGAACTCTTTAGCAGGGTCCACGTCTGGTATTTGATTGGGAATGGTAGGACCTAGACTATCTGATTGATCATCATAATCATATCCTATATCAATGATCTGGGGTTCATCCCCACTGACGGTCCCACCAGTGATCGGGAGCGCCGACGCTTGGTCGGTTTGGGCCTCCGCCTCCACCACCACCGGCATTCCCCTAGGAAGGACGCCGCAAGAATACCCAACCAACCTCACCAAGGCAGCCTAAACCATTTGAAATGTTGTGCACACCAAAATGGTACATGGACGTCAGTAAACATGGTCAAGGGATGATAGTCGTAAAATTGGTAGAGGGGACTTACAGAGATCGAATTCCTAGTCTCATTCTTATGCTAATGTCATAGGGACCCCAAGGCATGGCCACCCATATATTATTGGAAGGTATGAAATCTCTAAATGGGTCACCTTAGGTGTCCTGGCCCCGCAGGACGTGGATGTTTATGCAACCGCAGGTATAGATTCTGAAGGTCCCGCATTCGCATTCATTGAGGGACAGGAACGGGTCCTATGTATGAGGTCCTCATGCATAGTTTAGATACTAGTAAGGAGTATAGAACGACCTGGGAGTAGACCCTAAGGAAGGGGTTCGGGGTTTTACCTAGAGCGCCTCGGTGAATTCTTCAAGGTCTAAACCCTGATCGCCAACTTCACCCTCCTCCAACGGGCTCCCTCTACCGACCTCGTCCCCCCAGGAGGACTCATCCAATTCTTTCGAAAGATGGAAGTGTTCTCTCAATTCAGTGGCCAATAATTGTGGAGGGACCGTACAATCCAGGAGCACCTTGATGCAGTCTTTCATTGGACGTGGGGGCACCCCAGGAATGATCAAAGTCCTATAGCTCTGCCAGGTACTGCTCCACCTCTACCTGGGACACCGCAAAGCTGGACCTGATAGGGCCTATACTTGGCAAGTCCATCCCAAGATAGTTTAAGTGTTGTCACATCTCAGGAGGGCTCAATAAATTTTTGTTGACTTCCCAGATATCCCAAGCCTCTAGGAAGACAGCGTCATCCATCATGTCTATGTGACACAGCCGCTTCCCCAAAGCCTGAGTGGATATCCTACAAAACCCTCTCATCAGCCTCCCCTCTAGATGAATCTGTCCTTCTGAAACCGCTGGTTTTGTTACCACTACTGGATCTACCACTGCTGCTTCACCCTTAACCGTTGTGGGGCCCTTCTCCATGGTAGCCCTGCTACCACGGGATATACCTGCCACCTTCAAACCCTGGCCTTGAGGTTGGAAAGGTCTACCATCACTGGCCTGAACTGTTGGCTTCTTTAGAATTTCCCCCGGGTAGGCCACCTCCCAGCTTTGAGCATACTCCTTAACCATATTGAAGGTAGCAGTAGGCAGAGGCAGCTCATTCCTCGTCTTTCCGGCCTCATGAGTGAACATGATCCACATCTTCCTCACCACACAAGGTTGTTCTTCAAGGTACACCCCTAGGTAAACCTGGGGGTCAGTCGCTGCATGCACCGAAATTTCCAGGCCAATCGGTGCAGGGTGTATGGCTCGCAGAGCGGCTCACAGTCCACCATCACCACTAGGACTCCACCTCAAAATTCTAGGAGATAAGACCAGTGCTCTTCTGTCCCTCGGACATCATCCATGAAGGCCCTTGTTAGCAACAGGAATGGATGGAAGTTGAACTCTTCTACCTTCCATACTCAGTTTAATACCGATGGTATGGTTAGCTTGGTCGGAAAGCTCCTCACGGCGTTCAGGATGGGTGGGAGAAAGGCCAATATCGGAGGATAAATAGGGTTTAGGTATTCATAAACCCCCTAATGTGTGCTGCTATCCGCCCGTACAGAAGGTGGAATGACCCACATATCCTATGTGGCCTCTTCCCCTCACTAATGTTCCATATTATTTTATACATCTTGGAAATCATCGGAATTCCGAGATTCACCCACCCTTCAGTCACTAGTGTGGAGGCCATGATGAATGTGCTTGGTCACATGCCCATATTGGTATCCCTCACCGGAAAGATCTGGCCACAGATAAGGGCCTCAATAAATGCCGCCAACCTGACTATTGGTTGTTGTTCGGTGCTGATGCTGAAGCCCCAGGACTTCCACTGACTATCCTCCATTAGCCGCCAGTATGAGTGCTTCTTTCCCCACTAATCCCCTTTCGGGCAAGTTCGAGGCCTCACCGAAAACTGCCTATCTTTCAGGAAGTTCGGAAATTTCTTGAACCACCGTTTGAAGTGGACATCTCTCACTGATTCCTTGTCCTCTCCCAGAACTAGTCTCATCAACGCCATCTCCAGTGGTGACATCTGCTCCAGATCCTCCCACACACCCATAGAAGGGAGGAATTCACCGTACATTTCTCCCAGTATCGGGACCCTCGAGTTCTGATGCACGTCCCATAAGCTGAGGCCAACCTCCCCATGCTGTAGGTGGAAGGTATTGGTCCTCGATGACCATATGCTCAAAAACTCTGGAATCAGCCGCTTCAGCTAGTACATGTGAAATTGTAAGGCCCATGCCTACTCTCCTCAACTCTGTCCTGAACTCTTCACATGAGGTGCTTACCTAGTAGGCCCAGGCCCAGTCACCTATGAAGTTTCCACCTTGGTGCAGGTCCCACTCATCAGACCATCCCTTCTTTGGGTTCCTCAGCACTGCCTTTAGGATGGTTTGGTATAGAGGATGGGACGTCTCCTGCAATAATGATTTCCCGTAAATATCATTCAGATGATTGTATAAACAATCAGTGGTAATAGGCATAAGGTCCTCCCGAGCATGGCTGTTGTCCGCCCTGAACCACTGGCGCTGGCACGACGTGCTCCTGAACTAGCAGGCCAGATCATCCCTACTTTCTCCAAGGATGAAGTCGTCATCCCTTAGTCCAAATCCATATAAGGGAAACCTCTTGCATAATGGGTAGTCTCTTTGGCTTTATAAAAAGTGCAGCTCTAGCGAATCATGGTTGGAATGACTCCGTACCAACTCCCCCAGACCCAATCTTTTCACCATCTCTTCCACTTGGGCAGCATCTGTAAGGACCCCCCCCCCCCCTGACGACCTCCTGGTGAGCCATCATGTCCTTAAAATTCAGATGATTTCCGGGCTGGATCACAAAGCTCAGTCATGAAGATCAATCACGAAGACTGATCGCAGAGCTCCATACGAACAGCGGAATTGCAGATCCTAGCACCGACCATCAGACGCAAGTCACCGAGCACACTAATATGAAGTCAACGATTCACTGTGGGTCGTGAAGCAAAGGCCCAATTCACAGAGAGAGATCACAGAGTACGCGGAGCTTCACGAATTGAGAGCGCAAAAAAGTTGAAATCGCAGAGGAGAGAAAATGACAAAAGTGAGGTCATCCCAGCTATTTATAGTCGAGGACCCCAGGCGCTTCACGGCACATACAGCCACAACAGACTTCGTAGTGTGCCCCACCCACGCATTGGTGCTCTGCCTCGCGAGCCGCTTTCGCGAAGCCACCTCACAAGCTTTCTCCGCGATTCCACCTCACGGGTAACCACTGAATTTTGGAGAGGGACCCTTAGACTCGGATTCTTGCTTTATCCTTGAATCCCAGTCTGAGGGTGAGCATTTGTTGATGCCAAAATTGGAGGCGGACAAAATATCCTCAAAGCATTAAGTCCAACCTCATGAAGCAAGGAGGTGGGACCGCTCTGTGAAGCCCTCTGAATTTCACGAGCCCTCGCAAAGAAAGGAGGTGAGACTACTTCCTGAAGCCCACTGACATTCGCGATCCTGCACGAACAAAGGAGGCAGGACCGCTCCATGCATCCCTTTGATGTTTGCGAGCCCTCATAAAGAAAGGAGGAAGGACCCCTCCATGAATCCCTTTGACGTTCATGAGTCCTTGTGAAGCAAGGAGGCGGGACCACTCTATTAATCCCTCTGATGTTCGTGATCCCTCGCGAAGCAAGGAGGCAGGATGCTCCATGACGGCAGGTGACATTCACGATCCGCCGTGAATCTCGCTGCGCACCGAGCGCGCACTGCTTCGCAGCGCCTCATGCCTATAAATAAAGGGCTCCTCTTGAGCATGCCAGACAGAATTTCCTACCTTTCCTCTTCTTAGCTCTCAAATCGCGAAGCACCTGTGCTCTACGAACCATGATCTTCTCAAGGTACTTTCTGCTCCGTGAAATACCTTCCCTTAGTGTTAATTGAGCCCGTCTTCTAACAGGGATGCCTTTCCCGAATTACACGGGTATTTGCGAAGGAAAGAGATCCTCAAGGGGGGTCAGGTCTTCGTGGAACACTTACGCTTCATGGAGAACCACCCATGCACAAGTAACCCAAGTGCAAAGGTCGGGTCACTATGCATCACGAAGCACATGGCTTCCCGATGCCCTACTTCGCAGTGAATTGCTTCACAAATGACTTTCCACTTCTCGAAGCACCCCCCATGCACATATAACCCATGTTCCAAGGCTGAGTCACTGTGCATCGTGAAGCACATCTCCCCCCATGCTATGCTTTGTAAGGAACCCTTACTTCGCGAGGCATTCCTTCGCGAATGCCTTCCCGCTTCGCGAAGCTCCTCCCATATGCACCTATGTCCTATGTCTAGCCTAGTAAACTTCACTTCGCGATGCACAACCCTTCACGAATCCCCTCCATTGCATGGAGCACCAGATCTTCACAAGGCTTCTACCTATGGTCTCTCCCACTCTGTAAATTCTTTTTCTGTGTGGCCCTTCTGGTTCGCACAAAGCAACTTCAAAGTCCCTTGGATGATACTACCCGTTGTGTTACTTTGCCTCATGTTTCTTCCCATAGGCACACTAACAGTTATTGCTTCTTCTCATAGACACGCTAATGTGGACCCCCCCCCCCAATGGTTCACTCCATGACACCCTCTCGTCACGACGTTGCATGTCCCCTCTCTTCACCAAGGTTCAGAGGGTAATAGTTATGTAAGTCCTAGGGGTGTGAAGCAGACCCACCTTGTCCGATATGCAGGATGTTAAACTACCAAGAAACATCATCCTTAGCACATTCCATTAAATTGTGACCTCGCACAATGCCTCAAACGCGGGGTTCCCCCACCTTGGACATTCTGCACGCCCACTGGTCTCCACGAGAGTGAGATCATTCCTCACATGGAATGAGATGCTCTTTATCAGAGCGGCGTCTGTCTGTGGGGAAAGGGAAATCACCCTGGTGTAAGCCCCAATCTTTCTTGTAGGAGGTAGCATCCCTACTCCTACTTTCTTCTTCGGTCTTAAGGACTAGGGGGAATGGACACCGAACCACTCCTTTCATCAGTACCAAATCCCTCTCCCGCTGGGCTTTGTCGCCATCGGGCCTCCATCCTGGAGTAAGTCCCAACTTCTCTGGGTTGTTAACCACTCATAAGCCCATATTTCTTATCTGGGCTGCTAACCACTCATAATCCCCAATTTCATCTCTGGTCTTCTTACCACGTGTAAGCCCCTATTTCCTCCTTGGGTCACTAACTACGTGTAAGCCCCACTCCACTTCCCACGGGCGGACCTTTCGCGATGTGATCGTCCGGTCTTTGTTGTCTCTTGTTTCTCACACCAAGCATGACTCATGTGGTATTAGAGAAAGCACCGACCCAGACACCCTCTTTGGGAATCCAAGAGTATAATCCCCACACCATCTTAACTACAAGGACATTGATCCTTGCCAAGGCAGGGTACATAGGAAGCCTCCCTAAGTTTCAAGCCCACCATCGTCCATTGGTACCGACCATCTTCACGTCGGTGCACCAAGCCCCCATAACCTGAACAATGTGTTCTTTGATCCTTTCTAAGGTAGGGTGTGTAGGAAGCCTCCATGAGGTTCAAGCCCACCCCCCATTGGTCGCTCTGACCCCATTCATGTCGGTTCACTAACAATTTGGGCTGCCTCAGAGCGTAAGCCCCAAATACCACCCGAACTATGTGTACTTTTATCCTTGCCAAGGAAGGGTACGTAGGAAGCCTCTATGAGGTCCAAGCCCACCATCCACCTAGACCCTAGGTCCTCACTCATGTCGGTTCAGTGACTCCTTCCCCATACCTGAACTACGAGGTCTTTGATCCTTGATAAGGAAGGGTATGTAGGAAGCCTCCCTAAGGTTCAAGATCAACAACCAATGGTCCTGGCCACTTCACGTCAGTCCACCCCTTTCTTGCATCACGTTAAACTGTAGTCCACTTTTTGTTCCCCATTCAATGACAAGTCATTGTCACTCCATTCAGTGGTAAGCTGTTGTCAGCCTCTTTCAGCGGTAAGTCGTTGTCACTTCATTCAGCAGTAAGTCATTGTCAATATGAACTACGCAGACTTTGAGTCCCTACCATGGGGATACGGAGGAATTCTCTTCAAGGCTCAAGCCCAACTTCACTGTCATCCTTGCGCTGGTCCTATTTCATTCCCCCTCCACTTCATTCATCCACCCATCATCCATCTGGATTCCTACCCAGGCCGCCACATCTCGATGGGATCATGCCGCCTCATTCCCCATTCCCCTCAACAGTGATCGGGAAGTCAAACATACATTGTCCCCAACATCAGTGTTCCCTCCAGGGGTTGCACCCATCTGATCCACTCTAGTCAATGGTTTGATCAGTATGATCCATCTCTGTTGATTGTTAAACTTGCAGCATACCCTGTGTTAAACATGGTAAGCTGAGAAAAACCTCATATACATGCCCATGGAATCTAATTCCCCACATTATATGTGGGATTTCTCAGGCTTCCATGCCCTCGAGAAGCCCTATAATAGGGGACAGAAGACAGACGTGCCAGTGTACCAGCGCCCAAACACGCCAGTGATGCCCAACGTGACTACTCCCCTGACTGAAGGTTGCTTCCCTAACCGAACCCCTTGGAATGTCTCGACAGAAGCAATGTAATTAACTGGTGTCCATGAAGATATGGCTCTAGGAATATTTTCACGAACAACATATTAAATCTATAAGGAAGACCCGGACTAGGTGACGAGTTCCGAGGAGGAATACAAGGAAGGAAGAACTGACATCCCATCATCCCATTTCGATCAAGGAGAAAAAATCCCTAAAATGGTGACGGATGCCACCTGCCTTTGGAAATTAGGAATGCAGGGAAACAAAACCATGCCTTTCATCCTCCACAGATGGATGCAAGCGCACCGGTGAAAGCTTCAGAAACAACTACTTCAACAGATTCTTTCCAGTAATGATGAGAAATGTGACTCTCAATCAGCATAGTTATAGCCAAATTTTTCACCTATCAATTTTTGTGTTCAACAACCCCATTTTGTGGAGGGGTTCTCACTACAAAAACCTTATTCATTATTCCATGTTTTTCTATGTAATTTTCAAATTAAATTCATTTGTATTATCCTACATTGTTATATTATATAATCTTGATTGTGCGGCTAGTTTTATTATTATCACATTGATGATAACTCTTCATGAAATATACCACTTGTCATTTATTCTACATAAACATAAAATAAGACATTCTACTATAATCATAAATAAAAATAAAAAAGTAACACTCTTCATATGTCCCAACCGCATTAATTAGACAACATAAATCTATATGGATGAGATCAAGCAGATCTGATGCCCTCTTGGTCTTTGGTCAATATGAACTCCCAACAATTTTCCTCGCATGCATGCACCAAAATTATTTTCATGATCATGCTTCAGATTTGAAATGTCAAGAAATATCTTAAGCTTAGATATGTATTCCATGATCTATTGATTAATGTGACCAAACCTTTGGTGTCCCATGTTTTGTATTCTTCAATTGTTAAGTAACATGTGTTCTCTTTAATGTCAACCTGGTATAAATTTCCATCTATTCTACATCCTTTCATGAGATAATTACATGTATTTCCATTGATGGTGCACCCCTTAATATTTAATGTCACTACCATTCTTAGGTAATAGATTTGACTCACACTTAGAAGATTTTTATTCAAACTATCTACATAGAGAACTTCATTTTTTCTTTACTCTTCATTTTATAGTTCACTATTTCCACTGAATTTTATCATTAAAGTGCCATCATAGCTAAATATCACTATTCCATCAACCCATTTCTTACCATTCTTCAAAAAAAATTATATTTCCTATCATGTGGGTTGAAAATCCGCTATCAAGAATCCTAGTGTTATTGTTCATTTATTTTTTAGGTCTATTTCTACAAGATTGGATTTCTCTAATTTCTCATTTTCCTTCTGTGAGATACCTAATTTAGTGGAAGGAAAAAAAAGAATATCTAGTTTCTTTTCTACATGAATGAGTTCATCATTATCATTTTATTCACACATAATTAAATACATATTTTCAAGGGTAATTCTTCTTGGTTGACGATTATTAACTTTACATGGAGTTCTGTAGTTATTGTTACCACCATTCCCCTACCTACAATGAATAGATTTATGGCCATGTGTATAATAGTGAAAACAATATCCATAGAAATTATTTCTTCTATAGGGTGATGGATATGGTCTTATTATCCTTTGTTGGCTTCTAGATATCTATCCATTCTGATAGGTCCATGTCTCTTAAATTTATTAAATCGTATGTGTTGGAACTGGGCATGCAGTGGAAGCCCCAAACAGGTTTTTTTTTTAAAAATTCCACTGATGATCAACGTAAACTTGTCGACATTGGTGAAGAGCAGCCTGATTAAATCCAAGGATCTCACGTGAAGGGTTTTAAGCACAAAAATAAACTGTAAAAATACCTGGTTTAATTATGAGTTCATGCACGACATCTTCTCGTCGTTGGCGATCGCTACTCGAAGAATCTGAAGTTGAGTTCCTCTAGATCTTCCACACATGCTTCAAGGAATCTATGGGAGTGTCGTTCGTCATAATCTGGGTGCTAGCATGGAATTGCGACGATGCCTTCAACGCTCCAATAATCACCACACCGCTTCGCTAGAAATTACTATGAGAGTGCTTGATCCATGCTCCTTGGATCTAGAGCATCTCTCTCTAGATTATGGGAGAGATGAGAGGAGAGAAAATCTCCATGAATAGTGCTTTGAAAAATCCCCTCCTCTTCTGTTTATAGTGGTTAATTAAAATACCCAGTATTGCCTCGCTGGCCCCAAATACTTAATTCACTATCAACGACATTTTATGACTACTAAACCAAGTCATAAATATTATTATCACTTACTTGTAATATATTAAAATATATTACTCAACAATAATAGATTCATTAACTCGACTCGTTGCTCAAATAAATATTAATTGAAAATTGAATAATTTAATATTCATCAATTAATATTTTTTATGTATTTACTTAAAACTCATAAATATATTTAATAAATAAATTAAATACTCATTATTATAAAATTGAATAATATGAATTTATTTATTGCATTGGGGATCATTTTACTTTAGACAAATCCCAGACCCTAGTGGTGGGGCCCACTATGTCCAAAACTCCTATTCAACGGAATAGGGCATATTCTTGAATACGCTATTGTGTGTGACCCTCTAAGACCTTATCTCGACAATAGTGAATAATATTCACATACCAAGATCGGGATCTAGCAACCCATCATGGACTCTAAAGAGATAAGGATTGTCACAGCAGTGACAACCAACCTACGAACATGTACTGTGTAGTATAATCTCTTTGTCAGAAATATCTCATAAAGCAGGAAGACTCACATGTCATCAACCTTTTCTTGCTTTATAGTTTGTTGATCTAACTGGATGGATTTACCCTTGAATGTCATGGCCATGGTCTTATAAAGGTACTTCCATCTATATCAACATGGCCTGAGATATATTTCTTTCATAACCCGGAAGAGACAAATCCTTTATTGACCATTCAACCAATGGCATGCCACCAGTGATGCACCCAACACAAACTACCTCGCCACAAATTCATCACCATGGTTTTCTTCTTGTATAAAAGTACGCAATCAAATGACATACATTGGTAATGATCTCAAGTCATGATACTATTGCACATGATCATAGATAGAAACATCCAATAACACCTGAAACATGTGGAGTTCCTATTAGCGGGTTAGTCCTCATGATCTCAGTTCTGGAGATCACCAACTGTTAACTTCATGAGAAGAAGTCTCAATTCTTATTATCCCCCATCACCTGATAATCAGACATCTAGTGTGTCTAATCAGTAAGATGTATCTAGACTATAGAACATATATTTAAGATTGTTGTCATAGTATCTAGAGGATCCCATTATATCTTGGGAACTGGTATAACCTTTCAATACGACAACTAATCTTTGGACATTACCATTTCAATAGTGGATGCAGATAAGTATACACTATATTGGTAAGATGACATTATATATAGCTAACTGTATACACGATATGGTAATAAATAGAATGGAATAGTTGGGTCTAGGGAACCCACTATTTCAACATCATGGCCCAGAAATCCATAGAATTGACACCTCATAAGGGGAAAAATATTCTCACTTCTATTCCTCTACATGTACCCTTCTTTTATAAAGGTATGTGACTGGCGATCCACTTTGGATACTTGTGGATTATTTTCATCTCTCTTTTCTATTTAGTTCAAAGTGTTATTTTTTTGGACATCATCCACCTTTTTGATATGTCTATATTTATTCTCCCCATTATATTTGGCTCATCCCATTTCTATCCTTTGATATTTATACATCTCAGTTAACTCCACTTTTTCTCATACATGTAGAATTATGATCAATCAAGGCCTTGTCTACTCCTTCCAAACCATGTTTATCTCTTTCTAATATCTATACATATGAGAATCTTCTAAACTTTAATTTCTTCTTTATTTACCTTGATTTTGATATAGTTTTCAATTTACTTTATAGAGTAAAAACTTATTCTTCAAGTACTTCAATTATCTTATCATTTTACACTAGTCTCAATGTAATTTTTTTGATTATTTTTTCTTACTCTTAAATCCTAAGTTTAAACTCCACAGCCTCTTCGGAGCTTTCAAAAGTTTTTCAGTGTTTTTCTACCTCTCCTTATAGTCAATAAATTTCTTCTCCAAGCCAATCAGCATGCTTTGATGACTCTTTCATCACAACTCCCATAATTCTATTTTTCATTATTTTATGGTCAAGATCGTTAAGAGAACCCTAAAGTTACACCTTGAGATCAACAACACCAATCAAATTATTATCTTTATCTTTTGTAGGTTCTATATTTTCATCTTTAGTTATCATAGATTCTTTAAGTTCATATTTAAACTTTGGTTCTACGTCCTCCAAAAATTCATCATCATATTTTTCTTCTTTATAAATGAAACTCTTTTTCTTTAATTTATTTCCTGACATGAAGTCTCCATTATTAGGGAACCTTTTCTAAGTATTATTCTTGATTTCTTCTTCCCTTTCTACATCATAAACTTTCCTTGGGAATCGAGTAGTAATATTCCCTACTTTACCACACCGAAAATAATCCAAGGGAAGCTTTCCTTGAATTATCCCTTTTCTTCTCATGAATTCTCTAGAAAAAAGAGAAAGAAATTCATCATATCTATCATCACTAACATTGTAAATGTCATGATTTTCCATGTATTTTAAATCCATTTCCTTGCTTGCTCGAATTGATGTTTCTTCTAGTTTGACTCTCATTTCATAAGCCACCAGACTTCTTTGAAAATCATCAAGAGAAAATTAAGATAGATCCAATTCCTTATGGGCTGAAATTTTGAATTTTAATGAGGTGTAATCCTTCTCAATATTTTCTTCACAATTTCAAAATATTTTATTTCTTCACCAATTCCTCGACTTCCTCCAAAAACATTACTAATTCTACTAAAAATATATATTAATTTTCATTTGGATGCATTTTTAGATCATAAAAATTATTGTGAAAAAAATTAGAGTTTGGCCTCCTTTACTTTTTCATCACCTAGGTATATATTTTTAAGTTTCTCCCACATGGACTTGGATGAATTTTAACTCATAACCTTAAAAAATATTTGATCATATAGAGTTTCAGTAAGATAATTTTGTGATATGGTTTCTACATCAAGAGTTTTCTTATTTTTTCAGTAATAGAAATTCTTTTTGAAACACTACCCAAATCCCTCAAGGTATGGAAAAGAGAAATTTCATCCCAAGATATGGAAGATGATATCTCATTTATTCTTTAACAACTGGAAGTTTCTTCCATCAAAAATGGTCACTCCCATAATGTTCACTAAATTCTCTATGAAAACAATAGAGGATAGATTTGACACCAATAACCTGGATTTGATACCATTTGTAAGACCCTAGAACACATGAATAGGGGAGGGGTGAGTCAGGGTATCAAATTTTTCTCTTAAAGGGACGGATCCTATTCCCACATTGGTAGGAACTTTTAAAACATGTTTGATGGAATCGTGCAGTTATGAAACATTCATATGTAGAGATACAACATGATAGTTTTACTTGGTTCACCACTAAGGGGTAATCAAATGAGCATACACCAATAGTGTGTTAGCCATGCCTAAATCCACTAAGATTCGCTAGTTATTGGGAAGTATGGAAGATTAGACATAGTCACTCTATACCATTAGCAATTATTTTATAAGAATTATTGGGATAACAGACTGGCTCCCTCAAAACACTTACAAAAACTCCTCGTATCTCACTATCTTGGGTGAAGTCTTACTCAGTTTAAAAACCTGAATTTTGCCTCAGTAGATTGGGTCTTTAATTTTTTCCCCTGATTAGCATGAGACTATGTTTTCACCGTAGTCCTGAGTTAATGCACTTGAAAGAACTATTCACATGAAACATATGTTCAAAACTACTAATCATGAAGCTCCCAAACTTCACAAAACTACCTTTATGTTTCAATGAAATTCCATCATTCGTGAACCCACTCACCTTCACAAAGCTCCCAACTTTTTGAAGCTCAAAACCTTCACAGAACACTAAGTATTCATGAAACTCCTAGTCTTTTAAAAACTACCATTTATGAAAAACATTATAATTAGTTAATACATAACCAATATTGTTGTGATTTTCATGATCACAAAGAATTACTAATTCATGAAGCTTCTGGCCTTCAAAAATTCAGAATGATTTGGCCTTTTCTCCAAGTCTCTTCATGTCAAATGAAGTGTGTGTGGCCCCCAATTTATAGACTCATGCCTTTTTGAAGATTCTATACTCCCAAAATCCTTTTTTTATCCTCAAAATTCATGTTAGTGAATATCTTATTCTTCTTGAAGCTCCAGTGAAATTTTACCTATTCGTGAAGCTTCTCGTAATCACATATATTTATTATCACCCCATCATGTATTCACAAACTTTCAAACCTTCATAACACAAGATTCCTTCATGAAGCTATAGAAATTCATGAACCTATAATATTTGTGAAATCCATGACTTTACCTTATTTTTTACAAGTTATTATTGGATATAAATATTTCCATAAGCTTGTCCCTTCCTCCTAATTTTTGGACCAACATTTTGGAAAATAGTGGGAAATGATGCCACCTTTATAACTGAATCCATCTGTACTGTAAGATCACTTGCCTCACAAACTCCCTGATCAACCCTAGTATTTATTGAAAATAAAAAAATAAAATTTATTTAAAACTACGAAAATTCATTGGTTACAATACCTTTTCGGCTTACACCCCCTATGGGGCTTGTTTTCCTTTACCGTATGCTCCTCCCATCTTGGTTTGTGAACTTTTACCATGAGGGAGTTTCTGGTCATGTTTTCTAAATGGGCTCTGAATAGTAGGGGTTCTTCTTATAGTGATAGGAATGGATGGGATATAGACCATTAATATATACCTCCCATCTTAGAGAATTCTGATTTCCTCAAAGGTGATGATGATGAAAATGCTACCAACCCTATGGGTTGGGGACTATTTGGGGACAAAATTGTAATTTTTTGATCCTTTTGTTGAGGATATGATGATTATAGTTTAGGATTTGATGAATCCTAGGATGGGAAATGAGATATAAATTCCCCAATCTCTTCGGGGTGGGGTTGATCTGGAACTTCCCTTGATTTATCTAGGACCCTCCTATGGTGTGATGAACCTGGTGGTAGTTATTGAGATATAAATACCGTATCCCAATGGGCTACGGTGGTTTGTATTTGCTTCCAATATGTCCCGAATCTTCTCAAGAATTGATGATTCTAAGGGTGGAGGTGGTGGTAAATATTCCCCCAGTACAGTGGGATGGGTTCACTTATAGATAGCTTCTATGTTAACTGTTATTGTAACCCATTTTATTTGGTTCAATTGTGATTGTGTATGAACAAGGTGTGATGACATCCCATGATGGGAGTCATTTTCTATGGTAAATGGTTAGTTTGACCCCAAAAAAAATTCCATGTCTAAAATGTGTTCTCGTTGTTTTGAGGGGCCCAGCATAAAGGCCTATTAGCAATCCTCTCCCTCCATTAATGGTGTCTTTTCATCCATAAAGTGGGGGTATTTCGTTATATTTACCAACTATTGTGTGCATTACCTAGTCTCTTAATTTATCCAGAGGCTATGACATTATAGGATGCCATTTTTGGGGAGTTCTACTAGTCTAGGGGTGTGGTGAAATCAAAATCTCCATTTTTCCCCTATCTGTTTATATGAATACCTGATGAGGCTTCAAAAATCAATTTCTGAATAGTTGTAGTAAAATGGAAACAAGCATGTTGTACCTTTATGTCATGATTTTTCGGTTTCAAATCCCAATCCACGAATATAGTATCCATTTCCATTTGAAAATAAAGTGTGTTTATGGTATGAATGTGACAATTGTACCCTTGATAAGGGAGGTTTCTAGCCTTTAATAGCTAATTAGATGAGCACAAATTGTGGTATAGTTAAGGCATGCACTTCTTCTCTAGCTCATCTCAGATATCCTAGTCAGAAGTGGCGTGGGGCTAGAACATGGTTGGGAGGTTGTTTCTAGATAATTATCTCAATATATCCATTTCAGCCTCATCTTTATTGGATTTTCACTCCTCTGTATGGTCAAACCATAGAATTTTCTTCTCAGGGTCGCATGCTAATCATGGTGAAGTGTTGCTAGAAGTTGAAGGGGAAATATATGTAGTTGACCCAGTGTTTCAAGCACCTCTCTATGTGAAGGTTTCTGAGTTTTTAGAAACTCTCTATATGGATGTGTCTGGGAAAGGGAAATATTTCCTTGAATGAGGGAGATATCACCATATAAAGGTTTACTACAATGGATTTCAGTAGTAGAGTCTCTCCAATCCATCTCCACACTACCATGAGGTGGATTATCATGGTAATGATACCCTTATAGTTTAGTTGAAGAGTCTAAGGACCCCTGTGGTGTGAGGGATATGTGTAGAAGATCCTCAAGGATGTTGGAATTGAGTAGAATGAGGATATGAGCCTCATTATACATTTTGGATGGAATATGTTAACCTTCTTTTTGAGGTTGAGCAGGAATATGAGACTGATCCATGAAGGTTTTCAGAACATGTGGATAACAATCTTGTGTTGTGGGAATACAAACTTATTGTTGAGAAGCTTTAGGAGTATGCCATTGTGCTTCTGTATTGTCAATACGAATATGAGCATGTGTGTGGATGGTTATCGAAGTATATTGGTCAACCTTGGGTGAAGCGGTGAAATGAGATCAGTTAAAATATGAATTCCCCATAAGAATATGTCAACAGACCTCTAGAATGGGATAAGGTATATGATCCTCTTATTATATAGCCTCTTAGGGATTCTGGTGTAGTTATTTTTTAGTGAAATAAGGGATATGATCCTGGATTCCATGATCTGTTGGGATATGGCATGTAGCTTTACTGATAGGAATATAAACATGTCCCAAGGCATGTTCTACTGTCACTAAGTGATCCTTGATCAAAAAAGATATATAATCATGGTCTGGTGCCTTTGGATTATTCCTCCATTATTTTTCAATTGGAATATGATCTTGTCTTAAGGAATGTACTTCTCTAACTTGGTGAGACCTAATTAGAATGATAATATTATCCCTGATCGATGTACTTGGAGTATTCCACCAGTAGTTTTTGATATGAATGTGTGTATATCATGAGGCATGTCCCACTATCACTTAGTGATCCCCAGTTGTAATGAGAATATGATCCCGGTCTGGGGCATCATCCATTACCAAAATATATCGATAATCCTCCTATATGTGAGAAATAATGTTAATTTTCTCTAGACTAGCCTCTTGTTCATACTAATCAAAATGTTGTACAACTTTAGTGGTTCAGATAGGAATGTGTGTTTGTCCCATTATTTTTACTAGTTCCATAATATTTCAGTAGAGTTATTCAAAAAATTTATAGAATATAGTGACAATTTACAAAAGTTTGAGTATGAATATAGGCATGCACATTATCTATATCCAATATATAATGGAAAATATCTTCGATTAAAGTAGGGATATAAGCCCACTCTTATCATCCTTATTCCACTGTAATTTGATAATGGTCTTCATGCATGGGTGAAGAAATATATGTATCCCTCATGCTTTCCAAAAGAATAATCCTATAAACATGACATGTGTGAGTAGGGATATGAACCTTTCCACTAAGTACCACCTAAATATACTGAAAGGGTTCATCTGAAAAAATAGATATATGATCCAAATCCCATTTTTCCAAATCTTTCTACATTTTATGTGACTTCCTTAGTGCCTACGTAGGATAATATGATGGGGAAATGTGTCAACTGGATCCCTTAACATGCGACTCAGGAGAACTAGTGGGATGATGCTGGTGATAGTGGTTGATAGGAGCCCTCATCAACGGATGATGAATCGGAATAGAGATGTAGTAAACTCCTTTTCAACCTTCCTCGAATATGAAAGGTTCATATTGTCACACTCTCGGGACAAGCTTCTAAAGTGATTGGTGGTGGAAACAAGCACCACTAGTTTCACTACATCCATTTTTAGATGATACATAATCGTCATTTTAAGTATCTAGATACCCTTACGTGTAGCCTCAAGGGTGAGGATCATACCATGTCGATGGTATTCTCAAACCATTGTGTTTTCCTCCTAGATCTGAAGGTATCGGGTTGGTGAGGTCATTTTGTAACCCACAGGGGTTGTAGCCCTAGCTAATTTTCTAGAATAGTCATTGAATGAATACATGATATTGGATAAGGATGTTGTTTGTGAGAGAAATATCTATAGTTATTAATATAATAAGGAACAAGGTCACTGATTAGTGCATCATCCGAGGCATGATATGTTCTCAATATGATATGCATAGGTTACACAATTTTCCTTTCTTATTCCTGGTTTTTTCATTTTGATCGCATGAAATTTTCACAGTTAGAATGGAATATTTCATGAAAACCCTAAATACATAGGATTTCACATCAGGCACACAATTTTTTTTTCATAGGAGGTTAAATTATAAATGGAATAATGAATTTTCAACTTATCATTCTTATTATTTGAGATATTTATGTATGGTTCATCAATTTTTTCTCTTGGAGAATGTTTGGTGTCCCAAGTTTAGGAGAGAAGATTCTTTATGTCTATAATGATTCATTTATTCTATCGTTACATGCCCTAACACTAGGTTTACCATTTTTTTCCTTTTGATAGTTGATTGTGGGGGGTTCTAGGATGGTTTCACAATCAGCTACTCCCAGTTAACCATGTTCATTTGTTAGAAACTACCAACAAATCCAACATCCATCACAAGGTACAAACCTACTTCCAAAGGTAGGTGGTCAATTGAGGTTTGAGACCCAATTGTGATTAAAGACACGCATTGATCAAATGGACAGGAGGTCTGGCTCATCAAAACCTTTTTGTGGGGGTTCTTTCTACTCTGGGAATATCTTATAGAGTTATTTTATGTTTTAGTATCTCTTCCAAATCCCAATATGATATGGGATACCCTAAAAATGATAAAGTGTTGAATCATTACATGTGTAAATAGGGGTCTATTAATGATTCCATCTATATATATTCAAGATTCATCATCTGCTTCCCATTATTTGGCAGATGCTTATATTTTTAATCCATATAACCAAACACTCTAGAGTTTACTATAATCCAATGTGTGTATTAATATTTCGACGATGAGATTGAACCTTTATGAGGTATCTTACATATATTCTTCATAACAAGAATCAAAACCCATTTAGATAATTAAAACTTTGTCATTTAACATCATGTGGAAAATACATATATGAGTGAAATTAGGCATCGCGTATCAAGATCGTTCCTTAGGAAGGTGTCTTATGTATCTTGTTTATAGTAGTAATCAAAGTCATAATAATTTGATTTCACCCTTGGAACTTACCCCAAGGTAGATTGCCTTGTATGGGGGCATTCATGTCATACTATTGAATAAGGCTTACACAATAAGGTTTCACTATCTAGCAGATAATTCATGATATGAATGATATGATTATTGCAAATCCCTAATCCCATGTGAACCATTATGGGTGTGAGAAACAACTAATAGAAAGTAATTAGTCTCACTTCATATGGATGCAAGACTTATGCATTGGGGATTCCCTTATGGGGTTTTTGATATGGAGTTGGGTCCTTAGGAAGGAATCCTACATATCCTACTTATAGAAGGAATCAGAGTCATCATATTTTAGTCAACTTCTCAATCAACTAACTGATGAGGCGGATAGATTAACCCATATGAGAGATTGAGTCCCTTGGGTTTGATTGTTGGAGGCATGGAGGGACATTCATTTAAGTGGTTTCTTATTATATATTGGGCCTTAAGAATTCATCCTACATATCCTTTTTGAATAGGAATTATATTTATTATAGTTTAGATCATGGTGTGGATGAATATATACACTGGATAAGGTTATCATGTCCTAGGATGTCTACCTAACATGTCATGATTCTCTACTTAACATGTCCTAATTGTCTGTCAGACATGCTTGAGGATGTATGTACATGATTGAGGATGTCTATACGTGTCCTCATTACTTAGTATACATGTCCAAATACAATCATGTGATCCATCTGACTTTTCTGGAGTAAATTTCATGATCCAGATGGAATGTCTTTGAGGTTTTCACATAATCATTGTAGACATTTCTGAAGGACCTTGCACGATTTAGACAACATTTCTAGAGGACATCGCATTAGTTTCTTAACATGTTTTTAGGGAATCGCATGGCATTGATGACATGTCTAGAGGGAATCACATTGCCTTCTTGACATTTTTGGAGGGCGTCACTTGAATTTCTCAACATGTCCATAGTGCATCGCATGACTTGCCTGACATGTCCTAAGGGATCCACAAAACATTGTTGACATGTATGAGGACACCTAAAGACTTGGGAGACATGTCTAAAGGACCCAAAAAACATGGGTGATGTGCCCTGATGCTTCTGAATGACTTAGGTAACATGTCTAGAGGACTTCACAAGACTTGGTTGACATGTACAAAGCACATCGCATGATCTGGATGGAAGGTACAAGGGGGTTTCACATGACTTGGGTGACATGTACTAGTATTGTAACATGATCTGGGTAGGTCATGAAAAAACATGAAGATTAAAATTTTTGTCCTTGTATAATTATTCATAATTTTTTAGTCTTTTTCAGTCTTTATTATAGATGTGCCTCAATGTTTTCCTATCATTAGCTTATTTAGGTTTTTTGTGACCCGTTTGATCTATGGGAACTCCATCGCATGATCTAGTTATCCCACCATAAGTCCTTCACGTGATCTATATGGAGATCAGGTGAAGCACATATTCATGTTGCATGATCTATTAGGTCATTCCCTGGGTTTTACTTGGTAGAAGATCCTTGAGACTGTGTTACTTTCTACTCTAAAAATTCTTCTCTTGCATTCTCATGCAAATGTTTCCGTAGTCTTTAGGTGTTTTTGGTGCCGAGGGGTGGATTTATTGGCCTCAACACCACAGTTATAAAACTCATTGTTCATTGTGTATCTCATAAATATGATATGAATTTGATTGAGGGATTTTTGCATCATTTTCTTCACATGATCTTGTTGTAGTCCATCTAATGCATCGCATGATATTCAACGACCGCGAGAACTTCCCATAATCTCCATATTCACTAGATCCAGGCCTATCAAAGGGATCTCACCTAATCATGTGGACTTATCCAAGAACCTTCACAACATCAAGACAATATTTGTAGGATTCTTCATGGGATTAGGACACCTATATAAAGGATTTATCATGATCGAAGAGAACATATCTTGGTCCCCTCATGAGATCAAGTTGGATTTTCAAAGGGACTTCATGTGATTGATGGTGATCACATGAGGCATATAACTCTTTCACATGATAATCAAAATATCCCCCCTTCATGAGAAGCTTCCTCATTTTATTGTTTTATATCATTTCTTATTTTACAAGGATAAGGGATCTCATGATGTCATGTGATCACTATCACGAATAATCACTATGCTTGTCTGTGATGCATCTCATCATCAGTGATGGATCTTGTGATGATGCGTGTGAATTTCCATGGAAAATACTTATTCTTTTTTTGATCCATAGGGTATCACATGTTTAAATGTACATGTTATAGATCCTTCTCATGATAAAATTGACATATCAACATGCTTTTTCATGATAAGGTGGACATACCATAAGGGGCTTCTCAAGGTCTTTCAAATTGCATAAGAACATTTCATGAAGATCAACACAAATCTTATTTGAATGAGACTTCCAAATTTATCCTCTATAATTTTATAAGGGGTTTTGGATGATTGTTAGGCATCCATCAGTTGACAAGTCACATGATCAGAGGAAATCATATTGTATCCTTCACGTGATCATCAATGCTTGTCAAGATGTCTTTTCAATAATAAGAGATCTTGTCAAAAGGGATTCAAATTTTTATAAGAAAAATCATGTGTCGTTCAATATATGTTCACATGACCTTATGATGTTCATGTGATCATGTTTCCTTTTAAATGTTACAGAATCCATATAATTCAGTCACTTTCACTTGCTTTGTTTTGGGGAGAAAATAATACCCATGCTTTAGGTACTTCTTTAGTTTTAAAATTTTCTGTGCTCATTTGGAAAGAATCAATATTCGACTCTAAGTAGCCCTGATGTTTTCATGAATGGTATTAATCATTTTTACCATTTATTTAACCATTTTAGGTCCGAGTATCTTGTTTTCACCAAAGTCATCCCTATATGTAGGTGTTCTACATCTCTTCTATTAAAAGGATTCATATAGATCTATTTAGATTTTTGAGTGAAAGTAATTATTTTATGAGGACTAGAATAGAGGAAGATGTCGATCCCATCCTCCTTTGAATTCGATTGGGCATTCTCTCAACATGTATTCTATTGTCTAGATATTTCAATATAATTTTCCAATAGTTTGGGGGTTATAATATTTACCAAAGATCAACTCAGTGTTTAGATAATTTTGAATACTCTTCAAAAAATAGAGTTAGGTACCAAATATTGATCAGATACAATCAATAGTGGTGTTCAATATAGCCTTAACTCTTATCTAATATATATCCTTGTAGGTTGATGAAGTGATAAGTCCTCTCAAATTGAAATAATGTGAGAAATCATTGTATAACAACACACCACAAATCATTTAGAATTATTTCCTTTTGATGTCTTTAAAAGACCCGTGTAAAGATCTATAGTGATGTTCATATATTTCCCTATGGTTATGGGTAATTATTGCATTATCATGTTGAACTTTTTCATTTAATCCTTCACCTACTAACATATCAACCCCTTTAATGTATATTCTATTATCTCTTTCTTCGTATTTTCCCATCAATAGTGATCTTGGATATCTCAATACATCTTCATACTCCGTAGGTGGATGAAGGGGGTTTATCTCTGTGCATCATTCAATAACTAATTCTTTATCATAGGATTTTATACTAAATATAGTCATTGAATAAATTTTACCACCCCTTTTAATCAATTTGGAACTCTGAGGATTTCCCTTTACTTATATCTTCTACATTATTATAAATTTCCATATCATCTCTTTGATTAACCTTTAAATTATACAAAAGGTATGGTTAATAAATAATTTGAGAAAGGAACATTAATGTTACTTCCTTTAAGATTCCCATGTACCTCATTTTCATGTATAATATTATCAGATCCCTATCAATTCTCATCATTGATAAGGTCACAATATCACTTCTACTTAGAGCATATGCCACATTATTTTCTTTCCCAGGAAGATAATGGACTGTGAAGTCATAGTATTTGATCATCTCTAACCATCCTCATTGATTCATATTAATCTCCTTTTATATTAATATATATTTGAGTCCATTAAAATCAAAATATATTTCACACTTCTCCCCATAGAGATAATTCCACCAAATGTTCGATGTTAATATTATTGTATCCAACTCTAGATTATACATTGGATAGTTATACTCATGAAAATTCAACTACCTTGAGGTTTAGGATATCATATTATCATTATATATTAATACATATCCCATTCCACTATTTTAAGAATTGTTGTATTCCACAAAGTGTTCCCCACTTGTTGGTAGTGTAAGTATCGATGTAGTGATAACCATCCTTTTCAATTATGTAAATCTCTATTCAAATTCTTTGGTCTATAAAAACATTACCCCCATCAGAGTCATCTTGGTTATTGGGTTTTATAATTTTGATACGTTTCTCAAAAATCATGAGTAATACATATATAGTCCAGGTAAACATCATATCTCGATTACACATTTCATTCTAGGTCACTCCTCAATATCCCGTATCTTAGAAGATTCCACATATATCCCATTTTTTGTGATAACATGTCTCAAGAATGATACTTCCTCCATAAAAAACTCACAATTACTATTCTTTCTATATATTTATTCCTTTCACAATGTCTTTAGAATAGTATTAAAATTTCCTTCAGGCTTATCATTTTTCTTATTATATCAGAATATCTTCTATAAATACTACCAAATATTTTTTGAGGTAATCTCTAAATACTCTATTCATTATTTCCATGAATATTTCTGAGGCATTAGTGAGTCTTAAGGTCATCACTATTAAATCATAGTTTCCATACCTAATTCAAATGGTAGTCTTGGAAATATCTTCCTTCTTCACCTTTAATTGGAGATATCTCGACCAAAGGTCCACATTAGAGAATTATTGGGGCCTATATAGTTGATCGAATAAGTAATCGATCTATGGCATGGGATACATGTTCATCATTGTGATTTTTTTTATTTCACAATAATAAGTTTAGTGGCACTTCAACCCATAATTTTTCTAGATGAAGAGGACCGGCGCAGCCCATGGTGAAGCACTCAAGCGTATAAAACCCTTTTTCGGATTCTATTGTAAGAACTTATTCAGTTATTCAAACTCAATGGTGGACATTCTGTAAGGAGTCTTGGATAGGGGTAGAGATCCAGGTATAAGTTCAATTGGTAACTCAACCTCTCAGTTAGGTTTAAGACCAAGAAACTCTTTAGGGAATGTATCAATATTGTCCCTCATAATAGGCATGTGATTAATAAAGATTGTCTCCTTTGTTTCAATCATTTGAGTGAGATATAATTTCTAATATAGAAATGATATAGACACTTGAGATAAAGATTCCAATTTAGATTCCTCATCCTCTTTACACTTATACAGAATTGGAGGATGACTCGGGAAGTGAAGAGTGATCCCCCTCTCATGAAAATTGATGTTGTCTTTATATAAGGATTTTCAATATATGACCAATATAGAATTAAATTCCACTAAATTAAGTATGAAAATATTTTTTGGGAGGTTTATTTCACAAACATTGACAGGGGAGGAGTTATTTACATGGGATTCAACAATTTCTCTATTTTATATTCTCATAGATAGCTCCACCCCATATTTTGAGGTGGTGTTTGAGTAGTTCTACTAAACTTACATGATATGAAAGAATGTGAATAGAAAATTGAGTTCATTATTCCCGAATGAATTACCATCATACCTATCACCACATCATTTTTAGGATCCACCTCAATAGTAGTGATAGAATATTACCTTCCTTTCTCTTCAGGCCTTGGATGTTGTTATCATTGATTTTATCTAACTACCCTTAGATTAGGTAATTTAATTGTATAATTATTATGTTCCTTACAATTGAAACACTTTACCTTAAGCTAAGTATATGTTTGAACCTTATTTTCTTCCATCTAATTAGTGGGTTTCTTTATCTCTCTTCAGCATTGATTATCCCAATGCCACTCTTTTCCTTATTTGAAGTATCCCTGATTCCCTTGAGATAGTTTCCGGGATGCTTCATCCGGAATTTTTGACACATGGGAAGTAGGGATTTTATTCCCCCTAGTATTTATCCATTGATCCTCCAAAATTAAACATCATTTTATGATTTTTATCTCTGGACCCATGAGACCACTTAGAGTAATTGTTCTCCATATCAACCTAAAAGGCACAATAGACAAACTATTTGTAACTATAAAAGTATTGAATCACTAAATATTTTCGTATAATTAGTTTTAATATACTAAATAAGTGGTTCTTATTACCTTGGGTGTTGATGTAAAACTCAAAAACATATCATGAAATCCATGTGAATTTTTACTCATATTCTCTAATATAATCATCTTATTTTTGCATCAATATGAGGAACTTCCTATCCATTTTAATATGGGGATTTTGGGTAAAATATTTATTAAAAAATATTTTGTTGAATGTTTCTCATTCCATGGAATCAATTTCTTATTTAAAATTTGTGTTCTTGATCAGTTTCCCCTACTGATCAACTTCCCCCTCTAGGTGATAAATGTCTAGTTTGACTTTATCTTACTCTACGAATTAGAGGATATAGAATATCTTATCAATGGAGTTAATTCAACATTATATGATAAGGGAATAAGATGATCCACTAATGTTATGAAGCCTTTCTCTCACATAAATCACCCAACTACAACTTGCTCTTTTTTTAAGAGATGGAGGGTCTTCTACTCGGTTCAAGTTATTATTCATAACTTGAGTGAGTTGATCCATTATATACATGAAGTTATAAAGTATTTCTCCCATCAGGTTAGGAATATCAATAGGTAAATCATCACATTTCCAATCATGTTTATTATTTTCATGGTTCCTCTTATTTCCTTCCATGAACTAAAATAAAGGAAATAAAAATTAGGGACAATGAATCTTAAAATAAAAAACATAAAAAAAAAGAAACTAAGAATATATATTGAATAACTTATATATGACATATAGATCCAAACATATGAGTCTATTGGTTTTTATCATAGTTATCCATGGAAGTTTTCTTATGGGGATTTCTAACCTAAAAATCTATTCATGTCCTTCATAAGGGTTCATATAGAGTTTGTCAATTTTCTAATGAATATCCCCTAGGAGTGTCAAACCTAATGTGCAGTAAGGACTCTTTACATGCATCAGGTGATGATTGAGTTAATAACCAATCTGCCCTCTTTGGGGTTAATTACCCCCAGGTATAACTATTCCATATCCATATCCACTTTTAGTATTCAGATAGGTATGTGATTTCATGGAAACCACTCGTTCTATACTTCACCAAAATTCAGGATATTCTCTTATACATAGACTTATTCCTATGGTTCTCTCTAAATTATTCTAGTCCTAATCCCACAAAATAACTATACCTTCCTATAATTACAACTATAGAGACCCAATCCTTTTACACATATTATTACATTATTTTTAACATAAATATACAATAAATAAAACCCAAGGATCGTGAGGCCTATTGTATTTTGGTGACTGGGAATATAAAACTACCAAATGAAACCATAATAAAACTTCTTTATTTTAATCTCCCTAATTATCTCTTAAATCTCGTTGAGCTCAAAAAAATATTATAGGATAACCAAGGGAATAAATAAACAAAAGGGGTGAGATACAAATCCTAGTAAGGCAATAAACATGATAATGAAGTATAACATATGATTTAAAAGGAATAATATAATATCATGAAATATAAGGATTCTGAATAATCATATCGGTGTATAAAATAGAGAACATGGAATCATACGATCATGTAAACATAGGAATTTTTAAATAATTTAAAACATTGAATAAGCATAAGTCAAGGCTAACTTACAAGACAACATCACATGGTAGATAGAGTTCCATCATGGATAATGTCTACTACCTAATCCCATACATCATATAAAGACAAATGCTTTTAATACATAGATATCACATCTTAATATATGGATATTCATTATATAATGTAATGATCCTTGATATAATTGTATAGGTCTAGTGCCTTTGGAAACTTGGATACATAATCAACTGGTTCAAAAAAGGATAGCATAATCTCACAATTTGTTCTTTATTACTATTACCCTTCTTAGAGATATAATACATAATATCTTTCCTCATATATTGGGTAAGGGAAACATAATAAAGGGTGAGCTCATATTCCTAGTATGGGTAAACAAAGGAGATATAAAGATAACATGAGTATAAGGGTATAAGAGCAAGAGAATATCAATTGAAAAATATACCCTACATATCATATATCTTTATCTAATGTCATGGAATAAATTTTGGTAGTTAATAATGAAATAATCATAAAGCATTCAAATAATAAAATACATGAAAACATAACATTGGCATAAAACATAGATTTTTTTCATACACATAAGCCTAGAAAATCGTTTTATTAGTAGTTAAGGATCGCTTCTAAAACTATCATAGTGGATTGGTTTCACTTCCCAAACATTTGTAGTGGTCAAGGTTCACTCCCAAGACTATAATAGTGGAAAAGTCCCTTATTGAACTGGTTTCACTCCCCATTATGGTCATTTTTATCTCATGAGATATCCATCTTAACGGATCCATTGGAGGGATATATAATTACAGGCCCACCAATCACATGATGAAAAACAAACATATGTATTCCAAAATATCATAAAACATTTATCATATCATCACCTATAAAAATAAAATGAGTTTTATAAACATTTATCATATCATAACTTATGGAAAAGAAACTTATTTCATGATAATTTCATCAATTAACCATAGCATGACCTGTAGAAAGGGAGATGGTTTCGTAAACATATTTTCATTATAATTTTAAACCATCCAAAGAAATAATAAGGATGGTATCCATGGATAATATCCCTAATAAATCTTATGTAGTATTAAAGGATTTCATCTTAAGTGTAAAATTAATTTTAAAGGTCACTTGGAACATTTATCGGAGAAAATGTCCTTTCTATTTTGAAATCACTTATTAAAATCTAAACAATTTCCAAATATTAAATAAAATATTTTATTTTAAAATAAACTTGGGAATTTTTAAATTAATCTTTAAATCATTTATTATTTATAATGGAAAGAAATTTGATTCATGTCGTACATGTTAAAAAAATTCATTTCACATTTTCGACAAAAAGTAAAAAGTACATAATTTCAAAAAGAGATAATAAGATTAACTTTAAACCATTTTTTAAAAATTAATAAATGGGTAGAAATTAATTTTATCAATAATATTATAAGATTAAAAACATTTTTGAAAGAATTTTTAGAAAACATTCACATGAAATAGAAAGGATTTTCGACAGAAGAAAGAAATAAAGTTGATTTTCCATAAAAAAAATTATTTCACTCTATTGAGTACATAAAAAGAGAAAAATTAAAGGAAAACATATAATTTAAAAAATAACCATAGGATAAAAAATTAATTATTTTATTAATGGATATATCATTAAATTTATTCATCGGAAACTTAATCATAAACAATCCTGATAAATAATGTGATCGTAGCATAAAACCCTTACCACATTGGTATTTTTTGAATAATAAGGCCCATGAATGAATTAACCATATATGGATATATAACCCCCATAATTTTTATTATAATAAAAATAAAATAAATGTATGGATAGTATATAAATCACCCAAAATAAATAAGTGGTAAATATGGCATGTGTCCCACAAAAATAAAAGTGAGATGAAAATATCTTACCTCAAGTCTTGACTTTCATCATACATGTTAGAACCTCCAGTATAATAAATATATGTTTATTATATATTTATTACATAATAATACGCAGATATAATACCATATGTGATTTAATTATAACCTTTTATCAGTCGTTTACAAATAATTATTTATTAAAATCACCATTTTGGGGGATGACTACGTCATTTTTCATGTAATATTTGGTTTGGAAGTTTTCTTCCTTTTAATTTAATTATTGTTTAAAAATATAAATAATTTTAATCATGATATAAATATAATATATAATCATTATATACATATTTATATTCAACCAAAAAATATTTCTATACAAAAATTAATTGTACCATTCATGGAGACGGTAGGTCATATATACTGACTGACTGAAATTGGTATTTTATTAAAAGAAGAGTAAAAATGACATCTAGGTCTGGAAAAAAAATGAAAGTGGGGGATTAAGGGGGTCTAAAATAGATAATCCTAAGATAATCACATCTAATAGTTCCCACACCTTCAATGTGGATTGATCCTACACTTGAAAACAAGAGAAAGAAGCATCTCTAGGAGCCCTAGAAGAAAAAATGTTAGTTGCCTTGTTTCCCTCTCTCCATGAGTGTGTTATTTTAATTATGTTGGTGATGCGGATCCTAAACTTTTTCACATGATAATTAATTTTCAAAGTGGTTTATGTGAGTCCATTCATATATTTATAAATAACCCAAGAGTTAGTTTCTTAAAAAGCAAGCATCATGTTATTGAGACGGAAAAGCTCAAAACTTGTTAACATAGAATTGGATTCTACTAGTAGAGTGTCAATAAACCCATATGTAGCTAGGAAAGCGATGATAACTAATCCATTTATGTTTTGAACCATACTTCTACCCTATATTTCTCTCATGTTATATAGCCCATCTGTATTGAGCTTGAAACCTAAATTAGGTGGTAGATATCAAATCCAATAGTGAGGGTATGAGTTGAGGGAATCAGTTGGTGATATGCCACTAACCATAAGTAAAGTTAAATAGGGAACTAAATACTAGTCCTTAAACATCCACTTCATATAGAGAAGTAGATATTTGGTTCTGAAAATGATGGTTGTATTTGAAATTTTAATCCGTTCAAATAGAGAATTATTCCCTGTTTTCCAATACCCCAGAACCTAGAAAATAGAATGATAGTTCTCAACTTTTTCTATTTATAATTGTTACCTAATTTGTGAATCCATTGGTGTAACACCCCAATATTTCATAGTATGTTATCTCATTATAGTAATTCAATAGCTTGCGCTACACGCAACACTGAGTTCGAGTGCACCAAAACTTACCAAACTAGCCACTCAAAAAGTAGTTATGAATAGTATTAACTGCATTTTGAATCCTATATACTCTATATAATTTTAATATCTATATTATGTTTTTATTATACATAATATAAGAACAAATTCCTTTTTTTCAGATAAAAGAATTATTTTTTAAAAAATGAAATTTTACCTCCTTTTAATAGCGAACCCTTCTTAAAATCAATATTTGACACTTTTATATATACCATTTAATGGAATTAAATTCTTCTATATAATAAGGACATAAAAATTTATTTTGGATAAATTTTTGGTACTTTTCTGATAAATTTCATATTTTGATGAATAATGAAAAATATTATGTTTTAATTGAAAACAACTGTTTTAATTGAAATAATTTATAGTGTTAAATTATGAATTTGAATGGTTTTTAAGTATAATTAGATTATATTTTTATCATTTAGTATAATTTAGATCATTATAAGTAATTTCACATTTAAATTTGACATAAACACATGTAGATCTTTTGATAATTTTTACTTTTAAAAAAAACCTGGTTTTTGGTTTTGATAATAGGAATTAATTTTAAATTAATAAATGAAACTTCTATGTTTTGAATTTTTTAAAATATTCTACATTTTTGAATTCATAATATCAAAATTATCTTAGGGTGAATATTTGGTATTTTTCTGAAAACTTTCAATTTTTGATGAATAGTGAAAAACATTGTGTTATTGTTTAAAACTGATTTTTTTTATTTAAATAATTAGTTATTTTATTTTAATTTATTTTAGGTCAAAATAGATACATAATACCTATATTTTTTCAATTTAATTTATTATATTCATTTTATAATAAGTTTAGAAATTTAAATTTTTATTCAACTTCTTACTGTCTTTTACCCACCTTCTAGGAGCATTTGCAAATTTGCATAAAACTTAATTTTACCAATTCTATGAGTTGAATTTCAAAATTCCAAGAAACACGGTTGATATCAGTAAGTAAAATGTGGTTCAATAAGAACAAAATAATTTTTGGTGAATAGTAACTGTTGACTTTTATTTACCATGGTTAAAAGTAAATGGGGTAATTAAAGGTAAAAATGATATTATAATTACCCTAAAACATGCCCTAATTATATTGGATAAGTGTATTTAGACCAAAAACAACCCTAGTTATTAAATATGATCCTTTAGGTCCACATGGATTAGATTAGGAAATTTATTATTATTTTATTTAAAGAAGAGTTAAAAGTGTTAAATTCAAAGTTTATTAACTAAACCATTTTTAATATAGGGTTATACATAAGATAAATTCAACTATAAATATTAATTATAAATCTAAAACTATTTCCTACACCATGGTATTTTATTTATAATTTTTATACTTTAAATAATTAAATTTATTTGTGACACAATGATGATGCAGTAATTACCTTATTAATGAAATAATCAAATAAATGGTATTACAAATATTAAAATAAATAATATTTCAAAGTTTTTATGAAATAAACGAATTTTCTAGGTGAATATGACATTTTAGGGTTGATTCAATGTATCTTATTTGAGGTAATCAAGTTTTTATGACTTTCACAAAAACCAAATACTAAATAGTGTCAAAATTTACATAAAAGTGTTTTTAAAAAAAATACTATATTATTGGTTAATATAATATTTCTAAAAATATAAGGTTCATACAAAGGGAATAAATAATATTATATAAGTCATTAATTAACCACATTAGTTTCTATTGTATATTTAGAGTATGTTTATTAACCATATAGTGTAAGAATACAAGAAGACACGGTAAAAGTTAAACTATTTAACTAAGAGTTAAATCTAAAAGATAAGGCTAATATGGTGACCTAAACCTATCTAAAACCTATTAAATGAGTGGTTTTCGAACCATAATTACCTTGTACTATAAATAAATCATTTTGGATCCATTAGAAACCGAAAATTAATTTATTATAAAATAATATTTCAAGCTTTTCCTAAAGTGACCCTCACTGCTCTTATAAAAGGTTACTTCCCCTTATCTCAAAATCACAAATCCAAATCCATTTGGCTTGGAAAAAACCTACCCAAATATCCTCCCAACTTCCATAAAATACACATATATTCCTTAATTTGATCATAAATCCAACCTATGGAGCCCTTTTGATCAACTCAAAAAGAAACACCCGAATAAGAGGTAATAATTTCACCACCCTCTTTCAAGCTCTTTTCATCTTCCACTTCCTCTTTCTTTGTTTTTTCCATACCAAAATAATAACTCCAATACCTACTACATATTTTGATGTTATTAGAAATATGTAACAACCATATTCATTATTATATCCATCCTCTAAATGACAAAGTCACCATACGTGCGTACGTACAGCTTACCGTCTCCACATCGTGGTGTAGTTTGTTATTCAAACAGTTCATTATTTGGATGGGTATAATAATGAGTATAACTGATGTAAATAATAAATATAAAATTTTAATGATTCTTTTTAGATGATATACCATCCAATTACATATTATTTCACCATCAATATAATGATATTGTCGCTTGTGTGTACGTATGGATTAACATCTCCACGACGCGACGAGATTCATTCCCACGTTCACCATTCAACAATGATTATAAAAATATATATTATTAATAATTATGTAATATATGACATAATAATGTTACTGTAGATATATATATATATATATATTTACTTACATATATCTTATTCACTTACTTCCCTTCAATACGATATAAAAACGGAAACAGTGTTTATGCGTACGTACGACCTATCGTCTCCTTAAACGGTTCCTTCCATTTCATATATATATCTATTATAAATATTTATATTCTAAATATATATCATATATAAATAAATTTTTATATTATTTAAGTATTAAAATCATGATATAAATGATACGATCAAAAATAACAAGTTAAAACACATACGATAAAGAAAGTGATTATTACCCAAAATGTTAATTTAACATGGAAATCATTATTAAATGGGTAGTATAAAGTCATAAATGAATCATGTAAGATATAATAAATATGAATATGGTTCTGGTATAATTTAATAACATTCTATGGTCATTAAAGAGGAGGTTAAACGTACCCTCGACCAAAGGAAAGTACAAGGTAAGGGTTAATTTCACATTCTCTTTATTATCCGAGGTTGTTTTTACGTATCTAGTGGGAAATATTAATTATCCATGTCCATGTTTCATAAAATTGTGTTCAAAAAGATTATTTTAAATGTAATATTTACTAAAACGTCATTTTAAATGTTTTAAAGATTTATTCTTCTAAAACTTTCTCATTAATGTCCATGTTTTCAAAATGGTTATAAGGATTTATTTATATGGACACGAATGTTTTAAAATTTTAATTCCTTTCAAAAGTTTCAAAGTTGTATGAGACACATTGATTCAAAATAATCTTTTAAATTACTTCCTTTATATTACTTTTATATGATTTCATGAAAAAGGGATATTTCTCTCAATGATTTTTACTGATCAATTTCAACTATGTCAACATCCTTTACGGGATATTATTCTCGATCGAGGTTGATTTATTATGATACAAATCTTCCATATTGTATTGAAGGTTTTTTGATATGTTTGACTATATATGTGTTATTTTTATTCCATTCATGTATTATGTATAAATTATTTAAATTTTGTATGCTATTGTTTATATGAATGTTTATGTTATGTTTAAGCCTTTTCATATGAGGAATGCATTTGACTTAGTAAGTGAAGGGTGCAGCCCGCTATAGCTCCTCGATGCATCGGTAGGTCTCATGATAAAAACTAGTGTCTTGGAACAAGGCCTTGAAAAAATCTTAGTCGTAGGTTTGGCACAAGGCCTTGACTATGTGGTTATGAATTCTGGCATTATGCATTCCATCGTTATGAAATTAGCTATTGATATTACATGTGATTGTTCGACTAGTAGAATATCCATGTGAATAAGTTAATGTCATTATTTGATTTATCTTTTCCAAATTATACTGAAGTTTAAATTTAAAAGGCTTTTTTTAGTTTTATACATTTCCTTAAATATTTATGATTATTTATGAAATTTTTCTCTATATTTTTATCCTTACTGAGCAACTGAGCTTACCCCTTTCTATGTTTTATTTTTCCCTAGATGTGAAGATGTATATTATGACCGACCTACAGGGATAGTCTAAGGGATATGAATGTGGTCAATGGAGATAATTTTGTTGTTGTTTTTTAATTTATAATGTAATGTAATGTTCATGTATTTAATCTATTTTCCAAGACTTCTAAACTGATCGGTCCTTCGGGTCTTGATTCCTTGTAATCATGAAAATTTATTAAAATAATGCACTGACTCTTGGTAACTGGAGTTGGGGCATTAAAATTGGTCCATAAAACTACTAATTATAAACTCCTAAGAATGAATACCAATGAAACATCCAAATTAATTCCATACATTTAACGCCCATTGGCTCTCATAAAACTGGTAACAAGAGGAATCAAAATTAGGATAGCTATAACAGGTTCATCTTGAGGCGTGATGAAAACCCATATGTTTGATATTATCATCTGATCAAACTGCAAAGTTTTTCACCCACCAGATAAGAAAACTCAACTTTGTGGGAACATATTTTCACTATATCATATCTCCCCACATGTACAACTTGGTCAATGGTTAAAGCACCCTGCAATAGTCTTTAATAGACAAAATATCTAATGAAAATCCAGTGAAAATAAATTTATCTTGATCCACTGACAATGCAATAATCTCGAAGATGTCAAGTTGATATTTATCCAAGATTGAAGGAATGAACTCTAGATACCTGGTTTCCTAGCTAAAAGATATATTCAGGGTAGTACATCTTGGGAAACCATGTTTACGACCAACCAAATTATGGTTCCAGAAGTTGATATCTCCCTGTCTGATAATCCAGTGCACATGATACTCGAGAGATAGACTAAGCTACTATAGCTTGCACCATAATGGTGAACAGATTCCCATCTAGTTCCCCATATCCACTCCATACATTGAGTTCATGAATTTTTTCTATAGTATTCAACCTTCAATTACCTCCCTTAAAAAAATTTCATGGAGGGAAATCACTGTACCAGTGATAATCTTAATGTTAATGCCTCCCTCCCTCACTGGCCTTTCCAACCTAGCCCTCGAGGGCCAATGATATTTTCCCTCAAAATGGGTATCCCAGATAAAATCATCCATAATATTTTTAATTCTCTTAATGATAGAATTTGGTGCCATAAGGTTAAAGATATCTTTCATGGGGATTAAAGAGAGTTTGTGATTAACCATGGTGATTCTCCCTCCAAAATATAAATAATGGATCCTCTAGTTAGTGTTGAAACTAGTGATCCTGGAAACTACCTTTTCAAAGTGATGGAGGTGAAGCCTTTTTAAGAAAATAGGAACATCTAGATAATCCATTTGTAAGTTATTCCTATGGATTCCTAGGATTTATTCAATAGTATTCACCCTTCTGTCAGTACATCAGCTTGATATATAGATACCAATTTTCTCCATATTAATAAGATGACCACTCTAATTTCAATAGTATTCAAGGATCTTGTTGATTACATGGATTTAACTCTTGGTTCCATTGATAAAAATAATCATATAATTAGAAAACATGAGGTGGGAAACTCCATTAAAAGTGGGTATACACTAAAAAGGTGTAAAAATACCTTCATTGATACTCTTTATTATGAGGTTACTGAGAGTATTCTGTATAATAATGAAGAGACTAGAAGATAAGGGGTCTCATTTCCTCATCCCTTAGATATATTTGAAGAATCCCCAATTCTTACCCATGAACATGATAGAAAACAATAGATATCTAAAGCACCTGGATAAGAGATCAACCACCTCTCTTGAGAATCACATATAAGAGAGGGACCTTAAAATGAAAGACTATTCGTGTTTATCATAAGCCATATCCATGTCCATTTTTATTGCAATTTTAGAGATAATAACTCTTTGATTAAGGTATTTGAACATTTCTTGGGCCACACAAATTTCCCCCTGAATCATTCTACCCTTGAAGAAGTCATGTTGTTCTTTTAAGGCCCGCTATTTTTGATGATGTTATATGATCATATTGATAATTCAAGACAAAACCTTGTATGAAAATTTTAAAAAGTCTGATAGGTCTAAAATGATTTAATGAGGAAGGATATTTAATATTTGCAATGATAACTAGCTATGTGGCACTTTGCACATGCCAAATACAGCCTCTACAAAGAGAATCCTTCACCACTTAGACAAAAAGATTCTTAATCTAATCAAAGGAAGAAACATAGAAAAACCTAGAGAATCCATCTAGGACTAGTATTCTAGATGGATCAAATACAAGAACAGCTTCATGAATCTCTTGTTCATCTGTAACTAACTTCAGTAAGGAGTTAACTTCAGTAGAGACCACATGAGGGATGGAGTTGAAAATATCAGCTTAGATAAATGGTTGCCCTTCATAAATGAAGGTATCAGGACCTGAAAGAATAATCTTAAAGAAAGAAACATCCATAACTCGAAATTAATCTTGATATGATGTATAAGTACCATCATCGTGAGTAATGTTATGGCTAGTAGTCTGATGTTTTTTCTTGATGAAATCATGAAAGAATGATGTATTATTATCTCCTTCTTTAATTCACCTGAACCTGGACTATTTTTTATCCAACCACTTCTACAGAAGGAGACATTCTTCTAGGATGTGTTTTATTTGCACAAGGTCATAGAAAAAAGTCTCATCCCATGCACTCTCAATCCTAGCTTCTAGCCGATCAATATCTGATTTCAACTCTTATAGGTCTTGAAGGCTAGAGGGTTGATTTCTGGCATAGGTGTGAAGATGACTTTTCAGAAATCTCATTTTATTATGAAGACCCAACCATCGACTACCCGTATCTAGATTAATCCAATAATCTTCCACTACCTAATGATAATTTGGATTAGATTTCCAACTATGGTAGAATAAAAAAATGATAACTATAGGCTTGGATGGAATGCGAGTCAACCAGAAGCTAAGAGTGGTTGGAGAGAGGCCTAAATAAGAGAGAAACCTTGATGTCTGGGAAGGTTGAGATGGAATTAAGGATGGACAAGAACTTGTCATGCAGGCATCAGGTTCACCCACTTCCTCTCTGATTATTTCACCATGTAAAATGATTACCCAAGTATCCCAAAATCCAGAATCCCATGTCAATATAAAAACAAAGAGAATTCCTTTCTTTCCTTCCTTGAGTAGATAACTCCTCCCTTATTTTTTGAGGTATCCAAAATTATGTTGAATTCACCTCCATAAAACCTTGACAACACATGAGGATCAAAGGATGATAGATCCTTATATAAGAGGAGATGATGTGGAATTGAAGCTTGAATTTCTATTAGTAGCACACTAGTGAGGGATAAAAAAAGTTTTTCCACCATGAGAAGGACTCTCCCACTTTGAGTAGAATGTGTTTTGAGATAGGGTAAGAGAGACCTACCTCCACATATATCATATATACTGAGGTGTAGATCAAGTAAAGGATTCAGTCATCTATGCATAATAAAGAATCTAAAACATCTCCAATGAACCGAATAAAGGATAGATTTTTGAACTGTAAGGGGATACCTAGAAGATCAAGTCACATAGCTTCTTGGGGGGATGTTTTTCCATAGTGAAAACCTACTGACCACCTGAAAAGATGAAAATACTATTTTCTATAGGATCTGGAGTGCTAATACCAAGACTTCACAAAGTCCTCTATGGAAGAAAGAACCACACAAAGGGATATTCAGTTTAAGATAGAAACCCATGCTGGTGCATCTAGATCCTAAGAAGAAATGCAGTTCAGAAAATTAGGTAGGGTCAATCTAGGATGAAGCGAACAACCAACATCTATTGGTGATGAAGAGGCGCCACCTAAAAAGCTTCTGTAGGGAACTCAATAAATATGGATATATACCTTAAACCCTCATTAAACCTCTCTAGTTAAATCTCTATGAAATGGTAAAACCAAATGGAAGAATAAGTCATTAGACACATGAGATTATCCTTCAAATAGAAATTGAAAATGGGTGATCCAGAAACTTAGGAGGGAGGGAACCATTAGAGGAGGACGGGGCGAAGTTTGATGGTTGAACCATGGAAGATGAAGTATAGGAAGGAAGATCTACTGAAATATATGGAGTGAATGATAAGGTCTTAAGGTTCAAATGAGTTTAAAAAAATAGTGGCATGTGACGTGCCTTATAATAATCAAAATCCATATTAATTGGAAAATAATAATTAAAATCCTGGTTGTACATACACATGAACATTGTTTCCATTTTTTGATGGATGGAACAAAAGAAAGGTAAATAAAAATTCACATTTCAGAAATCTATTTTATGTCATAAATATTATATAATTTCATTAAATATATCCTTATTACTATACATTTCAAAATAAAATTAAAAACATATCACATCGCTTTGGTGTGGCGGTAGTCCACACTTACGCATGAGAAACATTGTTGTTTTCCAATGGATAGTAAGATACAAAGGTAGAAATGATATTATAATTTAAAAAGTATAATTATTTTATAGATATCATATATAGACTTTAAATCCATATTTATATCCATATGTGAGAGGTGTTTATGGAAAATGAATTGCATCGGTTCGTGAGGTGGTAGTCCTTCATACACACGATCGACAGTTTTGTTTGCCATTTTTTTGAAAAAGGAGATGGATATATATTATTGAAGTTAAAATAATAACATCTTATTATATTTTACATATTGATGCTATTAAATATTCATGGTTGAATAATATTTGAAGGAGGTGGAAGAAGAAATAAAATAAAAATTCTCTGTTAAGAATTATACCTCTTCTTCAAACAACTACTTCATGTTAGCATCAAAAGATTTTTTAGGATGGTTTAATAATGAAAAATATTACTCTAATATGTGTGTATTTAAGTAATTAAGATATTTTGGCATGTATTGTCTAAACCAAAAGGCTCTAGAAGTGTGGAGAGGAGAGGAGAGGGGTGTCCTTTTATAAGAGGGGGAGAGGACACACATGGAATTTTTGAAAAGAATAAAATATACCCAAATTTTACATGCACCAAATGGATCTATAATAGAAAATTAACAAACCTTATATTATATATGGTCTAAATATGTCTATAAAATATAAATTATATAATTTTTTAGGTCATTTTAACCATTATCTTTTAGTTTTACCTCCGGTAAACCCGTTTTAACATTAACAACGGTAATTAATTTTTATAATTTTTCCTATTAATTATGAACAAAATTTATGTTGGAATTATTATATAATATTAATTATTCTGATTCCAAATATGTAATCCATTTTTTTTAAATTCAATTCATAGAAGAGGCAGAATTTAATTTTACGTTAAACCTGCAGACATGAGGAAAAAATAGGCTTCCGAAGGGAAAGTTTTCATAAGTATAAATTTTTTTTATACAACAATTGAATATAAAATTGATTAAAATGATATAAATTGAAATAATAATAATATAATTAAACAAATTTTAATTTTAAACCATTTTAAAATAAAATTAAACTTTGTATATACTTTAAACAAAAAAGAAGTTCTCAATAAAAATCTATATTCTTCACTATTTATCGAAAAATTAATGTTTTTAGAAGATACTCAAACATTCACTCTAATATAATTTTGAAATTTTAATTTCAATAATGGAGTTCATTTTTTGAAAATATTTTCTAAAAATGTAAAAAATATTATTTAAAAATAAGTTTGAAAAACTCACCAAAACCACTTTTTAGAAAAATAATGTTTTTAGGCATAATACCGGATTATTATTATACCATTACTTGAAAAAATTATTAGTTTAATGATAAAACATTTAATTGAATATATAATATATATAATTAACTAAAATAATTCAACATTAATTATAAATTTAATTTATTAAGATAAAAACCACTTTGCACGCATAAAAAAATTTCAAATAAAAATTATTTAACATTCAAATGATTTCTAATTTCATTTACATTACATTTATAACCAATGAATTCATTCTATACATTTATAAACCATATAATTTAAATAATTAATTTATTTCAATTCATACCCATCAATTTAATAACTAAGTTATAACGGTATACCATATTATGGGTTAAAATGTGATGTTATGTGTAACAGAAGCTATCAAGGAAATTAAATTTATTTGAAAAAATATATTTCTTCAAATACTGGGGTGTTTTATTTTACCCCCATTAAAATAATTATCCCAATAAATTCCATTTTTTCAATACAAACAATAGAGGATATTTATGCCTCATCGTATCCTCAAGTTCCCTTGTAGTTTCCCCGAATTGGTGGCTTCACTACAGAACATCGACTAGGTGGGTGGTCTTATTAAATAGTACTTTCTATCTATGATCTAGAATATATATTTCATTCTACTCACAAGATTGATATTTATCATGTGGTATGAAATATCTGTTTAGTATAAGTGATGGGTTAGGAATGTACTTCCTTAGGAGAGATACATGGAACCCATCATGGGCTTGAGAGAGGTTCAATGGAAGAGTCAAATGATAAGATATCATCCCAACCGGATAAATAATCTCGAAGGGGAAAAAATAACTAGGGATTTTTTTCTTTCTTCCTAAATCTCATAGCATTATTACATATATAAATTCATAGAAAATCCTTCTCACCAACATTAAATTCCAAATCACACCGATGATTGTCACTATAACATTTTTGTCGACTCTGAGATATCTTGATGTGTTGTTGAATGGATCTGGCATTATATCATATTTTCTCACCTAGATTAAGTATCAATATATTCCATTCTCCAACATCATCACATCATGTTTTAGTTCAATATTACTTTCCATAGATGGATTCATAAGTTTCCTTCTGAATGCTCGAGTGAAAGGTGTCTTGTATGTAAACTCAACTAGAGGAAGGTATTGATCTCAGCCACCTTTTAAGACTATAAAAATGATCTTATCATATCCTCTAGTATTTTAATGGTTCTCTCATACTCAGAATTTTTATAAGGGTGATATGCCATATTGAATCTCAAATATTTTTCCATAACATACTAAATAATTTACTAGAACTTCGATGTAAACCTTGGATCACGATCATGTACAATAGAATGTGGTACTCCAAGAAACCTTACCACTTTATTCATGTAAATACTCGAAAGATGATTCAAACATAAATATTATTTAATATTAATGTAGTGTTATGACTTTTTAAGGTGATCAACCACAACCCATATAGCATTAAGGCCCTTATATATTTTTAGGAGTCCGGAAAAAAAATCCATGGTGACATGTTCCCATTTCCATTCAGATAATGGTTATAGCATCCCCTTAGACTTATATCTCTTAGCCATAAAAATTTGACATACTAATCACCAATATACCTACTTATAAATATCTCTTTTCATGTTGTCCCACCAAAAATATTCTTTCAGGTATCTATACATCATCTTACTTCTAGGAAGAAATGATAATGGAGAACTATGAGCCTCATCAAAAATTTCATTCTTTAAATATGGTTTTTATAGAACACATACATGGTTTATGAACCTTATCATTCCATCACACTCAAGGTTGAAATTAGGAATATTTCTCACCTTATTTTGTATTTCTATATCTTCCTTTTGAGACTCTTTAATATTTACTTAGATAGATGGTTGAACACTCATTTGAGAAAGATAATATTTCTCCCCTTCCATCAGTATTTCTTGATCCATCCTTTTAAAATCAATAAATATTGTATTTTTTGTAATCCTCAACATAAATAAGCTTGTGTGGTCTTTTAAACTCAAAGCATCATCCACCTTGTTCTCTTTCTTAGGGTGGTAATGTATTAAGAATTCATAATATTTAATCAGTTCCAATAATCTTCTTTGAAACATATTCAACTCTTTCTATGTGAATATATTTTTTAAACTCTTATGATCAATATATATGTCACATATTTCTCCAAAAATACAATTCCTCTATATATTTAATGAAAAAATTTCCATAGCTAAATCAAAATTATGAGATGGTAAATTTCTCTCATGAAACTTCAATTGTCGTGAGGCATAAGCTATCACCATGTCATTATCCGTGAGAACACATCTCAATACATTCCTTGATGAATGTATATAGATTAAAAAACATCTCCTCTATAGGGTAATGGAAGCATAAGTCCTCTAGTTAACCTTCTCTTCAGTTACTTTAAATTTTATTCACAATTATCTATCGAAGGGAACTTGATTTTTTTAAGTTAACCTAGTGAGTAGATTGGATATCCATGTAAACTTTTCTATAAAGAATCAGTAATATCTATCCAAACCAAAAAAACTATGGATCTCATTCACCGTCATTAGTCTAGCCCAAAATTAAATGGCCATCGTCTTTGACGGATCCATAGATATACCCTCTCATGAAAATATATGACCCAAAAATTAAAACTTTTTATCCAAAATTCATATTTGGTAAATTTTTCATACAGATTCTCCATCCTCAGGGTCTATAGAACAATTCTCAAGTGATCTTAATGCTCTTTCTTGATCGTTGAATATATAATAATATCTTCTATAAATAAAACCACAAACTAATCAAGGTAGTATCTAAATACTCTATTCATTAAATTCATAAATATAATAGGTGAATTAGTAAGATAAAATGGAATCACTATATATTCATAGCTCCTGTACCTTGAATGAAATGTTGTATTAGGTATATCATCCTTCTTAACCCTCAATTTATGATATCCATAATGAAGTTTAATCCTGGAAAATTATTGAGTTACATACTGTTGATCAAAAAAGTCATCAATATGGGGTAGAGGATACTTGTTCTTGTTTGTAATCTTGTTCAATTCCTGATAATAAATGCACAGTCACATCGATCCATATTTATTTTTAATAAAAATAATGAGTGCACCCCATGGTGATAAAATTTATTGAATGAATCCATTTTCAAGATTCTCATGGATTTTATTATTTAATTCCTACAACTCAATTGGGTTTATTCTATAGGGAGTATTTGAAATGGGTGTGGTGCCAAGTATGAGTTCTTTTGAGAACTCAGTGTCGTGATTTAGTGTAATACAAGGAAACTCTTCCATAAATACATCAAAAAACTCCCACACAATAGACATTTCATTATGTAGAGTTTCTCCCCAACCATAATATACAAACAAGCCCTTTTCTATAGTAATAAAGTCCCATGAAATGGATGAGATATCTATCAAAAGTTAATATCTATCGTTTCACTGAAATATGATCATAGTTTGTTGTCTAATATAAAATATTACATCCATTACTCAGAATTTGATATGGTATTAATGTATACAAATCTAATCCATTCTTAATATAACATAAAAATAAAACTGGTGGAGAATAAAAATATTTTCAAGAAGTAAATTCCCACAATATTTAAGAGAAGAAAAATCATAGACTTGGGATACAATCATTGTACCATTAAGTGTTATCACTTCTAATTCAACATATAATAATTGGGGTGAAATTTTGATACCCTTATAAAATTATTAAGATATAAAAGAGTGGGTAGATCCATATTAAAATAAGATATTTGTAGTTAAATATTGGATGGTAACTATACATTCGACCATATCATTATCATACCCCCCATTAGAAATAGTGATCACATGAGATTTCTCTATTTCAATGGGCTTAAGAGGTTTCCAATGTTGATCATTGTCATTAAACATCATATTTGTACACTGGTTAGAATATTTCCCATACTCCTTACATTTCAAGCACTGGAGTGTGGGTGTGGAATTCTATAGACATTTCTCTGTATTCACATCATTAGCTAACTTCTTCCCATCACATCAGCATTCTATTGCCTGATAGCCTTCCTTTCTAGACTTAAAACATTTACTAGTCCCATAAAGAAAATTTTATCAATGTTTCCTTTCACAATTTTATTATAAAGGAAGACTCATATTCTACTCTCTATGGTTTTTTGAATTTCCTTTAAATTCCATCTTTCTATTCTTATCAAAACCAAAAGATTTATGGGTTACTCCAATCTCCATTTCCACCATGATATCACATAGAATTATTTCTTCATAGTTACTAATGTATCTTATGGATAACACCATTCAAAGACTCGGCTTTAAGCCAATAGAGAATCTATCAATATTAATTTTAGGTTGGATGATAATACCATATGTATACCTCACAAGTCTTGTAAAATTTTCCTTATAGGTACGAATAGATTCATCATCCTTCTACATTAGATCAAAGAATTTCTATTCCATTTAAGTATGAATAATACAAAGAAATTAATTATTGAAAAATATTTTATAAAAATCATCCCACTCTATAGAGTAAATTTATTCCTTTTACCTTGTATTCTAGATACGATTTCACCATTGATATGCTTCACCTTCCAAATTATAGATAACCAAAATGATTTTTTCATGATCTGAACACTGGATAATGGAAAATATCCTTTTTGTGGTATTTTTCCATTGCTTAAAAAATAGTGGATCTATAGACCCACTAAAATAAGGTGTAAATTTCCTCATGAAGGATCAATAGAACATCGTTCTTAACTTTTCTCATTTGGAAGTTCTGCATGATTCATAGCTTGGGAAAGTTTTGTGAGCATAACAAAAAGATATTTCATTATATCTCTCACAACATGTGATTTATTATGAGTAAAATCATTAAATTTTTCATCAAATCCATGATTAACATGATTCTTTTGAGATCTATCCATCGACTAAAACTAAAAAACCACTGTGTGAGAATAATTAATCATAGTAGAAAAACACAAAGTCATAGAAAATAATTTATAAGATGTATAAATCATGAAACCTTATTTTAATCTATGACACCTCAGGTTTTACCTAGGTCATTCATGGTCATCATTTATTCAAATCCTTTTTTATGGATCATAAATAGTTTGTGAATTTCCAAAATATATACCATGGGAGTGTCAAACTAGGTGTGAAAAAATTCTTGTAATCATGCACCAGGTGGGGATCAAGTCAAAGCCCAATGTTCCCTTTTAATAGATATTACCCCTAGGTAAAATAGTGTTAGATACACTTATACTTATAGTATATAGCCAGAAATCTAATTTCATGGAATCCACTTTCTCTATCCTGGTAATGACCTAAACATTCATGAATAAAATTACACTTATTTTTTTAATTAAATGTATTATGAATATAGAAAACACTTGCCATTTTTTTATTGGGTTTAAATAACCATTAAGTATTATTATCATTGATAATATATCTATTGAATAGTGATCACAAGACTAGTATATATATATATGGTTTTAACAAATCCTTTTGACACATACAAAGGAAGTGAAGGCCTTGACTAGTTGGATTGTTCCCTTTAAATCCCAATTATTGGATCTTTCGAGGGAGATAGCATTTCTAGGAATTACCCTAGACAAATCCCAATCCTAGATCCAAAAAATTATGCATTAGAGAAACCGTTAATGGGAGAAGTTCAAGCTCATCGAGATCACGGCCCAAACCATGTTCACTGAACAGCCCTAAGAAATCCCTGCCATCGCACACCATACTCTTAGGGCATATGCTAGTGTAATAAAGGGTTATGTAACAATAATCTAGAATAATTATTATGTGAATTATTTTTGTATAGAATAAATAATATACATTCATTTTATTATTGATAATTTGTAAATGGTTTTTAAATAACCAATAGTATTTTTAGTTAATATTTAAATTACACATGAGCCTTAGCCCAGTTGGTAAGGACTCCGTAAGTGAATCCAAGAGACCAGGGATCAAATCCAGGTGGAGACATAATTTCTGAGGTACTGTTGTAGTACCATAGAAGGTACTGTAGTAGGACTGTAGCAGTACTGTAGTAGGTACTCGGGCGAGAACTATGCAGTACTATAGCAGTACTGTAGCGGGAACTGTAGCAGCTACTGTATGGCACTGTGGAAGTCGGGAATATGCCCCTGTTTGGGCCTTCAGGCCACCGATTTGGTCCTCGAGTCCTTTAAGGCCTTCAAGCCACCCAGGACTTTGGGTTAGTAAGGCCTTCAGGCCACCTCAAGGCCTTCGGGGCACCTTAAGTGCATATGTAAACCAGACAACCTACAAGGAACAAGCTCTATAAGGAGGAAGAGAAAGGATCTTTCACCACATCAGAAGCTAAATAGATTTTAAGAATGAGAGGGTATGACACCTACCATCGGGACAAGCCTGTCCATGCATAGGAATACCTAGCCAAACATCCATGTGAAGGTGGAGAGCTAATTTAACGATGAAGAAGCTGGGGAGGAGAAGTTCCATATAGTGAGTTTAGGTTGTATGTAATGTTTGAAGCCTACAAGAAATGAATTCCTCTAAGGCCTATGGTCTATGTAATACTTATGCCTACCGGCCTTGTAAGGGTTCCACCTCACCCATTGAAAGGTGGATTATCAAAATCAATAAAAAATGATGGCCTTCGGGCCAATGGATGGATGTTAATATTTAAATTCAATTAAGAAATTTATTTCAATTAATTAATGGACTTTTTAATTAGATAATATTTTAATAAAATATTATTACTAAATTAATTTTTATTAAATATAAATTATAATATAATTTTTATGAATCAAATTGTAATTTTTATTAAGGTTTTGAAAACTATTTTCTGTCAAAACCCATGAATTTTCAATAAATGTCTGTTTTTATTTTAAAAGTGAAAATTATAATTTTTATAAAATTATTTAGATAAAATGAATATTATTTTTGTAATTAGGATATTTAAATTATCCAACGGTGAATTTTTTATAATTTTCTGACATAGTCGAATTTTTGGGAAAAATTAAATACCATTTAAATATATAATGTATTTTATGACATAATAATGACTTAATAGTCATATAATAAAATATTATAAAAGGTTTATTCATCCTATATATGTTTTCACTTTAATATAATGTGATTTTAGATTTTTTTATTAATTTTATGGTTCCTTATTAGACCTTCCAAGACTTATAAAATATTTTAACTTTTTAAAATGATTTCCTTGGGAGTGTGACTCACCTCCACATAAGAAACCATCATATTTTAATAATTTCGTCCATTGGCCTTATAAAATATGGTTTTCCACTCCCCTTTGGAAAAACCATCATAAAAAACCATGGGTTGGTTTGTGGTTTTGAATATTTAGTTATATAGATTCCAAAACCTATGTGAAATATTTTCAGAATTCCCCACTTTTCCTATATAAACCCACCCAAGATCCCATTTATATTCATTAAAAACCATTTGAGCACGTCCATAATCTTACCTCCTCTCTCTATAATACTCAAAATGTTCCCCAACCTCTCAAGAATCCCCTCCTCAAGCTCTTGAATTCACACACATCCAAGTAAGGGATCCTCACTTTCCTTCCTTCCTTATTTATGTCCAAGTTTCCTTATATTGTTATGACCCTTTTATTTTCAATTAAAAATTTTGGGGTATGATTTTTCACCTCCCCAATACTTACCTTTTTATTTTTGAATGATGAGATACCCCTTTTCCTCTCATTAATTCCCCTCATGTACACCCATTACCATGCCGAACTTTCGTAAGGGATTTATCTCTCCTCATTTACATTCAAGAAATTATTTCATATTATGCATCTAAATTCCATTACATATGTTGGGATATTATGTTCTATGACCCCATTACTATAAATTTCATGTATAAATGATTAGAGACCCCTTTCTCTCTCATCAACCCATTTTACGATTTCTATTTGATGTCGTTATGCTGTCGAAGTTACACCAAAATTTCCCATGCCAAAATCATCATGTAAGTGAATACCATACCCATTTATCTATCAAGGATATTCACCTTTATGAACATGTATTTGTTGATGGAGGACTTAAATTTAGTTATTACACGTATCTTATTTATGGAATAAATTATTACATGTAATGAATCCATGTTGTATGATATATGTGGCACACTTATGCATGAAATGAAATGATTAAGAAGGGTGTTCCCTGATAGCGATCTAATGCATTGGGTAAAGTTTAGGATCATGATAATTCATGTGAAATGAGTTTTTACTCATGATAATTCAATTTAAATGAGGGTTTACTCATGTTCCATGTTAAATGATCCATGGCTCATGCTAATATCATATTAAATGTTGTTGCCACATCTTCATGTTATGATAATCATGTTATATCATGCATTTATGTTCATGTTTCTCTTATGCTCCATTGATATGCCTATTGCCTAACATGTATTTTATTCTTCATGTTATGCCTTGTTTAATCCCTTAATGGGATTTATATCTCACCCTTTTTATATGTATGTCCTCAGGTTACCTCATGCAATGATAAGTACGAAGGAATGTTGTGGTCATGTAAAATAAGTTTTCAATAAAGATGTTGTATTTTTATGTCTTAAGTTGTCATGTAATGTTCCTAATTTCCAAATACACTAGATCTAACAATCCTCATAGTTGTATTAAGTGAATTTTTATGTAATAAATCATGATTAAGGGTATAATAAAGAGCAGGGTTTTTATAATCCTTAACCAAAATTCAAGGCAAATTTCCTGCACTTTGACTTATCCTAAGGGATCTGACTAAAGATTTCTCATCATAATTTCTAAAGGTTAACTAAAGCATTATCTGATAACATATATAGTGACCCATGCTTTTCATATATAGATATTACATCTTAATAGATTTATATTCATTACATAATATGAATATTCATGCAATAATCGTATATTTATAGTGAATTTATAAACTTGGATACATAAAAAACTGGTTTATAAGATGACTACATCATCTCCCACTATGTTCTTTATAACTAGAACCCTTATTTTATATATCATACATAATACCTTACTTCATAACCTAGGGAAATGAAACATAATAAAGGGTGAGATCGGATTCACAATAAGGTTAATCAAGGTAGATATTAAAATAATATGAGCATAAGGGTATGAGAACATGAGAATAACATTTGAAAACCATTCCCTCTATATTATAGATCAGAATCATATATCATGGAATAAATCTTGGTAGTTCATAATACATTAATAATAAGGGAATGAAACAATATAATCTATGAGAGAATAACATAATAATAAGACATAAGTTTTTGGTATACATATAAGAAAATAAAATCATTTCCTTAGTATCATGTCTCACTGTGAAAGCTATCACATTGGATTGGGTTCACTCACCAAAACATAATTGTAGTCAATGTTTTATCCAAAGAATATCAGAGTGGAAAAATTCCCTTACTGAACTGGGTTCACTCACCATTATATTCCTATTTATCTCATGATATATCCATATTTACCCAATGTGTTGGAAGAATATACAATTTTGGTCCCACCCATCACATAATGAAAATATTACATATGTTTTCCATAATATTAAAAAAATCATAATATCATAACCCATGAAAATGAAACTAGCATTATAAACATTTCAGTATAGCATAACCCATGAAAATGAAATGGGCTTCATAAACTTGATGAAAAGAAATATGTTTCAAAAACATCATTTCATCATAATCATAAACCATATAGACAAATAATAAGTATTTTATCATTGGATAATAAAATTAATAAATATTAACAAATATCAAACGATGTCATCTGAGATTGAAAATTATTTTAAAAGATTACTTGAAAATTTATTGAGTAAAATATTCTTTCTATTTCGAAATTACTTACTTCAAATCTAAAAAATTCCCAAAAAATAAAGAAAAAAATCTTTAAAAAAATGTGGAAACTTATAATGGATTCTTTAAATAATTTAGTTTTCATGATTGTGGGAAATATGGTTCATGTCATATATGTTAACAAAATGATTTCTTTCACATTTTCAGTAAAAAATAAAAAGTACCTCGTTTTTTGAAAGCTACAAGAATATTCCTTTTATAAAATTTAGTAAAAATTTAAACATTGGTAAAAATTACTTTAAAAAAATAATAGTATAATATTAAAAACATTTCTGAAAACATTTTTATAAAACATAAACATGGAAGATAAAGGATTTTCAACTAAAAAGATAAATAAAGTTGATTTTACTTAAAAACCTTCCTTCAGTATCTTGATTAATTAAATAGAGTAAAATGAAATGAAAACATGTAATTTATAGAAATATATATAAGGAATGAAAATTAATGAGTTTCTCTAGATATATATCATAATATTTCATCATCATAAACTTCATCATAAACAATCTTGATAAACCATAATATTGTAACATAAAACCCTTACCACTTTGAATTGTATGCCTTATGAAATAAATAACCATATATAGATATATATACCCCATAATTTTCATGATTATAATAATAAAATACATTCATGTATAGTATATACACTACACAAAAGAAACAACTGGTTAATATGGCATGTGTCCAACAGAAATAAAAGTGAGACAAAAATATCTTACCTCAAGTCTTGAATTTCTCTGTAAAAGTTATAAATTCATGTATAATAATTATATTTTTATTATAAATATATTATATAACCATAATAACATATATCATACCATATATTAATTACTTATAACTTTTTACCACCTGTTTATTTACAATTATTTATTAAAATCACTGTTTCGGGTGATAACTGCTTCATTTTTCATATATGTTTTGGTTTGGTATTTTTGATCCTTATAATTCAATTATGGTTCCAACATATCCATAATTTAAATAATGATAAAAATATCATATATATTCATTATATAAATATTTATATTTATCCATAAAAATTAGAGATATGAAAATGAATCAGACCATTCATAGAGACGGTAGGTAGTACGTATGCATGAACATTGTTTCTATTTTTCAATGGATGGAAAAAATATATATAAATAAAATTTGAAATTTAGAGAATCATTTTTATATCATAGATATCATTTATATTTATTTAATATATCCTTATTACCATCCATTTCAAAATAAATCAAAAAATGTGTCACATCACTTTGTGGACGCAGTAGTTCACACGTATGCATGAGCGACGTTATCATTTTCCAAAGGATTAGAATATAAGATCATAGATGTAATATTATAATTAAGGAAGTATAATTATTTCATAAATATCATATATATATATATATAAATATTAAATATATCATTATATCCATCTATGATAGTTGGTGATGGAAAATAAATTACATCGGTTTGCAAGGTAGTATTCTTCCATACACATGATTGATGGTTTCATTTCACTTTTAATGGAAGATGATATGGATATAGGTTATCCAAGTTAACATATTAAAATATCATTATATTGGAGTTATTTTTTTTATATCATCATGTTTGAATAATATTTGAAAGAGTTGTAAGAATAAATAAAATAAAAAAAATCGATTAAGGACGATGCCTCTTCTTCAAAAAACCACTTTAGGTTAGCACCAAATGCCTTCTTAAGTGGGTTTCCTAAAAAACCAAGGAATCTAGTATTTGAAGATGGAATTAAGGAATGTTTTGGGAATATATTTTCAAAACCAGAAGGCTCTTGAAGTGTGTATAGAGAGGATAGGGGTTCCCTTTTATAAGTGTGGAGAGGACACGCTTGGAATGTTTTAAAAAGAATAAAATATATGCACATTTTACACACACCAAAAAGCTAAAAATGGACCATTCACAAACCTTAGATGATATAAGGTCACAATATGTCAATAAAATCGAAATTATACATGTTTTAGGTCATTTTAACCCTTATCATTTTAGTTCAACCACCCGTAAACCTGTTTTAACCTTAACTGTGGTAATTAATTTTTACAATTTTTACTATTAATTATGACCAAAAATTAAATTTAAAATATTATATAATATTAATAATATTGATTCAAAATATTTAATCCATTTTAAAAAATTAAATTAAAATAATAGTTGAATTTAATTTAATGTTAACCCGTAGATGCAACAAAAAAGAGGTTTTCCAAAGAGAAAGTTTTTATAAGTATAAAAAGTTTTTAAATGAAAATTGAAACTAAAATTTATTATAATGATATATGTTTAAAAAAATTATAGAAATAATTTTATTTTTAAACCATTTTAATAAAAATTAAAAATTTTAATTACATTAAAGGAAAAGGAAGCTTTCAATAAAAGTCAATATTTTCACTATTCATTGAGAAATTAAGATTTTCAGAAAATTATAAAAATTTAACACTATGTTAATTTTTACATGTTAATTTCAAAAATTAATTTAATATTGTTAAAAATATTTTCTAAAACTATAAAATAATAATTTAAAAATAATTGTTCAAAGCAAGAGGAATCTGTGTTTTAGAAAAATTGAGTTTTTAAGTGTAAAACTAGATTATTATTATCACATACCTTAAAAAAACTAAATAATAAATAGTGATTAATTTAATTTATTAATATAAAAAACACTTTTCATTCATAAAAAACATTTTTTCAAAAAACACTTTCTTTTTCTTTCAAATGATTTCAATTTTCATTTCTAATCAATTGTGAGCCAATGAATTAATTTTATACATGTATAAACCATATAATTTTAATAATTTAGTTATTCATATTAATACCCTACAATTTAATGGATAGGTTATAATGATATATTATATTATGGTTTGTTAAAACTTGGTGTTGCATATAACACATGTTATCGAATAAATTAAATTTATTTAAAAAAAAGATATTTCATAAAATCTCGGGGCGTTACATATCTTCTCATGAGACATAGATATTATCCAATGACTTTTATCACTATCTTGGTGAACCCAACATAACATTTGTATTTATGTGTGTGCCATATATGGAATCAAACATAATGCATAAATATAAATATTACTCATGTAAAGAAATGAGTTGCATTCTCATATCTTATAGTACAAACAGATGGAATATCCCAATGGTTTCTATGGAATCATTTTTAAAAACATTATTGGATGTTCATAGATGAAAAATAAATATGGTAAATGAAAAATTATATCCATGTGTAGTGAATATGTGAAAAATAGTGGATAGGTAACTTTTTAAATCTACCTCTTATGTAGAGTTTTAGGGAATAAGTGTAAAGTGTCTTTAAAAGGGAAAGAGAATATTAATTTCCATAATAGAATAGATGAACTAAAAAGGGTTTTCCATAATAAAATGGGAAATTTTAGAAATTAATTATTGTTTAAAGAGTGATAAATCATAACCCAAAAAAATAGGGTGGTTTGGAGGGATACCTTACCTTATCTTCCACAATCATTTTGCACATGAACCATATGTCCTAAATAATAAAATTAAATTTATTAACTAATTATTTAATTAATAATATTTTCCATATATATTTTATTTACTATAATTATATTTTGTTCCTTTAAAACTATCTAAATGAGATATAATGTTAAATTTCACTGTTCTGGGGGTGTTTGTTTTATGGTTCAAGTGTCGGATCACTTGAGGATAATTATGTAGATTCTTATAAAATAGGAATAAAACTCCAAAAATAAAATGAAATTATATCCATGTACTTATAAAAATTTAAATGGTCCCAAATACCAATATTTCTTCTAATATATGAATGATTAATTTAGTAAATATGTTAATGTTATATGGTTAGTTTATTTTAACTGTTTTACATACCATGAAAAGCTAGTTTTGTTTTATTAAATATTATGGAAATATATTCATTATAGAAAGTAAAAAATAAATAAAATATACATATTTAGTTAATTTTAAATAATTATAATGGATTTTAATCCTTCCATGAAGGCGGTAATGGAAAGTGAAAACTCATAGTGCACAGAGGCGGTGAACTGACATAATATGGGAAATAGTTTTGTTTTTAGAATAAAAGGATAGGAGAAGATGATGGATGGTAGATATTACATTATTAATATAAAAATATAGTTTATATTTTATATAGGATTTTTTATTCCATGTTTTATAAGGTATTTTGGGATAATTAAGAATAAGAAAATAATTTAAAAGAGGTAATTTTAAAATCTTACCTCTTGAATGCCATATCCTTGAAAAACTCATTAAAGCACTTTGAATTGATCTTCTGGTAATACTATAAGTAAAATGACATGGGAGAATAATTGGGAAGAAAATTAGGAAGAAATTTATAAAGATAAAATTCTTAGAAGATGTTAGGAGAAGGGGAGGTGAGGGTTGTATTTATAAAGGGAGGAGATGGATTTTTTTAAATATTATATTCATTAGTTTATTATTTTGGATCAAGACTACTAATAGTGTTCATTATTATCATTTATTATAGTAAACGCTTCATGTGTGTTCAAAATAATGGGGTTTTACATCATCTGTGATTCAAAAATTCATGTTTTTAGCTTATAATGTTAAAAATTATATTTTTTTATTTCACTATTCATAAAAAAATTAAACTATTTTAGAAAAATAAAAAAATTAACCTGACCATTTTTTGACATGTACAATCAAAAAATTTCCATTTAAAAAATAATAATTTTATAAATACGATAAATTTAATTTTTAAATTAAATCCTTATTTATTCAAAAAAATACCAATTTTAATATTATGATCAAATTTTAAACCCATTGAAAAATTACCTATGGCCTCATAAATATAAATTTTAATTTTAATACATCATAATATTAATTTATAAACCCATTTTAGGAGAATAAAATTTCTTTTAAATTATTATATTTTTTATAAAAATGTATATAAAATATATATTGTTTTTGAAAATACAAACACTTATTTATCAATTTTTAAATATTAATTTATAAGTATAATAATATAAATATGACATACTTTCAATATATAGTATGGATAAATATTATTTTACACTTCCATGATTGAGGATACTATTCTAATGGTCAAGTTACTATTCTTAATAGTTAGATTACTATTACAATGGTTAAATTCGTAACAGTTATATGGATTTTGTACTTTTTATAAATACCTTATATTTTCTTAATTCTTTATTCACTTCTATTTTATGTCAATGTTATATATTTTTTCATTTTCAATATAAATATTAGATTACTAATATTTTGTTTTATTTAAACAGTGTTATTCTTGATTTTAGTTAGTCTAGTGGATCAAGAATATCCAAATTTTCATATTTAAGTTCTAATATTTTATATTTTTAATCCCATTCTAATATTTTTAATTATTATGGCCATGTTTTTATATAAATGTAATTTACAAATAATTATAATAAAATTATAATGGTTTTATCATGTGGTGCATGTTCTTTATATAATACTATATTACAATGTATGACACAATTATATAATCAAAGAGGAGATTACATTGATAAAATTCTAGGTCATTATAGTGATGGTCGGTATATTTATCTATAGATCCATAATAACACCATAGATTTATCTTTAGTGGTGGGTGAAAACCTATTGGAAATTGAAATATGAATTGACATCTCTTGTGAATGTGTGGAAAGAGGCTGGGAAATAAGGCCCAAGTTTGATTTATTCCATGAGCTAGTGCTTATGTCATATTTTTAGGTGATGATGGAGAAATTTATGTATATCATTAAGTTAATTTAACCTTAAATCTGTTTTGATGTCAATATGGAATCTTTGTGAAGCTCCCAATGGTGGATTGTGGTGTATGTGGGTTGTTTCCGTATAAAAACTATCAGGAACTCAATTTAAAGGTGGGGAGAAAAAGCGATCCCACTAGGGTGAACTTTGGAAATGAACCATTTCAAGATGAGTGTCATTGGTCCATGGATTCAATACATCCCATTTCATATTTCATAACATTTAAAAGGATGGACTTCAAATTATAAATGGGTTTGGTGTGTGGAATCTTCACAAGACTTTCATAAAGAGGAAATATGTTTTTGTTATGAAATTTATTTGAGATGAGCTAGATCCAATAGCTTTGTTTATAAAATTTGATAATTATTTACTATTCGGTTGTGTATCAAGTTTTATTTGATCTCGGACCTCCTAAGATGAAGGGATTTCTTAGAAGGGTGGATTTTTTTCCACATAGGGTAGTTTTGTTAGTTTCCTAATTTAGAAATTCTAGTTCTTTTATCTTCAGGGATGAAAATTTTTAAATGTGGGGAGGATGTAGCATCCCATGAATATCATGATAAAAACATATTTTAATTATTAGTTTAAGCGTTTTATGACCTTTTTAGATGTGAAATTATAAATTTTCATTTGAATAAGATATTAGAGATCGAAATTTTCCAATCTTCAAAAGTACACCAGTGAATGCTTCAAATTTTAGAACATATCTAGAGATAATTCAACAATCGAGAGATCCCAAATAGCCTCAGCACTTGGAACTAGGAATATGAGGTACCCCAACAACCATAACAAGTTCCTCTTTGTTTTTTCCCACCACCAATTTCACATTCAAGATATTCCTTTCAAACAATGGATATGAAGACAAAAACACAACATGTAAACACATGGAAAATTCAAGCACAAGAATATGCACAATGAACAAGATTATTATGTGGTTTGAACATTTTGTTGAACAAACAAGGGAGAAAATTTGTTTCATTTATTCAATGATACATTCACTTGAGTTATAAGGGAACCAAGTTCTATAACCCTACCCAGAATATTAGAAGAAGATAAACCAACACCTCCAGCTATTGCATCTTTTAGAATTGCTCCTTTTCATCTATCACCATTATAGATATGACCTTCCATATTTTTCCCTTAGGCCTCCAAAACTTTAGTCTGAAATCTTGATGCTATAGAATTCTTGTATGCACCTATATTGGCCCCTTCCAGACCACCTAAGCCTATGTAATCTTGGTGTCAATTTCACCTAATTCAATAGTGGTATGTCCTTACCTAATATTGAAATGTTCATTAAGTCATCAGGTTTTCACCACCATATAATCATATGGGTGACCCACTATTAAAAATTTCAGCCTCTATTTCTATATATCTTTTTTTATGTCATTGGTAATATCTAAGGAATAGTGATTATCACATTTACAATCCACACTAATGACTCTTACAAAAATTTTCTTCTTCCACTAATGTATAAGGGAAGTATTCCATGTATCATCACCAGAGTCTTCTCATAATCCATAAAATTTTAACTTCGCTACACCACTTTAGAAACACTATGATGCATCTTTGAAGTTTCACCTTCCTTTTTCATCACTACTTCCTTCGAAAAATGATTGACTTCTGAGTGAAGGTGTTTAATGGTCCTCTTATTCATTCCCACACTCATTCTTCATTATATTGCACTAATTCCACTAAAATATTTTATATTCAGAATAAGTTCCATTAAAATATAATAAATAACCATGTGATTATTATATTGAAAATATTTTTTTCAACCTTATTATTGCTACATTTTCTAATCATTTGACACTCAGCTACTTTAGGTAAAGTATTACACTAGCTGGAATATAAATATCCCATGGAGAAGGTTTATTGTGTCCATCTGGTTTTCCTAAGTATAAATTTTGGAGACTTATCTTCTCACTCAATGTCTATTCTCATTCTTTTTCCAATGTCCTATAAGTTACCTATTTTTTACCCTTACAGTTCCCACATTGTTATCCTCTATGATTCTTTTGATTATCTAGGTAACCCTGAATAAATTTACTCCTCATTCCTCCAAACCATGATCTACTGATTTCATTCCCATGAAACCACCTTAATGCCTCTATGGAATTATTCCAAAGAAAAATATGCCTTAACTCCAATACAAATTATATTGAGTTCCCATAAATTATCTATTCAATGTACTAGGTATGTAGTTCAAATATTTCTAAATCATGCACTTCTGAAACTCTACCTCCAAGAATCCAGTACTTCTAATAGTATTCTAGTACATAAAACTCCAATGATACCATAATAAAAAAACTCTATATAGAATTTTCAACTTTATAAAAATTTGATATCATCATAAAATGAAATCTCATAAAACATTTCATTCAGTGAAACCAAGGAATGTGTGGTCCTTTAATCCCACTACATCTAGCCTCAATATTGATCCTTTTTAATCCCATTCTTTATTAAAGGTCATTCCATTACTTAGAAAATATTCTGATAATTGTTTCCACAGATTCAAAATCCACTAATGTATACATTTCTCCCTTTTAAGACAATACACACCCTAGACTTGGTTTTCAATTTTACAGATTTATCATGGTCATGGATGACTTCTCCAAAGGCTTTATATATGATAGAAAAAAATTTACCATGATACTAGACCTTGGATAATCTTCAAAATATACTTACTGGAATATAATAGAACATCAAAACCATATGTTTCATCTAGAACCAAAAAAATCTTGAACTGTTGTTTCTGAAACCCACCACTTGAAAATGCCAATAAAGAAGATTTTGATTTAAGACAATACCCATAGATACTTCACAATAATATTGTTAATTAAATATCCATTACACTACACCTTCCAGTGTTCTATGTTGGCCTCCCTAAACTGTAGGAAAACACAGACAACATATCTTTTGAAACTCATTTTTCTTCATGAACTCTCATCCACCAAAACATCTTCTAGTCCACTTCCTTACATCATGATTCTTTCTAACATAGGTTCTGATGCAACCTTGGACTTATTTTATGAGGAAAAAACACCAACATTGTTTTTAAAATTCATCAATGAAGGTACTTTAAATAATTTCTCTTATGATATCACTGGAACTTGGTTATGTTTTAACTCTCCATCTAACCCTTATATTCTCATGATAACCATGCTAAAGAATCTATCTTCTGGTAGGATGATTTTTTTGGTATGACACTATCCTTATGAATTTCTTCTTTTATATCTAGAACTATTTTCCACACTCAACCATAACCATAAAACCCTTAGCATGAGTCTCATTCCTTCTATAATTTCATTTTTCTTTCCAATTCATCATCTTTTTATTGAACTGAGATTGTCCTGAAATCATTTTGATCCATTTTTGGGTGTAACCATTGTATCCTTGAGTATTACAGAACATATATTTAATCCTTTTGAAATATTGATTGATTAGAATCTCAAATTCAATTGTCCATAATCAATATGGACTAGGAAATAACTTGGTATCATGGAAGTAACCCTCTCTCAACTTAGAGATTTTCAAAACCTCAAAAAATGAAATTCACCTAGAGCTACCTTCCAGTCCTAGAATATTGTACTAAACATTATCTTACACCACCTAAAAATGTGATTTCCATTATGTTTTCCACCAAATACCCCTTCTAGGAACATGCATCATGAAACCTAACTACAACCTTCCAAAATAATACATGTGTTCTTATTGATGTGTAATTCTAGTCTACTAACCACCACACTTTTGATAGACTGGCTATCCAATGGAATTTACAAAACCTCTAGGAGTAGCAACACCAGTATCCTTTAATATTTATATATTCTACTCTCAAACTATCAATCCAAACCTTACCCATGAAATGAAATCTTCTAGAAATATTTGAGGTCCCACTGAATCTAGATAACTTAAGAAATCAATACTACTATTGGAAGTATTAAAAAATCTTCCAATAAGTTATAAATTCCACCTTAATGAATAGAACATTCATCCGTAATCATAATGTACATGGATAGTATTTCGAAATAACTAAAATCATTAGTACCATCGTATTATATGCTAGTGAACAGCCTTCCAAAACACAATAATTAAAAACTAGGGGAACCCAAAAATCTTCTAACAAATATCTCCATGTTACCTCAATAATGGAACACACCTCAACACTCAATCCAGTTATGATAACTTCATATATCCCAGAAGCACCATTAGTATCATTTTTATCTTCTGAGTGAAACCTTCTGATCTCTTGATAAATTGATCACTAGATTCTATAAAACCAAGATCAGATAACACTTTTAAAGGATCAATACCATTGATCCATTATAAACTCACTACCATATGTTACATGTTGTAGAATATATATTTTAATGGTTCAATAATCAGATGATCTCTCATGGCCTCAATGTATGAAACTAGGAAGACCAAGCACCCAATCCACCACACTGAGTCTCCCTTCTCTGGTTCCAAATCTCTACTGGTTCACATTAACGATCGCCATTCTTGAAAATAGGCAAGAAAACAAGCATCAATCACGAAAACAAATAAAACATTCAAGAAAAACACAATACATAATAGGATTACATGGTTCAGACATTGTTTCCAAAATCAATAAGAGATTAGTTGCATCTATAATTTATAGAAACATTCACCCAAGTTATAAAGAAAATAATTTATGGAACGCTACCCAGACAACTTAAAGAAGATCAACCAATGCCTCCAACTGTTGAAACTTCTAACACTACTCCTTCTAGTATTTTTCCATTGTTTTTATAACCTTTTGCCTTTAGTCTTTATGCCTTAAGAATTTTGGTGTGATAGATCGATACTTGAACATTACAAGATGCACCCAAGTTAGACCCTTTTATCCCACCTCAGCCTATGTCATATCAATTTCATTTGTACTTACTGCAGTAGTGGTCCAACCTTTACTAATATAGAAAGGTCAATCTAGTCATCATGTTAGCACTTCCCTTGAAAAAATTTGTGTGTCTCACTATTGATGATGGAAACCTGTGTTTCACTATATAATATTCTACTTTGGAGACAAACTTCTATTAAATAATGTATGCAGCCTTTAATATCCATGATGATGACCCATACAAAACTTTTCCTTTTCCACAGACTTATGAGAAATGTATTCCACACATCATCCATGATGTATTATTGTAATACATAACTTATACACTTTCCATCACCACATAAGTAATTTCTTATGTTATCCAAGAAGTTTCCCATTCCTATACAACTTAACTGACTTTTAAGTGAATGCATCAGATGGTCCTCCTCTATATTCACACACTCAGACACTATTGTGTTGCAGTACTCCTACAAAACTATTTTCTATCCAAAAAACATTTATCTAACATCCATTGAACTACCAAGTGAGGATATCATTGAACATATTCCATTTAACTATATTATTGTTTAGTTTTTTGAACATGTACCATTCAGATGCATCTAGTGAATTCTTCCATTATCTTGGATCTGGATGTTTAAAGGAGAAGGTGTGGTGTCTCCATCCATATTTCCCAATCATAATATCTGGAGACTTATCTTTCATAGATTCCAGTAATTGATCAGAAAAAAATTATCACACCAAACCTAATAGATCACCATGAGAAAATTTTATGGCGGTTTTGTTGATATCAGGGTGCTTGTTTACCCCTAGCTATGTTTTAGTGAATCTCCAAAAACTATTGATTTTAAGGGATATTAAACATTAATTATACTAATAAATAATTACATCATTAATGAGAATACTAACATATTATTAATAGAGTGTGTTATGGGAATTATAACACCATAATTGATCCCATAGTGGAAGGTTTAACCTAGGAATGATATAGTTATTGTTCCTATTTTGGGCCTCATGGAAATCCCATTATGGATGTATCATTAAATGAATAAATTAATTATTAAATAGTTAATTAAAGGAATGGTTGACCTAATTAAAACCTATAAATCCATTATTATTATTATTTTTATCTACCATAATAAACATTTTTCATCAATATAATCCCTAGATTGAGAGAGTGGAGAGGGACCGGATCTTAGTGGAACTGACATCAAATCAAGGGAATGAGGTTGTATCCATGAAAACTTAAATGACTGGATCACATGAAAATGATGAATAGGACCACGGAATCAACAAATGTATTGAAAATATTCCATTTTTAAAATAATTTATGGCTTTTTATTTTTAATTTTCTCTATTCTTATGGATTTTTTGGTCATAAACTCTATTCTTTATTTGTGGTTAGCAATTAAATTTTCAAATAGATTTATTTGAATTTAATACTTTTAGATTTATGGTATTACATGTGTTCCTCATCATTGGTAGATCAAAGGATTATTTCCAGTGGATAGATCTTAACACCAGCCACCAATAATTATGTTTATGATTATCCTTCTTTATTTCCCCCCATTCGTCATGCTTTCATCACCATCCTTTTACATGTCCAACGGTTTGATGAATCTTGGCTCAGTTCAATGAATGATAATTATTCAAGTCTTTAAGAAATGGATTTGTTCTTGTAAATGAAGCTTGGGTCATGTGATATCCTAAACAGGTGATGGTGAATCATTGGGATGAGTAGTGACAATATATCATTAAGGTAAGTGACATTTAAAGACACCTAGGGATCATGAAAATATGCTTTTCAGTGTTTTTCATACAAAAAATGACAGATAAAGTATCTCAGAGGTGAGATAGGGCCACTATATTCCAATAATGGTGATTTTAGTGAGATTGGTGGTGAAATAAAAGGTGGAAACGTAATTTTGGGTGGGTTTCAATGTTACATGTTGAAGGTGTTATCACAAAATGTGTAGTTTTAAACTACATGCCATGTATCATCCAAGTAGTGGTGACTAGGGTTTATGGGAGTTAATTATCACCCTCTATATATCCTATGTATACAAATCGCATATCCCTATGCTAACCATGTTAGAATATATAGATATTACATGCTGAAATGGTTGTTTATCCATATACGATGTGTTGGCTAGGACTACACATAGTGTACCCTTTAGTCATACACAACATAGTTTCCTTTAAAGTACATGTTGAGTAAACTAGTTGAAGATACACATCATATACCCTCAATGGGACATTATTTATACCATTTACCATATACAACAATATATGTGGTGGTATACATCTAGTTTCTCTTAGTCCCACATGTACCCTTGTACACATGTCATGTAGGTAGACCTATAAATGATATGTAGTGGGAAGTACATGACCAGGCTTCCCCCATGGAGCTACACACCATGTACCCCCTATAGTTTATTTCATGTACTTGTACAACCTTAGTGTATTTTCATTTAACCTTGCTTGAAACTCAAATTTGGGGATGTGAGTAATCCATCCTAAGTGTTTTCCATATACAACATGATGGTACATGCCTCTATGGTATCAAAGGTGTGATATGAGATGATTCAGGAAGTTTAATCTACTTATCTTAGTAATACCAATGATGGGGCTTGGGTGTGATGATCAAAGAATTCAAGGGTATAGAAATCACCTAGTAATATTTTTATTATAGGTTATGGTTCCCAAGTATAACGGGTAGAGTTAGGAAATACTCTATTCACAAGGCACATGTCCTTTATCGATGGAATTGAAAAATCCCTCATATGAGAATCTATACTTGGTGGGGTATGGGTCCTCCATTAGGGTTGGTTAATCTCTTGACTAGTATTACCTCTTGGAAAGTTTTAGGTTCCCTTACTAAAATTTCTTAGAGGTAAAGTGGTTTGCACATGGTTGGGTAGTTATGATATAATGGGTTAGAACTCCCATGAACAACATTTATTCTTGACAAGGTGTGGGTTCTCTAGTGTGTTTCTAGAATATTAACATGGTAATAATGAATGGTATAGTGTTTTATTTCCTCGAATTATGAATATACCATGGAAAAGGTTGAGTTCAACTTTTTGGTCTTCTAGTAGAAATATAGATGTTATAATGGATGAGCACTTTTAATACTTTAATCTTTGTGACTCCTTAGACACCCCTTGGTTTCCTTTGGGATATGAATTATAGTTGGAAAATTAACTTCATAATTAATGGGAATTTTATTACTCGGATAGTTATTATTTACCTATGAGGTATGATCCATCATGGGTTAGTTATATGATGACTATCAATACTCTATACCCCTAGGAATTCTAGTGGTACCATATATCTAGAATATCTTTTCTTTTTTCTAATTTCCTAGTAGTTCTAGAGTTTTAGATGATTATTTTCATTGTATTTCCTTTAAAAAAATTACTGTTTGACTGAGTATGTTATTGGTCACCCTTGAATGGGATTCATACCTAAACATGTTGTGTCTTCAGATGATATGCAATTTTGGAGGTAGCCTAGGTGGGCAAGGAAAAAGTGTGGCTTGTTCAGATATGATGTTGGATGGTACTTAGTGGAACCATGTGAATTGTGATGGTGGTGGTGACCTTTTCAGTTTGAGGTCGATCTAAGGGTCCTTATAACAAATAGGAGTTATTCCTTATTCAATTTTCATCATTTTCAAGAGACCTTTTCAAATGAATAGTTCATATGGTGTTATTCTATTATAGTGATGTACTTATCATGTGATTCCACATTAATGAATTGTATATAGTTCAGTTATAATACTAAAAAAAATTAGTCTAAAATAATAATAAGATCTATATCTATCTTAACATGCAACACCATGATTTAAATGGATTAAGATACATTATAAAAATATTATAATTTAAATGTGATTATTATTACCTAACCATTGAATTGGAGAGTATAAATATGAGTAACCACATTATGAAATATATGTATAATATTCCTACTCAATAACAATTTATTGATTAATTATTATTAAATAATCACTCACTTTTTAGTGAATCTATTTTATGCTTCAAAAATGAATTTTCATAAATAAATGGTTTTATTATATTTTTGGTGCATGGAAATTATAGTTAATTTATACCAATTTTAGAAATTTTGTTTAATACAATTAACATCATTTTTGAAATCATCATATAAAAATTAACATAGGATGAAATTTTGGGATTTTTTTTGAAATGATGGATTTCTAAGTGAATACTGAAAATACAGATTTTTCAAATACTATCATTTATTTTCATTAAATCAAGTAATTTAAAAGTATTGTTATATGTTGGATTTAGTCTTAAAGAGAAATATGATCCATTTTATTTGTAATAATTTAATTTATTCCATTTAAATAAATAATATTCATGATTTTTATATAAGTTATTTTGTATGCTTAAACAGCATTTTTCAAAAAAAATGTTTTTCATTGGGTTTTACCCATTTGTATTAAAATTAATTTATAACATTTATAGATATTTATTCTTTAAAAATTTATACCATATTTGAAATTGGTAGATTCAAATTTGTTAAATATTTCCCTTTTTATTTTTAGTTAATATGAATAATAATCGCTGTAAATATTTGTCACCTCAATAAGGGTAAAATGGGTAAAATAAGGTTAAAACGATGAGATAAAGTCTCAAAATCAACCCAAAACATTAAATTATTCTATTTAATGATAAATTTGACCATATACATCCAAAAATCATATATATTTCATTTTATTTACATTTTCCCTTGATAATGATATTTACAATATTTTAATTAAATAAAATTCTAAAATGTCACTCTCTTGCTTTTAATTTATTTCATTTATTTTCATAGGGATATGAATATGTTATTAATGGATATAAAAGATTTTTTTGAACATTATAAATATTATTTTATGATTTTAATTTATATTTTGTTTTTATAAATGGTATAATTACATCAAAATCATATACAATGGTGACACGGTTCTTGTACAATGAGTATAAAAATAAAAGTAAATTATATTAAAAACCTAAAAAGTAATATTTTTTTGAAGAATTATTGTTCCAAATTAATTTTATGATTACTAATATTGTATAATTTAATTTTAAAAATATAATATTCTAATGAATATATTATGTTTATGTCTTCAAAGTCAAATTAAATTAATAGTGTCAAAAATGACATTAATGATATTATATGAAAAATAATATTTTATTAAATTATAAAAATATTGAAAGAGGAATATTAGGATAATAAATGGTCAAAAATTTCATTCTTTTTCCATTTATAATACAATTTTTAACTTAAAATTAAAATTATAAACCATTAAGATTTATAATTGTTTTACCGCAGTTAAGGTTACAAATGGTTAATGAGGGTGTTAAACTAAGAGATAAGGGTTAAAATGACCTAAAAACTTGATTACACATATTTTTTAGTATAATTTAGAAATTAACCTTATTAAATTCTAATATGAGTCATTTTTATCGATTTTCCCAAGAAATATACTTTATAATATTTTAAAACATTGAAAATTTTCAAGTGTGCCACTCACCTAAATTATAAAAGTACACCTTGTTCACTCACTTTTTCACACCTATTGAGTCATTTAGCTCCACAAAACCCAAAAATATCTATCCCAAAAATTCTTAAAAACATTATGTAGGTTTTAGTTTTCCCAAAAGACCAAACCTATGGTCTTTAAGAAGATATCCAAATGAAGTTTCTCTAAGATAGGGTAATCGTCTAAACCAAGAAATTTATTTTTTACTTCTTCTTTTACCAACTTATATTATATCCTAAAAGATAAAATATAATAACCTAATTATCTAAAATATACTGATATTTTATTATGTTTATGGAATAATATGTATCCATCTCCTTCCCCATCAAATTGGAAACAAAATCATCGCTCGTGTGTGCGGAAAAATACCACCTCGTGAATCGATGTAATTTGTTTTCCATCACCGCATCATATGGATAGAAATAATGAAATAAATATTGAATATATATGATAATCATTACATAATATTGAATCTTTAAATTTAATATATCATCTACTTCCTTACCCTTTAACCCATTGCAAAATGATAATGTCACTCTTGCGTGTGTATTGCTTACTGCCTCCATGAAGCGATTAGATTCATTTTTCATGACCACCATTTTAAAATGATTATAAAAATATATCTAATCAATAAATACCATATTTATAACATTAATATCATTAAATATATTATGAAACAATAACCTATGAAAAATTATTGTAGCATCCATGATAAAAAATACATGAGAAAACTATGTAGTTAACACATGAAACAATGATCAATAATGAATGATTATAGACAAACGAGTGATAAAATGTTATAAGTGGATCAAATATGATATCATAAATATTAATATTGTTATATTTTAAATTAATAATAATTTTTACAACATTATATAGTATGTTAAATTTTATTTAAAAAAGTGTAAATGTAAGGTAAGGGGTTCCTTAAATCAATTTCCTTCCATTGGGTTATAACACTTATTCATGGATTCTATTATGTCAAGGTTATGTGTAAAATAAAATTTTATTATTTTATATTTTATTTACACTTATCTTGTTTTTATTTATCAATTAAATTACTAGTTCTCATTTCACTGATAAGATCTTTTTAAAGTTTTTTTTATTAATTTCCACTTCATTGAGACATATTTGGTATTATAAACCTATTTAATTTTATGTGATGTATATACTGAAACTTGATGTAATTTAAATGAATATATATTTATTAATTATGATTAAAGTTTCAATTTATTTTTACCCTTTAAAAGGGTTTCCATTTAAAATTTACCGAAGTAGTAAGAATTTATTTTACAATCTCATTTTTTTAGGATTTTTTATATTTTTCATTATAGGAATCTTATAATCTATCCTTTATAAACATAATATATTTTATTGTCCTCATTAATGTTATGGATTTTCATTGTTTTATTCAAACCTTTCATATCTTTTTCACATGAATCAAACAAATAATGTTTTAAAATAAAATCCATTCTTATTTCTCTTTTTGATCGGGTATATTTTTTTCCATGTATTTATTTTTCAAAATTGTATTAAAAGGTATTTTTTAATAAATAAAATGATTTATTAATGACACTTTATGTTATAATTTATTTTTTAAAAAAATTTAAATAAATATTTCTAATTTTCTCTTAAGGTTTTATTTTTAAATTTTTTTACAAAAAATTAAAAGGAATATCTCTTTTTAATGTATTCAGCATTAACAAACATTCCCACCACTATAACCATTTTATTATATTTAACTTATTATATATGTTTTAAATGGTTTTAAAAATAATAATATTTAATTAAAACTTTTTTTAATATTTTTCAACCATTTTATTTTATTCTCTAAAAGACATGGATTTATTAAAAAAACCTATATATCTAATGAATTGATGGCCATGTTTTATCTCTTACTAATTTTTTCTTTATTAAATTTCACTTGAAAATTTCACTTTACTGTGATAATATTTCATTGGACATTATATTTATCTTAAATTTTCATATTCTTTTTATCATGTATATACTTATTTCTAAAACCATATACCATTTATACATATGGTGTTTTACTATGAAATGCTTTTGATTGGATGAGGAAATTTTGATTTTTTTTATTGGATGAGGAAATCTTGATATTTTTTTATCCTTTACTCAATAAAAAAAAATTTTGATGAAGTATATTATTTATTAATTAAATTGATCATTAAATATATTAGGAATTAATTGGACATTAAATGATTGGTGGTTCTTAGAATTACATATCCCCTTGATGCATCGATGAGTCTTGTGATACAAACAAATTTATTTTCCTCATTAAAAGGGTTTTTGGTGTATACCTAGTCATAGTTTAAATTTTCTTATAATAAGGCCTTTGTGGTAAAGATATCATGATGTATGAGATCATAACATCAAAAATTATGCATTTTCTTCATTGAGATTTCAATTTTTATTATCCGTGATATTATTTCATTGATATTATCCATGGGTGCATTCATGCTCGAGTTATTGATTAAATGGAATGTGTTTTCATTTATTTTCCTTTCCATATTTATTATTGTTTATTTAATCATTATTTCTTCCATTTTACATAACCATTACTGATCATTTTAGATCACCCTTATTTTTTCCCTTTCCTCGGGAAATGAAGAATTAATCTTTGAATGAGTTCAAGGACATAAAATATTTACTTTAACTATGTTTTTATATTGTATTACCAATGTAAAATTGGAAGCATGTTTGTAATCAGTTATTTAACACTAATAAACTGATCAATCCCTGGTAATGTGATCCCTTGTATCTTATTACAATTTAATAAAGTATACACCAACTCTAGTTTACTAGATTTAGGTTTATAATAGTTGGTATGAGATAATATTTTTGGAAACCTTGGGAACTATATTTTAGAAAAAAAATATATAAAGGAACGTAACCCTATCATAGACTTTGAGGATAAGTTTAAGTATAGGATAGCATCCTAAATTTTTGGTAATTTATAGATTTTGTGGTTTTCCTTGAAAAAATCTCAATCTGGATACCAAAAATGGATGTGGTTTTAGTACAAATGAATCTAGGGTTAATAACCCCAAAAAAGAGTAGGTCAAATATATCTCATCCATCATTTAGTGCATGGTGAGTGTACCCTTACTGTGGAATTGGTTTGAAACTCCTAATAAATATGCTTGGGTTTACTAATATTTTATTTATGAACCATTATAAATGATTTGGATAGATTATAACCATGAATAACCTATATTAAACATAAGGTTTCTTATATTGAAGTGAAAGTATCATGATTTAGGAATTATATAAATTATTTTATTGATTATGTGGTTTACCACTATTATTATTTTTTCTCATACTATGCCTTTTGGTTTTAGTCAATGGTTAAAACTAGAAGTAATTCAGTTAATGATGAATGTGATGGATAATTCAATCATTTTCCTCTAGAGAAAACCAATGAAATGGGATATGTAAGGAAAAACCTTTTGATTATATATTCACATCTAACAATAGAAAATGGATATTCATGAATACCATTAAGGTAATAAGACTCTATTTCTTACATGTCAAGTATGTGGGAATAATCAATTAGGGAAATTCCTTAGAGGAACAAGAAGCCATTTTATGTGTAGAAAATAGGGGCATATAGTGATTAATTATTGAGGAAAAATGAAGATTTTTATGGAGGGGTATGAATTTTATCCTAAGGTACCATTTATAGTTCAATGTATTATGTGTGGGTAATATGGTAATTATCATACTAAATTCACTAATCTAAGGATTAACTCCTAGACCAATGAAGGATCTATGAAATAACAATCATTAAAGTGAAAGTAATAAAGTGTTTATGTATTGGGATTTGAGAATTATGTTGTATAAGAGTTATTCAAATGGTATTCTGGTTAAAAAAATCTCCAATCATATATGTATTGTTCCATTTCATATTTTCTTTAATAATTTGAAAACATATGTTGAATGGTACCAATAACCAATAAAAGTGGTTTAGTGGTAAGGTGATATTTTTTTGAACACTTTATTAAGGGAAAGATAAGCCCTAATATGTGGTTATTGTTTAATTAATAATGATTAGTTTTTTTAAATATATTATTGAAATTGATGAAGTAAATGTGATTGTATTAGTAACCTTAAATTTGATTTTTTATTTCGTGATAAAGTAATTTAGGTCATCTTTAACGAATTTTATAGCATTTTTTGATTTATGGAATATATTTAATAGTCCGTGTTTTTATTTTAGGAATATGGATTGTGTAAATATTTAAATCATGTATCTTTTTATTGAGGTTTTATAGCGATTAGGGTTATTGGTATGTTTTTAGAGAATATATGATCAAGTTATTCACATGCTTGGTATGTGACATTATGAGCTACTTTATATTGTAAGGGGATAAATGTTTGATCAAATATTATGTATTTTTGGGTTTTGAATATGTTTATACATATTTTGGATGATTCTTATGGATAACTATTTATGGAATGTATTAAATTTAACTTTAGGGGCTATTGTTAAGGTTTTACATATTAATGTAATATATTTATCCATATTGTTTAACTTGTGAAAACAATTTTGGTTTTGTTAAATAATTAGATAAAAAAGGAATGAATTTTCATTATTTTATGGATCTTAATATCCATGAAATTTTAATTTTAGTGTCTTGGACATGAAAAAAATTAACATGAATATTCATTTCTTAGAATTAGTTATGAAGTGGAAATTCATCAAAGAAAAAGAAAAGGACGAAATTATACTTAAAAAAAAGAAATAAATCAAGTAAGTACATTTTATAATGTTTTCTATCTTGATAGTGAAAGAATATATCAAATTTAGGACATTATATTGTAATAGAAATGATATCCTTTTATATTCATTTTTGTGGAATTGATGTCACTTTCACCCATCACTGGTTTATATTTTTGTCTTCATTAACTTTATAACAATGAAGTTCTTGATCACCCTCTATTAGTCATTGGATAGTTGTTTTCTCATTCATGTATATATTTTAACTTCCCACAAATGTTTTTATTTTTTGGGAACCCAATTACGTGTCATTTTAAGAAAATTTTATCCTTCCCCCTTTGCTTTTTTAAAATAAGTTTCATTATCCCTCTGTATAATTTGTCATTTTAATAATGTTATTTTCAAATATTGAACATCTAATGACCAAGATAAAATTTATATGGTGAAATTTATTTAATGGGGAGACTTTTACACCACAAAAAATTAGTTAAAATAATAATATTCTTGATATCTTTCTTAACATGCAACACCAATCTTTAAGCAGATTAAGATATATTATAAAAAATATTATTATTTAAATGTGAAAATTATAATAAATCCATTGAATTGGTGGGTATGAATATGAGTAACAAAATTATGAAATATATATATATATATATGTATATAATAGTCCTAATGAATAAAAATTTAATGATTAATTCTAAGGAAATAATCTCTCAATTATTAATGAAGTTATTTTATGCTTTAGAAATGCATTTTCTTCAAAAATGATTTTATTTTATTTTGTGTATATAAATTATAGATAATTTCTAAAACTTTTAGAAATTTTATTATATAAAATTAAAATAAATTTAATTCATAATATCATAAATAAATTAGGGTGAATTTTTTGGGTTTTTCTAAAATGGTTAATTTTTCAGTGAATAGTGAATAATACAAATTTTTAAAATACTCTCATTTATTTTCATTAAATAAAGTAATTTAGAAGTGAAATTATATTTTATATTTGGTATTAATGTTTCATATGATAAATTTTATTTTGAATAATATAATTAATTCCATTTAAATCATAAATATTCATGATTTTTATATAAGTTAATTTTTATGCTTAATAACGCATTTTTTTCCAAAAAACTGTTTTTTGTTGCATTTTACGCATTTATATTAAAAATTAATAACTCAAACTTATATATATTGAATATTAAAAAATTGATACCATATTTGGAATCTGTATTTGTAATTTTTTAAATATTACCCTTTATTTTTCAACATTATGAATAGTGATTTTGGTAAATATTTGTCACCATAGTAAGGGTCAAATAGGTAAAACATGATTAAAACTATGATACAATGTTTTAAAATAAACCCAAAACAATATCCTATTTCATTTTATTGGATAAATTCAACCATATCTATCCCAAATTAGAATATATGTAATTTTGGTGTCATTTTCCCTTGATAATGACTTTAATATTATTTTAAGTAAAGAAAATTAAAAAATGTCACTCTCTTGCTTTTAATTTCATTTATATGTTCACATAGGGATAATAATATGTTATGAATGAATATAAAAAATTTATTTTTAACATGATTAATTTATTTTTTATGATTTTAATTTATTTTTAATTTTTATAAATGGTATAATAACATTAAAAGCTAATACAACGCAGACACAGTGCTTATGCAAATAGTGGAAAATTTATAGTAGATAATTTTTAAAAACATAAAAAGTAATATTTTATTGGATTAATTATGGTGTAATAATAATTTTAAGGTTAATAAAAATTTATACTTTACATTTAATGAGTTTATATTCAAATTTATTTGTTATCATGATGTATTTAAAGTTAAATTAAATGAATGGTATCAAAAATTATATTAATGATATTTTATGAAAAATAATATTTTATTAAATTATAAAAACCTTGAATGAGGAAAATTAAGATGATAAATGGTCTAAAATTTAATTTGTTTTCTATTTATGGGAAAAAAATTACCTTATAATTATAATTATAACAGTTCTAGATTGAAAAACATATTACTGTGGTTAAGGTTAAAAATGGTTAATGAAGGAGTTAAACCAAAATATAATGGTTCAAATGACCTAAAAAATTGATTAAATCTAGTTTATTAGTTATATTTATACTTTACACATATATAATTAGAATATGATTCATTTTGGATCCTTCTTTTCTAGAAAGTGACTTAATAATATTTAAAACTTTTAATAATTTCAAGTGTGCCACTCACCTCAATTATAAAAAGGCACCTCCTACACTCACTTATTTTCACCTACTGATCCATTTATCTCTACCAAAAACTAACTAAATATATCCCCCAACATCCTTATAAAAATTCTATAGGTATTTTTATTCCCAAAATACAAACCCTAAGGTCCTTAAGAAGATATCCAAAGGAGGTTTCTCCAATATAGGGTAATCGACTTAACAAAGCACTTTCTTTTTTTTACTTATTATTTTACCACCTTAAATTATTTTCTAAAAAAAGATAATAAAAAATTTATATACCATATAATTATAATCTATTATGTTGATGTAATAATATTTATATATCTCCTTCCCCATAAAATGGGAAAAAACCATCACTTCTGTGTATGGTGGACAATCACTACTGGAAATTCGGGCTATAGCCATGGTTCTAAACTCTTTCTATATGCCCTCAAACCGTGGCTATAGGTAATAGCCACGGTTCCTCAAACCATGGCTATGTTTGGCATGGTTATAGGCCTAGACCTATAGCCACGGTTCCAAACCGTGGCTTTAAATCTATAGCCATGGTTCAAACCGTGGCTTTAGGTATACAGCCACGGTTCAAACCGTGGCTGTATACCTATAGCCACGGTTGCAACCTTGGCTGTACTAAAGGTTGGATAGAATATATTTCCATGGTATAAAACAGTGGCATTATGTCTATAGCCATGCTTAAAAATTGTGGCAATAAACCAATAGCCACGGTTTAGAACCGTGGCTATAGGGTGTCCAAATCCATAAAAAAATACCCCCTAGACACCCCCCTGGACACCCCCTAGACACACCCTAGACACCCCCTAGACACCCCCTGGACACCCCCTGGACACACCCGGGACACCCCCTAGACACACCCTGGACAGACCCTGGACACCCCTGGACACCTCCTGGACACACCCTGGACACCCCCCAGACACCTCCTGCAGACCCCCCCCCCCCCCCTGCCCTCCTCCCAACTGCCTTGCAGACCCCCCCCCCCCCCCCCTGCAGCATCCCCCCCTTCCCCAGCACCCCCCCCCCCCCCACACACACCTGCACACCCCCTCCCTGCCTCCCACAAAATTTAGTTCAGTTAGCATGCTTTCAATACAAATGAAACCTACTAAATTAACTGTAAAAGTAGTTTAATTCATAAATTTTTCTTATGCTCAATTCATGATTACAATAAATCTTTATTTTTATAGTAATCCAACTAAAATATACAGATTGTTTTTAACTTCTAAATATTCAGTTCATGAGGAAATATGAACTCATAATTATACTACATGATATAGAACTAAAATTTAAGAATGATATGTAAGTAAGTTAGTCTAAACCCCGGGACACCCCCCACCTGCACACACCCCTTGGACACCCCCTAAACCCTGGGACACCCCTTGGACACCCCCTGGAACCCACCCCAGGACAGACCCCCCCCCCCCCAGACCGTGGACACCCCTGCCAGTCTGCCCCCCCCAGAACCTTCCCCCCCAGAACCTGGACACCTCTCCAGACCATGGACACCCCCCCCCAAAACCTGCCCCCCCAAACACAGACCCCCCCCCCCACCTGCACACCCCCTCACTAGGCAGACCCCTTATAGCTCCTCCCTTCCCCCTTGGACAGACCCCCCTAGAACATCCCCCACCCATTTACACACCACCACTCTCCCCTCTGGATAGAACCCCTTAGAACCCCCCCTTGACACCCCTGGACACCCACCTTGACACCCCCTGCACCCCCAGTACCACCTGCACCCAGCCCCCCCCCCCCCCCACCATCCCCCCTGCACCCAGCCCTATATCCACCCTCCACCCCCTACACCCAGCCCCCTCACTACCCCTTGCACCCAGGTCCCCCTCCCCCCCACTACACCCCCACTATCAACCCCCACCCGCACCCCCACTGCCCCCCTGCACCCAGGCCCCCACCCCCCCCCAGCCCCCACCCCCATTCCCCCCCCCCCATCCCCCCGCATCCCCCCTTCACCCAGCCCTATATCCAGCCCCCCCCCCCTACACCCAGCAGCCACCTCACTACCCCTTGAACCTAGGTCCCCCTCCCCTCACTGCACCCCCACTGCCCCCCCTGCACCAAGGCCCCCACCCCCCCCCCCCCCCCCCCATCCCCCCTGCACCCAGCCCTATATCCAGCCCCCACCCCCTACACCCAGCCCCCTCACTACCCCTTGCACCCAGGACCCCCTCCCCCCCACTCCACCCCCACTATCCACCCCCACCCATTCCCCCACTGCCCCATGTACCCAGGCCCCCAGCCCCACCCCCATCCCCCCTGCACCCAGCCCTATATCTACCCTCACCCCCCTACACCCAGCCCCCTCACTACACCTTGCACCCAGGTCCCCCTCCCCCCCACTGCACCCCCACTATCCACCCCCACCGGCACCCCCACTCCCCCCTGCACCCAGGCCCCCAACACACACCCCTACACCAGTCCCCCCTGCCCCAGCACCCCCTACCCCCCCCCCCACCTGCACACCCCCTCCCTGCCCCCTGCCCCCCACCTGCCCCCCCCCCCCCCCCACCTACACACACCCCTCCCCCTTCCCCAGCACACCCCCTACCCTCCCCCCTACACACCCCCTCCTTGCCCCCCCATCTGCACACCCCCCTGCCCGGACACCCTCCCCCCTGCCTGGACACCCCCCCTACCTGGACACCCCCCCAGACCCTGGACACCCCAGGACAGACCCCCCCCCCCACTAGACCCCCCCCCCCCACTGGACCCCCTAGACACCCCATGGACAGACCCCCCCCCCCCCCCCATTGGACCGCCTAGACACCCATGCCACTTTATATTTGAATGTTTATTGATCAATGAAGTTTGTGGAAGATATTTGAAGAAGAATGGGAGACTTGGAGGTGCATTAAGAAGCACAAAATATCATTTTTTTTATACAGAGCATAAGCATAAACATATGTTATGTCATACATTTCAGTTCACAGAACCTAAGTTTGTAGACCACGGAGAACAACACAGAATATACATTTATTGGCACATATTATTTGCGAAATAGGTGGAAGGAATACAAGTTGAAGATGTATAGAAGGTGTGCTAAAGGTTAATAGAAACAGAGGACACGAAATTTGTTAGGAATAAAATTGAGAGAGGAGAAAAACAAGAAGGTACAATGGTAAATTTCTGTATTGAGAGCAAGCAGTACAAAGAGAGAGAGAGTTACAGTTTGGGGGAGAACAGGAAGAAGTGGAATAACCATTCGCCGAGTCCTTGCATAATCTGTTGAAGGACCATTCGCCGAGTACTTGCATAATCTGTTGGAGTCCAAAAAAGAATACCAGCAATAGACACCACTACTGGACACCCCTCCCCCTGGACCACCACCCCTAGACACCCCTGGACCACCCCCCTGGACACCCCTCCCCCATGCTGGACACCCCACCCCCCTGCCTGGACAGCCCCTCCCCCTGCTGGACACCCCTCCCCCTGCTGGACACCCCTACCCCCTGCCCCCACTACTACAACCTGGGCCTTTATCAGAGCTAAAAACTGGCATTAACAATGCTAGAAAAGAGTTGTTAATGCCGGCGTAGATAAAGGGGGGGTCCCCTTTATCAACGCTTCTTTTAGCACTGATAAAGGTCTCCTATATCGGCGCTTGACGGAGCACTGATAAAGGGTTCCTTTATCAGTGCTCCTCTAGCGCTGTTAAAGGTGTCCTTTATCAGTGCTAAAAAAGCACTGATAAAGGCCACATCGCCTGCACCAAAAAAACAGTACCTGCACACCTGAATACCTGCACAAAGTAGCACATGCACACCTGCACACCATAGCACCTGCACCCAATATTTTGACCGAAAACGGTATATACATTTACTTAAAATCATGAATACAAAAAAATGCATTGTTATATACATTTCAAACATTTTTTTACATGGTTAAATTTAAAATTATTCAACAACTGTTATAAACATTCATATTTCATCCTTTGATATCTGTGATCCGCTCTCGGTGGTATTTGTTGCCGAACAAAGCATCCGAACTCAAGGAAAAAAATTCAACTATATAAGAAAAAAAATATTATGTTAGTAATGCAATAATGAAAGAAATTAAAACAGTAATATGAAATAATACATTAATATAGAAATGTGAAACTAAAATATGAAATTTTAAACTCAAAAGTTTTCATTTTCATAATAATGAAATGGAATAATGTAAAATCAATATGTTTGGCGTATGTCATTGGTGTTGTTTTCCAAAGTCTAACTCAATTTGAAACTAATATCAGACTCTTTTAGTCATACCGGTCATGTCGTGCGTCGGATTGAGGTCTGGTCGATTCGTACACGTCACAAATGACTTGTGGATTGTTGTTCTAAAGTATCAAAACAATCCGAACGTGTTTTCTCAGTTTGGCGTATGTCATTGGTGTTGTTTTCCAAAGTTTATCTCAATTTGAAACTGATATCAGACACTTTTATCCATACCAATCACACCATGCGTCGGATTGAGGTGCGGTCGATTCGTACACATCACAAATGACTCGCGGATCGTTGTCCTAAAGTATCAAAACAATCCGAATGTGTTTGCTCGGTTTGGTGTATGTCATTGATGTTGTTTTCAAAAGTTTATCTCAATTTGAAACTGATATCAGACACTTTTAGCCATACTGGTCACGTCGTGCGTTGGATTGAGGTGCGTTCAATTCGTACACGTCAAAAATGACTTGTGGATCGTTGTCCTAAAGTATAAAAACAATCCGAACGCATTTTCTCGGTTTTCTGTATGTCATTGGTGTTGTTTTCCAAAGTCTATCTCAATTTGAAACTAATATCAGACACTTTTAGCCATACCGGTCACACCGTACGTCGGATTGAGGTGCGGTCATTTCGTTCACGTCACAAATGACTCGTGGATCGTTGTCCTAAAGTATCAAAACAATCCAAACGCGTTTGCTCGGTTTGGCGTATGTCATTGGTGTTGTTTTCCAAATTTTATCTCAATTTGAAACTGATATCAGACACTTTTAGCCATACCGGTCACGTCGTGCATCGGATTGAGGTGCGGCCGATTCGTACACGTCAAAAATGACTCGTGGATCGTTGTCCTAAAATATCAAAACAATCCGAACGCGTTTTCTCGGTTTGGCGTATGTCATTGGTGTTGTTTTCCAAAGTTTATCTCAATTTGAAACTGATATCAGACACTTTTAGCCATACCGGTCACACCGTGCATCGGATTGAGGTGAGGTCAATTCGTACACGTCAAAAATGACTCGTGGATCGTTTTCCTAAAGTATCAAAACCATCCGAATGCGTTTGCTCAGTTTGGCGTATGTCATTGGTGTTGTTTTCCAAAGTTTATCTCAATTTGAAACTGATATCAAACACTTTTAGCCATACCGGTCACACCATGCGTCGGATTGAGGTGCGGTCAATTCGTACACATCACAAATGACTCGTGGATTGTTGTCCTAAAGTATCAAAAAACTCCGAACGTGTTTTCTCGGTTTGGTGTATGTCATTGGTGTTGTTTTCCAAAGTTTATCTCAATTTGAAACTGATATCAGACACTTTTATCCATACCGGTCACACTGTGCATTGGATTGAGGTGCGGTCGATTCCTACACGTCAAAAATGACTCGTGGATCGTTCTCCTAAAGTATCAAAACAATCCGAATGTGTTTTCTCAGTTTTCCGTATGTCATTGGTGTTGTTTTCCAAAGTTTATCTCAATTTGAAAATGATATTAGACACTTTTAGCCATACCGGTCACACCGTGCATCATATTGAGGTGCAGTCAATTTTTACACGTCAGAAATGACTCGTGGATCGTTGTACTAAAGTATCAAAACAATCCGAATGCGTTTGATCGGTTTGGCGTATGTCATTGGTGTTGTTTTCCAAAGTTTATCTCAATTTGAAACTGATATCAGACAATTTTAGCCATACCGGTCACACCGTCCGTCTGATTGAGGTGCGGTTAATTCGTACACGTCACAAATGACTTGTGGATCGTTTTCCAAATGTATCAAAACAATCTGAACACGTTTTCTCAGTTTGGCATATGTCATTGGTGTTGTTTTCCAATGTTTATCTCAATTTGAAATTGATATCAGACACTTTTAGCCATACCGGTCACGCCGTGCATCGGATTGAGGTGAGGTTGATTTTTACACGTCACAAATGACTCATGGATCGTTGTCCTAAAGTATCAAAACAATCCGAACGCGTTTTCTCGATTTGGAATATGTCATTGGTGTTGTTTTCCAAAGTTTATCTCAATTTGAAACTGATATCAGACACTTTTAGCCATACCGGTCACACCGTGCATCGGATTGAGGTGCGGTCAATTTGTACATCTCACAAATGACTCTTGGATCATTTTCCTAAAGTATCAAAACAATCCAAACGTGTTTTCTCGGTTTGTCGTATGTCATTGGTGTTGTTTTCCAAAGTTTATGTCATTTTCAAACTAAGTAGTAGGAATTCACTAATCTAAGGATATGAATCAAACGAAAATGAGATCATAGATTCTCAATAAGTGTAAAGGGAGATATCAATGACCATATAAAGATAACATAAGTATTAGGAATTCACCTTCATTTTCCTATTTGTTTACATTCTTCCATCAGGTACGATGCCCATTCGTTTCTAAAGACATTTATATTATCTTCTGAATAGGAGTTTTTGTGACAGTCATATTAGTAATGAAAAAATATAAATACACAAAGTATTGATAATTATTTTAAATAAAGTAGTAATTATTTTCAAAAATACCTTTTCAGGGATGCTAGTTTGTCCATGAAATACAATCTCTTTCATAAATTTACAAACATAATAACCGTAGTTCTTGTCATTTGTTTGTTTCGGACACTGCATAAACATCGAGAAAAATAAGTAATTTGTTTTGATATGTATTTGCATAGTGAAATATAATTATATATACCCAGATACTTCTCCATTTGTAGATCTTGTGGGCATTGTTGTCCTTACGCCCTGGATTCATTCCATCCTTTAGACGATATTCATACACCGCCCTATCATAACAAAATCCTCATTAAAAGATAATATAAATTATATAACTATATATTTAGTTCTAAAATGTTGGATCTAGTGTATTAAAAATTGACAATCGCCATCATCTACGGTCGGTTAGTTGGATATCCATGCAGTGAATCCAGAAAATAAATCTTTGGAGTATCCAAATTGACTGCAATGAGCATCCAATGTTCCCTAAAAGCACAAAAATAAATAAGTACTGATAGAAATAAAAATATAATTGATATGATTAAAATGTAGAGTTTTACCCTTACATCGTTGGTATTAAAAAGATCCTGTCAGTCGTAATTCTTCTTTGAAACGTTCTGAGCAGATTTGACATCAATTCAGCCTGAAAATTATAATCTATTTCTGTTCGTTGTGTAGAAATGGTGTGAGGACTAACGAGTCCAAATTTGTATTCATGGGAAAATCCATTAAATTGTTTTTCAAATATACGCCTGTGAAAAGTATGATATGTATTTATCCATAATTATCAAAGTATATCAGCTTCTGTAAAATCAAATCATTAAAACATACCTCATGTATACATTTATAACTGAGGCGCCTAGCCAGTCGTATGTGATGATCTCAGAAACAGCGTCTGCACTAACAAAATCTATTGTTTCCTCTTCGTACATATATTTTTCACAAACAATTGTATGACTCTTTCCTTCTTTAATTTTCGTATCCACATGAGCTTGCAATGATATTAAATGTGGATATAGAATGGGCGGGGTGAACGCGCTCTTAGTAGATCGTTTTGATCTGTTGGTTGATCCAATTTTGGAGCCGCTCTTTTGTTTTAGCTTCTCCATTTTATCCTTCTGTAATAACATTCATTAGTTCAGACATTTTCTAATTTAATGTTAAATATCTTCTTGAAAAATGAACTGGAAATGAATACCTCCTGCTCGACATGTTTTTTTTACAAGATTCGACGGCCATGCAACGAATGTTCCAATAGCTTTTTCCACCGTATGAATGGTGTCATCGTCATTTGGCACAGGTAGCTCGGCGCTCGGCTCATGAGATACATTAATCGACACTTTGACATGACCGGTTGGAAGTGTTCTGGAGTGTAGCATGTCATTCTGCATATTGAACACTGTAGCCCTCGCTACAAGGCGATGGGTGGGAGTTGACAGATATAAATCACAGTCATTTTCACCCTGCAGAATATCATTACATGAAAGGTATCAGTGTCTGTGATTCACATCTCACAAAAATGAATATTATAAAATTGATTACCTCGGTTAAGTCAGGTATTTGAGGGGAATGGCTCGCCTCAAAGCTGGTGAGGGGTGGATCTTCTCGCGGGGGTTGTTCTTGAGTTGTTTGTTCTCTTCGCCTCTCCTCCATCAAACTCATTAGCATCTTTCCCTGAGTTTGGATTAGTTCTTCAAGGGTATCTACATTATCTCCCATTACATGAAATTCTTTAGTTTGTTCATCCTCTTGTTTTTTTCTGAAAATATGTCCGGGGTGACACCCCAAAACCCACACCTCTGACGCGGCCATACTGTTCTGGCTGTTTCAAGGCCGTTGAAAGTATGTCTGCATCCGGTGCGGGTGTTATCGATTCCTGTGACTATGTCAAATAGAAAATATGAAAAAATAAGTAAGCATCGTTATGTAATAGTGATTTAAAGCAAAACAATTTTATATTATTTCATACTTACACATGTTTCCCACACTTTTTGTGTGTTTTCATCTATCAGTTTCCCCTCTTTATTAACACGAGCCTCCTTCCATTGCACATGGCGTGGAATGGAAGTGACTTGAGATTTTACTTCATCAATCTGCATATAAACATAAAAACATGGTTAAAGTGTTTTTTTATGTCACATAAAATTATTACGGTACTTTTAAAATACATACCAATTGTTTTTCAATTGAAGCATACCCCAACCTTGCTTTACGGTAGGGGTACACTGGTTTTGTTGCCCGTTCTTTATTTTCAGCACTCAGTTGCTATTTCATAAATAAAAACCTATCAATCAACGTGATTAATACAAGCAACGTTACACAACGTGTAACCAAACACAATGTACCTGAAAATTTTGTTCCGCACGACGGTTGCAAAACGCATCCCACGTTCCTTGGGATATCAAGTGTGCATAAAGAGGAGGCGGGTGCGGCTTGATTTTCCCTTCGGCATCTTTCAGATGATGTTTCGTTAAAATGCTTCGAAATCCTCTATGAATCCTTCCTACCAATATGAAAACATATTCTTTGTGTGAAACATCTACTATAAATGCACTCTGCAAGAGATGATGAAGGGTTAGTCAATATTTCAATATTTTATTTTATTTTAATAAATTAAATAGATGAAATCGTAATGTTACTGTAATCTCTTCCCACATTAATGTTTTCAACCCACTAACAACATGGTGCCACGACTCTACGTCAATCGGCACGCGTTGTCGAGTGACGATTCCAATGTAGCTACTAAACATGGCTTTGTTGGGGTTTACATGCTGGCCTATCTTATTCCATCCCACCTCATATTTGATTCCTTTTGCTCTTGCCTTAAGGATTTTTGCTAAAACTGTCAAACTACGGCGCACCTGTTTTTTTTTTTGTTTCGCTGGGGTTTCATCACCTACCATTTCCTCAGTTTCTGCATCATCATTATGTTTCTCTGAAGCGCTAGCATAGGCACTGACACCAGCTTCAAGAGGTTGAGAGACCTGTTGTACGTCAGCAGTGGGACCAGCTGCAACAGGTTGAGAGACTTGTTGTCTCTTAGTAGTGGGACCAGCTGCAATAGGTTGAGAGACATGTTGTGTCTCGGGATTGGGTGCATCAGTAGGTGAAGAATTCATTATCTGCAGAACTAGTTTAAAATTTAATTTAGATCACATAAAAGCAGCAGCGAACAGATAACAACATAATGTAACACAATCTATATTACAATAAAAATCAATAACCTGATTATTGAACTCCCTTTTTTTAAGGCTGAAGGGATTTGACCCCTCTATCAACTATCCATATCCCTTCATTGTGGTCTCCTCTGACATAAAAAACATCATCTACATTGGGACCACTGCGAAATGATTGAAAAGTCCCAATGGAAGGGTCATCTTTCGTTGAATTTTCATCTGACCCTTCAACTGTTTTGGTCGATAACAGAACAATTGACCAGTTTTGGTTTGCGGGATCTGGAACATAAAATACTTGCACTGCCTGTGATGCCATTATAAATGGTTCATCTTTCCCCCCTTCCTTACTGAAATCAACTTTCACGAATCCCAAATCATCTATTTTAACAGCACTTCTGTTATCAACCCAATTGCATTGAAATATCGGAACTTGAAATTCCGTATAATCCAACTCCCATATTTGTTTGATGATGCCAAAGTATGACATATTCGCATAAATTGGATTTCTGTCCTTAGCACCGGAAACAAGCATCGCTTCAGCCACAAGTGTAACCCCACTATTCTGCATGGTACTGTCTTCATCATGTTCATTACTATAAAATGTATAACCATTAACTACATAAGCATTATAAGATAATGCATACACACTTGGTCCTCCGGTTAGCCATCGAAGTCGTTCCGAAATTGACTTTGGATTTTCATCTGACTTCTTAAAAATATAATCTCGAAACCATTCTATAAACTGTCGATTATGTGTATCTGATATCCATTTTCATCCCTTGATGGATTCAAATGCCTAATAATTTCTTTGTGGATTTCAACATATGGGTCAACGTCAAAACTGTTATGCAAAACATAAAGGTGGGTCTGCTCCCGATCTGTAATATTGATTGTGACAACCTTTCTTCCAGAAATTCCTTCACCCTCAAGCCGCCCAGTGTGACGAGATTTTGGTAAGCCAATGCTTTCCACAACAGACAAGTATTCGGTACAGAATTCAACAGCTTCCTCAACAATATATCGCTCTACAATACAACCCTCTGGCCGACTTCGATTTTTGACATACCCTTTCAAAATATTCATATACCGTTCAATGGGTTACATCCATCTGTAATGTACAGGACCACATAGTTGAATCTCTCTCACCAAGTGGACGATCAAATGAACCATCATATCAAAAAATGAAGGTGGGAAGAACATTTCTAATTCACATAATATGACGGCAATTTCATTTTCCATAGCTGACAATTTCGCTGGGTTTATAACTTTGCTGCATATAGCTTTGAAGAAGAAACATAGTTTCGTTAATGTATGGAGGAATTTCTTGGGAAAATGCAACGTAAAGAAATTGGAATGAGATTTTGCATCAAAACATGACAGTCATGTGATTTCAGACCTTTTAACTTCAAGTCGCTCATTGACACAAGTTTACTGATATTTGATGAATACCCCTCTGGAACCTTTACGTCATTCAAGAAGTTGCAAAACTTATATCTCTCCTGCCTGGAAAGAGTGTAAGAAGCAGGAGGAAGAAATGTTCGTTTTTCACCCTTCAATGGTGCCAACTCTTCTCGTATTCCCATCTCAACGATGTCCAACCTAGCCTTAATTCCATCTTTTGTTTTGCCAGATGTATTTAGAAACATGCCGATAACACTGTCAAATACATTTTTTTCTACATGCATAACATCAATAAAATGGCTTACATACAAACAATTCCAGTATTGTAATTCAAAAAAAATTGATCTCTTTTTCCAACCGATTTTGGTAAGGTTTTTCGAAGCCGGTTTACCAAAAGAAGTGTCCACATTTTTAACTTTCTCAAACAATTGATCGCCTATTAGTGGAGATGTTGTTGTACGTTCTTCTGAACTTCCATCGAATGATGTCTTCCAAGAACGGTACTTATTTCATCACAGTAGAAATCTGTGATGTCCTAGAAACACGGTTTCCGATGAATGTTTCAACCTAATTGATTGTGTACCTTCTTCAAAAACGGAACATCCTTGAGTTCCTTTAATGCTATATCCTGACAAATTTCCATAAGTAGGGAAGTCATTTATCGTCCCATACAACATGACTCTCAAAGTGAAATCTTCCTTTCTGTAAGCATCATACAATATAACACCTGAATCCCACAATAATTTCAAATCTTCGATCAATGGAGCTAAATAAACATCAATATCATTACCTGGTTGTTTTGGTCCTGATATAAGCATAGATAACATGATGTATTTTCATTTCATGCATAACCACGGTGGTAAGTTATAATTTATCAACATAACCGGACATGTACTGTGACTGTTGCTTTGAAAACCAAAATGGTTCACTCCATCTGTAGATAACGCAAGACGAAGGATTCTCGACTCGTTTCCAAATTTAGGATACTCATGATCGATTCTCTTCCACTGAGGAGAGTCTGCCGGGTGATGTAGTATCCCATCTTTAATTCTTGTATCTGCATGCCATGTTAATTGTTCTGCAGTCTCCTCACTTCCATATAGGCGTCTAAACCTTGGAATGATTGGAAAGTACCATACAACTTTAGTAGGACTAGATTCATCTTTCTTGTATCGAGAAGAACCACACTTTGGGCATTCTTTAAGTGATTTGTGGTCCTTGCGAAATAGTATATAGTCATTCGGGCAGGCGTGTATTCTTTCAGAGATCATACCCATAGAGCGTAGCATTCGTTTGGCATCGTATGTTCGGCTTGGGAGCT